>CAJGYO010000005.1:109894099-110563525 GCA_904845875.1 Miscanthus lutarioriparius
GCCTTAAATCTTGTGTGCTCGTGTCTCTGCCTTGGTGTCCATGTGCCAACTGTCCCCACCCCGCCATGAATTATGTCACGACGTGCTCCAATTTAGAGTTTTCCCTCCACCGTGCCATTAAGGCCGGATTCTACCATGGCCGAGGGCAATCACTCACCGCATCATCCCACGCCCAGCCAACTGCGCCACAAGCTTTGCCTCCACCTCCACTGCACCCTACATGCCTCACTTGCACCTCTACCACCTCACCAATGCTGCTGATGCGGCCGCGCCATCGCGGAGCGTCGCTGTCTCCCACCGACCGCATGTGGCCAGTCCTGCTCGGGGTATCTCCGGCCGAACCATCACCACAGCCGTGACCAGGGTAAGCTAGTGATGCTCTCATGCTAGCCAGTAGCTGTGCGGTGGTCTAGGGTGGCTAGTACGGTCGCGCCACTGTCACATGTGGCCGCTCACTGTGGTCGTCACTCTTGCAAGCTCCGCCGCTACCGTAGCTTTGGCTAGTGTAGGCGCTAGGGCTGTAGGTGCAGGCTGGCTCGCTAGCAGGGCTAGGGCGGGTCCTGGTTGGCCGGCATGGCCATCCAATGCCACGTTCGCTGCGCCGGCACGCGCAGGGGTGGCTAGGGACCTGGCCATGGTAAGGGCGATAGATTGCAGGGTTTTATTCGCATAGTCTCTCTCTCTGGAATAGTGTTGTGGACTGTGGGTTGATTTGGTCTTAGCGCGGGGACGTTTTTGCAAAGTTGGCAGCGCGTCGTGGGCCGCCTCACGGTGGGCCGCGTCCGCGTGGGCCGCGCGGTGGTGGGCCACGGAGTGGAATTCGTTTTTCCTTTTACTGAAAAATAGGAATAGGCTTTATATTTTATATTCTGAGCTAAACTTTGAAAATTAATATCAATTCACCTAGGTGTCCACAAATTGTGAAATAAATTTTGTTGAGTTCCTAAAAATATTGTCTATCTACTGGTATGATTAGAGTATGCAGGTCTGAGTTGAGGCTAAGGTTTATTAATTCATTTAAGAATGTTTAGAATTATTTAGATTAATATTGTAGGAATTTTTGTGGCAAATTGGTAAAAGCTTTGACCATAAAATTTTTACAGTAGGTTCATTATACTGTTATTTGCTCACTGTAATTTTTGTAGACTTAGAATAGGTTGAGAAATATGGTAGCTAAGTACTCCTTGTTTTAGTATATATATTAAATCGGTAATAAAAATAAAGATGCCTTTAGTTGCTAAGATAATGCTTGAAAGGTTTCATACCTGTTTAGTGGGAATAATAGGTAACTTAGTGTCTTAATCATTAGAGTTGGCTTAGTAGCTTGGTAGATATATTCTTATTTTAAGAGTTACTGTTGCCGTATTACTAAGTGTTGCATCATCATTTCATGCATGTAGAGAACGAGTTCGTAGAGTTCATGACCGCAGGCGAGCAGGAGTACGAGAAGGTGATCAAGGAGTATGAGGAGGAGATCTTCATACCAGAAGGAGCCTCGGAGCCACCGACGACTGACATAGCTGACCACCCGCCTGCCCAAGGCAAGCCCCGGAGCATAACCCTTATTTTGAATAATCACTGGATATATATATGTGTGATGTGCATTTACATTACAGGCTTATTGTTGAAACTACATGCATAGATATACCTACCTATGAGTCCTACTAGCTTAGGTCGAGTAGCTGCTATGCTTATATTTTTGGGTAGCGTGAGTAACCTGCCGTTACTCATAGTAGGTGATTATTATTACTGCTCTCATAATAAAATGGTGAAAGGAAAATGGAGACCGGGCAGGGATATGGTATAGGTATTGGTGGGTATAATAGGTTATGTCCCGTAGCCAACGGGCATAGCTTGGTTACACTATTTTCTCTATCCGTGTCGGTTAAGGACCGTCCGTTGCTGTGGATGGTAGTCAGGTCATAGACTTATTATCCTGAGCACATACTTGCTTATGGGAGCAGGAAGGCTTGTCACTTTCTTGTCATGGGTTCTGCCTCTTTTCAGACTGACTGATTGGAGGCGGGGATGGTGGAGGTCTAAGCACCACACTGAGTTTGGAACTCAGGAGCGGGGGCTTGGAGTCCAAGTTTGGACGGGGACTAGACCCCGTGATAGGAGAGTGGTAGGTTGGTCTTGCTTATGCCTAGGGTACAAGTGGGGCATGTGTTTCAGGGTACCCAGCTAAGATATATTGGTTCGTGAATCGCCGCGTGATGCTGTACGGTATGACTATGATCTAGCACCGTAGTAAGAACTGGAAGATGAAGGATGATGAAACGATCTGATTGCTCAACCCATGCTTGAAAGGAGAACAGTTGCTTACCTAGAATGGCTAGCTAATGAACCAATCATGACTGCTAATAAAATGAACACATATGGATTCACGATTAGTAATGCTTTCCACTAAAAGAAAACCTGTAAGCCATAAAGCCTATCATATCATTTGAGTCGGGAAACTATTCCTACTAGTCGGGTAAGTCTTGCGAGTACATTGTGTACTCAGGGTTTATTTACCCCTGTCGTAGGTGTAGCTTAAGGATGGCTTTTGAGTGGAGGATTTTTCTGGTGGGCACAGATGGATCCTTGTATCTTATCGCTAGATGTTTATTTTAATTCCGCTGTTTAATTTCCGCACTCTGAACTTTGGTATTATAATAATTTATTTCCAAAAACTATTGTTGTATGAAATACACTAAGTATTGTAAGCTCATTCTCATTATTGGATCCTAAATGAAAAATGTGGATTATTCGGGTTCTCCCTTGGGGTGTGCCCGATGGAACTGCCAATGTAACTCCCTTTCGGAGCGCTTAGTGTTTAGCGGAAGACGAGCGCCTCCGTGAGTGTGTTACTTCGGGCGGTTCTGCCACATACACCCTCCATCCCAAATTATAAGTCATTTCAAGAATCTTGGAGAGTCAAACCATCTTAAGTTTGACCAAATTATAACACCCTAAATTTTGCACCTTTGAAAATATAGTTAACATGATTTATTTATGTATTTTTTGGGTGCTCATGAAACGTAGGAAAATAATATTTTCACTAAATTAAAAATTCCTCATATGGTGTAGCAACATGGTTGAGCATTCATGATGGTGCATTTTCTTCTTTGTATTGTGTGGATTTGATTCAAATTCAAACCAGTTCAAAATGCCTTTGAAAAGGGAAAATAAATTAAAAAAAAGAAAACTCTCCTCTCGCATTGGCCCAGGTATGACAGCAGGCCCACTCCCTCTCCTTTCTCTTGGCCTTGCGCCTGGGTTAGCCCACTCCTCCCTCCTTTCTTGCAGCGCAGGCCCAACGGCCCAGCCGCTCTCTCCTTCTCTTTTGGCCCGAGTGGCAAAACCCACTCGCATTCCCTCCCTCAGCTCCTTAGTCCAGCAGGCCTCGGCCCTCTCTCTCGGCCTAACTCCCCTTCCCCTTTTGCGCAACTGGCCTAGCTCAGCTGGAGCCGGCACGGAGCGCTCTACTCCCTCTCTCTGCTAGTGGGCCTTGCTCCTTCACCCGCTGACGCCGTGGCCCCGCATGCCAGCCGTACCTTCTTCCTCCTCTCGTCCCTGAGCAGGACTCTGCCGCTGTCGCTCGATCCCGATTTGCATGGGATTCGCCATGACCTCCACACCAAGTCCCCTACAGCGTCTGCGTCGACGAGAACCACCGCCCGAGCTTCACGTGAAAATGAGGATCATGCCGCTACCTTTACTGCTCCCTCTCTCCCTCTCTATTCAGCGTCAACGCTAGTCGAAGCCCGCCACCGTGCCGACCTGCTCCGCCGCGCTTGCTCTCGTCTTCGGTCACCAGTGGACGACGTGAGCACCCCCGTCGAGTTCGCGAGTCCGAGACATACCTACCCGTGCCCTCACCTTGGCCACCCGAGCCCCGCAACACCTTCCACCGTTAGTTGGTGAGCACGCCACCAACATCCATGGCGCTCCGCCATGTGCGCCGTCTTCGTCGCCCTGCTGCAGTCGGAAGGAGCCACACCGGCGAACTCATCACGTCTCTAGCTCCCTTCCGGTGCCTTCCCACGCTGAGCTGAGCCCTCTGGCTCGCATCCTACCAAGCTCCGGCGAGCTCCCACTGTCTCCCGTGGCAGCGTCGCCGCGCTGACTGCCGTCGCGGCCGGTTAAACCTCACCGAGCCGACCTAAGCCGTCCGATCCGCAACCGAGGGCCCAGATCCGATCCAGCAGTGCTGGTCAACGCAGTCAGCGGTGCTGACATGGCCGCCACGTGTGTGCCACATAGGCAGCGATCGAGTCAACTCGGTCAGTCACCGGTCAGCTCTGCCAGTTTTGCAAAAGAGCCTCCGACGTTCTTTAAAATCAACTTGCAGTCCAGATCCTGTTGAAAGTAATGCGAAATAGGCCCCTGGTTCTTTTGCTTTAGCCCCTAAGCTTTTAAGGAATAGTACCCACGGTCCAAAACCTTTTATAATTCAATTTTATTTGTTTTTAAAATGTGAAAATAGTTTCAACAAATCACAGTTTTGCCACTAAACTTGTTTTGGCCATAGAAACTCCGTTTTAGCTCCGATTGGACTCGTTCGAGTTGCGTTAGATTCATAACGACGTAATCTACAGATTAGTAACAATGTTTACTATGTCGCTAGCTTTGTAATTTCATGGTTTGAATGCTAACTTAAATAACAATTATGTAACCCTATTTATAAATAAAATATGATTAATTCTACTTTAATTTTCTAATTCAAATATAAATTTAACTTAATTCAATTTAGATGTTTCTTTGAAATATCTTACACATGTTTTTATATAAGCATTAAAATAAATAAGGCATATAGTTTTCTTTTCAGAGTAAATCCTTCGGTAGTCGTTTCTTTTTCACCGTAGCTCCGATTAGCGTGCTTTTCGCGCCTGTGTTCGTAGCGACGTGTAGAACATATTTAAAACCTTTTTTACTTGTTGTTTTTGTATGATTGGTGTACTGTTCTAATATAGCTATTTTTTATGTTATGCATGTCTCTGTTTGGATGCTTGTGTGGTGTTCTATGATCATGTCCAGTCGGGGAGTGTTGCGTTGGTGATCAAGAAGTAATCCTTTGGGGTTTGCGAACCAGAAGAAGGATCTGAGTTTAAGGCAAGTATAGCATGGGATCATCCTTGTTACCTATTCACTTTTTAATCACTATTAACTCATGTTGCATGTGTCTAATCCTGTTACCCTAAGGATTGATCTAGCTAATTGTACCTTCTACCTTGTCACCTATGGGTTTACTTGCATTGGTTAGCGTATTGCTAGTGCTCAAATATAATAACCATGTCTAGTAACTTGACTAATGACATATGCAATGATGTAAAAGATGATTTTTAGCAACATGAACTCAGGGGCTAGAGTATTGGACTGTTCTCATGGTGCTCTAGATTCTCCTCCCTAAGGACTTATCTGTTGGCAAAAATTGGGACTTACAGTACAACCGTGAGGGCTATATGGCTCTGGCTTTAGTCAAGTATGAGGACCTTTTCTAGCTTGTTAGAGGTTACCCGAAAGGACACAAATGGGGTGTGTTCTGGGTTGGGTATAGTGCGGCCTCTGTCCTTATGTGTATAGTCTATGAGAAAATGTGTCATTCCGAAGGGGGCTCTACACCTGTAGGCCACAGAAACCTAGCGGCCCTAACTTGTTAGACGAATCTTTCAAAGACTTCATAGTGAACCATGTCGACCGTCCTTGGAAGTGGGTCAAGAGGCTAGCTACCTCGGGCGAAAGGGCAAATCACGACTCATGGGTAAAGATGTACAACCTCTGCAGAGTGTTAAAAATTGTTATAATAGTCGTGCTCATGGTCACGAGCGGCCCGGAAAACTCACGGAATAGGTAATGAACAAATATGATGAACGAAACATGTGTTGAACAGAATTGATGACAGTTATTATGCTTACTCATTGTCATATTGCCATTACTCAGTAATCATGTGGTTATTTGGGGGTTAAGCTAAACTTGCTATGCTCTAACGCTAAAACTACTCACTAAAAATGCTAACCGCAGTAAACCAGTGTCAACCTTTTTTTGAGCTTCATAACCCCATGTTATTCTTGTTGAGTACGAGATGTACTTATGCTTGTTATTTTTACTACTTGGATAAAAATCTCGGATGGGTACCGGATTGCTAGATTGTGGAGCAGTTAGGCTTGTGATCAACCAGTCAGTTGTCCCTATAGAGTTAGAGTCTTCACCTGAAGATCAGAGTTGTTTTTCCGCTGTTTGCTATCTAAGGTTATTCTTTGTATTAATACGTTATGGAATAAAGTATTGTCTTTTGGTATTACCCTTATTTGTAGCTGTATGTGATATTTGATTTCCTGGACTCACATATGGTGTGTATCTGGTTTTGTCTTTAAAACCGGGAGCTACACAAATACATGTGGTAAGATAATAACATTTATGATGTTAAATAAATATTATTAGATTCTTCATTAATTATATTTTCATAGTATACCTATTTGATGTCATAAATCTTTTTAATGCTCTCTATAATTTTGATCAAGATGCTTTGACTCTCCAAGATTCTTAGAATGATTTATAATTTGGAATGGAGGGAGTAGCTTCTAGTACTGATCTATTTGTTGATCTGATTCACCATAATATGATTCTATTGATGATTATTTACCATGTCTACTGATGATAAAAATATACACTACTAATGGAAGAGAACACGATAATTTTGTTGATGATTATTTACCTTGTCTACTCATGATAAAAAAAATCTATTTTTGTTTATTTTATGGGATGATTTGTTTTTCTATAATTTCTTGAGAGCTAAGCATGCTTAACACTATGATTAAGTACCTGCACCGTTGTCAAATATTTGTGGTAGTTATCCTAATGAATGGAATTGGGGCATTTTAACCAACATGTGGCTGCAATCCAAACGGTTACCACAATTTTTTGCCTAACAATTATAGCAATAAACCAAACAATAGCCACAACCACATCTTAGTTGCCAATCAAACACTCCTAATTTGCCATAGATTGGGGCTAGCCACAAGTGTGGCTTGTACCTAACCTTAGGTGTGGTAAACTGTGGCCCATATACAACTTGTACTATCCATATATATGTAGGAGTAGGCCAGAAAAGTGGGCGTAGGCGCGGGCGCGTGGCGCGTATGTGATGGGAGGCTTTGGCGGCCGGGCATGGGAAATGACACTGGCGCGTATGTGATGGGAGGCTTTGGCTACGGGGCATGGGAAATGACACCACGAGTCACCACCACTCACCAGCGCGCACTTTTGCTTCTGTTAATGTGAAATGATTGGATTTTTTTTCTTTTTTTTTCTTTTTTTTGGCGACCTTGCTTTTGCTTCAGTATTTCATTAAGATTAAGTATAATAACAAGTTGTAAGCAGGCTGAATGCTAACATGGATAAGAGAGAAAAGGAGAGAGATGAGAAGCAGGCTGTAGCTTACAGCCGGCTTAAACATAAAAATAAAAAAACTTTGTGAGAGAGACAAGTGAACCATATATTACTCCCTCCATTATCTTTTGTTAGGCGTGGAAAAGAGTTTTTCGGATGGAATTTTAGAGAACGAGGTGGAGGATTAATGGAGCATTGAGCATCGTGTTATATTCACGCAAGCATGCATGTCCAAAAACTCCGGCTCAACCAACTAGCGCGTGGTCTGCCCGCCAAAACGCCCAAAAATCCTGATCTGCATGCAAAAGATGCTTCGTATTTAAATTGGCGAAGCTAGCCCTTACATTTACACGTACCCCGCGACTTATATATCGTCAAAACCGTGAAATCACCGTACGCCCTATAAATGATAACCTATCCATTATGGAGTCTTGAAGAACAGTTGAGGCTTATTAAAATTAATTGCAGTACATCGCCGAATATAAACTTTTGCTATTCTTGGTTCCCACTCACCCAACGACATGAATACTAGTTCAGTTCAAATACATGAATTAATTGCATGGCTTATTAGAATTAATTGCAGTACATTGCCGAATATAAACTTTCGTTATTCTTGGTTCCCACTCACCCAACGACATGATTAGTTCAGTTCAAATACATGTATAGATCAAACAGAAAAGGAAATAGATAATATGATGATTTGCAAACACACACAAAGTTCCAGATGTGGCACATCCCTTCACTTATTTTAGTCATCTTCTACCTCCGTTCTAGGTAGAGGTGATGTTCACTTCAACATGATCACCATCTAGGTACCAGGTGATGTTCACTAAACTGTCCTTTCTAGGTACCAGGTGATGTTCACTTCAACTTGATCACCATCAACTTCTCTTTCTTGAGTCGTAACTCTACGGGTGAATTCTAGACAGAATTTCAAATTCTTACCCTCTTCTTGGCTGTCGCAGGTTGTGATTACTCTTAGGTCCACCTCTATGTGGAGTTTGAAATGTCGACGATAGGGCAATGCAATCATATATGGAGTCAGTGGAAGAATGCATGTGGAGCCACAGGGAAAGGACAAGCTCCTCCCTCGGTAACGACTGAAGAGATGGACGCTTTTGCTACCATAGTCAATGGCGCTTGCCTTGATGCTACCATACACAGCGCGGCTTCTCGAACCAAGGTCTTTGAGGTTCAACCTGACCTCAACATGGGTCTCAATTGCGTTGGGAATCACCAAGTATGTGATCTCCAACTTGCGGCCAAGGCCTCCATCAATGGTTTTTGTGTGTTCCTCAACTTCATCATCCTCCATAATAACACTCCAACCTTCATCGATGACACCGGTGCCATCGGCTGGGAAAACCTTAAAGCCCAAGGTGCCGTAAGCCTCTAGAATCCTAACTGGTCCAATGGGTACCAAATCCACCATTCCTTCCTACACATGAAAGCATGAATGTGAAGGGTTTTAATTTATAACAATATATAAAGTATGTAAGAGGCATAAAGCATATATATAGTAGATATAACATATGGTAGCTAGTATATACCTCTTGTAGTTCCCCCTCCCGCGCCCTGTAGATGTACAGGTAGTTGCGCCAGTCAAAGCCATTGATACCTCTGATACGGAAGTTTGCACGAATGGACAATAATTGCACCGCTCGTGGACCAAGTGTAACTGTATCCTCATCCGATCCACTGCTGCTAACATCCTCAGGGCCATCCCCATGATCGGATCCATCCCCGTGATCGGATCCAGTGCTGCTGCCAACCTCAGGGCCATCCCCGCGAGCCTCCGGGAGAGCTGTAGCATCATCCTCGCCTCCGTCCCACACTTTACCCATCAGCTGATTCCTCGAGCGAGAGGGGAAAAAAGAGAGAGATTAGCAAATAGGATGTCACTACAGAATGTCATCAATCACCACAAAGTATTTTGGGACATATCTATAGTACAAACAATAATACAGCAAAGATTTAGCAAAGATCAGATTAGTTGAACTATTAAAGTAAAAAGGAACCCACTGACAATATTATCACCAAAAAGTTCACTAACAAGATCTATGACATTTATTGGAGCATAAAAAAATTAGCTACCCTGACCATAACTGAAGTGAACACCACCCATAAAATGCCATGCATCAAAAGTCCAGGCTAAAAATGCAAAAGGAAGCAATGCATTTACACATCAACTAGAAAACCAGCGCGGCTTTGCCGCGCCATCTGTTGAGTGAGCCTGCAAGTTTTTAGAGGTTTTGTTGCTCCTCTTTGCTCTACCCATGTATAATCCTACATATGAAAGGAAGGAAATGGTTGATTATATTAGATACAACAAAGAAAATCCCTTTTGAAAATAATAAATTCAAATTGCAGATACGTGAAAAAGCTTAACAAAACTGATGGCAGGTACATGAGAGAAAAAACTGAGAGATGATAATAGGTATCCTCGAGAAACCCATCAGTTATAGACATTCTTAAAGATCAAGGAATAGAAAGCCGGTTAATCAATAAATCACTGTTTTTCTTTTTGAGATAATGAAGTGATCGTCGGCCATAGCTCCCTTATGTTTTGAAACTGTATAGTTCTAACTGCATTTATTTTGGTAGTTTATATTACAATTTCACTTAGTAGTTGGAGAATTATATGTACACAGTTAATATGCTGAAACTGTATTGGCCAAAATTCATTTTGACCTATAAGTTACTGTGTTATATCAACATTGGCTATTGCAATAGGCAAGATATTAAGTTTGTAGTATAAATACAAGTATTGTAAATCCGAGTAGCATAGAATATTTAAGCTGAATTGCTTCAGTTAAGCTGTTGGGCAAATATTTGTAAGAAAATGAACCAAGATTAGTAATTAACTAATTATAGAGATTCACGTGCCCATGTAAACTGAAAAGAAAAAATGAATACAAGGTGTTACGAAAATAACTAACGGGTAATTACAAAGCAGATAGCAAAGGTTAGTTCCACAGAGGATCAATCTAGTACTACGGTTCATATATATCTTCGTGATAAGACAGTGCTACTTTTTTTATTGGTTTTAAATCCTTGTATTTGAGAGAAAACAATAATATATGGTTTATCTCACCTCAAGGGAGTTAGCAGTATCTGCTGAGAACCTGAGATTTGCACCTGAAATGACAATCAAGAGTAGAGAGTTGAGAGCTAAGTATTGTGCTGAGGTGTTGAATTTCAAGCAGAAAAACATTTGAGAAATAAATGTAAGCAGTAGTACTTGAGGAGATTCCAAAACAAGATGATTTATCAATCATCATATATATAAAAGAAATTAATTTTGTATAAATTATGTGATGAAAATATGCCTCTTGTTTTCTTCCCTTTTTAATTATGAATAGAGGCCCTGTTTGTCTTTTCTTTTTCTTGCAGCTTCAGATAAAAAGATTAGTGAGGATCGTGGGTTCATATATCATTATCTCCATAAACTATTGTAATAGTTTGATTTACACCGAAAGGCATCAGTAGAGACGCAAAGCAAACTATCAGGAGCCAAGGCAGAAGTTAATCCTATTTCTTAGGTTTAATGTAATATACTTTGTAAACCAGTTCACTTGTTGTATCAGTTTTAATATGGAATCAGGACATTATAGTCGTACAAAAATAATATATGCTAGTGTATAATAAAATTTCAGATTTCAGAAAGCAAAGATCATGCTACCATAAATTTTTAGGAATAGAAATATAAGGTGCAAGATAACATTTTTAGAAATTAGATTAGTGTTTGCACCGTACTATATTTCAGGTTTTGAAAAGCAAAGATTCTGCTACTGTAAATTTTGAGGAATAGAAATTTAAAATGTAATATAACATATCTAGAAATTAGATCAGGCTTTGCACCATATTATATTGCTATAACATAGTCAATCTGAAGAAAATAAGTCACAGAACAGCTGCATGTTAGCACTTGCATGTAGAGGAGTTCATATTACATATTTTTAGATTTCATAAATAGAAATGAAATGTGTGGACTGGAAATTAAGTTTTCAAAGGGTCTGAATATTGGATCAGGAAAGTACATATATGTAGTTGCTATTAAAGTAGTAGAGAACCTATTTCAAATTCAGTGTGCACTTTTGAGGATTTGCTCGATTCTCATTCATATTAGAGCTTGAAGCATGTAGAATTGAAAGTGGTTTCTTAATGTAAGAACATCAAATTAATCATAAGAGATGGAGTAGAGGAGTTTAGATTATAGATTGCCATATTTTAGAAAATATGGCTCTAAAGCATTGAATCAAACAGATTGTGTGCATGAATGTACGGTGCATGAATGTACGGCTGCAAGCATGCAACAGCGGTGGTCACTGTGATGCAGTCCCATGATTGATTTGCTTGTACGATTCAGGCCTTGGCTTTTATGCGGCAGAACATAAGATTCAGATCTGAGCATCAGCTACGGGCTCGTGCAGGACGGGTCATCGCGGTGTCCACGCATTGACGCACATCAACGCCGAGAGGAGAGCATGTACTAACCGATTGCGGACGCGCGAGGAGAGTTCGCCGAGCTATGCAACCGTCTGGTCCAGAGTTGTGCTTCAGGTGGCGGCGGCGCAGAGGGGGCCCTCACGGTGCTCAAAGACGCAGTGTATGCTGAGATTGAAGCGCAAGAGAGGGAAAGTGGAGGCCAGATCGGAGCGCCGGTGTCAGTCGCGCCGCCTGGGGACGTGGTCGCTCGTGAGGCCTTCCCTGCGCCGGCCGGCGGATCCCCGCCCGCGGAGGCGCGTTCGGTGGGGGCGTGCGGTCACCACCCCCGCCCATGCGGCCAACGCTGCGGGCAGTGGGGGCCGCGACGTGGGAGGCGAGCGGCACGGGTGCGACGTGCCTGCAGGTCGAAGGCGCGGCACGGCGTTGGCGCGGGCTCGGACGGAGGGAGAAGATAGAGGGGAGAGAAGTGGTATAGACAGACTTGGGGTTTTGACTGCGGGTTCTAGGCCGTCCGCGCGGCCGATCCTATGATTGGGAAAAGCGGACGACGTGGCCACGCTGCCTACCCTCTTTTGGTAGCAGGATTCATATGGTAAGATATTAAATTCAGAGAATGATTTAAGCCGCGTTTAGTTCGGCCCCGGATTCAGTGCCGCCGAAATCCTAGTACTGTAGCGGTACTGTTGCGTATTGTAGTATTTTGTTTTTATTTGATACTAATTGTCCTATCGTTGACTAATTAGACTCAAAACGTTCGTCTCGTAAAGTATAACCAAACTGTGCAATTAGTTTTTGATTTCGTCAACATTTAATACTCCATGTATGTACCGTAAGTTTGATATGACGGGGAATCTTCTTTTGTATAGTGACGAAATCTGGAATTTAGGGCAACTAAACGTGGCCTTAGTAACTAATGTGCTCACCGACGAACGGCGGAAGGCGCTGTGGGGCTCGGGTGGCCAAGGCGAGGGCACGGGTAGGTAGGTCTCGGCCTCGCGAACTCGACGGGGGTGCTCGCGTCGTCCACTGGTGACCGGAGACGAGAGCAAGCGCGGCGGAGCGGGTCGGCACGGTAGCGGGCTTCGACTGGCGCTGGCGCTGAACAGAGAGGGAGAGAGGGAGCGGCGAATGTAGCGGCGTGATCCTCACCTTCACGCGAAGCTCGGGCGGTGGTTCTCGTCGGCGCAGACGCTGCAGGGGAGGAGAGCGACGGCGGCAGGACCTCGGTGAAGCGGCGGCGCACGCTAGGGCTAGCGGGGTGGCGGCTGCTGCGGCTAGGATTAAGGCGACGCGTTGATGGGGTCCGGGGCCGCGGCAGGGGTTTTAGGGATTTATAGGGGGCTTGGCGTGGAGGTCACGCCAAATCCCGTGCAAATCGGGATCAAGCGACAGCGGCAGAGTCCTGCTCGGGGACGAGAGGAGGAAGAAGGTGCGGCTGGCATGCGGGGCCGCGGCGTCAGCGGGTGAAGGGGCAAGGCCCACGGGCAGAGAGAGGGAGCAGAGCGCTCCGTGCGGGCTCCAGCCGAGCTGGGCCGGTTGCGCGAAAGGGGAAGGGGAGTCAGGCCGAGAGAGAGGGCCGAGGCCTGCTGGACTAAGGAGCTGAGGGAGGGAGTGCGAGTGAGCTTTTCCACTTGGGCCCAAAGAGAAGGAGAAAGCGGCTGGGCCGCTGGGCCTGCGCTGCAAGAAAGGAGGGAGGAGTGGGCCTGCGCTGCAATAGGTTGTGCCTCTACTCGATCCTTTAACCGGTCATGCACAGCAGCATCACCAACAGCGGCTCACGGCGAGCCGTGAGATGAGAGGAGGCGGGGTTGGGCGCGGCCGCCGTAAGAGGAGGAGGTGGGGCGCGTCCGGAGACGCTTAGCCACGCAAACCGGCGCTGGGCGTGGCGACGAGATGGGGGCATGGGGCGCTCGCTCCTCTGCCGGTTGGAGGAAGACGCGCCACGAGCTCTGACACCGCGAGCCTTGGCCCCGAGCACGGCCACGAGCTCCGTCGCGGCGAGCACTGCGCTTCCTGACGCTGCGAGCCGCCATCCTCGCCGCTCGCGCTTGCGCCAGATCCGCCCGCTGGTGGCCGAGGTCACCACCGCGCGCCACTGCTTGCGCCGTGCCGTTTTCTCGGTTGGCCGCGCTCGCCCCCGCGCCGTCGCTGCGGGTGCCGAGCTCGCTCCGCGAGCTCCGACGCCGCGAGCATTGGTCCAGATCTCGGCCACGAGCAGCGTCGCGCGCCCCGACGCCGTGAGCCGCCGGCCCCAACGCTCGCGCTTATCCGAGATCCGTCCACGGGTGGCTGAGGTCGCCCCTGCTAGCTTTGCCGCTGCTTGCGCCGTGCCGTCGCATCGGTTGGAACCGCTTGCACGGTGCGCGGGGGCCGGCCATGCCACACGGCGGCTTGCTCAAGCCCGACGCTTGCGACCGCGACGGTCTTTCCCATGGCCACGGCGCGAGGGCGCGCAGCGTCTTCCTCGGCCACGGTGCACGAGCGCAGTCACACGGCGTCTTCCCGGGCCATGGCGCGCGGGAAGGCGGTGGCTTCCCCAGCCCCGGTAGCTTCCCCTTGCCAAGGGCGTCCTGCGTCGTCTTCCCCGGGCACGACGCGCGGGCACGCGGCGGCGGCCCCGGCCTCAGCGCTGGCGATAGCACGCGGCAGTGGCCTGGCCCCGTCACTAGCGTGCGCGGCCATCCCACGTACGCCTTGCTCGTCTGGCCGCCTTTCCCGCGCACGCCGCGCCTGCGGCCACGACCACCTCCCTGCAGAGGCCCGGCCGGGGGGGGTGTTCGAGCTGTGCCCCTGCACTGGGCCCTCGAACCAAAGGGGCCCAACTCCGTGCGTGAGAAGGGAAGCCTGAAGCCGTCCGCTACATCCAGTGTCCGTGAAGCCGCATCGTTGCGCCCTCGCCGTCGCCGCAACCTCGCCACTCCATGCGGCCTCGTCGCGACTCACCACCTCGCTGACAGCTGACCTCGCTGACAGCCGGCCGCAGCCACGTGATTCCGGACGACGCGAGTGACGAGTCCATACGTGAGGTGTTTCAGAGTTCCCATTCCGGTACGTATGTTTGCCCAATCGCTCCTAATGATCTCAATTTCATATATTTAATCAATGTTTAATTTGCTTTTTCCTTCAATTTCTATTCTTTGGAACACAAGATTTGAGACGCTTGTGCACACGCTGCAGCTAGGGCAGTGTGTGACCTTACACTATTTAGTGAATAATTGTTATCTCAATTTCTCAACTAGGTAATGTACTAACTCTGTTGATTTTAAAGTTGAATCTAGCACGGCATAATTTTGGTAAATTACTTGCTAATTGTTCTAAAATTTCAGTGGCCTCATGTTTCTTGAAAGCAAACATTTGGCAGTGAGAGAAGATAAATGAAGAAATGCATAGAAGAGTTGATACAATGATAGAGATGGTATATATTATAGCTATATTAGAGGGCCCATCTTTATGGCTCCGCTCCAGGTCACCGATTTGACAGGACCGGGCCTCGGCCATGGACGAGTAGCGGTCGGGGCCGGAGGAACCGGGCAGCACGGGGCTCATATTTCCTTTGGCGGCGCAAGACTATCCGGCGGCGCACAGCGTCCGCCTCCTCATCCGGCCCGGCTACTACCTTGCATCCTGCGCCGGGCCACGAGGGCGGTGAACGCAGGCCCTTTCTCCATGCGACACCGCCGAGGCCCATCTTTTAGCGCAATGATGTCCGCTCCGACACGAAGAGGATTGCCGCCGTGCTATCTGCATCAAGTCAACGCACCTCTTCAACGCCAGGCCAAGCCAGCGTGACCTTGGTTTCTAGGTCCCCGTTCTGGGCAGCCGTGTATTTTAGTCAAAGCTAACACATGGTTGTTGGCTGCCTAAAAACACACGAATTTCAATAGACAAAAAACCATGTGTTTTAGGAGAAGCTAGCACATGATTGTTTGGCGCCTAAAAAACACACAAATTACAACAGGGAAAAAAACCATGTGTTTTAGGAGAAACTAGTACACAAATTTCATCAGACAAAAAAGACCCACGCAGATCAGATCTGTTGCTGTTGTTAGATGTAAGTTCCGTGCAATTGAGAGGTCCAATAACTAAGATGATAGAGAGAGGCCCACTAAACATGTAGCAGCCCATAAGCCCAATAAACAGGAATTCCATAGGAATATAACATGTATATTTAGAAAAGAAGCAAAGAAAACAGGTGAAAGGATCTGCGTGGAGATCGGATCTGCGTTGCGTGAGAAAAGGCACCGCTCTACCCACGCAGAGCAGGAGAAAGCTGGAGAAATCATGCAGAACAGAGGAAAGGAGCACAGATTAGATCGAAGAGGAAGCACAAACCTCAACAACCAAGGTTAGCACACAAATCTTATCAATCCAATCTGCTTGTATATGTTACATCCATAGAATTTGTGGTCATCAGTGAGCGAAAGAATAGCCTACACCTTGTACTTCAGCCAGTAACGGGCCTGGCCCTGGTTCCATGCTGCCCTGGTTTTATGGTTCCTCACTATGAACAAGGAGCAGATTCAGCATATATTACGTGAGATAAGAGGATCATGTAGCTAGCAGAATCACACACACAGAAAACACATTTTTCTTGGCCAATTTCTATAATTACTTTTGCATTTGCAGCCACAGCACACCTAAATGTTCTACATTTCCTATATTCCTCTTGTAAAAGAATTACAAAATCTGAAAGATAAAATTGCAGATTTCAAAATAGTGCAACTAGTATTTCCTATTAATGCAATTATTCTGTACATGTATATAATTTAAAAAACCAGCTCATGCAAGTATTCGTACCACTAGGACTATCAATTCAATTAGCAGTTTTGGCAAGATTTCACTAATGCAACTAGAAATACTGCTACATGGCTTTTGTAATCAGACCAAATTAAACACCTAATGCTAGCTTTTGCACAATATTAGGTTCAATGATGGAGAAAAGGTCGTGCTCTGCTCACGCAAAGCAGGGCAAAGGGGCAGAAATCATATCGAAGAGGAACCACAAACCTCAACAGCCAAGGTTAGTACACCGATCATTTGAATTCAATCTCCTTGTGTGTTAGATGCATGGAATATGTAATGATGAGAAACCTTCTAACTGTCAAAACATGAAATCTGGATGTTATAACAGAACATGAATCTAAAAAGAAGAACAAGGCAGCAGAAAATATCAGAGGCACAATATCAGATTCAGAATTACGAGGAAATGATTCGCCAAGAAGAAAGCAACAATGATGTAAAATTACTCCTAATTCAAAACAGTTGACACAAACAATAAATAAATGAGAACTAATGGCTTTTTCATTATCTTGTAGGTTTCAATTGCTTCCCTAATGCAACTAATACAAGCACCAGTCCAGTTTGATCAGCTACTTAGGTAAGAAACACAATTCAATGATGCAATGAAAAAAAAGAAGAATATGATAAAAAGCTATATATGTACTCAGCTGCTTGCTTTTTTTATGAAGCAGAATAATATGTATGTCACAACAAGCAGATGTGATGATTATCCAACATCAATGAACTCACAAGAAGCAATTAAAGAAGTACAGTTAGCTCCTTATCAAATATTTGCAGGCACAAATTGTTTCAGTGACCTTTTAAATACCTTCACATACAAAAAGGTGAGCAAAATCATTGCTTAGATTAAAAAATGCTAAGATAAGAAGGTTGTTTTTCGACTAAAATATATTTCAATGTAGGGAGGCTACACTAAACTTATGATGGAACAGATCATGAACTCTCAGGAGGATAATCTGACAAGAATACATAGGTAAAATTTATAATACCAGTATACAAAAATTACAATTCAGACATGCAAATTACACACATATGTGCAATGTAAATTCAGCATAACAGGACTGTAATTTCAATGCTTCATTATAAACTGTGCAGCAACATAAAGAGATGCAAGGATCATTAACAAAGATGATACTTGGAAATGACAGGAATGAGGTAAAACTATATTATATATGCTTGTTAAACTAGTCGTGTTATATTATAAATGGTAACCATTCTCATTATCAAACAAATAAAACAGAATATGAGCCTTGAAGATCTAGATGGAATCTTTGGACCACAGACTGACCGGTCCATATCAGAGTCAAGAATGTCATATGAGGTAGATACATACAGCTAAGCTAATTTGATTACATTTATAAGCAATACAAATATGTACTGGCATCAAAGTAAAATTTATCTTTGCAAAAACAGGATGGAGAAATGGCAATCGTCGCTGATGATGATGGAGCAACGACAAGCATAGTTGATTATGATAGATCTGAAATTCAACAATACCATTGACAAACTGATGTATTCAATAACATGAACATTGATGAGGTACATAAAAATGATCTCTTCAACTATTTTAGTCCACACTTAAAAAAATATTTGTATTATAAATAACATTACTCAGAAACTAAGACTGTTGCTAATATATTTACAGGTGTAGCATGAAAATCAAGATGATCAACCAACAATGGAAGAAAATGACTTGAGGATCATAGCAATAGAACCAGCAAGTTCAGATATTACATCAGCTATAACAGATGATAATGAGCATGTAAATGGCAGCCAGGAACTGACGGAGGAAGAGATTGAAGAATTCATAAAAAATGAGCAGGTTGCAGCATCTGAAGGAAACAATGCACCAAACAAGAGCAAGTACACCCCACAACTATCGATGGAATTTAAGACTAGGCATGATGTTCACCATTTCTTCAACTTCTATAAGTTCCTAGCCGGATTTCAAGTTGCCATAACACATAGACAAGAACTCAAAGTAAGAAGAGAAATAATGAGGTAGTCAAAGTGACAATGAGATGCAATCATCAAGGAAAAGAAAAGGAACCAAAGTCTTTAGAGCAAGAAGAAGCTGAAGTAGACAAGGATGTTGGAAAGAAACCAGTAAGGAGAAGGAAAACAAATGTTCAGCAGAAGTCGGATTGTCCTTATGTTATGATGGTGAAAGGAGTTGTATGGAAGATTAAAACTCTTGATTTGGAGCATAATCATGAGCTATGCTCTAGAGACAGGGATCAGCTATTTTCTGGTCACAAGTATATGACAGAGATGGAAAAAGGACTTATCAAGACTCTGAATGATAACAATATCCCGACTAGAAAGATGGTTTCTATTCTATCGTATTTGAGAGGGGGGCTTACAGCTCTACCGATGAAAAAGAAAGATACCAGCAACCATAGGACAAAGCTGATCAGAGAAGTTAGAGGACAGATATGACACAAGTACTGGATTATTTTAGAAAGAAACAAACTAAGGATCCGTCTTTCTTTTACAAGTTTGATTTAGATGAGGACAAGAGAGTGAAAATTTTGTTCTGGACAGACTGCTCTTTGAAATATTATGCAGATTATGGAGAATGTGTAAGTTTTGACACGACATATATGACCAACAGATACAACTTACCTTTTGCACCATTTGTTGGAATCACAGGACATGGGCAAAGTTGCCTTTTTGGATGTGCTTTCCTGCATGATGAGACAATGGACACTTTTAAGTGGGTATTTCAAACTTTCCTTGAAGCAATGGGAGGAAAACACCCTCAAACGATCATCGCAGACCAAGACATGGCGATGAAATCAGCAATAGAGCAAGTCTTCATAAACACAAAGCACAGAAATTGCTTGTTCCACATAAAGACCAAATGCTACAATAAGAATATCAAGGTCTTTGCAGCAAACGATGGACTATACGAAGACTTCAAAGATATAGTGAACAATAGTTTAACAGTGGAAGAATTTGAGCGCCTTTAAAAGAGAATGATTGAGAAAAGAAACCTTCAAGAGAATCACTATTTTTTCCAAAATGTGGGAAATGAGGAAAATATTTATCCCGGTCTACTACAAAAATGACTTCTTTCCTTTCATACAAACAACATCCAGAAGTGAGGCAACAAATGCTAGGTTCAAAGATAATGTAGGGCTAACCTATAATATCATTAGCTTTCTGAAAGAGTACAGTCGGATTGTTGATACCATAAATCGAGCAGAAAGACTGGAGGACAGCTATAGCAAGTAGAAAAGGCCAAAGGAATTTATATTCGGCTACAGAATAGAGCAGCAGGCACAATAGCTATACAATAGAAACATATTCAAAAAGTTCCAACTACAACTGAAGGCAACATCAAGGCCGAACTACAGGGAAACCAAATATGGGAAAACATTTGAGTTGTGGCAAAAAAAGTAACCAGATTCAGGAGGTTCATAGGTTCAGGACATATACACTACACACTGACCTAACAGAAGGAGAAGAAGAATTTACCTGCATATGTGTAAAATTCAGCAAAGATGGGATACTCTGCTCTCATATCCTGAAAATAGTCATTGAAAAGGAAATCAACACAATTCTAGACAAATACTTCTTAGACAGGTGGAGAAAAAAGATATGAAGTTACATGTTGAAAAACAAGAAGAAGAAACAGTTGCAACAAGCTCATTGTTGAGATTCAACATATTATCCAGGAAGTCAACAATACTTAATTCAAAAGGATCAAAAAATGAGGAAGCCATGGAATACCTTATGGCAGAATTCGGCAAGATGGAAATTAATTTAGATAGAATGTTATCTGCTCAGCAAACAGGTAAAGCACAAAATGACCAGCAAGGGAATGAAGAAGGAGAAACTATAGCAGTAGAAACTAGAGATCCACAGACTGAAATAGATGATCCAGAAAGAATTCAGAGAAAGAAAAGGCCACCTAAACCTATGAGAATGAAGACACATAGTATAAAATTTCAGTACATACAAATATAATTTTAGTACATACAAATAGAATTTGAATCCAAATACACATATTCTTATTTATGTGAACTAATAATGTTTTGTATACTCTTCTGTGAAGCCAAAAAGAAAGAAGAGGAAGGAAACATCAAATGGTAGCATCGATCCCGAAGCCACAACACACTAAGGACATGGTAATTAAAGACATGCAGCAATTCACGATAATCAACAGATAGAAGCAAAATTTAAGTAGCCAATATATTTATGTAATTTATGTAATAAGTAGGATGTTACAAACCTTAAATTATATTATGCCTAGATCTAAAATTACATATGCTGAGAACTACAATTGCAATGTCCAATATCTGCAATTTACATTATCAGTGATTCCAATTGTGTAAGCGAATTTTATATTTGTCTTGTTTTCATCAGCAGCAGGTAATAATAGTAACAGAGCACTTAAAAAATTCAGTAGTATGTTGCTCCTGCAGGCACCAACATGTCTCCCATGACATTTACTGACCTTATTGTTGAAGTTCCATCTACCATTATGTGTTAAAATGTCTTCACCATTCCCAGCTTTAAGCTGAACAAAAAAAGACAGTTATTAGGTTTACGCCTTCAAAATTCTATGACCATTGTCAAAGGCTGACAGGCCTCCAGAAAATGATTGCAATTTTTGTAATGGTGAGAAGAGAGATATACTGAAGTTTATTGATCATGTCAGCCCTACAATAAGTTATGTGGGAGAAGACACAAACTTATAGTTCCAGCAAGTGCATAAGCAACAACAAGAGGTGGCGAAGCAAGATAGTTAGCCTGAGTTAAAGGGTGCACACGACCCTCGAAGTAACGGTTACCCGACAGAACAACAGCAGCAACAACATCTGTGAAAAAGAGGTAAGCGATAAGCAATCCATACAGAAAAAACTGAAATTTGTTATAGCTAAATAGTCAATCATCGTAAGATTAACTTACCATTTTCTGTAATGGCAGCTGATACAGATTCATCGAGATCACCAGAGTTTCCAATGCAAGTGGTACAACCACAGCCAACAATATGAAATCCTTGCTGGTTCAAGTATTCTTGAAGGCCACTATAAATAGAAGTCACCAGATTCGATTAAAACATGCCATCCGATACACATTGAAATTCTATGTTTCCCTGTTCTTTATTAAACAATGACAAGATACCTCTGATGCAAGTACTTTGTGACAACTCATGATAAAGGGGCAAGGCTTGTCTTCACCCATGGTTTAACCTGAAAACAAATGCTATCTCACATCAGCAGAAAGCACATAAAGGCACTCAGCATAACAGCTCATGATTACATTACAAGAGGACTAACCTCACGACCCAACTCAAAGGCTTTCTTGGGCACCGCAAAAACCTGGAATTTCATACATGTATTAGGTTAGTAGCATCAGATGAAGCAAATGTTATGCAAATGGTATACAGCCAAGCAGTTACCTTGAACCCAACTTTGTAGGCATGCATGCCAATCTGATTTCATTTCCTTCAGAGGGACACGATCATGAGGCCTACAAGTTGAGAAACACGGTAAGACCCAGTATATACCCCCACCCCCCAAAAAAAACTGAACAGTTCCTACTGAACAAAGCCAACGAGAGAAGCTTGAATCCACATCCCCGCGAGGGAAATGCCAACATATGTATGCATTGAGAAATATTTCATGATTATATTTGCCACAAAATACAAATGCAATAGTAACAAAAAAAAAACAATTTGCAGGGAAGAAAACATACTGTTTCATCACTCCGGCCTGTCAGTTTAAGGTAATCCAATGTCACATGGTCCACAGGAAAGAAGCCCATGTAGCTCCATATTCTGGTGACATGTTCGCAATTGTGGCACTGTCAGCTAAAGATAGCTTACCCATACCTTCACCTGGACAGAAAAGATAAAGGAAAATATGTCAATAACATATAGTTAAATTGCATCAGAACAGCACATTCCATCTACTAGCACCAAAAGACTTACCATAGAATTCAACAAATTTGCCAACAACGCCATGCTTCCTTAGCATTTGTGTCACTGTAAGAACAAGATCAGTGGCGGTGACACCACTCCTTAACTTCCCAGTTAACTTGAAGCCAACGACACCAGGCAAAACCATGCCCATTGGTTGCATAAGGCAATAACAAACAGGTCAGGTGGACCTAGCTCAAAACCAATTAATAATATACTGTATAATCAACACATTTATGAGTTTGATGCTTAACTAAAACCCATGTATAATCAACAAAGAAAAGGACAACTATCACCAAATCTAGGCCAATCTTGAGACAAGGACCATACTACTAATCAAATAAATATGATTAGTAGATTAATAATCACTGCAGAGATTACAAAATATCCAGTGCTCAGTTCTTAGAAAACTAGTTCAAATAAATATGCATCCAAAATCAATCAACCAAAACCATTGTAAAGATCAAAAGAAAGAGCGGTCCATTGCTGCTGTAACTGCAAAGAGAACACAGTTCATCCAACCAAAATGTTGCAGACCAAGAGTGCACACCAAACTAAGTTGTAAAGATCAAAAGAAAGAGAAGTACGTTGCTGCTCTAGCTGCAAAGGAGAACACAGTTTATGCAACCAAAATGTTGCAGACCAATAGTGGCACAGAGACACAAAACCAACTAAAAAAGCAGAAAAACAGAAAAACTAGTATAGAAAAATGTGGTGTGTGCTAGCAAAAATCACAATATACAAAGAACAAGGTGAGTTAGCACAAATCACAAGAAACATTTTTTTTTCTATGAAATGACAAAGACAAAAATGAGGTGTGTTGACACAAATCAAAATTAACAAAGTTGAAAGATGTGTTACCACAAATCATAAGAGACAATTTTTTTTCTATGAAAGGACAAGGACAAAAACATTCCAATGGTCAACGCAAAGTGGGAACACCTCCATTGGGCCGGACCTCACTTCCCCAACATATGCCGGCTCAGCAGTACAAGTAGAAACACCTCCATCCGGCCAGACATCGGCCTCGATTTCGTGGAGGCGAGGCCTTGATCCGTCATCTTGACGGTCGTCGACCGCTTGAGCAAGTACTGCTCACCCTCCATGGTGTGCCGACCGGCGTGCCGCAATCCACAGTGTCTCGACCGAGTGGGTCGACGACGTTGTTCTGTTCACGTGACGTTGGCGCAACTGATGTGCCTCATGGGTGCTAAGCTTGCGCCTCATGGGTGCTAAGCTTGCACCTTGTGACCAACTAGCTCCCATGGGCGGAGTACGCTCCGTGACACACCGTCCCATGGCCGCTTGCGTGTTCTCATATGCCGTCAGAGATTGGGTGTGGCTTCCCCTTCGCCACCGCGTCCACGCGTCCGGCTACATGATGTCTTCCACATTGGCCTCCTCAAGAAGTTCCAGGGCACCCCGCCCGACGCTCCACCGCCCCTCCCGGTCATCCACAACGGCGCCGCCATTCCGGTGCGCCGTGCGCACAAGAGATGTCATGTGGGGGCGATCACCAAACTAGTCCAGTGGGTCCTAATGCGTGCATGGCCGGTGTACTTTGCTTCTTTATTTACTTCATGTAATATCTACCTCTTCTTCAACAACCTCGCCCCAACCACAGATCGCGGCTACGCGATGTTTGGTTTAGAGCACCGAAAGGAGGACCATGGAAGCATAAGGGGGATGCCCTGATCATGGTGAAATATGATGGTTTCACAAAGCTCTCCCATGTGCTCATCACAAGCATTCCAATGTGGATCCGAATTTATGATGTTGGCGCACTTGGAAGCAAGATTTGTAGTCATAGAAGTGGGAGACTCCATTAAGGACTTCAAAACGGTGAGGATTGATTTCCCCTTGGTGAACCCATTGAGAAAGGCTGTGGGATGATGGAAAATATGAGGGCGTTCCTTTCTTCTGTTTCATTTGTGGGGGCATTGGCCATGCCGCCCGTGAATGCCCAGAAGAAAATCTGAAGTGGGGCCAAGTTTGGAACTGAGCTGCGTGCACTAAACGTGGTCTGAACTTCAGTGAGGGGTGGCAAGCTGCCTGATCTGAACATGGCAATACCGCCCTCACCGCACCCTTGATATATATATCTTCGGCGTCATGGACTCAAATGAGGACTCCGGCTCGCTGTCTTTGCATGGACAGGGTGCTGGGGGTGAGACAAAACCATCCTTGAAGGAGCGCCCGGCCAATACAAGCAAGCATGGTGGGAGTGACCGCAAACTAGGAGCAAAAGGGCCGGGAGTGATGAAGGATATTGATAAGCTTAGAATGAGTAAAAATTTTTTTGATGAAGTGTCACACCCGGTTTTAAAAACAAAACCAGATTTGTCATATGTGTGCCCAGAAAGTCCACACATACAACAACAGAGTGAATAGTATCAAAATAATGTTATCAAATAATGTATACATAGTTATATTAACACTTACATCAAAGTATCGCGGAACGGTACTAATCTTCAAACTCCATTCTTCACAGGGACGGCTGACTGGGGGTAACGTACGCCTAGCAATTCCGTTAATCTTCTAGGAACTCCTCCATGTCTTCTTATATCTTCTGAGCAGCTTCTATTAGAGACTGGGGGTGTGGGGGAAATAGCAAGGGTGAGCACATGTCGTACTCAGCAAATATAACATAGGGTTCATGAGGCTCAAAAGGATAACATTGGTTTACTGCGGTTAGCTTTTAATGAGTCACAATTTTAAGCAATTGAGTAGCAACAAGTTTATCATAAGCCCATATAAACACATGACCACGTAAACATGAATAATGAATAACATAAACAATTAACCATTAGTGATCATCTATTCTATAAGGGTCCAAGGCCGCTCATGACCGTGAGCACGGCTGATATACCAGTTTTACACTCTGCAGAGGTTGTACACTTTCACCATGAGCCGTGATTTACCCTTTCGCCCGAGGTGATCAGCCTCTTGACCCACTACCAAGGAAGGTCGACAGGGTTCACTATGAAATCTTTCAAAGGTTCGTCTAACAAGGTAGTAGCCGCTAGGTTTCCAATTGGCAAGGGAATATAGAGCCCCCTTCCGAATGGCACATTCTATGCAGGCTATACACATAGGGACAGAGGCCGCACTATACTCAGCTCGGCAAGCCCTTTTTGCGCCCTTTCGGATAACCACTAACAAGCTAGAAAAGGTCCTCATGCTTGACTAAAGCCAGAGCCATATAGCACTTATGGTTGTACTGTAAGTCCCAAATGATCGCTTATAGATAAGTCCTTAAGAAGAGGAATATAAAGCATCAAAAAAACTATGCTCTAGCCCCTTGTTCCTGGTTGCTAAAAAGCATCTTTTAGTGTTTATTGCATAATCCATTAATCAAGTTATAAGATCATGGTCTTTTCCAGAGCACTAGCATCACTACCCAATGCAATAATCCCATATGTGTCAAGGTACGAGTACAAAGCTAGGAAATCCTTACAGTGGTAATCAAGGTAGACACATGCAGTATGAATTAAATGATTCGAAGTGAATAGGTGTCAAGGATGATCCCATACTATACTTGCCTTTTATACTTCCTTTCCACTCAAGACAACTACTCATACAAAGTCTTCAGTCTCCTTTTCTGCAGCTTCCGGCCTCCGGCGCTTATGGACAACTCTTCTTCTACTCGCAGATCGTAGCAACCAAGCACACCAACAAACATACAAACAACAAATAGAAGCAACTAAGAAAAATACACCACACAAGAGAAAACAACCTACTAAAAGAGAACCAATCGCTACGGTCAGCAGAACGCAAGAGACGCTGGAAACGGAGCTACGGTTGAAAAGAAACGACTACCGAAAGTTTTATATTATAATAGAAAAAGAAAAGGCCTACTTACTAGATTAATTTTAATTGAGAAAAATCATATGAAGCATATAAATTCAGATTATACAAATCATATTTATTTTAAAAGTCGAGTTAAACTAATCAGATTTTAATTATAAACATGTTTAATCCATTTAAAATTTATAACAGTATAAAAGAGAAAACATGTGATCATCTAATTCGAATTTTGTATATAAAACAAGTTTAAACTAACCAAATTATAATTAGAAACGTACAAGTTAACATGAATCAAATTAGTGTTTATTTGCGAAAGATCGATGTTTACTATGTTGCTTTTGATTATAAAATTGGTTCTATGCCTATTAATCAATTTAATTTTTAATCATGTATAGAAAAACAAGTGAAATGAAAAACATTAATACTAATGCGTAGAGCACGCCGACACGAATCTAACGCAACTTGAACGAACCGAATTGAAATTATGACGATTAAATGGCGGAATTTACGAACCAGTGGCACTTCTGTAAATAAGTCGTCTTCCTCCTTGGGGTGCACGTACAGGACTAGAACTTGGTCGTGGGAAGCACAGTCAAGGGGCCGGGCTCGTCGGCCGACTGGGGTTGGGACACCTCAGCCTGGGGCAGCAGCCGGACAGCTGGCCGAGCCGGCAGCGGGATCACGCGGCCGCGCGGTGGCGGCCAAGCCGCGGCACGGGATCACACCGTCCTGTACGGACGGCGTTCAAACGGCAGGCGGCGGTGGCTGCTCCACAGGAGGCAAGCAGGGGCGCGCGAAGGGCGACGAGGGGGCGGCGCAGGTCCGGAGATGGTTCAGGAGGCGACGGACCAGCCTTGTGCGGCCCGGTGAGGTGCACGGCCGGAAAACAGTGACGAAGAAGCTTTGGCATGGAGGTGCTCGCCGGAAAATTCACCGGAAAAACGAAAACGAAGGGGAACGGTCATAGGGTGACGGATTCGCGCAACCAAGTACATAACGACGTAGAGGACGAAGAGGGCTACCTCTATATAGCGATGGTTGATGCCGGAAAGCGACGGTTCGGCCGGAAAAGCTCGCCGGCTTTAGATGTACGGAGATAGAAAAAAAGGATTTTACATATAGAATCAGAGCGTCGAGAACAACACCGTCCTATATACAGTGATAGGGTTTGAGGTAGGTGGAAAAACAACATATTTTATTATTTATTGGAATTATATAATTTCGTGATTAAAATGATTTCAGAAAAGTCCAGAATTAATATTTAAGCCACGAAAATTACTCCAAAAGCTCTAAAAATTCGGGAAAATTTCTCAGACATTATGGAACATGAGGAACCCAAATAAAGTATTTAAAGATCATGAAAATATATTTTGGAGCATCTAAAAATTAGATTATGATAATAGAAAAGTGAGGAAAAAGATCCAGAGGAAGCCGGAAAAATTCCCGGAAAGTTTTGATAGATAGATTGATGGATGATGAACTAAAAGGAATCATTTGGAGCAGAAGAAGAGGATCTTGCGGTACTCCATACGAAAAGATTAAGATCGAGAAAACATGGACTTAATTACACAGAGACAAGCCGGAGAAAGATAAATGACTTACTAATCGTGTTTTAAAAAGTTTACTCACTCATAACATCAAGTCAAGCAACAAGCAAACATCATATCGTCCAAATGCCCGTCAAAATTAGAAAACTTTGAAAATTCATATTTTTTCTATAACTAAATTTGTGCTAGCTCAAACTAAACTTGGTAAATATTATCCAAATATTAACCTTTCATTTTATTTAGTGTTTTCTATGCACAATCCAAAATTTTGGGGTGTGATAGGAAGACTTGCTGTTGGGGACCTTTAAAATATATGCAGGACTAGAGGTCGCCGGCAAGGAAGACCAAACTCTGTTCAGTCGCATCTTCCCAAATTAGTTTTTCTTTCCAAAACTAATGCGTGCTAGTGGTGTCAAAAACCTCACTTGGAGGCTTGGTCATTGTCTTGCTGTTGCTGGTACTGTCAGTAGCAACGAAAATATTGAGCAGACGGCGATCTGGCGATCTAGCGAGCAAGGAAAAACAATATTATAATTTGCTAAAGAGAGCAGACGGCGATCTGGCGAGCAAGGAAAATATTAAATTGTGCAAACCATTTTCAGAGAAAGAAATTGGCAATGCTGTCTTTTATACCGGCTGGTGATAATCCTTATTGCCTTTGAGTGCTTGCGTGCCATTTGCTAGCGTAAAAATTGGATTTATCCAAAGCTTTGTGTCATCGATGCGCTACAGGTTGGCGTCTACGGCGTTTTGTTAGCGCCCTTTGGTCTACGCCAAATGTTGGATAATGTTTAAAGGTGATGAGTCGAGAGGTCGTGCTAGTATTTGGGCCTACCCATGCCGGCAAGAAGGATGAAAGGAGAGCGCTTCCAACCCATAAGGGCAGTCCGAACCTGAAACTATGAGTAGTTTCCATAGCATTGAATTCCCCGCCAACTAAACAAAAATGCTGATGTGACAGCATAGTTAATAAGGAGAGAGATGAAAAGAGCGAGACGTCGTTTCTCCCCTGAGAAACGATTTCGGCTCGTACACCAACGCCCAGAGAAACGAGCATTTCCGCGTTGGGACGAACGGTGGTTTCTATCTGGCGAGGAATAAGGGCAGTCCCAATGAAAGAAATTAGTAGTTTCTATAATATAAGATACCGCACAAAAAAGTACTGTTTTTCAACCTATGGTTTCTATGAGTAATAATTATTTTTTCTTTCTCTCTCCCAATTCTATCTTCTTCCTTCAATGGGAGTGTGGCACGAGCCCCCTAGAAACTGGTGGTTTCTCCCCAATGACGATTTCATGGTTTCATGGTTTCAAGAGAAGACCTGATTTCTTCATGAGAAAACCATTTCTATGATTTTTGCTCTCTTTCTTCATTAATTACGTTGCCATGTCAGCGTTTTGCCTACGTGGCAAGTCATTTAATGAGGATAGAAACCATCATCAATACACCATTGGGACTGCCCTAAGATGGACGAGAGAGGGCTCGCCAGCGACGACTGCCGCGTTCGCTTGGGCCGCCTCGGTCCCGCTCGCCCATGCCGCCGCGGCTGCTTGCTCGCGCACCGACGGCCATGCTTGTCCGGGTCATCGAGGCATCTCGACCGTTTGCCTACCGCCGCGGGGCCACCGCTGGCGGTCCCGCCGCCATACGCCGCCACAGTTGCTTCGCCCGCACAGCGCCGATGGTCCGACTTTTCGCCCGAGCCGTCAACAGCTTCGCCCGGTAGCGCGCCAGGTGGCTACGCTGCGTTGCTTTCTCGCGGCGCCGGTGGCTGATCGCCTCACCGTGACGTCAACACGGCCACGCGTGCGCTCGCGTCGCGCTTTGGCTGCTTGCCCATCGCTAATGCCGCCGTCGTGGATCTCGGCAGGAATAGAAAAAAGGAGATAGCAGAAAGGGAAAGAACGTGATTGGTGGGGATATTACTGAGGGCCCCGCAGCAGGAAACGATGTGTTGGGCGGTAAGGTTTCGATAGCTAGTTTCTAGTCGATGGAAACCACAGATCATTTCAAGGGTTGGGACTGCCCTAAAGAAGAGATTGACCAAACGTGCCAACCGCGTTAAGTGTCTTCCTGATTTCTGGTGGGGTGCGGAGAAGGGACCAGCTGATCTAAGGCGGGGAATATGAGAATTTTTAATGAGGCTTTAGGCAACTCCGATAATGACCAAGTGGATTGGGTCCAGTTTTTTTTTTGGATGAGATGAACTCATCTTGTGTTTTGTGTTTAGTTTGAGGGTTGGAGCTGTCCTAGTTTTTTTTGTTAGGTACGAGGGATGGAGCCCAGTTAGTTGCAGACCCATCTGTCAGCGTCTTCCCTCTCTTCTTTCACCTCGGGGTGACCCGCACCGCACCACCATGCCCGGCCACCAGCACTGGCGCGCCCCACACCCCGCACCGGCACGCTGCCCCGCCCCATCGGCGCCCCACACCGGCACCGCGCTGCCCCACCGCGACCCCACCTGCAGGGCACCGCACCACCCCCCATGCAACACACCCTTATGTGCTACTACTTAAGCCGAGGGGGCCATGCAGATTATATTGGGTAGCCAATTTGCTCAACTCACAGGGCAATTGGTGCGATTTTCGGTCAATGAGTAGATCCTTCTATATGGAAGGGTTGCTTGTTATGTTTGTTTGGAGCAGAGATATCCTACCAACAAAGAAAAATAAACATAACTCCTTCCTCTTGCTGAAGGCGAGGATCTAACATTTTGGCAAGCTTGGAGGGCCCATAATAACTTAACACACAATTTCTGGGAGCACAAAATTAGAGATATCAGGTGGATCACAAAGCTCACCAGGCGAACAACAAAGAGAAAGCCAAGCCTATTAATGCAACCATGATGGGAGCCGCCAAAACTAACTGAGCAGGGTGGAGTAGGTGTGATCGTGAGGAGTCTAGTTAATAAAGACCCCTTTTACCCCGGGAAAAAAGAAGCAAATAACTTCTAAGAGCAAATAACTTGAACTTACATTTCATTTGCATATTAGCAATATATAGGGTGGAGTAGGTGTGATCCTAAGACCCCTTTTACCCCGGGAAAAAAGAGCAAATAACTTGAACTTACATTTCATTTGCATATTAGCAATATAGTTTATATAGATAAATAACTTATAGATCAAATGTTTATAAGTTGGCATAGATTATAAAAGCAAATAAATAACTTGTTGTTTAAGTCTTATGCAATAATAAGTGATTATAGATCCAACATAGATTATAAGAGCAAGCAAATAATGTTTTATAAGCAAATAACTTTGTTTGCAAAGTGTGTAAATTATAAGCAAATAACTTGTTTATATGCAAGTGTATGCAAGAATTGCACAGATTATAAGAGGAAATAAGCAAATAACTTTGTTTATATTCTCTTCACATTGAGGCACATCCTCCATAGATTATAAGCAAATAAGTTTGCTTATATGGATGTCTTGAGATGGAGGCAAACACAAATAACTTGTTTATATGCAAGTTTGCATAGCAAATAACTTTGTTTATATGAGTCTATGCAAGGCAATTAAACTTTGTTTATATGCATGTTGTCTTGTTTATTGAGTCTATGCAAGGCAAGTCTTTCAGATTGAGGCACATCCTCAACTGAATTGAACTCGAATTGCACAGATTATAAGCAAATAACTTTGTTTATATGGAAGCCTATGGAAAGTGTGTTGACATGGAGGCAACATGAATTGAACTCAATTGCATAGATTATAAGCAAATAACTTGTTTATATATGCAAGAATTGCATAGATTATAAGAGGAAACAAGCAAATAACTTTGTTTATACGAGTCTATGCCAGGCAAGGAATAACTTTGTTTATATGGGTGTCTTGAGATGGAGGCAAACACAAACAATTATAAGAGGAAACATGCAAATAACTTTATTTATATGAGTCTATGCAAGGCAATATATGAGTCTATGCAAGCACATCCTCAATTGAACTTGAATTGCATAGATTATAAGCAAATAACTTTGTTTATATGAAAGTCTATGCAAAGTGTAAGTGTGTTGAGATGCAAATAACTTGTTTATATGCAAGTGTATGCAAGAATTAAATAGATTATAAGAGGAAATAAGCAAATAACTTTTTTATATGAGTCTATGCAAGGCAAGTCTTTCAGATTGAGGCACATCCTCAACTGAATTGAATTGCATAGATTATAAGCAAATAACTTTGTGAACTCAATTGCATAGATTATAAGCAAATAACTTGCTTATATGCAAGTGTATGCAAGAATTGCATAGATTATAAGAGGAAATAAGCAAATAACTTTATTTATATGAGTCTATGCAAGGCAAGGAATAACTTTGTTTATATGGGTGTCTTGAGATGGAGGCAAACACAAATACTTATAAGAGGAAACATGCAAATAACTTTGTTTATATGAGTCTATGCAAGGCAATATATGAGTCTATGCAAGCACATCCTCAATTGAACTTGAATTGGATAGATTATAAGCAAATAACTTTGTTTATATGAAAGTCTATGCAAAGTGTAAGTGTGTTGAGATGCAAATAACTTGTTTATATGCAAGTGTATGCAAGAATTGAATAGATTATAAGAGGAAATAAGCAAATAACTTTTTTATATGAGTCTATGCAAGGCAAGTTAACTTTGTTTATATGCAAGTCTTATTGAGTCTATGCAAGGCAAGTCTTTCAGATTGAGGCACATCCTCAACTGAATTGAATTGCATAGATTATAAGCAAATAACTTTGTTTATATGGAAGTCTATGCAAAGTGCAAGTGTATGCAAGAATTGCATAGATTATAAGAGAAAATAAGCAAATAACTTTGTTTATATGAGTCTATGCGAGACAAGTCTCTTCAGATTGAGGCACATCCTCCTCAACTGAACTTGAATTGCATAGATTATAAGCAAATAACTTTGTTTATATGTGTGCCTTGAGATGGAGGCAAACACAAATAACTTGTTTATATGCAAGTTTGCATAGATTATAAGAGCAAAAGGTAATGCAAAGTGTCTTTGCATAGATGCAAGTGTATGCAAGAATTGCATATATTATAAGAGTAAATAACTTAGCAAATAACTTTATTTATGAGTGTATGGAAGGCAATGCAAGACATAGTTTATAAGCAAATTACTTTGTTTATGACACATCTTGAATTGCATAGATTATAAGCAAATAACATTGTTTATATGAAGTATATGCATTGTTTATATTTATAGGCACATCCATCATAAGAGCAACAAATAACTTGTCCAACAAATAACTTAGTGTTGGAGCAAATATCTTGAGCAAAATATGAAGTGTTGTTTAGATTTCAACTTGCATTGCATATTAGTTATACACAAATAAGTGTTAAAGCAAATATCTTAGAGCAAATAACTGCATTTGTAGGAGATTATAAGATCGAATAACGTGTTGTTTAACCAATTATAAGATCAAATAACCAATAGAGTCAATCTTTCATTTATGGGATGATGCATTATTGAGTATTTATGCAATATGGAACATTAAGCATCCAAAGTTCTAACACATTTGCTATGAAGTCTACTCCATTATTGGTTATATAGATAGATTTTGCACACATATGTGTTAGTATTTTTGCAAATTAGGAAGGCTTCTCTTCCTTCATATAGTTATTAGAGAAGCCATCTTGCTTGCAGACTTTAGTAGAGAAGATAAAGGGAGGCACAGTGATTGGAGAAGCCAACTTTCTAGGAGCCTTTATGGAGCCTTTATTGGAGAAGGTAAAGGGAGGGAGGGAAGAAAATGTATGTGCCTATAAACTTATATGATGAAGGTCAATGAAAGGTTCCAAACACATTAACAAATAAGCATTTTTTGGGTAGAAACGGAGATGTAGATGTGTTAACTAGATTTTTCACTAAACTTATGAGCTTGCACTCTTTCTAATTTTATAATTACATGTCTTCAAAAGGAAAAAATATAGCATGGTTGCATCCAAAAATAAGTATTAAATAATATGCATCCACATAGAGGAACTTGTAATGACACTAAGGGGCCCTTTGGATCAATTGTACTAGCAATAGAGGGCCGCTAAGTGGCAATGCCCCTCCTAAGATAGAAAAATCCTACATAACTAATGAAATACTAATATGCCCCTCTACATTATGTGTTCTAAAGATGAGGCTATTATTGAATATTTATGCAACTATAGAATATTAAGTGTCCAAAAGTTCTCAATACATTTGACAAATAACTTTAAGGAGCCTCTAAACATAACTTCTTGAGGTTTCATTTATGCATGTACAAATTAGTAACACTCACATTGCATTATTGGTTATATAACTTCTTTAGTTTCTTCTTTCATTTACACATCAGTCAGCATGTGTGCCCATAAACTTATATTACATCAAAGCCCATCAACAAATAAGCTTTTTTGTAAGTTAAGGCTTTTGTAAGTATCTCCTTTGTAACATTATAAAATCTATAAAATGAAGTGTTGTGGGGATCCCCACAGTTTTTGCCTTAAAAAAAACAAATAAGCTTTTTTTTATGAAAAAGGTTACCACCTAGAAGTGGGACAGTATGTACTATTAGTAATAAATGGTTTAGGGTTTAGGGTTTACTAAATGGTCATGTGAGACTAATTGACAAACTTTCACAAAGAGATGTATGAGCTTGCACTCTTCCTAATTCTATAACTCCATGTCCTCAAAAGGAAAAAAATGCATGGTTGCATGCATAATAAGAATTAAATAAGAGTTTTCCCTTAGCGGAAAGAGTTTCGCTGGATGGCAGTGGACAAGAGGAATTGTGATCTTTTTATAATGGTGTGAAAGCTCTAGTTTGGTTTTGGTGAATTGATGAAATCTTAAGTGCTAACCTAGTTTATCAAGTGATCATGAGATAGGTAGCACATTCCAAGTGGTGAAGCAAATGAAGATCATGACATGATGATGACGATGCCATGGTGATGATCAAGTGCTTGGACTTGAAAAGAAGAAAGAGAAAAACAAAAGGCTCAAGGTAAAGGTATAAATGGTAGGAGCCATTTTATTTTGGTGATCGAGACACTTAGTGAGTGTGATCACATTTAGGATCGATAGCCGTACTATTAAGAGGGGTGAAACTCGTATCGAAATACGGTTATCAAAGTGCCACTAGATGCTCTAACTCATTGCATATGCATTTAGGATCTAGTGGAGTGCTAACACCCTTAAAAATGTTTGTGAAAATATGCTAACACATGTGCACAAGGTGATACACTTGGTGGTTGGCACATTTGAGCAAGGGTAAGAAACTTCACTGGCGGAGTGTCCGCCCGTAGAGTGCGGATAGTCCGACGGTGCCACCGGCGCTCTATACAGAAAAGATGGAGGTCACTGTAAGTGATCGGACGCTGGTCTTGGTAGGACCAGAGCGTTCGGTCAGTGGTAGCAGGGAGCGTGCGGTTTCGATCTCATGACCGGACGCTGGCGCGAAAACGATGGGATGCTCAGGGCCTGAGTCCGGTTAGTATGACGTATGATGGCGTTGAGTGACCGAACACTGGGTGAGTCAGGTCGGGCTTGACCGGACGCGTCTGGTCATGATTTCTCGCTTCTGGATGCTTACTGGAAACGATCGGACACTGAGGTTCAGCGTCCGATCACGTTCAAGCAGCGCGTCCGGTCACAACTTAAATGTACTGATGACCGTTGAGATCGGGCGATCAACGTTTGAAGCAGGGGACACGTGGCACACATCGCGTGACCAAACGCTGGGGTCCAGCGTCCGGTCGATCTGACCTGCGCGTCCGGTCGCCCCGTGTTCAGTGTAGTGAGGAGCCCAACGATTCTATTCGTGGGGGCTCTCTATTTAAGCCCCATGGCCGGCTCAAGCTCACTCTCTTGGCCATTTGTATTAACATAGCAACCTTGCGAGTTTAGCCAAAGCCCTCCCACTCATCTCCATCATAGATTCAACATCTTTGTGAGATTGGGAGTGAATCCAAGTGCATTGCTTGAGTGTTTGCATCTAGAGGCACTTGGTGTTCGTGTTTTACTGCGGGATTCGCTTGTTACTCTTGGTGGTTGCCGCCACCTAGACGGCTTGGAGCAGCGAGGATCGTCGAGCGGAGGTTGGTGATTGTCTCCGGCTCCGATCGTGGTGATTGTGAGGGGTTCTTGACGTTTCCCCGATGAAGAGCCAAAAGGTACTCTAGTGAATTGCTTGTGGCTTGTGTGATCCTCATCTTGTGTTGGTTGTGTGGCACCCTATTGAGGGTTTGGCTTGTGATGCCAATTAGCACGTGAACCTCCAAGTGAGTGAATCACCACAACGAGGACTAGCTTGCTGGCAAGCAAGTGAACCTCGGTAAAAAATCATTGTGTTCATCATTTGATTCCGAGATGATTGGTCTTCATTAGTATTCATTCTTGTGATTGATTGGTTCACTCCTCGACACGGCGGTATAAATAAATTGCTCACTCTCTTTACATTACCGCAAACTAGTCGTCAAGCTCTTTAGTGTAGCTAGTTGTGAGAGCTTGTTAGTTCGGTTAGTGTGGCTCTTTAGTTAGCCTTTAAGAGCACACTAACTTAGTGTAGTGACATAGCTATTGGATGGATAGAAACTATATAAACTAGAATTGTGGTAGGTGGCTTGCATTTTAGTAGGCTAGCACAACACTTGCTTCGTCTCAAAATTGTCTAACCGGTTTATTAAGTGTTGTTGTAGAAATTTTTAATAGGCTATTCACCCCCCCTCTAGCCATTAGGACCTTTCATGGTGCTGGGAAAAAAACTCATTAAATAATATGCATCCACATACCTACTCGTCCCCGGACGTCGCCCGTGCTGGTAGCCGCTTCCCACGCGCATCTCATGTGCAACACCCGATCTAATTTTGAAACATCCAGATGCAACCGTTCCAACATACACTGCAACACTTGCAAAAACACTTGAAAACCATTGGAAACATATGCAACATCTAGATGAAAACACTTGCAACAAACGTATGAAACACCTGAAACACTTGAAACATACACTTGCAACATGCATGTATATGCAACATCCAGATCTACTTTTGCAACATCCAGATGAAAACACTTGCAACATACGTCTGATATAGATGAAACATACACTTGAAACCTACGTGCATAGACATTGCAACGTGTGCAACATCCCGATCTACTTTTGCAACACCGATACGAAATACATGCAACATACCTTTGAAACATCTAAAACACCTTAAACATATGTTTGCAACAAAGCGCTTTTAGCACAACATCTCCTTGATGCTTGGGAATGGAGGCTCATCAGCGTGTGGAGTTCACTGGTGTAGAGCACATCGGTGGTGCGGAGCTCACCGCTCCAGTGGATAGGTCCGGTGGAGAAGGCCGCATGACGGTCAGTGAGCGCGATAGAGAGGAACGAAGGCGGGCGGCAGAGCTCCGGTGCAGCGGAGAGGGTGGATGGCGGTCGGCTGGGCGTGGTGGAGCACGCGAGCGGTGGTGCGGTCGCGATGGAGCATGCAGGCGTGGCGGCGCTGTCGTGATTCAGCACGCTGCAGTGGTGTGGGCATGGCGGTGTGTTCTCTGTGCTGCATGCCGCGGTCGTCGAGGCCCACCAACGCAAAGCGTCTGGACCAACGGATGCCCTACCCACAGCATTTTCGATTACCGGATGTTTGATACATTGAGATACACCATTCTTTGATTTATGGGATATGCTATATTTCAGTTGCCTAAAATATAACTTATTTTTATGCGACAACTAGCAGCCCCTAGATTAACATCCAATGGCTACAATCTATTTGCATTGGTCTTTGTTCACAAGCTTGTTGGATGTCGGGTGAATAAATATGGACCCATTTTTCAGATTAAATTGGGCTTTACCTCTTTCACCAACACACGAAAACACATACAAACAAGCAATCACAAAATCAATTAACAAATGACAATTCTTTGTATAGTCCAACAATGACAAGAATCTATATGTATCGACACAGAGACAAACAAATTACAATTTGTTTATATAGTTGAGAAAGGACAAATATCAAATTTATGCTGGCACAAAGATAATTAACAATTTACAATTATTTCTATAGTCAGACAAGGACAATAAAATGAACTGTGTTCACACAAATACAATTAACAAATTAAATTTTTTTATATAGGCATATACGGACCTTTATCTAAAAAAAGGCATATACGGACAAAAATTTGATATGTGTTGACACAAAGACAATTAATAAATTATAATTGCTTCATAGACAGAATTTGATTTGTGTTGGCACGAGAACCATTAATAATTAACCGAACCATTCTTCCAGGTTCGAAGCGTGTAACCAGGTCTAGCTTGTAATGGATCGTATATCCGAATGAAATAGAACCCAATAGACAGGTTTGATGCCACATGGATTGAAGAAGAAGAAGAACCGCGTCACCTGAACAGAAAAACAGAAAGCCATGATTTAGGCGACTGATACCTTGGAAACGTGTTGATTTATAGCTGGGGCCTCGAAGAGATACTTTAGCATGATGTTGGGTTATCGGGTCCAAGTGCCGGAATAGCTTCTGCTACTGCTGCACAAATGTTCAATCTTCAATTATAATGTTTATTCACCGTTACTAATCATCCAAATGTTTTGTTATATTTTTCAGTTATGTTTATGACAAATTATGATTTATACCTGAAAAATCCATCCTTAGAATAATCGAAACATCTTTTATGAGATTGACATTATTATGGTTATATATAAGTGTATCCTTATTTGGGCCCTGTTCGCTTGTCTTATAATCCGTACTTTTTGGCTTGTCTTTTCAGTTGAAACAGTATTTTCTCTCACAACAAATCAGCCGGAACAGTGTTTCAGCTTGTTTTTTCAGCGAAGCGAACGGACCATTATTATCCCTTATTTTATCTATATAATTGCTTCGTCATATAAATTAGTAGTACAAAGTTCGCTACAGGTAAATTTCCTATTTTTATCCTAGACCTGCCACTATTGGTCCAGTGGGTGGAGGCGGCAGCACCATCAGCGCCGATGAGGGAAGAGCGGCGCTATCTCCAACAGTGCAGACCCAAACCAGATACCCATTGCAGGATTTAAGTCACGCACAGTAAATGAGTCATGCACCCCTACCATATCTTCTCCAACAGCCTAGGCAAAATCCTCCCCTACTCCCTCTCCTCTCTCTCCGCTCGATCCCTCTCTTCTCTCCTCCAGGCGACAACCCCACGGTGCCGCTCCTCCCCGCCCCTCCGCTTCCGCGCCTCCTCCTCTCCCTCCGCACCGCCCCAAGCCGACTACCGCTCCCCCCGGCCGGCGTCGTCGCGCCCCATCCTCCTCCCTCTATGCGCGCCCCAGCCTCCTCAACATGGAGCGCGAGCGTGCCACCCGGATCTGGGCCGCGCGGCCACCTGCTCGGAGCGTCGGCGGCTCCTCGGCGCGGTCGCGCCGGCTGCGCTCCTCTCCGCCCCGGCGGCTCCCCGCCGCGGTCCCGCCTGGACGCGCAGGCCGCGCCCGCCGCGGACCTGCCTTGCCCGGCTCCCTGCCTTGCCTCGCCGGCCGCGCCCCGCCGTGGACCCGTTTGGAAGCGCCGGCGGCTCCCCGCCGCGGGCTCGCCTCGCCGAGCCGGCCGCGCCTCGCCAGGGATTCACCGAGCGTCAGAGATTTGCGTCTTCTCCCTGGAAGACGCTTATTTGCCTTTCGTTTCTGGTGCTATGCAAAATGGGTGATCTGTTTGGGTGCTCCATTGGACCGCGTTTCTGGCTACGCAAAACACTGTGTAGGACTCATTTTGCGTCTGGGTAACGTTATTGGAGACAGTCCCATTCAGGAGAACTGTGCGGTGGAGCAGCGGGAGGTGGGCAGACCCAACTCACAAGCGGCATTGGAAACAGTGGGCCTCGTGCCCCCTAACCCAATTGAAGAAAAAAAAACTATTTTAAAAGAATAATTTATTTTATTGAAATATAGTTTATGTAATACTATACGCGCGTGACCTGATAACTATGCCTGACTACAGTTATTCCCTCACTAGGCAGGTCTTCTCATGTTGGGAAATAAGGCAGCTAGGCTAGCCGATTAGTTCAATGGACTACTTTGGTGTTAGGAGCCTCTAGAAATCATCTAGGCCATAATTTGTAACAAAACAATTAAATTAATATAATGCTGTTTTTCTTCAGAAAACAAAGAGAAGCAAAGAAAAAGTAGAACGAGGCCAAATTTGGTCAAAGAAAACTTGACTCCATTGGCCTCAAAAAGAGTGTAACATAGGGTTTCGTGCTAGTCAAACTTTCTTAAATTTAACTAGGTTCGTAGAAAATAGTAGCAATGTTTGTATCTTCAAAAAAAATTATTATAAAAAAATATTCATTGGTTAATCTAATGACACTAATATGTACCATAAATATTAATATTCTCTACATATTTGGTTGAAGTTAAAAATGCTTTTTTCTGAAATGGAGGGAGTAATGCCATGCCTTAAGATGCAAATCATGATACAACGTTTCCGATAGCCAAACTTGCAGTGTTAAAATTTGAAACTAGAAAACTCCTCATTCATAGATTAAATAAACCTTTTCGTTCAAAAAAATAGATAAGTCAGTACTTTCATTGCCCTACAACAATACTCCTTACGTGTTTTTATTTACATGTCGTATTAGATTTGTCCTAAGTCAAATATTTATATCTTTGACCATCGATTCTAAAAATATATATATAGATTCACTATAAAAATATTTTCATAATATATAATTCATGGGGTGTAAAACTATAAGGATTTTCTAAAATGAGTGTTCAAAGATAGTAATGTTTGACTTACGTATTCCAAGAGACCTGAATCCTCCACAGGTCACATCAAAATCCATCATCGAAAGGAAACTTTAAAAGTCTCGTTAGTAATTTTGTACAGTACGGTTTGAGATTTTCAGGAAGGATGTAGCAGACTCTGTCGATGCTCGGTTGTATCAGTTTCACCGGTGCATTTTCACCGACCCGCCCTCACCACGCTCGGCGCAGGTCGCCGGAGGCGCGCTCGCATCCCCACGCGGCAGGGTACCGGAGCGGCGGATCCGAGACGCCCTCTGCGTTGCTCACGAGGGTTGACGCGGCGCCGCCCAGGACCATGGAAGATTTGCGGCCGCGCCCCGCCGTGACCCGTGACGCCAGGTGGTCAGCAGGTTCGCCACTTGCAGCAGGGACGACCTGAAGGCCATGCCGTGGTCGTCAGCAGCGAACTTGCGATGTTACACGTCAGGAGAGAACTTGTGCAGGAACAGCTCCATCGACGACACACCGCCTGAATACGCGAACGTGCATGTCCGTCGCCATGGAATGCGGACTCGTCAAGTTATACGAGGTGATTATCGATGAAAGGAAAGAGACTATCTTGTGGACGGTGATTGAAGGATCATGAAAATCTCCGATTCTATTAGGCGGGACCGAACGGCATCGGAACTGCTAAAGAAAGAAAGATCGGATGGGGCAACGAACGCAAAGGGCGCGCGCGCACCACGGAGGTTGGACGAAAGGCGTTGCTATTTTTAACAGAAGAAAGAAAAAAAAAACAGATCTATTACGTGGTCAAGTCCAAGGAACGTGCAACATTTGCATGCTCGCACGGTTGCATATCAGATTCGGTCTAGACTTTGGCCATGTTAGCTTGTCTTATAAACCGTACTATTTCAACGAAGAAACAATGTTTTTCTTTCACAATAAATCAGCGAACAGTACTTTCAGCCATGGGCTTTTCAGCGAGGGCCTTTATTTTATAGAAGACCAGCCACCCTATATATATAAGGGGGGTGAAAGCCGATTGACGACACATAATCTGAGCCTATCAATATATTAGATCTCAAGAGACCTCGTCGGCATGTCTAATGTATCGGGCACTTCTGGCGACGTGTGTGAACACCATGTATCCATGCCTCACAATTACCCCAGAAAGATTTGCGCTCATCATGCCACCAGAATTATCTGGAGTTACCAATCCCAAAAGAACTAGGAGAGCTAACAACAAAGCCGAGAGCAGCGGAACTAGCAGAGCTAACAAGAAAGCAGCATGTTTTGCCTGGTGCGACGGCTGTTCCCTTTCCTGCTTGGCACGGTGGTGGGCGCGAACATGGCGCAGAACTACAGGGTCCCAACATCCGAGGCCTCGCCGAGCACGGCATCGACGACGCCAGAGACGATACAAGGAGGCCTACCGCAGGAAGCCGGAAGCCCGCTACTTCTGACACCGGCCCCGGAATCACCTGCGGCGGATGAAGAAGGCCGGCGCGACGACGACGAGGAGTAGTTGCTGCTGCTGCTAGGGACGTTTCATGTTCCGTGTCTAGATTAATTAAGTTTCGGTAATCTACGTTTCATGTTCTAAGTTTCGGTAATCTACGTTTCATGTTCTAAGTTTCGGTAATCTACGTTTCATGTTCCGTGTCTAGATTAATTAAATAAGTTTTAGTAATCTCTGTTTATCGATTAGGATAGGACTACATCAAGGGTCAGCTTTGAGCCCTTATCTGTTTGCCTTAGTGATGGATAAGGTCACAAGAGGACATCCCTTGGTGTATGCTTTTCGCGGACGATGTAGTGCTAGTTGATGAAAGTCGGACAGGAGTGAATCAGAAACTGGAGTTATGGCGGGAGACTTTAGAGTCCAAAGGTTTTAGACTCAATAGAACTAAAACTGAGTATATGAGATATGACTTCGACACTACTACTCGGAAGGAGGAAGATATTAATTTGGAAGGTCAAGTAGTGCGAGGAAGGATACCTTTCGATATTTAGGATCAATGCTACAGAGAAACGGGGATATTGATGAAGATGTTAGCCATAGAATCAAAGCAGGGTGGATGAAGTGGCGCCAAGCATCTGGTGTCCTATGTGACAAAAGGGTACCACAGAAGCTAAAATGCAAGTTTTATAGGACGACGATTAGACCTGCTATGTTGTATGGTGCAGAATGTTGGCCTACGAAAAGACGACATGTTCAACAGATAAATGTCGCGAAAATGCGTATGTTGCGTTGGATTTGCGGTCATACAAGAAGGGATCGAGTTCGGAACGATGATATACGTGATAGATTAGGGGTAGCACTAATTGAAGAAAAGCTTGTCCAACACCGGTTGAGATGGTTTGGACATGTCAAACGGAGACCTCCAGAGGCACCGGTGCGTAGTGGAATCCTAAGGCATGATAGTAACGTGAAGAGAGGCAGAGGAAGACTGAAGTTGACTTGATTAGAGGCAATAAAATGAGACTTGAAAGGATGGAATATACCCAAAAACTTAGTCTTAGATATGAGTGCTTGAAAAACATCTATTCACGTGCCTGAACCTTGATTGCTTCTGCTGGTTTCAACTCTAGCCTACCCCAACGTGTTTGGGACTTAAAGGCTTTGTTGTTGTTGTTGTTGTTGTAATCTCTGGGTGCTGGTGAAATATATGTGTAATTAAGTTGAATAATAATACCAATGCTGTGTTTGGATCGAGCACGGCCGATGAACACCGACTTTTCTTGTATTTCTTTCACTACGCCAAAACAGATTTGTAGCGACGGTTTTAGATGGTTTGTATTGGCGGTTTGGCCAGCCGCCCTTACCAAACCGTCTCTACAAATCATGTATTTGTAGGAGCGGTTCCCAGATCGCCCCTACAAATCGATTTGTAGAGACGGCTGGTGTTATCAGCCGCCCCTATAAATCGATTTGTACACCAGCCGTCCCTACAAAATCAATTTGTAGGGACGACTACAGTACCAACCGCCCCTACAGTACATTTTTTCGCAAAAAAAAAATCAAATGTACAATTCAAATTCGACCAGAACACACACATATATATAATTCAAATCTGACCAGAACATATATACTACTCATGGATATATAGACAGATAGATTAGTCACATAAATCCATTACATACAAAGATGTCTTAGTTTGCATCAACGTAAATACATATAAGATGTCCAAAACATTTAGCGTCCATTTAATACTAGCTAAAGCTCTCAACATTCACATCACTAAGAACTAGCCAAAGGTTAGTACCAACCTAAGTGTATGTACAGGCAAACACTTCAAAAGATGAACAACCAATATGCTACACAACCATTCAGTCTTGAAATGAGACCAACACCAGCACCTCACACATATGGCTTGATTCTGATAGTTCCTGTTTTTCAATGCAACTCTACTTCTACCATAGAGTCTCTCATCTGTAGATGATCCAGTCACCCTGCTGCATGTGAATAAGTTGAATAGCAAAATAAAATGACAAAATGAAAGGACTGGAAAGTACAAATCCTGCAGTTGAAGTTCTATTTGACCAATACTAGACGATATCTATTTTAGTTATCCACATGTGAACTTCATTTTCTTTTATTCATCACAGTGGTGGGTACCCCAGCAATATAGTCATTGTGTGTGATCTATTTCTCAAAACTTTTTCTCTCCTGTGCTCCATTTGGCAAAATACATGGGCAACAAATTGGATTGCAAAAGACACAGGCAAAGTTCTTGTTCTAAGGGGACAAAGTGATCATACCAGTACAAATACTGATGAGTGGCCTCAAGGTGAAGGAGAATTTTGCAGAGCAGATCTCAAGCTTCAAACTATATGTCATGGAGACAGAGCTGACCTTTTTGATATCTATCCATTCACAATAAATAAAATCATTGAGTAAGATACTGATAATTCACACTTCCATATTGTATATAGTTCCAGGGATTTGCTATGCCAATTTGGACAAAAAATATACAGTCTGACACTTCTTTAGGAAAACAACTTTTCAAAGACATGGCTGAGCTCATAGAAAGAAGAAACGATGCTACTTGAGTTCTATATATGACCTAAAGGTAGTCAACATGAGATCAGCTCATCAAATGTGTACCAACCTGACACACCATCTAATATTACCGCCATCCCAGACCTGGTGAATCATTTGCAAGCTGCAGATAAAACAGAAAAAATATGTTTATACTGCTATGTGTTTGTTACTTTTATCTACCTGAATTCATACTACTATGTGTTTGTTACATCTATGTAACTGAATTCTATCTCATACACAGTAGGCTCATCACATATATCTCATACACAAATGATTATCTCAAGTACATTAAAAAATAAGAACTCACTTTCTAGTTGGTGGATTTTATCATCTCCAAATATGGCATATTCTGTTGCAAAGAAAGGAAAACAGCACACTGGGCATCAGAATCTATAATATTAAAAATCATTAGCAAGGTAAAATGAGTAGGCAATCATTAGCAAGGTTTTTATTGCTCCTCATATCTCGACAGAACCTCCTCGGATCTCCCCGCGCGGACGAATAATCTGCTAGTTCCAGCCAGAGAGAAAGGGTCACCGCGATGCCAGAGGCTGGTAAGAGGAGAGGTCGAAGGTGTACCTCTCACCGTCGACGGCTTAGGGTTGCGCCAGATCTGAGTGAGAGCTGCGCGGCCGCCCCGCGAGCGCCGCCGATCTACATCTCCCCGAGCGCCGCTGTCGCATCGTCCTCCTCCTCCTGCCACCTAACTCCAGTAGTCCCTGCACGCCACCACGGAGTGCCGGACGGCCACAAGCAGTAGCTCCAGCACCGCCGCCCGCCACCGCCACTCCTCCTCCGTGCCACCTCCGCCGGCGCCTTGCACCTAAGGTCCGGCGTCGCCCGCATCCGTTGCACGCACACTCGGGTCGCCGCCACGGCCGTGCGTTTCGTTTCTCTCTCTCTCCCCGGATGCCGGTGGCTGCTGGGTGTAAGGAGGAGAGGAGAGGGAGTGAAGAGAGTGGGGGCATTAGGGTTTGGCCGGATTTTATATGAGTTCGTTTTCAGTCGGTCAGATCTTAGCCATCCATCTTAGATCAATGGCTGGCATCGCTTGGCCATTAGGGTCTGTTTGGGCCATTGATGGGCTTCGAGGAGCCACACGGGCCTTAGCAGGGGCAGCTATGCATTTGTAGAGGCGGCTCGTATTATCAGCCGCCCCTACAAATAGAAACACTTGGGGCGGCTGGTGAGTGAGCCGCCCCTACAAATCAGACCCATTTGTAGAGGCGGCTCGTATCACCAGCCGCCCCTGCTGCTCCATTTGTAGGGGCGGCTGGTCTCTGGGCTCCCTAGCACGTCACTGTAGGGGCGGCTCCATCACGAGCTGCCCCTACAAAAAAATTTATCCTGTTGCTATAAACCGTTTTTCACGTAGTGTTTGATTTTCTTTTGAGATTGGTGGTTTTTCTTTTAGGATTGAAACTCCTGTTCATGCGGGATTGGGCTCTCGCGCTGCGAAGTCCATGTGTCAGACGGTAAGAAATTTGTGTTCGATTTGGTCCGATCCTGTCGTCCATGCTGGTGGAGCCCGAATCGGTGAGCAAAAGTCGTTAGGGGAAAATGGTAGAATTTTTTGTTCTACTATAATATTAGTTATATATATTAGGTAGATTTAGATTCGGCAAAACTGAACAACCAAATTAGGTCGGCTAGTCGAAAGTTAGTGACAGCGTATATAAAACAAAGTTTTCTATCTACTTATTAAACAGAAACTTAGTTTTATGCCAGAACTTCTTTTTTTTAGATTAACCGGAGCTTTATATTAGCCGTGAGCAAGGTTACAATCATCATCAATGATAACTCGTAGGCCTGGTGGAGCTAATAGCCACTCATCCACCGGATTGCCATGAGAAACCAATTTAGCACACTCATGAGCTAACCTATTACATTTTCTAGTAACAAAGCATAAGCTGAAAAACTCAAAGCTCCGGCTTAGTTCCGCCATTTGGTGCATAAAAGGATCTATCTCGGATCTTTGCATCGCGCTGTTCTCCCACAGGTTCACCAGAACCTGACAGTCAGTCTCCATCAGTAGCTTCCGCACCCCTCTTCCCCATGCAAACTACATGCCATCACGACACGCCATTGCTTCAGTTGCCAGGGCATTCAGAGAGTGCTCATACCATCTGGCCGAAGCCCCGCACGCTCGTCCATCATGATCACGGAGAACCACTCCTGTTGCTCCTGTACGATCACCGTCATGGAAAGATGCTTCCACATTACATTTGATCCATCCAGGGTCTGGCTTCCTCCATTGTTGACAAACTGTTGGAGCCAGTCTCTGGATTTTAGGTGGATGAGCAATTTGCCAGAGATCGAAAGCCATGTCCTTAACCCATTGCACCGTAACCTGTACTGGGTATACTGCTTCACCATGTCGCCGCTTGTTTCTTGTCATCCATAGCGACCACATTCCACATAAGATGGTAGCTGCATCCTTCAAAGAACACAGAGCCGGATCAACTAGGTCATGTGTGTTGGTTTGATCTCCCAACCACAGTGGCCCAACGGCCACTTGGGCCTTGACCTCGCGCCCTGATCGGGGGCGCCCAGTCCATCTATGGCTGGCGGGCCCCCGTCACACTGCGTATTAAATAGAGGTGGGGTCGACGGCTCTCGGTACGAGGTTCGCCTGAGCCGTACGCCCCACCTAGAAACCCTACTCCGATCTAACAGAGGGGCGCAGCCAGTGACGGGAAGCACCGCCGCCGTCACGCCACTGCACTGCATCACCGTCTCCACTGCGTCGCCTCTCTTCACCGACCGTCGCTGCCTGTGTGCTGCCTCCATCAACGAACCAGCGATGGCCGGATCGAGCTCCAACTCCACGGGATCCACTGGTCTGTAAACTCCTCACTCTCCTCACACCCCTCTGTCTCTCTGTCTCCCTTTTCGGTGTAGTGTTCTAGGTTTACATGTGCATGTGTTATTCCGAATCCATGTGTATCCCTCCTAGATCCACTACTAGACGATCCAAAGTATTTACAATGGTATCAGAGCCAAGGTTTCCCTAGGCGTGGATCTTGTCAGGGGCGAGAAACCGATTAGAAAAGAAAAGATAGGTTAGATCCGGTTCGGATCGAAAGAAAAGAAATACAGAGGGTTCATCGAACCCTAAACCCTATTCGGGTGATAGAAAGAAAAAGAAGGAAGGGGATTAGAATTTGATTCGTATTATCCTCCTAAAGAACCCTAACCGTAAAGAAATTGGATGGTCCGGGGAAGGTTTCCCCACTGCCGTCACTACCGCCTCACTCGGGATGGTTCACCCGCCGCCGGCTTGCTGACGCGCGGGAAGAGAATCAAGAGAACAGCAAAGGAAAAGAACGGATTAGATCCTTCGGATCTGAGCAGACAGAAAGGGTTCCTTAACCCTAACCCTAACTGGGTGAAGATGGAAACAGAGGGCTCGGATTCAAGAGAACGATGAGATCCGAACCCTAACCCGCTACAGACTCGGGGAAGAAGAAGAAAAGGGTGAATCCCTAACCCTAACTCGATCCCCATCCCAATCGGTCAAAACCGAGAAGAGCAAGCAAGATCCAAACAAGCAGAAACGGGGAAAGGGAAAAGCAAGGCCGGTGGCTTACCTCATCGCTGCCATCTCCGCCGTCGTGCGGGAAAGACCGGACCGCGCCGGTGTTCGTCACCGAGGTGCATCCGCGCGGGTACGGGTACAGGGCGCCAACACGGAGCCGCTTGACGGCGGCGCGCTCTCCCGACGGGGAGCGCGCTCGCCGGCAAGAGGGCCCGCGGTGGCGCCGTCTTCGTTTTCTCCTCCGGCGCGGCTCGCTGTCGCTCGTGTGCGGCGCGCTGCTGAGAGAGAGAGACGCGCGAGAGAGAAGGGGAGAAAGAAATGAGGCTAGGGTTCAGAGGGAGGCTGACCGCGGCGGGGTTTTGATCAGGCGAAACGGCCGGACGGCCGTCGGATTTGATCCGACGGCGTGGAATGACCGGGCCACTCAGCGGCCCAGGCGGGATGCCACTTTCCCGGCCCAGGCCCAGGTTGCGGCCTGGGCGCGGGTGCGCGCTGCGCGAGCGGCTGCTGGGCCGGACAAGCGATCAGGCCTTCGGGCCAAGCAGGCCTCCGGGCCAAATGAACAAGAAGGAGAGTTTTCAGTTTATCATTTTATTTTATTTTTCAGAAGCTATTTTGAATGAATAAAGTTAAGTTTAAATGTTTTATCTCTACTCAAATTTGATCCAACGTGATAATTTGTTTAGAGAACAGATGAGTAAAGTAAAAATGCTTCTGAAAAGTAGGAAAAGAAATTTTGTCAAGTTTCCGCTGCAAAGTTGAAGGTTTATTGTCTTCTAATTTGAAGAGTAGTTATAGTTATTCAGTAAATGATGAAAAGTTTATTCTCCAGTTAAAATTAGAACCAGCTAGAAAAATTTTAATTTGAGGAATAGTCGGTTGATAGATAAGATAAATTATAACATTGTTATTTTCTGACCAACGTTGATGATAACAATATTATAAGTTTATTTATGAGTTTAAGTTTAAAGCGAAATTATGGTATTATTATTTTCTGACCAACGTTGATGATAACAATATTATAATTCTATGAATTTTGTGTTTAAAGTTTAAATCTCTGATGAATTTTGCATCAAAGTGACCAATTTTTCAGAGAAAAGATAAAGATCAAGGAATGCTCTTAAACTAGAGAAATGTATTTTCATGTTTCCGCTGCAATGAAGTTGATTGTCTTCTATTTAAATTCGAACCAACGGGAGAATTTAATTTTGAGGAGCAATTCTATGTTTTCAAGATTATTAAATTTCTATACGTTAATTCCATTTCTGCCCAACGATGATGTGGAATTAATGTAGAAGAATGATGTTTTATTCTATTTCTGCCCAACGGTGATATAGAATAGAATATAAAGTTTTCAAAGTTTAATGAGCATTATTGTTGAATATTTTTCAGACAAAAGACCTACATGCTTTCATTCTTGAAGGCAGAAAGAGAAATGAGCTGGGTACTTGTGACTCAGATGATGAAATGCCTAAGGGCAAGTTATGTATGAAAGAATGCCATTGGTTAAGGGACTGTGTTCTCTTTAAAGAATGGCTTCAAAAGAAAAGAATTCTAGGATATTGATCCAAGAAAGAGATAAATAAATGAGAGTCTTTATTGAGAAATATCTTTTATGTACTCTCTGTGAAGAAGAATTTATTTTCAGTTTCACTTATGAGAGTTGTAAAAGTCATATACATGTTTAATTTGACTAATATTGGATTAAACATGTGTGTTAAAAGAATATTCGGATTTATTTCTGAATTTGATGATTGAACACGAGCCAGATCCTGGCAATTATGTCCGTTCAAAGAAATATCTCGCATGGCGGGAAAAAGTTTATGATAGTACCCACATGGCGGGAAAGTTTGAGAAAATACCCGCATGACGGGTAAAGTTGGCATAGTACATATGTTAACCAATTCTGCATGACGGAGAGTTTGGCATAGTACTTATCCCGCATGGCGGGGAGAAGGATGTGATGACTCATGTGCTCTAAGTATATCTCGCACATGGAGAGAAGTTTGAGGTAGCTTTTATGCTATCCTAGTATTGACCGTACACTCTGATTGTGTCATGGTCATTAAGTACTCAATGAGTTTAAGAACAAAATAAAGTTGCATGGGAATCAAAAGATAAGAATGATATGCAAGCATGACTTGCGAAGTATTGATAATAATAGACTATGTTGAGTTTTGAAGTGTAATGAGGAAAATGTACTCCCATACTGAATTTTGTTTGCATCTTTGCAATCATGTGATGATGAAGTAAGTAATCAAAGTTTCCTCATTCACAAGAGTTTGAATGTTTCAAATTGTGGTAGAAAAGTTCATACCACATTTCGAGGGGAGAAATGTAAGATTAAGAAAGATACTTCCCCATACTTCAGATAAGCAATGCACACTATGCATTGAAGGTAAAAGTGATCTATAAAAGATGAATGTGATCGTTGAGGGAGTAAGACGGTCATAATTATGATACCCCTAAAGTAAAGAAATAGCTCAGTTCCGATAGGAAGATAGCATAGTCAGCTAGTATTTATACTGGATGACGCCATATGAGTTTTTAGCAGATTAAACCCAAAATAAGAAATTTAAAGATACACCATCTTTACTGAAGATGGAGTAATCTGGGGGAGCATGGTATGTAGATACCTAAAGCTTGAATAGAAGTGGGATTGCATATCCACTACAGTGTTTAGAGCAACAAATTGCTTAATACATGTTGATGTTGTATGACATATACAACACCAGACGTTAGCTCTTAAAGAGGATGAATAAGTAAACAAGGATCTTGTGATACAGGAGGCTATAGAACAATTGCCTTTTGGCAATAAAGAGTAACAATAGCCCCATATGAAAGAAGTGCCACGAGGCCCTAGAAGGTCTCAAAGAATAAGAAAATCAGATATTTCTGGTGACTAAGAAGAAATTTCTAATGGAGCCAAAACAGTAGGCTATAATGGGTCTACAAGACAAATGTGACTCCAAAGGAAATATGAAAAGCTATAAAGCGCCACTTGTGGCGAAATTATTTACACAAAGAGAAGGAATATATTATAATAAGCTTGCAAGGATTCTTTTATAATCATAATGGTATTAGTGGCACATTACGATTTACAGTTACATCAGAAGGATGTAAAGACACATTCCTCAACGAGGATTTGTATGGAAACGTTTACATGGCATAACTCAAAAGGTTTTGTCGTGGAAGGAAAAGAACGTAAAGGGATGTTGCCTAAAGAAATCCATTTATGGATTAAAGCAAGCTTCAAGACAGTGGTTCTTGAAGTTTGACAGTACAATAAGAAAGTTTGGGTTTTAAAGAGAATGTAGAGGACAATTGTATTTATGCAAAGTTTAAACATGGGAAATTTATTTTCCTAATCCTGCATGTGGGTAGCACCTTACTCGCTAGTAGTGGTGTTAATCTACTGTTGGAGAAGAAGCAGTTTTTGTCCTCAAGGTTCAATGAGGATGGTCTTGGTAAAGCATCATTCGTTCCAGGAATTGGAACTTACCGAGATAAAAGAAAAAGGGGTATTAGAACTATCTCAAGTGTATACTTAGAGAAGATTCTAAAGAAATAAAGTATATATGTGAATAAACCTACGCCTGTTCCTATAGTCAAGGGTAATAGTTTTCGAAACTTTCAGTGTTTCAAGAATAAATGTGAGATCGATTAAAAAGGACGTCCTATATGCTTCAGCTGTTGGAAGCTTAATGAATGCTTATAAGCAAGAACTTACCCTGACATAGTTCATGTATCCGGGATATTTTGGCAGAAGTCCAGTCCAGATATAGATCACTGGAATGGAGATGAGAATGTTTTGCAATTGTGCAAAGATTTGTAGGCCTCATGGTGAGTAAGAAAGAATAAGTACTCTCAAATAGTTGTGGGTACAAATGTTAAATTTTGGCGAGATGTTTAGTGAAACCCACATAGTAGCTAACACTTCATGATTGGAGTTTTATTGTGGAAAAGCTCCAGAGAAAGCAGTTATGGTGTCATCAAGGATGCATACCCACGGTATAGCTTGATATGAGGCTTAAAGGACAAAGCGAAGTGGTTAAAAGAACTTACACCCGGAATTGATAATGGTATGTAACAGCAATAACCATTTAAGTAGTGCGCTCCTATAACAACGGGTCAAGTGTCTTTGCCAAACACATTGACATTAAAGTTGTACGTTGTGAAGGAGAAAGTCCGGAATCATACTAAAAGTATTGAACATATAAGTAACAAGCAAGTGCTTGCGGATCCGCGTACAAAAGGCTTACCACCCAGTGTGTTTGGAGAACACACAGTCGACATGGGTTTATGGTATAGCCTATGATTTCCGGACAACAAAGGGCCCAAAGTTAAAGAATCTGTTTCAGAACAGAGATGTGTATTGTAGCTGTTAAGTCTATCGGCAATTGACCGTGACGATAAAGCATGCTCTATGCACTAATTTGTGATGGAACAAATAAAAGTGAAAATGATTAAAGTCAAAGTTTAAAGTTAAAGTATGAGTTGAGATCAAGGGGGAGAATGTTGGTTTGATCTCCCAACCACAGTGGCCCAACGGCCACTTGGGCCTTGACCTCGCGCCCTGATCGGGGGCGCCCAGTCCATCTATGGCTGGCGGGCCCCCGTCACACTGCGTATTAAATAGAGGTGGGGTCGACGGCTCTCGGTACGAGGTTCGCCTGAGCCGTACGCCCCACCTAGAAACCCTACTCCGATCTAACAGAGGGGCGCAACCAGTGACGGGAAGCACCGCCGCCGTCACGCCACTGCACTGCATCACCGTCTCCACTGCGTCGCCTCTCTTCACCGACCGTCGCTGCCTGTGTGCTGCCTCCATCAACGAACCAGCGATGGCCGGATCGAGCTCCAACTCCACGGGATCCACTGGTCTGTAAACTCCTCACTCTCCTCACACCCCTCTGTCTCTCTGTCTCCCTTTTCGGTGTAGTGTTCTAGGTTTACATGTGCATGTGTTATTCCGAATCCATGTGTATCCCTCCTAGATCCACTACTAGACGATCCAAAGTATTTACAATGTGCCCAAGTAACTGGATGCAGTTTTGGCATTTTAACACCAGTCATCTTCTTTACTTCATACCAAAAACTCTTGGCAATAGTGCAGTCCATCAACACATGCTTGATTGATTCTTCTTCTGCACCACATACCTCACAGTTTGGAATAGGTTCAATGTGTCTCCTATGCAGTACACCTTTCGTCGGTAGGAAGCCATTGACTACCCGCCACCAAAATACCTGTACCTTCGGAGGGACACACATACTCCATATTCGCTTCCAGGTCTTCTCATCAGATGAGGTTGCCCGTCCTTCATCTACTTGCTGGTTCTGGTCAGTGTACAGTTTACGATACGCCGACCGAACCATGTACATGCCATGGCATTCTGGTTCCCAGGCCCAAGTATCATCTCCAGAGCCTCTAATCGGCGTACTCAGAATGGCATGGGCATCAACATCGAAGAACACTTGTTTGATCAGGTGCTCATTCCAGGCGCCACTCGCTGTTATCAGATCGGATACAGTAGTCACCTGTGGATTTTCCGGCACAGTGATTGGCCGTCCACCAAAATGATTCGGTATCCACCTGTCTCTCCAAATATTCGTTGTACTGCCATCACCAATTCTTCGCACTAGTCCTTGCTGCAAGACATCCCTCCCTGCCATGATTGCACGCCAAGTGTGACTTGCGTGCCTCTTGCGAGTTGCTGTCAGGAAGTCTGCATCGTGATAATACCTCCCCTTAAGAACCCTTGCACACAATGATTCCAGATTCTCAAGCAATCTCCATCCTTGTTTTCCCAACATTGCCAGATTGAAAAGCTTTAGGTCCCGAAAACCAATTCCCCCCTGCATCTTCGGCCTTGTTAGAAGCTCCCAACGCTGCCAATGTATATGTCTACTATCCGCCGAGCTGCCCCACCAGTAGTTCGAAATCACCGTTCTCATTTTTCGACAGGTATCTTTCGGAACTAGGAAGCAACTCATCGGGTAGGTAGGTACTGCCTGTGCAACTGATTTCAGCAAGACCTCCCTCCCAGCGCAACTGGCTTCACGCCCACTCCAGGCCCCCACTAGGCCTCTAAGTTTGTTCGGCATATATTCAAAGGTCTCCTTTGAGGACCGCCCCAACGCAGTTGGAAGGCCCAAGTATTTCTCCGCTAAAGCTTCTTTCTCAATCTGCATAACTGTTCTCATCTCTTGCTTGATATCACTATCACAATTAGAGCTGAAAAATACTGCTGACTTGTCTTTGTTTACTAACTGGCCCGATCCTCTACTATAGCTGTTTAGGATATCTTGTAGCCGCTCAGCTCCTCTTCTGGAAGCTTCTGAAAAAACAATACAGTCATCCACGAACAGAAGGTGTGAAATCCATGGTGCATGGACGCCCACCCGAACTCCTCTCGACAGATGAACTGGTCCGACTGCTTTGAGGAGACAAGAAAGTCCTTCTGAGCATAGTAAGAATAAATAAGGGGATATCGGGTCACCTTGACGAATTCCCCTAAACGGTCTAAAAGGCCTTGAAAGATTACCATTCACCCGTACTGAGAAGGCGACTGATGTAACACATCTCATAACGGTGTGCACAAAGCTATCCGCAAAGCCCAACCGAAGCATGATCCCCTGCAAATAGTTCCATTCCACCCGGTCGTATGCTTTCGCCATATCCAATTTAATTGCACACGCCCCGGTTTTTCCTTTCTTCCTCTTGAGGTAATGCGTACACTCATAAGCAACAAGCACATTATCCGTGATCAGCCGCCCTGGAACAAAGGCGCTCTGCTCTGGAGAAATGATCTCATCTAGGAAAACCCGAAGTCTATTAGCAAGAATTTTGGAGCAGATCTTATAAATGACGTTGCACAGCGATATTGGCCTAAAATTCTTTAGATCCTGAGGATGCTTAACCTTCGGGATTAGCACAAGAGTCGTTTGGTTGATACCTTCAGGTAGCTGCCCACCATTTAGGAAATCAAGCACTGCATTTGTAACACTTTGGCCAACAGTCCCCTAGCGCGCTTGGTAGAAACCTGCTGTAAAACCATCAGGCCCCGGTGACTTGTTGGCACCCATATCATAAAAAGAGCACGCTCAACTTCCTGAGTTGTGAAAGGTGACTCCAAAGATTCATTCGTTTCAGCCGTAACACACTGCGGTACATGGGATAGGACCTCATCTGGATACGACACCTCCTGTGCCGTGAACAAGTCCCTATAGAACTCAGCAGCCATGTTCTCCAGCTCCCCTTGTTCTGTGACCAGCACACCTGCTGGTGACCGCAGGCCAACAATTTGATTGGCCTTGGTTCTCTCTTTAGCTTTGGCCTGGAAGAGCTTAGTGTTCCGATCACCTTCCTTGAGCCAAGAAATTCATGAGCGCTGCTTCTCCATGGTTTCCTCCCTGGCCAGCAGCTCGGAAATTCTGGTCATAATTCGTCTCAATTGCTGGGAAGGGCCAACGTATAGAGATCATCGCCGCACATCCTCTAGCTCACGGCGTAGTCTCGCAAGGTCCTTCTTGACCGAGCCAAACACAGAATTCTCCTACTCCTGAAAAGAGAACTGCATCCATCCCAGAACCGATTGCAATTGTCCCAGGTCCTGGACGGCACCTGCATCTCCCCAAGAGTCCTCCACCGAGCGCAAATAGGAGGGATCTCGGCGCCACATGTTTTCATATCTGAAGTTTCGTCGCCGTCGTCCCTTTCTATTCCGGCAACATTCAATGATCAAACAACAATGATCAGATTCGGTTGTCTGCACATGCCACACCTTGATATCCCTGAACATGTCAGTGAAAGCTTGGTTAGCAAGCGCACGGTCGAACCTAACCTTGATGTTCTGATCTCCTTGTTGTCGGTTGTCCCAAGTATAGGGCAACCCAAAGAATCCAAGATCCGTGAATCCGCACTCATTCACAGCATCTCGGAAACCATCCATCTGTCGTTCAGGTCTTGTTACCCCGCCAAACTGTTCCCGAGCATCCAGAATTTCATTGAAATCTCCCGCGCAAATCCACAGGGCAGAACTCTGGGTGCTTAAGAAATGCATGAGTTCCCAGCTACGGTGTCTGTTTTCTCGCCGAGCCTCGCCATAGAAGCCGGTGAAGCGCCACAGATCAACACCAGATGCTGAATCCACCACCGCCACATCTATGTGAAGTTTGTCATAAGATTCCAGCCTCACACAAACATTGTGCGACCAGAGGAGCGCCAAACCTCACCCCCCGGCCGAAGCTGCCAACCCCAACACCATTAGGAAATACGAGATCTATTCTCAGGCCATCCACATTATTGCTGAAAAACCTTGTTTCTTACAGAAACACCACTAGCGGGCGATGCATCTGAATGAGGCTACGGATTTCTTGAACTGCCTCGGGCCGCCCCAAGCCCCAGCAGTTCAAACTCAACAGTTTCATTGTGCCCGGTGGGGGCTGCTTTCTGCAGCCGCCGCCGATCCTGCATTTGTTTGGTTTGAGAAACGTCTCTGTTTCTTAGATAGTTCCTCAGAAGATGATTCTCCTACTCCTTCCACGCCCTTAGCCAGCTACTGGACTCTCAACGTCACCAACCCCAAAGGGACTAGGGATGTCGTGTTGATGATCGGCAAGTTGAGGTCCGATGTAAGAGAGGGTTCTGAAACCTTAGACTTCCTCTTACGTGCCTTATTCTTTCCCTCGCCATCCTGGGGTTGGAATAACTGACGGTTTATGTCTGAAGCCGCCATCTTACTCCCTCTTACTCCCTCTACCTTTCTCAGGAACGGTCGTCTTCATAGGCGATATGACTTCTTCGCCTTCTTCTTGATCCGCACCTTTCTTTGAGACCTGAGATTGGTTGTCGTCCGACTTTGGCACAGATTCACACGACTATTTGGAGCCCGCCGACGTGCCACAACCAAAGGACTCCGCTGCTGCTGCTTCCGGAAAGCTCAGAATTTTTTTCTTTTTAGTCTCCAGGGCTCTCAGCTTCAAATCATAAGGCAGTTTGCCTAAATCATTGCGAGCAGCAGGCTTCTCACACTCCAGTTCTGAGTGTTCCATGACACCACAAGACATACAGTAGAAAGGCAGCTTTTCATACTGTATGTCAAACCATTCCGGGTTGTCGTCCTTCCTGTTTTCAGAAGGACTCCCTGTCGCAAAGCTTTCGCCACCTCAATGGCAACCCATGCACGAAGGAAAGGGCTGTTGGCCCACGGGGTCACCGGCTGACGACAGTGAACTAGTTTCCAGACCACTAGTCTCAGACCACTAGTCTCCTAGACCAGACCACTAGTCTCCCAGACCACTAGTCTCCCAGACCAGACCACTAGTCTTCAGACCACTAGTCTCCCAGACCACTATATCGGTTGTGTCCGTACCCACACACTACGGATCGAGCTAGAAGAAGAAGGGAGAACAGAGCAAGTACGCACAATACAAGACAACAACGTTGGCCGAGGCCCTGTCTGTGTGATGGCAAATCTGAGCTCTCTTTACTGAGTTGCCTTGGTGCCCTATTTATACAACTCTATCTATCTAACTAAAGTACAGGCGCACATGTTTATAATAAATAACTAGATAAGCATACTGAGGCTGACTCTGCGCCGGTCATCTTGCATGTGCCTACGAGGTACTACTGGTGAGCCATGCGGCGCTTCGCACTGCAGTGGGCTATCAGACATGTTAGAGGGGCAAAGTCGGCGCCGCTTCCTCTCTTGTGTTTCACACAAGGTGGCGATGAGATTAGCTAACAATCTTCCCATAATCCATCGCTAACCTTGCACCTCCTCCATGCCGATCATCTCCTTCAACTCGTGGAGTCGAAGTCGTCCGAAAGCGGCTTGGTGAGGACGTCCGCGAAGTTGTGACCGGTTTCGACAAACTCGATGACGATCCGCCTCCATCATCACATCCACGAGGAAGTGGAACTTCACGTCAATGTGTTTACTCCGGCCGTGCGTAACCGGATTCTTCGCGAGGGCGATGGCGGTGATTGTCCACCATCGGTCTTTGGTGGGTGAGCTTCCATGCCGGTTAGCTCTCCCAAAGAGCCGGCGTAGCCACACAACTTGGCACGCCATTGTGGCCACCGCTACGCACTCGCCGCGACGTAGATAGCGCCACCACCTTTACATTTCAGCGACGATACCATGAAATTGGGGCCGACCCGAGGAAGACGAGTACGCCAGAGGTGCGCTCGCCCAGCGTGGTGTCAAGCTTGGCGTTCCATGCTCGAGGGCTTGCCTCACCAGAGCGCGCGCTTGCGCATCGGAGCACCCCGTGCTCCTCTCCCTTGACAGCGAACCCTGGAGGTTGCCTGACGAAGACCGTTTCCGCCAGCTCACCGTTGAGGAAGGCCGATTTAACATCCAAGTGATGGACACGCCAGTCCTTTGCAAGTAGCAAACGGACCGACTCCATGCGCGCTACAGGTGCAAAGACCTCCTCGAAGTCGATGCCCTCGTGCTGGACAAAGCCTTGGGCGATGAGGCGCGCCTTGTACTTGACAATGGCGCCGAGCTCGTCCCTTTTGACTTTGTACACCCACTTTAGGCTGATCGGACGGCATCCTGGGGGTGGATCGACGAGCTGCCAAGTCTCGTTTTCCTCGATCGCCTTCATCTCCTCCAGCATTGCTCGTCGCCAGTTTCCATCGCGCTCGGCTAGCGCGAATGTGGGTGGTTCCTCTGCACTGACGAGTAGCAGCTCTGCGTCATTGAGCAGCCTACCCACCAAACCTGAGGGACCTATGCCGCCGACGATGTCGTCCAGCCTGTGGAACCTCAACTCCTCACCTTCGTGGTAGGCGTCCACGAACTCAGTGATGTCACTTGGAGGTGAGGCGAACTCGATCGGGGGTGATGGAGTTCCTTCTTCCACCAGAGTGCCCTGCATAGCACCTGAAGTGCTCGGCACTGCTTCTGGACTGCTCATCATAACTCCTGCAGTGTTCGGCCACACTGTAGGAGTGCCCAGTCTCAGTCTTGGAGTGGTCGGAACCACAGTAAGACGTCTTGGATCCGCCATGGGAGTGCTCGGCACCCGTCCTGAAGTGGTCGCCACCACTGCAGAACCTCCTAGCGTGCTCGGCATTCCTCCAGAAGTGCTCGGCACTGCCCCAGAAGTGCTCGACTCTACCGCCGGAGTGCTCGGCGCTCCTCCCGAAGTGCGTGGCACCTGTTCCGCAGCGTCTCCACCGCCGTGGATGACCAAGTGCTCGACGACGAAGGTGTTGGTGAAGCCTCCCGCTTCCCCCGTGCTCGGACTGTGCCAGTCCCAAGCTGCCTCCTCGTTGAACACAACGTCGCGCGAGACAGTCACCTTGTCTCCACGTGGGTCATAGAGCCGGTATGCCTTGGTACCCTCCGCGTAGCCCAGGAACACCATGGGTGTGCTCCTGTCCTCCAGCTTGGTGAGGTTCGGCTTCGTCTTCCTAACGTGGCCGATGCAACCGAATGTCCGGAGGAATGACACGTTCGGCTTGCTCCCATACCAAGCTTCGAACGGCGCCTTGCCCGTTAGGGCTTTGGTTGGAGCGCGGTTGAGGATGAACACCGCCGTGGTCAGCGCCTCTCCCCAGAACTTTGCCGGCATCCCTTTGGCCTTCATCATGGATCGGGCCATGCCGACCACTGTCTGGTTCCGTCACTCCACCACGCCATTCTGTTGTGGCGAGTACGGTGCGGCGTGATGTTGCCCCACACCTTGATCCGCGCAGTACGTAGCAAACTCCACCGAAGTGAATTCGCCACCCCGATCAGTCCTCAGTACATGGAGCTTCTTGCCGCTCTCGGCCTCCGCGCGCGTCTTGAACTTCTTGATCGTCACCGCCGCTTCGTCCTTACTCATCAGGAGTTGCAGCCACATGTAGCGACTGCAATCGTCCACGAGCAGGAGGAAGTACCGCCAACCACCTCTTGTAGCAGGCGTGATCGGCCCACAGAGGTCGCCGTGAACTAGCTCGAGAGCTTCCTTCGCGCGATACTTGGCTGCCTTTGGGAAAGGTAGCCTTCTCTGCTTCCTGGCCAGGCAGCTGTCACACAGCTCACCTCCGTGTTTGATGTGGGGTAGCCCTTAGACCATCTTCCCCAGCCGACCAAGTGCGTCGAAACTGAGATGTCCGAACCGGGCATGCCACATCCACGGTTCCTCGGAGTGCCTTGCCGCCAGGCAAACCGGCTGCTCTACCTTCAGGTCGAGCAGGTACAACCAGTTCAGGGACCTCTTCACCTTGGCGAGAAGTCGCTGCTCCCGATCTCTGATCCTCAGAACGTCGTCCTTGATCAGAACCTCGCTACCGCGCTCATCCAGCTGACCAATGCTGATGATGCTGGAATGCAGCTGCGGGATGTAGTATACATCCGTTAGCGCGCGGTGCTCCCTATTGTAGCATCTGAAGATGATGGTGCCACGCCCTTGGATAGCCACCCTTGAGCCGTCACCAAACTTCACCGTACCGGTAACATCACCGTCGAGCTTGGAGAAGGAGTCCTTGGAGCCCGTCATGTGGTTACTGGCACCAGAGTCTAGATACCACCGCTGCTCCTGGTCAACGCCCACATGCCCAAGATGGACTTGGGCACGTGGTTCGTCAAGGTTGATGGTCTTCAGGGCCTTGCTAGATCCTTCCACCGTCGTCGCCTCTTCCCTCTCCATGGCCTCGACGTCGTGCAGTGCACAGAACGTCGCCATAAGGATAGTGGCCTCATCATCGGCTTTCGCCAGGTGAGCCTGAGCCTTCTTTTCCTTCTTGCGATTTGGGCACTCCCGTGCCCAATGGCCCATCTTCCCGTAACACCGACAGGCGTTGGAGTCGATTTGCTTCTTCTTCGAAGAAGCTCTGCAGCGATGTTTGCCGTTGCCACCGCGACTGGAAGAGGCTGCCTTCCTGGAGTTTCGCCGAGCAGCCCACTCCTCTTCCGTCAGCAGGAGTTTCCCGCTGTCCTTCGTTGCTGTCGCCTGCCTCAGGCGTTCATCCACCGCCCGCAGATGGCCTGCCACATCCTCGATGGTGAGGGTGGACAAGTCCAGCATCGTCTCTATGGAGAGAGCGATCTGGATGTACTTTGCCGGCATGGAGTGGAGGAATTTGGAGACCGCCTCCTCTTCGTCGATGGTGACGCCATGGCTCTTCAGCTTGCTGATGAGCGTCTGCAGGCGAAGGGAAAAGTCCACCATTTCACCATCCTTGAACTTGAGGTTTGCGTACTCCTGCTTCAGAAGCTGGGCCGTCGCCTTCTTTGCGCGGTCGGAACCGACGCGCATTGCTGCAATGGCCTCCCACGCCTCCTTAGCTGAGCTTTTCATCCGCCAACGGTTCCTCAGATACTCACGGTAAAGCAAAGCGAGGATAGCCTCCAACGCCGACATGTCGTCTTCTTCCACGCGTGTGCCCTTGTCAACAAAGCATTCTAGAGCCGCCGGGCTCGAAGCTTGACCTTCATGGTCACCGACCACTCTCCATAGTTAGTGCGAGTCGGTCGTCGGCCAAGTGGTGCCGCCGACCTCCCGCATTCATGTGGACAACTACCTCCGTAGTGGCTGGGCAGCTATGAGCATTGCCACCGCCATCGCCCAACTCAAACCGCTTTGTCATCGCCGTTGGTTAGAATGACGACGGCGCTTGCACGGCTCCGATACCACTTGTTGGCCCACGGGATCACCGGCCGATTTGAGTGAACTAGTCTCCTGCACCACTAGTCTCCTGCACCACTAGTCTTCCTGCACCACTAGTCTCCCTGCACCGGACCACTAGTCTTCGGACCACTAGTCTCCCTGCACTGCACCACTAGTCTCCCAGACCACTATACCGGTTGTGTCCGCACCCACACACTACGGATCGAGCTAGAAGAAGAAGGAGAGAAGAGCAAGCACGCACAATACAAGACAACAACGTTGGCCGATGCCCCGTGCGTGTGATGGCAAATCTGAGCTCTCTTTATCGAGTTGCCTTGGTGCCCTATTTATACAACTCTATCTATCTAACTAAAGTACAGCCGCACATCTTTATAAAATAACTAGATAAGCATCATGTGGCTGACTCACTGCGCCGGCCATCTTTGCATGTGCCTACAAGTCTGCGCAGTGAGCCATGCGGCGCTTGCACTGCAGCTGCCATCTTGACACAGCGAGGGGCAAAGTCGGCGCCGCCTTCCTCTGCTGTGTTTCACACAAGGTGGCAGTAGATTAGCTAACAAGGGCCACTCGCCTTTCCGTCTTTATCAACATCCATCTTCACCTCTCCGATCAGGCCCATGGCTCTCTCACCTCGGTGTCGGTTCATCCATCCTAAAGGAAGGTTTAGAATCCGTACCCAGATGTCCATACGGTCGAACCTGATTTCCGACGGCCTGAGATGTTCGTCATAATGCTGCAGGATCAAGGCATGCTTCCCAACCATCCAGGAGAGGCCCCCAACGCCCTTTCCATATCTTGTTGGAAGCCGAATTCCACCACAAACAGATTGTCTTCCTTCTCTCCAATTGTTCTAATCTTTAAGCCATATGGATTACCACACACCGGCTTCATTGCACGAAAGATCGTGGTGGCGTGTACCGTCGCCGGCGAGAGCACCTTGCCAACAAGAGTCCATTCCACAACCGAGACCTCTCCGTCTTCCTCATCGTCGCTGAAAGCCACCACATCTCCTTCTTCCGCTGTCAGGTTTAGGTTCTGCAGTAGGTCAGCGACATTCGCATCCAGGTTCACCGGCTTTCCTCCTCCGATCACGGCCATGGCACAGATCGGCGGGGAGACAACAGGTCTGCCGCGTGCAGGACAGCAACACGCACAGAAAACAAGTCCCGACTTGGGTTCCTAGCGGCGTGCACCCCTAGTGGGAAGTATGTGGTCGACAGCGCCGGAAATGGCTAACCGTCGATATGCAGTTGGCCATCGTCGACTGAGAGTCGATGGCGGGGCGTGGGCGCCGTAACCGAGTGGTCACCGGCGATGCCGATCCAGTTCACTGGAGTTGGTGATCTAGATCGGGGTCGGGACTTTGGTCGCCTTCGAGGTCGCCAGGAAACGGACTCCGCTAATTACGGATCCCATTCGGCCTTCTAGCACGAAAAATTAGCAGTACAAAATCTCTACAATTAGATGATTCCGTTGCGTTGCCACCGAATATTCCGCAGAGCCTAATACCAAACTACCTCATCCACCTGCCAATCTTCATTGCCATTATCTTCCGCCTCTTGTGTTCCCGGTGCTGGGCTGCCATACACCGCTTTGGCTTGGCTTGCCGTTCTGGGTCCACGGCTGCAACAATCTTCTGTGCCTGCTTTCTACTGTCCCGCTTCTATTTCAGGCCCATCCGAACACTGTTGTAGACTTCAACAAATTTCTCGGAACCAATCAGGTCACGTAACTTGTTCTGGACCCCCTGGGCCAGTTGCTTCACTTCATCTGAAACCACAACAGCAAAACGGTACTCAGATAAGCTCAGACAGATGGCAAGCCCTAAGCACTAAGCATGCCTACACTAAATATGTATGCACCTCCGATATGCTGAAAACAAATAATGAACAATACCAAGACAGGAATATTAACACATACCACTAACGACTTTCCCAGCAAATCCTTCAAAAACTTTATACAATGGGGCCAAGAGGTGATCAGCATAGGTTAGTGATTCATCAGAGCCAAGAGCTGATGGAATCATACTGAAGCAATTGAACACGATCTTTATCTGCGTATGGACAGAAAAATTAAGTATTACATACATATGAATTGCAAGCCGCCATCCTAAGAAAAATACAAGGAAATGACTTAGCTGATGGAATGGAGTTGTGTATCCTGCATCTGCATTGCAATTCTTCCCATCTTCTTTAGGATTGACGAAACTAACAAAGATGTGGTACGAAGGAGAAACATATTTTTCACTTTTGTTGAACCAAGCAATTCAAAACCCTCAAGGAAAGCACCACGATCAGAACTAATGCTAGACCAAAACTGATGTGTTGAGGTCGATTGCCTAATCAACATATGCAAGTTGCAGACTGAGTATGCAAGATTCTGAACATTCAGATTATTTGCCGTAGTATCACTCAGTTCAGTCCTCAATTGTTTCAGCAAGGAAATAGCTATTATGAATAGCCTGCTTGGTTGAACAAGCAACCATGATGGGGCCATCCAATTTATGTTCATGTTTTCTCTTCTCCACAGGATTTAACGACGTTAGGCTTTCAGTGGTAGGCGACGTTCCCATTGACAGCGAGGCGTCTGTGGTGACTTCGTCAATCTCAAGATGTTTCGGCATAGTCTTTCGGAGGTGCTCATAGGGGTAGGTGTAGCACCTGATTTTAAGAACAAAACAAGATACACACTATATGTAAGCCCAGGAAGTCAAATCTCACATATAGCTACAAATAAGGGTAATATCAAAAGACAATGCTCAATATATAAAGTACTTAGTATAAAGGATATAACCTTAGATAGCAAACAGTAGAAAGACAACTCCGATCTTCGGGTGAAGACTCCAATCCATAGGGACAACTGACTGGTTGATCACAAGCCTAACTCCTCCATACTAGCAATCTGGTACCCATCCGGGATTTTTCCAAATATTTAAAAAGTAAAGCAAGCGTAAGTACATGTCGTACTCAACAAATATAACATGGGGTTCATGAGACTCAAAAGGCTGACACTGGTTTAACTGCGATTAGCTTTTAATCAGTCATGATTTTAGCAATAGGGTGGCAACAAGTTTATTCACAAGCCCATATAAACACATGATCAGGTAAACATGAATAATGAATAGCATAAATAGAAATCATTAGTGAGCATCTTTATCATCAATATCATCAGTGTTCATCATCTATTCCGTAAATGTTCCAAGGCCGCTCGTGACCGTGAGCACGGCTGATATACCAGTTTTACATTCTGCAGGCGTTGTACACTTTCACTATGAGTCGTGATTTACCCTTTCGCCCGAGGTGATCAGCCTCTTGACCCACTACTAAGGAAGGTCGGCATGGTTCACTATGATCAGCCGCTTTTAATGCTTATTGCATATTCCATTAGTCAAGTTACAAGATCATGGTTGTAGTTGAGCACTAGCATCATACTACCCAATGTAATACCCCATAGCTATCAAGGTACAAGTACGAAAGACTAAATAATTAAGGTGTATAGGACAAAAAGAAAGATCCCATGCTATACTTGTCTTTTACTCTTGCTCACATTTTCCTCATACTTTGCTTGTGGTCATCACCTTCTGATCTTTAGCGCTCATAAACGGTTCTCATTCTACTCATAGCAAGCACCATGCATAGGCAAACATACAAGCAATAAATAAAAGCAACTAAGAACAATTCACAACACGAGAGAAAAACAACATACTAAAACAGAGCTCGTCACTACGGTCATAAGATCACAAGAAACACCGACAACGGAACTACCGTTGAAAGAAACGACTACCGGGAGATTTATATCATAAAAGTAAAAAAAAGCCTACATGCTTGATTTGTTTTAATTTAGCAAAACCATATGAAGCATGCTAATTCAGATTACATAAATTCACATTTTATTTTAGAAGCCGGATTAAACTAGTCATATTTTATTTACCAACATATCTCATATTATTTAAGCCATTTAAACTTTACTTTGCATAGGAAATAAACATGTGAGTATCTATTCAATTTTAACATGCGCCACATGTTTAAGCTAAGCAAATTATGATTTAAAATACATTTATGTCAATATTAATCAAATTAACATTATCATATGAAAAGGTGAATGTTAAACCCTATGTTACTTTTAATTAAAATCTGGATTACATAAAGCAGTAATCAAATTAATATTTAACTTATAAATTTTCAAAGATGTGAGACATGTTAAACATCGCTGCTAACACGCATGTTATGGTCGGCACGGTCGTAACTCAACAAGAATGAAGTTACAACACTAATTAGCTTTTGATTCAGAAAACAGTGTGAGCAATAATATTAATCCAATTAATATTTGTGTTGAAAACTATAAACATGGGACATGCTATATAACATCATCATCGCCTAGCATCTAACGTTACAAAGTGAGCGTAGATCGAAAACATAATTAAAAACTAGATTGATTTTAATTAAAAAGACTATTAGATAAATGTTAATCAAATTAATATTTAATTATGAAAGCGTAATAAGGTAACATGGAACACATCGTCATGAACACGTATCACACGTTGCAATAAAACTCGCGCAATCGAATCGAAATCAAAAACCTAAATCGACTTTAATTAAACATCGATTAATTAATTATAAACACAATTAATATTTTAATAAAATAAATTCATAAACATGTGACATATAAACTAATAACTCTATTGCGTAGATCTTAATGACACGAATCTAACGCAACTTAAACCACTTAAAACGGAATTAAAACCAATAAACGACGAAGGTTACTAACCAGTGGCAATTTTGTAATTATCGGCATCTTCTACCCCCATCCATCCACGTACAGAACGTCACAGAGAGAGGCTCGGCTAGGCTCATTGGCCGGTGGCGGCAAGAAGGATGTCGAGCTAAAACAAGTGCGCATACGCAAGACGACGACGATCAGCGAGAGAAGGAGGAGAAAAAACTAATTTACTACACAAGGGATTTCCCAAACTAGGAGCTCCCCTTATGGTAGTTTTAGTGTGCTTTGCCCAAGAGGTTGGTACAAATATATAGGAAGAAAAACTCCCCACATCTACATCAACTAGCAATATGGTACTAATTGATGTTGCACCCTCCACATTTACTAATGGGCCTAAATAATCATTAAAGCCCATTAGTAAATAAATGCATGGGCCTTTAGAATTTATTAGGATTATTGCACATGGGCTTTGAGCATTGGGAAGAATGACATATTTATTATTTTTGGAATTAATTAATTTTGTGGATAAAATAATTCTAGAAAAGTCTAAAATTATTATTTGAGCCGTGAAAAATACTCCGAAAGCTCTAAAAATTTTGGGAAAATTCTCAGAGACATTATGGAACATGAGGAACCCAAATAAAGTATTTGGAGCCCATGATAAGATAATTTGGAGCATCTAAAATTTAAATTATGCTCGCAGACAAGTAGGAACAAGTTCCAGAAAAAGCTAGAAAAATTCATGAGAAGTTTGTAGAGATTGATTGACGAACGAGAAACTGAAAGGAGTGATTTGCACTACAAACAAAAGATTTTAGGAAGCTCGAAACAAAAACTTGAGCCGAGAAACAAAGAATTTGATTGTAGAAAAAGATAATGGCGTGCCAGAGAAGGAAAATCGACCTACTAACGCATTTTAAAGACTTTGCTCACTCTCAACACACAAAGAAGCAACAAGCAAACATCACATCATCCAAACGCCCGTCAAAATTAGAAAATTTTGAAAAATCACATTTTTTCTATAACTAAATTTGCGCTAGCTCAAACTAAACTTGGTAAATTTTATCCAAATATTAAAATAATTTATTTTATTTAGTGTTTTCTATGCACAGCCTAAAATCAGAAATTTTACGGTGTGACAAACTACCCCACTTAACAGGAATCTCATCCCAAGATTCGAAGAGACTAGGGAGAAAAATAAATATCTTCATGCCTCCACACTTCCTTGATTGGGGATTCATGAGATGAAGGAATGAACTTGCATGATAAATTGGATTTGGGAGTTGCACAGGATAGCAATGAAGATAAAGGTCAATGATGCTTTGTAGAGGATGCTACCCCACTTAACAAGAGTTTTGTTAATCTCTGAATATTCCATATGAAGATCCTCGTGTTGGTGTAGTCTTTAGAGCCTTCCTTTGGATCACAAAGATAGGGATAACAAACAAGCAACACACAAAACAAGACAAGAATGCATCATAACATTGAAACTACATATGCTTCTATAGCAATGGTGGGCATCCTAAGGAGTGGATTATGATGAAAAGTCATCGCAAATTTAAATAAGGTGAGATCAGAAAACTTTAGTAAACAAAAGAAATAAAAATCAAGGAGATAAGAAGCAATAGATCAAAGAAAGCTATCAAGGAGGGAAGAAAATTGGACAAGGATAAGAAATAATCAATTCAACTAGTCAAGAGATGAAAAACTAGTTTTGTAGCAAATTCTAAACCTTAGAACGACCAGTTTCTGTTAGGCTTGCGTCCTACAGTCAGCATTGCTCCGATATCACTTTGTAGCACCTGATTTTAAGAACAAAACCAGATACGTACCATATGTGAGCCTAGTAAGTCAAATCTCACATATAGCTACAAATAAGGGTAATATCAAAAGACAATGCTCAATATATAATATACTTAGTATAAAGGATATAACCTTAGACAACAAACAGTGGAAAGACAACTCCGATCTTCGGGTGAAGACTCCAATCCACAGGGATAACTGACTGATAGATCACAAGCCTAACTCCTCCAGACTAGCAATCTAGAACCCATCCAGGATTTTTCCAAATATTTAAAAAGTAAAGCAAGCGTAAGTATATGTCGTACTCAATAAATATAATATGGGGTTCATGAGGCTCAAAAGGCTGACACTGGTTTAACTGCGATTAGCTTTTAATGAGTCATGATTTTAGCAATATGGTGGCAACAAGTTTATTCACAAACCCATATAAACACATGATCAGATAAACATTAATAACGAATAGCATAAACAGAGATCATTAGTGAGCATCTTTATCATCAATATCATCAGTGTTTATCATCTATTCCATAAATGTTCCAAGGCCGCTCGTGACCGTGAGCATGGCTGATATACTAGTTTTACACTCTACAGAGGTTGTACACTTTTACTGTGAGTCGTGATTTACTCTTTCGCCCGAGGTGATCAGCCTCTTGACCCACTACCAAGGAAAGTTGGTATGGTTCACTATAAAGCCTTTCAAAGGTTCGTCTAACAAATTAGAGCCATTAGATTCACTTGGCAAACAGATATAGTAACCCCCCTTCGAATGGCACAATTCCATCACGGCTATACACATAAGAGTAGAGGTTGTCCTATACCCGATTCGTCAAGCCATTCTTACGCCAATAAAGGTAACCTCTAACAAGCTAGAAAAGGTACTCATACTGAGCTAAAGCCAGAGCCATGTAGCCCTCACAGTTATACTGTAAGTCTCGGATGATCACTTACAGATAAGTCCTTAGGTAAAGCATCTTAACCCACTACCAAGGAAGGTCGGTAGGGTTCACTATAAAGCCTTTCAAAGGTTCGTCTAACAAGTTAGAGCCATTAGATTCACTTGGCAAACAGATATAGGAACCCCCCTTCGAATGGCACAATTCCATCACGGCTATACACATAAGAGTAGAGGTTGTCCTATACCCGATTCGTCAAGCCATTCTTACGCCAATAAAGGTAACCTCTAACAAGTTAGAAAAGGTACTCATACTGAGCTAAAGCCAGAGCCATGTAGCCCTCACAGTTGTACTGTAAGTCTCGGATGTAGCACCATAAAAACAGCCTAATGCTCTAGCCCCTTGTTTCATATTGCTAAAAATCATCTTTTAATGTTTATTGTATATTCCATTAAGTTATAAGGCCATGGTTGTAGTTGAACACTAGTATCATACTACCCAATGCAATACCCCATAGGTATCAAGGTACAAGTACGAAAGACTAGGATATCCTTAGTGGTAGTTAAGGTAGACACATATAATATGAATTAAATAATTAAGGTGTATAGGACAACAAGGAAGATCCCATGCTATACTTGCCTTTTACTCTTGCTCATATTTTCCTCATACTTTGCTTCTGGTCATCACCTTCTGATCTTCAGCGCTCACAAACGGTTCTCATTCTACTCATAGCAAGCATCATGCATAGGCAAACATACAAGCAACAAATAAAAGCAACTAAGAACAATTCACCATATGAGAGAAAAACAACATACTAAAAGAGAGCTCGTCACTACGATCACAAGATCACAAGAAACGCTGAGAACGGAACTACCGTCGAAAGAAACGACTACTGGGAGATTTATATCATAAAAGTAAAGAAAAGACTACATGCTTGATTTGTTTTAATTTAGCAAAACCATATGAAGCATGCTAATTCAGATTACATAAATTCACATTTTATTTTAGAAGCCGGATTAAACTAGTCATATTTTATTTACCAACATATCTCATATTATTTAAGCCATTTAAACTTTACTTTGCATAGGAAATAAACATGTGAGAGTATCTATTCAATTTTAACATGCGCGACATGTTTAAGCTAAGCAAATTATGATTTAAAATACATTTATGTCAATATTAATCAAATTAACATTATCATATGAAAAGGTGAATGTTAAACCCTATGTTACTTTTAATTAAAATCTAGATTGCATAAAGCAGTAATCAAATTAATATTTAACTTATAAATTTTCAAAGATGTGAGACATGTTAAACATCGCTGCTAACACGCATGTTATGGTCGGCACGGTCGTAACTCAACAAGAATGAAGTTACAACACTAATTAGCTTTTAATTCAGAAAACGGTGTGAGCAATAATATTAATCCAATTAATATTTGTGTTGAAAACTATAAACACGGGACATGGTATATAACATCGTCATCGCCTAGCATATAACGTTACAAAGCGAGCGTAGATCGAAAACATAATTAAAAACTAGATTGATTTTAATTAAAAAGACTATTAGATAAATGTTAATCAAATTAATATTTAATTATGAAAGCGTAATAAGGTAACATGGAACACATCATCATGAACACGTATCACACGTTACAATGAAACTCACGCAATTGAATCGAAATCAAAAACCTAAATCGACTTTAATTAAACATCGATTAATTAATTATAAACACAATTAATATTTTAATAAAATAAATTCATAAACATGTGACATATCAACTAATAACTCTACTGCGTAGATCTTAGTGACACGAATCTAACGCAACTTGAACCACTTGAAACAGAATTAAAACGGATAAACGACGAAGGTTACTAACCAGTGGCAATTTCGTAATTATCGGCAGCTTCTACCCCCATCCATCCACGTACAGAACATCACAGAGAGAGGCTCGGCTGGGCTCGTTGGCCAGCTGGCAGCGGCGCAGCGCCGGGCTAGCAGCGCGGCGGCGACGGCAACGACGACAGCAACGACGGCGGCGACGGCAACGGCGAGAAAAGGAGGAGAAAAAACTAATTTACTACACGAGGGATTTCTCAAACTAGGAGCTCCCCTTATGGTAGTTTTGTTGTGCTTTTTCCAAGGGGTTGGTACAAATATATATGAAAAAAAACTCCCCACATCTACATCAACTAATGGGCCTAAATAATCATTAAAGCCCATTAGTAAATAAATGCATGGGCATTTAGGATTTATTAGGATTATTGCACATGGACTTTGAGCATTGGGAAAAATGAGAGATTTATTATTTTTGGAATTAATTAATTTCGTGGATAAAATAATTCTATAAAAGTCTAAAATTATTATTTAAGCCGCGAAAAATACTCCGAAAGCTCTGAAAATTCGGGAAATTTCTCAGAGACATTATGGAATATGAGGAACCCAAATAAAGTATTTGGAGCCCATGATAAGATAATTTGAAGCATCTAAAAATTAAAATATGCTCAAAGACAAGTAGGAACAAGTTCCTGAAAAAGCTGAAAAATTTCCTGAGAAGTTTGTAGAGATTGATTGACGGACGAAGAACTAAAAGGAGTGATTTGCGTTATAAACAAAAGATTTTAGGAGGCCCCGAAGGAAAACTTAAAAAAAAACAAAGAATTTGATTATAGAAAAAAATAATGACGTGCTGGAGAAGGAAAATCGACCTACTAACGTATTTTAAAGACTTTGCTCACTCTCAATACACAAAGAAGCAACAAGCAAACATCACGTCATCCAAACGTCCGTCAAAATTAGAAAACTTTGAAAATTCACATTTTTCCTATAACTAAATTTACGCTAGCTCAAACTAAACTTGGTAAATCTTATCCAAATATTAAAATAATTTATTTTATTTAGTGTTTTCTATGCACAACCCAAATTCAGAAATTTTGGGGTGTGACAGTAGGGTTTGCGTACATGTGTTCATAGGGGTTAGTGTGCGTGCGTGTTGTGAGCGTCTTCGTCTGTACCTGTGTAATTCGTAAAAAAAAACTTGCATAATATTATCCATATGTCCTGCAAACCCTAACCACTGTCGTCATCAAAGATGGTTCTGCAACATCTTTCTGGAATGATGTTTGGTATTTGGATGAGGCCCTTGCGGAAAGTTTCCTAGCTATTTTCAGTCACTGCAAACGAAAAGATGACTCAGTCAGAGAGGCACTGCTATCCAACCTTGAGGATGCTTTTGTGCCGAGACTCTACAACCAAGCCGAATCTGAGCTATAACAAATCAGCTGCATTGTTGCTCAGACAACACTTACTCAGGGCAATGACACAAGAAAATCACCCTTTGACTGTGGCCGCGGTAAGGTAGACTCCTCATCAATCTACAGGCTGCTCAAATCATGCTGCAGATCCGGCATCCGACTTCATCTGGAAGAACTCGGCGCCTCCGAGAATTCAGTTCTTCATGTGGCTTGTTTCAAAAGGTAGAATTCAGAGTCGAGCCAACCTGTTCAGGAAAAAAGTAGTTGATAATATGTGCTGTGAGATTTGTGGTGCCGATGAAGAGAACACGGATCACATCATCCTGCACTGCCCCTTCACCAGAGCTTTCTGGGACAAGGTCGGATTGCCGCTAACAGATACTTCAACGACAAGGGACATTCAGACTTTCCCAAAAATTCAGCTCATTCCAGCGACGCAGTACAGCACCTTCTTTGCTCTCTGTTGTTGGCAACTATGGAAACGTCAAAATGCTTTCATTTTTCGCAGTGAGATCCTCTCCTTAAGACAAGTGCTTCAAGCCTGCTGTTCAGACGCTAGAGCTTGGCGCCCAAGAATCCCAAGAAAGCAAAGACATATTGCTGATGACTGGTGAAGCTTCCTAGAAGTTTTGCGTTCAAAAAAAACTTCCTAGAAGTTTTAGTAAATTCAAATATGTAAACTTCTGATGTTTTGTAAATTCCGGCTCTCTTGTAACCATGTAGCCTTGGACTAGTGCCAAAGTTCAAATTATACAAATAAAATTCAGGTGGGGATTCCCCACCGCCCCCTCCCCCCCTTGAGGTTGCAAGGGATATGACCAGTTCAAGGCTTGAAACAAATACTATGTTTAAGACCAAATAAATCTGAGACCCCAATACTAAATAAGTAAATGGTCAATAAGTGCCTTGAATACTTAAGTCTAGTAGTACAAATCTCATTAAATGGGTAAAAAGACATGGCTGCAAAAAAAATGGATGCTGGAAAAGAAGAATATCGGCCTGTTCGCTGGTTGGTTTCTGGGCTGATAAGTCCGGCTGATGCTGGTTTGTTGTGAGAGGAAAACACTGTTGGCTGGCTGATAAGTCCTGGCTGAAACCAATAAGCGAACAAGCTGTATGATTGCTTGACAACCTTAAGGTTATCAAAGCAGTAAAGCGAGGTGTGGCGACTGACTATCGCCTTATGTTTAAGCGACTAAGGCATGAGGCGAGGCGACATAAAAGACATGGCAAGATCTAGATCAGAAAAAAACAAAATGCATACATCTGCAATTTGATATAGTTGTAGTGCACGAAGGTAATCATACCTCCATGTTTTGCTCAAAATAAAACTCCAGAAAGCGAAGAAGTAACCTCTCCATCATGGCAACAGAGTGGTAAGCCTCTCTCTTTTCCTAGGTGAAACAAGAATCTGTTTTGCTCAAACCAAAGGCAAGGAGCGCTTTCCACAATGGAAGGACAGCTTCATCAGATAAGCCTAATTGTATAGCTCCAGAAGCAATGACAGATGATTCCATTATTTTCTTAACATCTGCCAGAATACTTTTAAGGTGCTTGCCCGTTCGTAATGTGATGTGATCGCCAACAAGTAAACCAATAACCTGTAAAGTGCAAGAACCACTTCCAGTTGATGTAAAAAAGACATAAGCATATAGGGACTAAAGTACTTCAATAACACCCAAATACCAAAGAAAATTGCAACCACCGACCCAGTCCACTGCTAAATGTGCAATATATCTTTTTTTAGTATATGCAAAAATATAGCAATGCTACTAAATGGTAACCTGGGCTGAAGCACTCCACAAACTTTTCTTTTCACCAGTGTACCACGAAAGGGAATACTAAAAAATGTAACTCTTTCCCTGATCACCAATGCGTCCTAACAGCTTTTGGATAGCTCTAAGGATCATTGAAGACACATTCTGATGCTGTTCATCCGCTAGAGCAACTACAAGATGATGAAAAAAAGTTTGACCCTGGTCATCAATAATCCTCTGGGGAAATCTGGTAAGAATGTCATGGAGCATTTCAAGCACTGCTTCTCTTCCTGAAGGATGTTCATAACTGCAATTTTCCAGAGTGTTAGCATACAGTGCAGATGTTACGCTAAAGTTAAGTAACCATGGATATTCATCATACCTTAAGTTTGCCAGGAAAAAGTCCATATGTTGCTGTAAGCGCTTCTCAGAAAGTGGAGTTCAGAAAAAAAAAAGTAGCATAATTTGAATGCATTGCTGCTGTATAGATTCAGTTAGCGTTGTTACCATCTACTCTCCTATCTTAACAACCATATCATAAATTTCGTGGGAAACCAATTTTAGCCTGACTATTGTTTTGAGAAGCGATAAGGCAACAGGGGAAGGATTTGTCTGAAGATCTACAAACATAGGGGTATGAACAAGAAGCTGATTATCTGAAAGTGAAATCCTGAATCCTCTAAGTAGATCAGCAAGTAGCTTAAAACAAGATGTGACTAAATGACCATTGGTGTTTCCTGCTCTCTGTACAATGTCCATAAGTACATTTTTTATAATAATTGCATTGTCCCTGAGAGATGGCAAAGGAAGTTTCACCAACAAGGCAAAACATTTAAAAGTGACTGAGAGAACACTTTCATGTTTGGAACTCATACACTTTCTTTTTTTTCTCGAATACGCAGGAGATCTACGTATCATTGTATTATAGAGAGAAAAGGATCGGCCCCTTACAAGCACCACCACCTCCTCACTCCTAGCCGGGCTGTGAGGGGTTGTTTCTTTACATTGAATCGCTTAAACTAAAGGAACTGAGAAAGAGGTGAGACCTGACCACAAAGAACACCAACCAAATAAACCAATGTAATCTATCCTAGCCCAACACCGTGACCCAGGCCTAGCGTGCGCAGGCCACGCGCTCCCGCCAAGCACCAAAGCTGATATTCGTCTCTGAACTCTTCAAGTAGTCTGGTGATGCGGGGGTGAGACCCTTAAAAAACGCGAGCATTTCTGTGCTTCTAAAGGATCCAGGAACCTAGAATGATCATTGTGTTCAACCCCTTCTTCTTCTCCTTTGGAATTCTCTTGGTTGCTTTTCGCCACCAATCATCGAATGATTTCTCTAGTCTCGTGGGAGTCCAATCTTGCAGTCCCAAAGGAGTCAGGATCCGTGACCAAAATTCTCGAGCGAGGACACATGTAGTAAGCAGATGCTGGACCGTCTCATCTTCCTGATCACACAAGGGGCAGTGAGTCGGGTGAGGTAATCCTCTCTTGGCCAAACGGTCCGCCGTCCAGCACCTGTTTCGGATTGCTAACCATAAAAATAATTTGCACTTTGCTTGTTCCTTGGATTTTCATAGACGTCGCCAAGGCGCAAAGGTGATGGAGCCATTGAAGAATGCCCGATATGCAGATTTTGAGGTAAACTGGCCTGACCCTTCTAGTCTCCAAACATGGACATCGTTATCCTGAGAGAGGATTGCCTCGTGCAATATATCCCATAATTGAAAATATTCAAAGAGACCCACCAATGAGAAACCCCCACTGATGTCAGCAGGCCAAGCATGATCCTGTAAGGCGTCGGCCACCGTGCGCTATTTGCGAGTGCGAGATGGGACTGCAGCAACCACCGCTGGTGCCAAGTCCTCCAAACAGTAGCCCATGAGCCACTTATCCTCCCAAAATAAAGTATTTCTTCCATTACCAACCCTAGATTCCACTGCAATGTTGAAAAGAGCTACAACATTCGGATGAATATGAATGTCATCGAGACCAGCCCATGCTCGGTTAGGGTCTGTTTTCTTGAACCATAGCCAACGAATTTGAAGCGCCCAACTCATGAACTCAAGGTTCAGTATCGAACGCATACACTTTCGCAAAAGGTCAACAAAAGGATCCAACATCTTCACGAGTTGTTCATCTTCCTTGTCTAGCTTGATGCTCTTCAGACGATTATGAAGTAAGTCAAGTGCAAACTTGGTAAGTACTAAATCCGTTCCAAATTATAGTTCATTTGACTTTTTTGATCCCAAGTTTGACCACTCGTTTTTGTTGTGGTTTGCTTTATTAACAAAAGTTCTTCAAGAATGATTTAAATTTGACTATGTTTACACAAATTTTTTGAATAATACGAGTGGTCAAACTTGATGTCAAAAAAGTCAAACGAATTATAATTTAGAACGGAGGGAGTATATAAGAATTCTGCGATCCACTCTCACCTAGTCCCAGGAAGGTCTTTCCTACTGTACTGTCTTGATCAGGACTAGATTGTGTATTCTCTTTGCATTCAGATCTACTTCCTGTAATAGTATCCTCAATAAGACAATACACAAAGATAAACAAGTTTGATGTTTCAGTAGATGGGTTGCACTCAATCCCTAAGGCTATATTGTGTAGCATCATCTCAAGTCTGGTTTTCAACTTTGGAGTAAGTTGCTTCTGAAGATGTAGAGAAACAGGTGAGATTATCTTCTTCAGTAAATCTGTCCTGAATGTAATACTTTGAGCAATCAGCTTAAGAGTCTCAAATGACATTCTCTTCTTTGTCTCTTTCATTTTGGAGGCAAGTTTTTCAACTTCCTTTTGTTCTGCAACATCTCCAAGTAAATCAATGTCAACTACTGCCAACAAATCTTCTAAACAGTAGTCAAGCCTACCATACATATCAGCAGTTATGTTTTTTTGACAATAAATAATGAAGTGTAGCCCAGAACATGTAACTCAAAACCTCTTTTAGGTATTAGGGAGCCTCAAAAACAAGGGAGCCCGACCAAGCCAGCCGGCCCAATCAGCCCAAAGAGCACAAGACACATGTAGCGATGTAAGTGTAGTAGGAAATTCAAGGCAGCAACGGTATTCTCGATTTTAACTTGCGCTGGCTTCTTCTAAGTTGGTGAGGTGATACAAAAACTCTATCTGCACTCATCATGCCTCGGCCCATAGGCCCGCCCACTTTGCAGCTCGAGGATGATTTTATCCTGTCCCGCTCCGCAGGTCGCGCATGGGCCGGCCCGCTGAACATGCTCACGCATGGCCCACCAAATTCCCACAGCAAACGAATGTGCCAATACTAGGCCACCCAGCCCATGGAGCAACGACAGGGTCCGGCCCAATTGTTGATCCCGGCGTCCCATTCCCGGTCCACGTTATTATGGCCCTGTTTATTTTCCATCTTTTGCCAAAACTTTAGCATTTTTAGCCCATCTTTTGACAAAATGGATCTAAATAGCATGGGCAAAAAAGAGCAAAACCTGGGCTGCTAAACTTTTGCCATTTGCTACCCAAGAGGCCTAAAATTGGGCAAAATGCCTTGGGGCGTGAGCTGTAGACTGAACTTGTTTGGTACCGTGCTAAACATTTGTCATGCATCTAAACACCCAGATGTAAAGTTTAAATGGCAAAAGTTTTACAGCAAAAGATTACCGGCAAAAGTTTTGCCATTCCAAAAGCATCTAAATACCCTCTATGTCTCGGCCGCGTCGTGTGCCCTCGCTCGCCTCGGCGCGCCGCGTGCCGGTTTGAGCTCACCGGACCCGCGCAAAGCTCGCCTCACCCTGTGCCAGTGACACACTACTAACACACACGTCGTGCCCATCGTAGCGTTGAGTTCGTCGACGGCGCCTTCCTCCTGTCCCACCCTGCCGCGGAGCCAGGCAAACGCGTGCGCGTCGCGCGACAGGACAGGACACCGTGCGACCGCATCACGGCACCGCTCTTCAATTCGCGACCTCTCCGATCCGTGGGTTTTCCCACCTGGCCTGCCGCCAGCGGACGACAAACCTCGTCGGCTACGTCGCACGGCCTCGATTGCCGAGATCCGCCGAATGTAATGTGCCATCGCGACATCGTAGTCGCGCTCCACACGACACCTGCACCATCCGGTCTAGTCTGGGTGCGCAGCCGCCGAGGAACTCCAACCATAACATCAATGGGTCCACGGCTGCCTCGTACCGCTTGCATGCCGTTGACTGCCAGATGGACCAGCAAATATTACTCCCTCGGTCCCTCTCCCTTCCTAAATAAAACCCTAAGCACTGTTGTCTTTACAAGAGATTCGTTGGTTTCCCCAGCTAATGACACTTACACTAACTCCATTCCTGATATGCAGGAAATATATGAAATTGTCAAACAGATGAGGAACAATGCTAGCCCGGGACCTGATGGTCTCAACGCAGCTTTCTACAAATCGGCGTGGTCGTGGATCAAGCAGGATGTTATTAAACTGGTAACAGATTTCTACTCCTCTGGACATTTTAGTGATGACATCAATAAAACTTATATTGCCTTAATTCCTAAAAAAGACCAACCTCAGATTCCGCAGGATTTTAGACCCATAAGTCTTTGCAATGTCATATACAAAATTATAGCTAAGTCCCTAGCTAATAGAATTAAACCTCACCTTCCTAACACCATTAATCATGCTCAGGCGGCTTTTATTATTGATAGGCATATCTCTTCTAATGTCATCATCATCCAGGAAATAATTCACTCCTTCAACCTTAAAACCTGGAATCAGAAAGCTTTTATTTTAAAATTAGACCTTGCTAAAGCTTTTGATAGGCTAGAACGGGGTTTCATAGAGACGGCCCTCCGACGTCAAGGGTATCACGATCATTTCATTAACCTCATCCATGAACGCATTTCTTCGCCATCTTTTTCTGTTATGGTTAACAGTGAACCTTCTGCCACCTTCCGCTCAGAACGTGGCATTCGTCAAGGCTGCCCCCTGTCACCGTATCTTTTTGTCATAACAATTAATGAATTGTCTATTCTCTTGCAAACTGAACTGCAGAACATGAATCTTTTAGGCATCAGCTTGGGGCCCGGCTGTCCACCCATCCACTCCCTCCTTTTTGCCGATGATCTGATTCTCTGTGGACAAGCATCTGCTGCTGAGGCTTCCACTATTAATTCCCTTTTCCATCAATTCTCGCAGTTATCCGGGCAAATTCTTAATTACCATAAATCCTCCATCCTCTTTAGCAAAAATGTTGACAGTACCACCAGATCCCAAGTTAAAAGCATTTTTCCTGTTCAGGACTTGCTTCCTAATACTATGCGCCTTGGTCATCCAATGATTTTTAGTCACAGGGATAGGAATAAGGCTTATGATTTCATTCTCAACAAGTTTCGCTCCAAATTCACCACTGTCAAAGCCAATAAACTTAACCATGCTGGCAGACTCACCTACATCAAATCTGTTCTTGCCTCTGTTCCTATATACTACATGTCCACTGTTCTTTTCTCCAAAACTTTTGTTGAAAGGATCACTGCTATCATTCGGAGGTTTTGGTGGGCTGGAATCCAGGATGATAACTCTACCAATCCTATTGCCTTCCGCTCCTGGGACGATATATGTCAACCCAAAGAAAATGGGGGTCTTGGAATCAGAGACCTTTTCACTGTCAACAAGAGTCTAATCACCCACGCTGCCCGGAACATTGACATCAATAAAAATCCCTTTCTCACTAGCATCTTAAAAGCCAAATATTTCCACTCCAACTCATTTTGGATGGCCAGAGGTGATGGGCCTGGCTCTATCTTCTGGTCTTCTATCCTCCAGATTAAAAATGACCTTGTCCAGAATGTGATCTATCAAATTCTTAATGGCAACATCTCTATTTGGTCCTCTCCTTGGTGTCAAATCTGGAATACCATCCATGACCACCTGCTCTTGCCTGTCACCCACTCTCCTCTTCCGAGTGTGGTTCTGATCTATGGATCCCTAATACTCATATTTGGAACATGGATCTCCTTTCCACCATCTTTGATCCTCAGGCCGTTCAAATTATTTCCCAAGTTGTGACGGTGGACAGCCAGCACCAGGACATCCTTCGATGGCCTCCGGCAAGAAAAGGAGACTGCAGTACTAAAAATATTTACAGATTTTTACATTCACAGGATCATGTTCAACTTCCACTCACAGGATCAAGGAGCCTACAGCAACAGGCTAACCAGATCCTTCAACGGATGTGGAAACTGAAAAACCTTCCTCCACTTATCAAGACTTTCACCTGGAGACTTATTCGGAGAGCTCTTGCCACCGGATGCCGAGCTGCAAGATATTCAACCCATATTGATGAGCATTGCAGTGTCTGCGGACTAACTGAAACTGATGCACATTTATTTTTTCACTGTGATTTTGCCCGTGCAGTTTGGTTTTCAGCTACTCCGCCTCTACGCGCTGACACTCTACCAAATGAGGAGGATGGTGTACAGGTTATTCTTTCGGTGCTTATTACTGATTCAACTGAAAACTCCTTAATGCAAAAAATACTGATAACTATGTGGTATCTATGGAAAGCCCGAAACGATCAAAGATCTGGCAGGAAAACATGGAATAGTTGGCAGGTACACCATGCTGTGGCGGCATTTATCAACACTGCAAAGCAATCTCCACACACGATGAATAGGACAATCCAACACAGGAAGCAATACACAACACTGAAGCTGTAACCTCAAGCATCAACGCTTCCATTCCAGGCATCAACAATGGAATGACAGGTATGACCACCTTAATTGCAGGACATAATATTACACCGATAAATCCGGTGTACAGGAACAACAACTTGGTGGACAGACTCACAGTTCATCTCCCAGGGCTATTGCCAGGAGTAAGGTGCTACACTGATGCATCACTAACACCTGATCTTCAATCACTCCAGCCCAGACCTGCAGGTATTGGTCTCTTTATTATTAATACTCAAGTTCAACCTACACAAACCATCTACATCAAGGCGAAGATGACAGGGGCTAAATCTGTGCTGATGGCCGAAGCTGCTGCAATTGCCCTTGCTGCAATTGTCACTGATCGGCTAAATCTACAGCAAATACATTTCCTCTCTGATAACCAGCAGCTTGTGCAATTCCTTAATGCCGTGGACCAAGGAAACCCACCAGATTGGAGGATCAAGCACTTTACTCAAGTGTTCACTAATCACACAAGGCATGGAGACAAAAGGATCGTCAAGGTGCACAAATCCCAGAACCAAACGGCTGACAACTTAGCTAGGCAGGCACTACCACAATCTCAGCCAACTTCTCTTGCGTTGGCTTGTACCTGCTCTAATACAGCACATGTAACTCAGTGTCCATTACTGGATGCACTTATGTCTGTAGCCTTGAACTCTGTAAGGCTGTTATCAGCTTCATGCTGCTGAAAATAAAGATGTTTGTTGTAAAAAAAAACAAATGCAAGTATATATGAAAAGAGTATATCAACGTATAATAATGATTACACGCTGAAAATAAAGAAACTAATAGCATCTGTAGTCCATAAGCTAAAAGTACTTTTACAGTGGAAGAAATTTTAAATGCTTTTTTAAAAAAAAATTTAAGACAGGGAAGTACGTGTAAAACTGTATTTTTGGTGAAATCAGGGAAAACTCTAAATTATTTATTAGTCTGCTCTAGTGTGTTTGTTGGGCAACTTTTCTGAGATCACCATCACCATGGCAATGCAAAAGCCAGGAACCTTATATCTGCAGCCACCACACCTAGCATCATTTCCATGCATCGAAAATCCGTAATAGTGTCACGACACACGTCATTGTAAAATAAAGTCAGTTTTTCTTTCGATAATGATTGGATACGGGCCCTGGTGTCCTCCTCTCCCACCCTGACGGCTCCTTTCCCCACCCTAGCATCCTCCTCCCCCATCCCAGCGGCACCCCTCCCCTGACACCAACGTCCTCACCCACAAGGAGCTCCCAACGCTCTCAGATACGGCGGCCATGGCGCTCCGCGCACCAGGCTCTCTCTCCCCCCTGTGTTGCAATTGTATCTTTCAATTGTTTCAGACGTTTCAGAGGTATGTTGCAGTTAAATCATATGGATGTTGCAAAAGTAGATCGGGGGATGTTGCACATGTTGCAAGTGTTTCAAAGGCATTTTGCAAGCATTTGCTCAAAATGTTTCACATGTTTCTAGACGTATGTTGCAATCGTTCTGATCTTGATGGCCCCGTTCGGCTTACCCCATATCCGGCTTGTTCGGCTTTTTTTTTCAGCCGGAACAGTGTTTTTCTCTCACAACATTTCAGCCAGAACAATGTTTTTAGCCAATTTCAGCCAAGATTCAGCAAGCCGAACGTGGCCGATGTTTCATATGATTCACACAAATGTTGCAATAATATGTTCCAAATGTTTCAGTTGCTTCAGTCTTATGTTGTAGCAGTTGTTCCATGTTGTTTCAAGTGTTTTATTCGAACGTTGTTTTGTATGCTTCACACAAATATTGCAATAATATGTTCCAAATGTTTCAGCTGCTTCAGTCTTATGTTGCAGCAGTTGATCCATGTTGTTGCAAGTGTTTTATTCGAGCGTTTTATGTTATTCGCCCGGGGGGAGGGCGTGGCTCGCCGGGGGCCTAGCGGACGGAGGCGCTGGGGCCAGCGGACGGGGTGCTGCCATGGGGCGTTGGGCGTGCTCATCGCGCGTGTGGGGCAGTGCGAAGGCAGACGCGTGAAAGTGCATTTGCCCCCTATGTGGGTTTTGGTGTATTGATGACATCCAAATTAGCGACTAATGTGATCTTAATGAGATATGTCACAGCAATTAGTCCCATGAAAAATTTCAAGAGTTGATAAAGATGAAATGGTGTCCCTCAATTCTTGAAGTTGAAAAAGGCGTCGAACTCAAAGCGGATCTTCAAATTTACATTTTATGCTTTTGAGTTTAGGTATGTCGTATTATAAAGAGGGATGCAAACTTAATTGGTCTGAGAAAGATAGAGTGCTCAAGTATAAAACTAAAATCAAAGAGAGACACTCTAGCACTTCACAAGTACGTAGAATAGTTTTTGGTGACTTTTGGTGTCGAAAGTCCCGACGTAAGCCGAAACTCCCGACCGTCGGAAGTCACGACTCACGCCGGAAGTCCTAACGCCCAATCACTTAGCCTGCGCGGTGACAGCGGCCGTCGAAAGTCCCAACGTGAGTCGGAACTCCCGACCCAAGTCGGGAATCCTGACACCTGGATTTAGCTGGCTGGCTGACTGCTCCCGTCGAAAGTCCCGACTGTCGGAAGTCTGAACTGTCAAAAGCCCCGACTCAGGTCTGGTGTCCCGACACCTGGCCACCTTGTTGCCCTGCAGACCGTGCGCGTCGAAAGTCCCGACGCACGTCGGGAGTCCCGACCATCAAAAGTCCCGACGTACGCTGGGAGTTCCGACATTGACGTGTTCGTAATGACTTTGACCTTGCATGAACAATGTTTTCTTTATAGGTCGGAAGTCTCGAGATCTGCATCGGAACTTCCAACGTAGATCTGAACGGTTGGATTTCTACCTTGAGTATAAATAGCTCTCTCCTCTCTTCTAATCATCACATACTCTTTTATTGCAACGTACTCACGGCCAAAACAGCTCCCAAGCATTCAAGACTCCCCTCTCCTCTCCCCTTTGCTCTAATCTTCGATTTCCCTAGGGTTTTGAGTGAAAGGAGAGTGGATTGAGTGAGAGCATCACTTTGGCAAGCTTGAGCACTCGATTTCTTCATCAAGCCGGTTTGATTTATGTCTATTACTCCTAGGGCTTTGCCCTTAGCCGGCTAGGCATCGCCCAAGAGCTTCCATCTTTGTGGAAAAAGTATTGGGAAGTTTGTATTACCCTCGATTTCTTAGTGGAAACCTCAAATGACCTTTGTGGTTGCTTTGAGAGAGGCAAGGAGGTGAAAGAGACTCTGACCTTTGTGGTCACCTCAACAACGAGGACGTAGGAGCTCCTTTGTGGGGTTGCTAAACCTCAGGATAAATCCTTGTGTCCCGCGTGCTTATTGTTGTTGAGACTTGTGCTATCACTTTTATTCTTGTGTGTCTCTTCCTCCCCAAAGATTTTCTTCGGGTTTGGACTCGATCTACGGAGTGGTGACCTTTTGGTGTCAAATGAGCAACCCAACGCGTTACCTTACCGCTAGGAAGTGGGGTTGTATGTTATCGAAGTCACAAAATTCATTTTAGCACTTGTAGTACATTTCCCGTAGGCGTCGGGACTTCTGACAGTTTGCGCCGGAACTTCTGACGACATCGGGAGTTTAGACCCAAACTATCAGGACTTCCGACAATTGCTGACAAGTGACTTTGAGTTTTGTGTAGAATTTTTTAGATATGCCTATTCACCCCCTCTAGGCATTGTTTAGATCCTTTCAATTGGTATCAGAGCAAGGTCTTCTTTTAGCGCTTTATCGCATGAGAAGAAATAATGTCAGAGTCCGACAAGATGAAAGACGATGCCGTCGAGATGGCCAAGAAGATAGCTAAAGAGTTGATGGCTACTCAAGTCAAGTTTTTCCAAGATGAAATGAAGAAGATGCAAGATGAGATGAGCAAGATGAAGGAATAATTAAGCAAGAAGGTTGATGATGTAATAAGCGGCAAGAATGATGCAACAAGTGGCAAGAATGAAGCAAACAAAGATGTCGCTAGTGATGTTGGAGCCAGTGAACATGCTCATAGAAAGGGAATATATTCAAACGTGAACTTTGACTATGGACAACTCATCAAAGGTTCACCTCTACATACTCCTCCTGTCAGCATTGGCAAGTCACCTCACTTTGATGGAACAAGATACACCGATTGGTCCTACAAGATGAAGATGCATCTCATTGCCGCAAGACTTTGGAAAGTTGTAGATGTTGGTGTGATGATTCCTACCGATGAAGATAGAGAGATAACTCCGGAAGAAGTGCACAATCTCTATCAAAATGCACAAGCCGTAGCATTGCTTGTGTCAAGCCTAGGTCCGGATGAGTTTAGAAAGGTGAATGGAATGGAAAGTGAAAGCAAATATGGGATACTTTGAAAGTGTCATTTGAAGGAGATAAGAGTGTGAGAAAAGGCAACATTGAGTTACTTTATGGTGAATTGGAAAGATTTGTGTTCTTGAAAAATAAAACAACACAATCCATGTTGGATAGGCTTATGGCATTGGTCAACCGCATAAGAGCTCTTGGAAGCACCGAATGGGATGACAACCATGTTGCTAGAAAGATGTTGAGAACCTATAGAGCCAAGAACAACATGCTAGCATCCGTGATCATAGAAAGGCTCGGTTATGATGAGATGACACCCAAGAAGTTCTTTCAAAGCTCAAGCATCATGAGTGTCTAGATGAAGATGCAATCAATGCTCATAATCAAAATCCTAATGCAATGGGATACAACAAGAATGCAGCCCTAAAGGCAACTCAAGCTCATGAAGGCAAATCTTCTAGTCAAGAGAAGAAGAAGAAAGTGAAGGATGATTCCTCAAGTGAAGAAGAAGAGTCCGATGAAGAAGTTGCACTCATCATTAAAAACTTTAGAAAGTTCATAAAGAAGAAGAGCAACCGGAAGACTTATGGTGATGGGAAGAGAAGGAACAAGAAGAGGTTTTGCTATGGTTGTGGTCAAACCGGTCACTTCATAGCCGATTGTCCTAATGAGAAGAAGCACAAGCACAACAACGATGAAGACAAGAAGAACAAAGGCAAGAAGAGAGGTGAAGCTCATCTTGGTGAAGAGTGGGAGTCAAATGATAGTGACTCAAGTTATGATGAGAAGAAGAAGAAGTGAGCCGCAAACATTGCCATCCACCACTCTTCGTCACCGACCATGATCTTCCCTGACTCGACTTCACCACCAAAACTCTTCCCCAACTTATCTTCATCACCAAGGCTCTTCTCCAACCTCATCGATAATGACTACTACACTCCAACTTGCCTCATGGCTAAGGGGGAGAAGGTACATGTCTCATCCGATCCCTCTAGTGATGAGTATGATAGTTGTGATGAGAACATAGAAGAACTTGAAGCAACCATGATAAAGAAATTTGGTAAAAAGGCTTACACTAAAATAAAAACGCTAATGAAGAAATTAGAAAAGAGGGATAGATGCTTGGAGATACAAGGAGACATAATCACTCAAGAGGGAGACAAGAACCTTACACTTGAAGCATCTATCACCGAGGAAAAGATTAAGATTGAAAAGTTAACCGTTGAATTATCTTTAGCCAATGATTCAATTGGGAAATTGACTAAGGAACATTCCTCGGTTAATGATCTAGTAGCTAGCCTCAAGAATGAGAAGAGTATAGCTCAAGAAAGCCTCACAAGCTTGAAAGAAAAATACCAAAATCTTGAGCTAAACTATAGTACTCTTTGGGCTAGCATTTCAACTTCTCATAAGGCAACCGAAGACTCTAATGTCTCTACTAGTAATGGTTGTAAAAGATGCTATAAAATTAATGTAAATGCATATGCAACTAACCTTGTTGAGCTAGAGAAGAAAGACAAGGAGATTCATAGGTTGAAGATGATCTTGAAGAATGGGTGCAAGTGTCAAGAGCAATCCAACAAGACTATATACAAGTCATCAAGGCACCCATCAATCAGGGAAGGCATTGGCTACAATAGGTGTGATAGAAAGGCCAATGGAAGGAACATGATCAATGGTGTGTCGTGTGTGAAGTTCAATAAGGGCGTTGCTCTTGATGAGCTTATATGCAAGGCCAACAACAAGGTCTACATTCCCAAGATTCAACCTACAAGTAACAAGACAATCAAGACAAAACAATCCGAGGCCCCCAAGCCACAAGCACCACTTCCACGGTGCTATGCTAGTGATTACATGTGTTGTTGGGGCAAGGATGGCAAGATCGTGGTGAAGTATGTTGGTGCCCAAAAGAGGAAGGAGATTATGAGGAGTGTTTGGGTGCCCAAGTTTTATGTGACTAACCCCCTAGGACCCAAATTCATTTGGGTACCTAAAACAAAAGCTTGATTTATCTTTGTAGGAATATTTCTCCAGTGGAACAAGTTGGGTGGTGGATAGTGGTTGCACCAATCATATGACCGGAGAGAAGGACATGTTCACATCATTCCAACCTAGTCATGACCAAAGTGGAAACATTGTGTTTGGTGACAATGGAAAGGAGAAGTTCTCGGTTTGGGTAAAATTGCTATCTAAAATGATAATTCCATTTCCAATGTTTTACTTGTGAATTCGTTGAAATACAATTTGTTGTCCGTTTCGCAACTTTATAAGATGGGCTACAATTGTCTCTTTACGGATAAGGGTGTGGAAGTCTATAGAAGGGAGGATTCCTCTATTGCATTTATGGGTCATTTAAAAGGAAAACTCTATCTAGTTGATTTTACATCAAATAGAGTAAATCCCAAGACTTGTTTAATGGCAAAATCTAGTATGGGTTGGTTATGGCATCGTCGACTTGCCCATGTTGGGATAAGGAACTTGGCCAAACTTCAAAAAGGCGAACACATCCTTGGACTAACAAATGTTTCTTTTGAGAAAGATAGGATTTGTAGCGCATGCTAAACGGGAAAACAAGTTAGAGCTAAACATCCCGTCAAGAATGTTGTAACTACCTAAAGGCCATTGGAGTTGCTTCACATGGACATATTTGGACCCGTTGCTTATATAAGCATTGGTGATAACAAATATGGTTCCATAATTGTTGATGATTATTCTCGTTTCACTTGGGTATTCTTTTTGCGTGACAAGAGTGAAGTACATGACATCTTTAAGAAGTTTGCAAAAAGAGCCCAAAATGAGTTTGATGTCAAGATCAAGAGAGTTAGAAGTGATAATGGGACGGAGTTCAAGAACACCAACATTGAAGAGTTCCTTGATGAAGAAGAAATCAAGCATGAGTTTTTAGTTCCATACACTCCACAACAAAATGGTGTTGTGGAGACGAAGAACCGAACGCTCATTGAAGCCACAAGAGCAATGTTGGATGAATACAAGACTCCAACCAACTATTGGGCGAAAGTAGTTAGCATGGCATGTCATGCTATTAACTGCTTATATCTTCACAAGAAAAGGGACAAGACCGCCTATGAACTTCTAACCGGTAAAAAGCCTAAGGTGAACTACTTTAGAGTTTTTAGATCCAAGTGTTTCATACTTAACAAGAAATCCAAAAGCTCAAAGTTTGCACCAAAGGTTGATGAAGGTTTCATGCTTGGTTATGGTACTAATGAACATGGATATCATGTTTTCAATAAAACCACCGGTTTGATTGAAATCATGGTAGACGTGACTTTTGATGAAATCGACGGCTCTCAAAAAGAGCAAGTCAATGTTGAAATTGTAGGTAATGGAGAAGCTCCAGATAAAGCCATCAAGAAGCTTGCAATTGGTGAAGTAAAGCCCATCGAAGATGAAGATGATGACAATATTGTGCATGTTGATCTTGATCCAACCACTCATCATGTTTCATCCTATGAATATGGTGAAGCTTCCACAACAAGAAATGATCAAGATGGGAGATCAAATGAAACACAAGGTCATTCTCATGAATATGGTGTCAACAATAAGCAAGCTCAATGTCGACAGAATATGCTCGGCAGTCCACCGAGGGATATCCCGCGATGGTAGATTTATCGGTGGGGATGCGCGTAATCAGGAACTAGATGGTGACACAAGGCGCAGAGACAGCGATTTAGACAGGTTCGGGCCATCTGATCGACGTAATACCCTACGTCCTGTGTCTTTGGTGTATTGTATTGAATACATGATGTCGAGTAGAGGACCCCTGCCTCTCCTTATATACTCTGGAGGGGCAGGGTTACAAGTAAAGTATCCTATTTGGTACTATACAATGTCTTGCGGTGCACGTCGAGCAGCGCCGTGCACGCCTTGATCTTGTGGGCAAAGCCACCTCTGATGGTGTGGCCCATGTCTTGGGGGCCATACCCCCACAGTTAGTCCCTGAGCCTGACAGTAGGTGATGCAGTCACGTGGTGCCAGGCTCATAAAGTAGAAGACCAAATTGAAGCAGGCAGCTAGTCCCCGGGCGTAGCCTCGAGATGAGAACAAGCACATTCACCGCAAGGTGAAGTGTGCCCACTTAGTCCCCGAGCCTGCTGGAAGATGAAGAATGAATCTTGTAGCAGGTCAAAGAAGTCTGAAAGCTTGCGACGTCGCCCGACATGCATATCATCAACCCAGACGTCTTTGCCCAAGATCAAGCACTCGATCCGAACAATGATGGAGCAGCCTGATAGCACACCGACGAGACATAGCAAGATCCGAGCAGCAAGAGAGTCCCCGGCGTTGCTGGCGATGTCCGAGCACCGAGGAGCGAGGAGTCCCCAGAGTCGCTGGCGATGACTGAGCATCGAGGAGCGAGGAGTACCCGGCGTAGGCGGCGAGGTCCGAGCATTGAGGAGTCCCCGGCGTAGGCGGCGAGGTCCGAGCACCGAGGAGTCCTCGGCGTAGGCGGCGAGGTCCGAGCACCGAGGAGTCCTCGGCGTAGGCGGCGAGGTCCGAGCACCGAGGAGTCCTCGGTGTAGGTGGCGAGGTCCGAGCACCGAGGAGTCCCCGGTGTAGGCGGCGAGGTCCGAGCACCGAGGAGTCCCCGGCGTAGGCGGCGATGTCCGAGCACCAAGGAGACCTCGGCGTAGGCAGCGAGGTCCGAGCACCGAGGAGTCCTCAGCGTAGGCGGAGAGGTCCGAGCACCGAGGAGTCCCCGACATAGGCGGCGAGGTCCGAGCACCGACATAACTGACGACGTCCGTGCGGTGAAGTGTGCCCACTTAGTCCTTGAGCATGAAGAATCCGAGGGCCGAGGAGTAACCGACGTAACTGGCGATGAAGCACGAGCGACGAACATTCTGGTCGACTGGTCGGCAGCGAAGTGAACATTGAGTAGAAGCGACCGGCGAGCAGTCCGATCAACTGGTCGGTGATGGAGTCCATGAACCAAGCGGTCTGACCAGTTGGTCGGTGGAGAAGCCCGAGCACCAGGTGGTCCGATCACCAAGACGACGATCCTACAATACAAATATGTAGAACGGGTAGTACACGATGTACAAATAAAGAAACTCAGGAGAAAAATCAGCAATGGTGATGAAACGGCATATGCAGTTCAGCGATTAGTTGGCATGAAAATATATTTATGTTTAATATAAACCGCCCGAACAGTTAGTGTGTAGCTGAGTCTTCAGCCCTAGCTAGCCCATAGTCCATAACGTCGAGCGCGGAGCCCGTGCACGTATAGGACGAACAGGCGTGACCAAGGAGCCGCTGCCGACCACCCATAACGCAGAGCGCGGAGCCCATAGCACGTGTAGGGAGGAGCTGGAGATAGGGCCGTCTCTGAAGGCGTCCGAGCATCAACGTGACTGTTCGAGGGTTCGAAAAATTGTTTGAAGAGCAAATATAGAGAAAACAGTTCGGAGAAACATTATGACGATATACGGAGATTGAAGAATATTTAGAAGAATATTAAAACGTGACTTAACTTTAGACAGAAAGTCTGGTCGGTGACGTATGGTGTTATCTGGTCGGCGACGCGGGCAGCTCGCTTGCAGCTCGACGGCGACAAGGGATGTCGGTGAGGGCCGCCGAGCGGTGACGATGAGACAACGGTGAGGGGCGTCGGCGAAGGCCGCCGAGTGGTGACGACGAGTCGACGGCGAGTGATGTCGATGAAAGATGTCGGCGAAGGCCGCCGAGCGGTGACGGCGGTGAGTCATCGTCGAGCGGTGACGACGAGTCAACGGCGAGGGCTGACGAGAGCATCGGCGGCGAGTTGTTGGTTCCTAGATCGGATCTGCTGTTGTAGGGGCTGGTGTAGCAGTGATGAATCATCGTCGTGGACCGGGATGGATCTCCACGAGATTGACGATGAGAATGCATTGTTGATTTGAGATCCATCTGGCTCGCCATGGATCAAGCGCACACCCCTACCTGGCGCGTCAACTGTCGACAGAATATGCTCGGCAGTCCACCGAGGGGTATCCCGCGATGGTAGATTTATCGGTGGGGATGCGCGTAATCAGGAACCAGATGGTGACACAAGGCGCAGAGATAGCAATTTAGACAGGTTCAGGCCATCTGATCGACGTAATACCCTACGTCCTGTGTCTTTGGTGTATTGTATTGAATACATGATGTCGAGTAGAGGACCCCTGCCTCTCCTTATATACTCTGGAGGGGCAGGGTTATAAGTAAAGTATCCTATTTGGTACTATATAATGTCTTGCGGTGCACGTCGAGCAGCACCGTGCACGCCTTGATCTTGTGGGTAAAGCCACCTCTGATGGTGTGGCCCATGTCTTGGGGGCCATACCCCCACACTCAACCTCAACTCAACAATGAAGAAAGAAGTGAAGACAACCCTCCAATCGATCATGACCATGTTGATGAAGATGATGGCCCAATCCAAAGATCAACTCAAGTGCCACATCTAGAGTGCATCAATCCATTCAATGGGATCATCCTGTTGATAACATATTGGGGAGCATTCGATGAGGGGTAATTACACGTTCCCGTTTAGCAAGTTTTTATGAACATTACTCGTTTCTTTCTCCTTTGGAACCTCGTAGGGTGGAAGAGGCACTTGATGATCTAGATTGGATGATAGCCATGTAAGAGGAGTTGAACAACTTCACTCGGAATAAAGTTTGGTCCTTAGTGGAAAGGCCCAAACAAAATGTGATTGGAACCAAGTGGGTCTTCCGCAACAAGAAAGATGAGCATGGCGTGGTGATAAGGAACAAGGCAAGGTTGGTGGCTCAAGGATTCACTCAAGTTGAAGGCTTAGATGTTGGGGAGACCTATGCACCAGTGGCAAGGCTAGAATCAAATTGTATTCTACTTGCTTATGCCGCACATCATGATTTCAAGCTATATCAAATGGATGTGAAAAGTGCATTTCTCAGCGTCCCCCTATCCGAGTTGGTGTATGTGGAGCAACCACTGGGCTTTGAAGACCCCAAGTACCCCAACCATGTCTACAAGGTCGACAAGGCACTTTATGGGCTCAAACAAGCCCCTATAGCTTGGTATGATTGCTTGAAGGATTTCCTACTCAAACAAGGGTTTGAGATAGGAAAGGTCGATGCTACTTTATTTACTCGCAAATCAATAATGATATCTTTGTTTGCCAAATATATGTCGATGACATAATATTTTGTAGTACTAATGTGGCTTTTTGTGAGGAATTTAGTAGGATTATGATGAATAGGTTTGAGATGTCCATGATGGGAGAGTAGAAGTTCTTCCTTGGATTTCAAATCAAGCAACTCAAGGATGGCATGTTCATAAGTCAAACGAAGTACACCAATGACATGTTAAAGAAGTTTGACATGGACAAAGCCAAGCCCATCAAGACACCTATGCCAACTAATGGACATCTTGACCTAGATCAAGGAGGAAAGGATGTCGATCAAAAGGTATATCGCTCCATGATTGGATCCCTCCTTTACCTTTGTGCATCTAGGCCCGATATCATGCTTAGCGTGTGCATGTGTGCAAGATTTCAAGCTAATCCAAAAGAATGTCATTTGATGGCTGTTAAGAGAATTTTTTGGTATTTAGTGCACACTCCTAATCTTGGCTTGTGGTATCCTAAGGGCTCCACTTTTGAGTTACTTGGCTATTCTGATTCGGATTATGCCGGTTGCAAAGTAAATTGAAAGAGTACTACCAGAAATTGCCATTTTATTGGTAGGTCCTTGGTGTCTTGGAGCTCTAAAAAGCAGAACACTGTTGCCTTGTCCACCACTGAAGCCGAGTATGTGGTAGTGCATGCTGTGCCCAACTACTTTGGATGAAGAAAACCCTCAAGGACTTCGGATGTGAGCTAACCAAGATTCTCCTTTTGTGTGACAATGAGAGTGCCATTAAGTTGGCAAACAACCCCATAAACCACTCTTGAACAAAGCACATAGACATCCGGTATCACTTTTTGAGGGACCACGAAGTCAAAGGAGATATCGCAATTCACCATGTGAGCACCGAAAATCAACTAGTCGATATCTTCACAAAGCCCCTAGATGGGTCAAGATTTTGTGCTTTGAGGAGTGAGCTAAATATCATTGATTCTTGTAACGTGGCTTAATGTCTTGCACATACTTTGATTGATCTAGATAGGAGAAAACATTTGCGAAAATATTGAGTGATACTTTCAAAATCTACTTTATAGCTTTCATGTGTGACTATTTCTTTGTGGTGGATGAATGAAAACTAGTCACACCTAAAAATATTAGTGTTCATCATATTTTGCCCCACAGCGTGGTAAACCAAAGTTTGGGAGTTTTTTAGTTTCTCTAGGTCGAAAGTCCCGACGTAGGTCGGAACTCCCGATGGCCGGGAGTCCCGGCTTGCGCCAGAACTCCCGACAGTCGAAAGTCCCGGCGCCAATCCTAGAACTTTCGATGTGGATCTGGACCGCGCCGCGTCTTTGACCTAGGGTTAAAATCCCGTTTTCACCTGGCCCGGCCCATTTTACCGCAGTCATCCCCCTTCCCGCACTCCCGTCGCCCCGTAGCCACCCCCTTGCACCGCCCCCTCGCGCCGCCTCCTCACGCCGCCCTTGCTCCTTCTTGTGCCACCGTCGCACCCCAATGGGAGCTCTAGCCCACCCCTTGGCCACCGAGAGCTTTGGCATCCATCCCTTCTGGCTGCACCGCCGGGGGTCCTGTTGGCACTCCTAGCCTATCCGCCCCCTCTCCACCGCTCGTGCACTGCTCTTCTTTCTCAGCTTAGTGGTGGGGATTCCATTCGTGGAGGTGCTCGTTCTCCAAGCTTTGTTCATGGCCTGTGGATTTCATTTTCCTCCATCTTCTTCCTCTCTCTCAAGGTACAACCTCCATGGTGCCCTAACCCTAATGTCAATGTACCTTGTGATTTGTCTCTATTCTTTTTCCCTCTCTCTTCATCTATCCTCCTTGTGTGAATACATGTCGAGATTTGAAGCCCCATTAATGGGCTAGTCACCATGTGCATCGGAGGTCCCGACGACCGCCGGAAGTCCTGACTGTCGGAACTCCCGACTCCGGTCAGGACTCCTGACCCCATGGTCACCACTCTAATCATGTTTCTTCATTTCTTGATATTAGTTCACCTCTCGTTGTCTTGTTTATTAGTTCCACTTCGTATCTCTCGCAGCCATGGACGGCAGTAGTCCCTCGCGCCACAAGGAGAAGTGGTCTAAGCATAATCAAGACCGTGCTGCTGCACCCAAGCTGACTGGCCGCACCAAGGCGGCTTATTCCCATTATGGCGCTGGTGGTTCCCGTGCCCAAGCCAAGCGTGCATGTGGTCGTGGTGCTCAAGGGTTGGCTGCCGTTCCTCCACCTCCTCCGGCGCATGCTTTTGCTAGAGATGATCCGATATTGGATGCTGAAGAAGAAGCTCTTGAGCGAGCAGGCCACACTATCATCGCTGAGGTTATGAGTACGACGTCTCGAGGCCCTGGTTTTTTAGTGAGATTGTTATTTTTGATGGTCCTCTGCCGGTCATACGGGAGCCCCAGCTCGCTCCTGATCTTGCTAATGGTTTCACACCTCCTCTGCCAGTTGACTACCATCATAGGGTCCAAGACATCAGGTCCATGAGAGGAAGAAATTGGTATGCTGAAGAAGAGAAGGATCTCCACCTTGAGTATCATTTCTGGCATCCTCTTCACTTTGATTACTATGAGTCCTGTCGGGTGTCGATATTAGGGATACCCAAAGCAAGGAAGTTAGCGCCCACGCTGACTTCACCAGATGGCTCAAGACATATTAAAAGGTCTCGCCCGACCCCAAGGCTGTAGGCTCCATCTTGCTCGACCCCTTGAGTGTGGGCTCCGTCTCGCCTGACCCCAAGGATGCGGGTTCCATCTCGCCCAAGGCCACGGGCTCCATCTCGCCCTACCTTGAGGCCACGGGGTTCATCTTGCCTACCCCCTTGGGTGCGGGCTCTGTCTTACCCGACCCCAAGGACACGATTTCCATCTTACCTAGGGTCACGGGCTTCATCTTGCCCGACCTCGAGGACACGGGTTCTGTCTCGTCCGACGTGGACTCATATCGCCGCCAACCACTCCAGGTCCAAGTGTATGGGCCTAGGTCAAAACTCTAACGCCAAGGAAGAGGCTAGCATGCCTCGATGTAACCCGTGGCCATGACAGGCCATACCTAGGGATTCACATCAAGAATAGTGTCGAGCGTGCCGGTGCTGTTCTGCCTAATCCTAGTACGGACGCTGATAGGTGCGTCAGTTCACCACGACGTCCGCCGGGACGGAGTGGAACGCCATGATCGGCAAAATACGCCTATGCATGGCGCTAGTGACAAATAGGGCCATGACATGGAGCCGTCCCTGTTGACATCTATAGGATCGGTGGGACCCGCATGAAGGAGAAGAAGGACCCAGCAACCCTAGAAGCCTTCTTCTCTCTCTCATTATTCTCCTTTTCCTCCTCTATAACCCACGCTTTCCCTTTGCCTATAAAAGGGGAAGCAGGGCGCCCCATGAAAAGGGGAGATCTGGACACAAGAGCATGACACGAGCACACGACTGAGTGGCAAGCAAGCTCTCAGCACCCGTTCACTCCTTCCACTAGAGACTTGGGATCCCCTCCCTCTCTCGCCTGTTTGTAACCCCTACTACAAACCAAGTGCCTGTAACACGAGCAGTAGCGAACTAGACGTAGGGACGTTCCGCCCGAACCAGTATAAACCCTTGTGTACTCTTAGCACACCATCCGAGCCAGACGCGCAAAATCAAATTTACTCATCAGTGGTCTAAAAACACCGACAGTTGGCATGCCAGGTAGGGGCTTTTTGCGTGTCTCGACGTCCACATCAGGCCTCGGATGGCTAGTCACGTCATCAGCTAGGTCTAGGGCACGCACGTGCGCTTTGGGAACCTGGACTTCATCGTTATGATGTAGGGAGAGTTGGCGCAGGTTCCCGCTGCCGTCTAGCCTCTCCACTCCACCGGCCTTGACGCGATCACCGAGGCGCTTGAGGACCTATAGCTGCACACACCGGAGGCCCGCACCCCCAGGAGCGACCAGCTCCTTGGCTCCGATTATGGGAGGCTAGAGTGTCAGCTCAGTGCCTTCCTGGGACCCCGACCATCCTAGGAGGACCTGCACGGCCTCACCTTCTCGTTCGCCAATGTCATGACGCAGCTTGCCAGAGGAGAGCCGCTCTCCTCGGAATACCTCATCCGGAGCGCTCCAACAACGCTCTTGTTCAGTCTGCACAACGCCGCAGAGACCGTTGGCCACCTTGTGGCACAGCACATGCCCCCATCCCCTACGAATGACGAGATTATGGGGATGACTGAATATGTTGTGGAATGTTTCCATGACCTTCTCGTGGGAGAATCGGAGTGGCCCTTCAACTTTGACTCTAGCAGGGGGAGCCATCACCCATCGCGAGAATGTTTCATGGCAGGTAACCCCAAGGGATACATCAAAAGCATCCACGAGGGAGGGGCTACCCCAATAGATGACCTCGATGACAAGGTCGAGGGGGACATAGGGGCCCCACCTCGCCTACGGGTAGAGCAGCTAAGGACACGGCACCAAGAGCTCAAAGAAGCATGACTCCAGCTTGAGCAGGAACACAAGGAGCACGAGCGCCACGGAGACGGTGGGCATACGCATGCCATGGCCCGCGACGTGAACCGGAGGATCATCGAGGACGACGAAGCCGTCCCACACTTCACCCGATTCCGAACATAAAGGGGGTACAGTGAGTTACAGGGTGCCTCACCATGCTCAGCTGCTTTATCTCACGCCTCGGCGAACGAGGTCTCCCCTTCTATCGGCTTCTGAAGAAAGCCGACCATTTTGAATGGACGCCCAAGGCCCAAGAGGCACTTGACAAATTCAAGTAGCTCCTGATGAAGGCCCTGAGCCTGGTTCCCCTGACTGATGGGGAACCCCTCCTGCTCTACATTGCGGCCACCACGCAAGTGGTCAGCGCCACCCTGGTGGTAGAGTGGTAAGAAGAGGGACACGCCCTCAAAGTACAATGTCCCGTGTACTTCGTTAGCGAGGTCTTGTCCGATTCCAAGACCCGCTACCCCCAAATCTAGAAACTCCTGTATGCCATCCTTATCGCCAAGAGGAAGTTACGTCGCTACTTCGAGTTGCATCCAGTGATAGTCGCGATGTCCTTCCCTCTCGGCAAGGTCGTCCAAAACTGGGGTGCCATAGGAAGAATCGTGAAGTGGGCACTCCAAGCTGACGGGTCAAGGCATTTCATATGCCCCTCGGATGGCCATCAAGTCCCAAGTGCTGGCTAATTTCGTTGCAGAGTGGACCGAGATCCAAATGCCGCCAGCAGTCATCGACCAAGAGTATTGGATGATGTACTTTGATGGATCGCTGATGAAGAAAGGCGCTAGCATAGGGCTGGTCTTTGTTTTGCCCCTCGGGGTATGCATGAAGTACATGGTTCGCATCGATTTCCCCTCCTCCAATAATGTGGCCGAGTATGAGGCACTCATCAATGGTCTATGCATCGCCATCGAGTTGGGTATCCGATGGCTTGACGTCTAGGGCGACTCCCAGCTGGTCATCGGCCATGTCATGAAGGAATCAAGCTGCTATAATGCCAAGATGGTTGCGTATTGCCGAGAAGTCCGCCAACTGGAGGACAAGTTTGACGGTCTCGAGCTCAATCACATCCCGAGGCATCTCAATGAGGCGGCCGACATGCTAGTGAAAATGGCATTTAGCCAAGAGCTGGTGCCGATGGGCGTCTTCGCCAGTGATCAGTACAAGCCCTCGGTCCGCTACGAGGAGCTGGAACAGACCGGTGATGGGCCGCCTGCCCTAGGCTTGGGGGCTAACCAGCCGGTGGCTCCATTCGACCCTGAAGTCATGGAGCTTGACGAGGATCCAGTGATAGAGCCTAACCCTCTGGCAGACTGGAGGATGCCTTACCTCAACTACATCCTCCATGAGGCGCTGCCGACAGACAAAACAAAGGCTCAATGGCTCACGCGTCACGCCAAGTCCCTTGTCGTTATTGAGGGCGAGCTCTACAGGCGAAGCCACACTGAGATCCTGCAGCGCTGCATCCCCATAGAACAAGGGAAGCAGTTGCTGAGTGATATCCACAGCGGGTCTGCGGGCACCATGCCGCACCTAGGACCATGGTCGGAAACGCGTTCCGACAAGGCTTCTACTGGCCGACCATAGTAGCCGACGCTGAACAGATTGTGCGCACCTATGAAGGGTGTCAATACTACGCTCGGTAGACCCACTTGCCGGCCCAAGCACTCCAAATGATCCCCATCACGTGGACGTTCGCGGTCTGGGGGCTTGATCTGGTTGGACCTCTCAAGAGGGTGGTCGGGGGCTATATGCATTTGCTTGTCGCCATAGACAAGTTTACAAAGTGGATAGACGCTTGACCGATCTCTGCGATCAAGTCCAAGCAAGCCATGTTGTTCTTCCTTGACATCGTCCATCATTTTTGAGTCCCAAACTCCATTATCATGGACAACGACACGCAGTTCACCGGGAAAAAGTTCCTATGATTCTACGATGAATACCACATCCACGTCGATTGGGCCGTCGTGGTGCACCCCCGCACGAATGGGCAGGTCGAGCGCGCGAACGGCATGGTCCTATAAGGCCTCAAGCCTAGGATCTTCAACCGGTTGAACAAGTTTGGTAGACGATGGGTCACGGAGCTTTCTGCGGTGCTCTGGAGCTTGAGGATGACCCCCAACCAGGCCACTGGCTACACACCATTCTTCATGGTATATGGTTCATAGGCTATCCTCCCGTCTGACCTCGATTATGGAGCACCGAGGGTCAGGGCATACGATGAACAAGGAGCCGAGGCATCCCTCGAGGATGCCATGGACCAGCTAGATGAAGCATGTGATGTTTCCCTCCTCCGCTCAGCCAAGTACCAGCAAGCATTGCCCTGGTACCACAGCCATCGAGTGCGGGGTTAGGCCTTCAACGTCGGGGACCTGGTGCTCCGCCTTGTCCAGAGCAACAAGAACTGCCACAAGCTCTCTTCGTCGTGGGAGGGACCATACGTCATCGCGGAGGTGCTCTGACCAGGCACCTATAAGCTCAAGACCATCGACGGCAAAGTCTTCATCAACGCCTGGAACATCGAACAGCTTCGTCGCTTTTACCCTTAATCTACACACGCTTTCTCTTATCGGTTTCGCTATCGACTCCTCGATCTTTAGTGACACCCGACCCCAGCAACATCAAGGGGTCGGGCCTCACTCAGGGCTGATAAGAGCATATCTATCTGGTAGACATTCTCTATGTCTGACCCTTTCTCATGTCAAGATCTAGAAGCAAGGGTTGTGGAAACAAACGTTGAGTAAAACTGGACGGACCGCAAGAAATCTACACCCCAGCGGCTATGGCATTTTTGCTCACCAGTGTGATCAAAGTTTTTTGCCCGCACCCTGAGCTTTTTGGCCTTAACTATGGAAAGAGTCAGAACACATTAAAGAGTATATCTATCCGGTAGACATTCTCTATACCCGACCCTCTCTCACGTTAAGATCTAGAAGCAAGGGTTGCGGAAATGAACACTGAGTAAAACTGGTCGGACTGCAAGAAACCTACGCCCTAGTGGCTACGGTATTTTTGCTCACCAGCGTGATCAGAGTTTTTCACCAGCACCCCGAGCTTTATAGCCTTAATGATGGAAAGGGTCGGAACGCATTAACCTTTTTATACAAAAAGGGGAGAAGAGCTAAAAATCTGTTTGGCTATAACAAAATTTAAGAGCTTGTCTACTTATTACAAGTTCGCCGCCTGGCTTATTTACCTAACTAATTTCTTGGGGGGATGATCTCATCCTCTATCTTGGCAGGTAAGTCCTATGCCAGAGGGGCCACCTCCTTCTCGATGTCGTCTAGCTCAGCATCGGTGTAGACAGGCATGAGAACCATCATAGGTAAGGAGGGATACGGAGCTAAAAACGTTCCTATGGCCCATTCATGCCCAGGAGTTCGAAGGTTGGCCCTCCGATGGGTTCATAGCTACTCCAGGGCGCCCTTTGAGTGAGGGGTGGAAAGGGATGGGAAAACTAGTGGCCAGTACCTGGGCGCATGAGCGCAGCGGGCATCCTGGCCCATGTTTGAGTCTTGGTCATTTCCCAGTCCATGTTTTTTCCTCGAAGAAAGGCAACAAGCCCTTGGGACCGGTCGAACGGACGCGAGAACTATGTGGATTGGCCACTGAGAATCTGTAGTCGATCACCAGCTGACCCATACCGGACCCCCACGAACGGGAAGACGAGCCCCACTCGGACTGGCCCATTAACAGCTCATCGAGCACCATGTTTTGTCCATCGAGGAAAAACATGGCATGGCTCAGCCCCTCTGTTTTATTGAAAAACGCTTGAGGGATGACGATCACAAAGATGAGCTGACCCCTCAACCGGACCCCTGCAACGCGCGGGGGCTCGAGGGAAGTTGGACTTGCAAGGAGACCGAATGCGTAGTCGCAGGATGGTGGCTCGAATCCTAGGGAGGGGTACGTACAAAAACTAAGAATAACGTTTCTGAAACAAAAAATGCTTTCTCTTACCATTTTTGCTATCATCTCCTCGATCTTTAGTGAAACCTGACCCCGGCAACGGCAAGGGGTTGCGCCTCACTCAAGGGCTGATAAGGGTATATATAGCCATTCTAAAATAGTTGTCTTGCCCGACCCTTTCTCACATTAAAAACCTAGAGGCAAGGTTTGCGGAAACGAACGCTGAGTAAAACTGGTCGGACTGCAAGAAACCTACGCCCCAGCGGCTATGGCACTCTTGCTTACCAGCATGATCAGAGTTTTTCACCGACACCTCGAGCTCTACAGTCTTAACAAACAGGAAGGGTCGGAACACATTAACCCTTTTACACATAAAAAGGGAGAAATAATAAATTTGTTCAACCGAAACAAAAGAACAAGCTTGTTTAAACGAAACAAAAGGGTTGGAACTTGTCCGCTTATTACAAATGCGCCGCCTGACCTATCTAACTAAACTAACCCCTCGGGAGGATGATTTCATCTTCTATCTTGATAGAAAGGTCATGTGCCAGGAGGGCCACCTCCTTCTCAATGTCGTCCAGCTCGGCGTCGGTACAGACGGGCGCGAAGCCTTGGCTCATCATCGCTAGATCGATGTTCTCGTAATGAGAACGGGTGATCGCGAATGATCAGTGAACGCCATAGCAAAGTGCCATATCATGTGCCTAGTCTGTGATCCAGGTGGCACGAACCACGAGCGAGCTTGTCTCCTGCTCTAGGGCTAGCTCGAGCTCGTCGTAGACCAGCTAGACGGTGATGCGGAGGTTGTCGTGTTTGTCGCTTTCCATCTGGAAGGTGTCCTTCACCTCACTGAGCTCCTTCTCTAGGACACGGCTCTTCACCACCTCCGCCCTGAGCTTGTCATTGAGACCTACCCAAGTCATGTACCGACCGTGTCAAAAGGCTTACCACGGATTCTAGGGAGAAAGACAACAAGGGAAACCAGAGACTTACCATTCACATCCACCTAAAGCTTATGCACCACATCACGCTGCCGGGTCACCTCGGCCTCCAGGTGCCGGACCTCTTCTTGGCGCTGACCGACCTCCACGGTGAGCCCAGTGGACACGCCCTCGGCTACAACCTTTAGGTCCCTCTCCCCCTAAAGCTCATCCTCGAGGTGGTTGATCCGCTGCTGAGCATCGGTGCACTGCTGGTGAGCCTGGTCAATCCCCATGCGGGGCTCCTCTATGGCCCAGAGCAAATCATTCTGCTCCTTCTGTAGCCGCTCGACCTCCATGGCATTCATGCGCACCTTCTCGATCAGGGCCATGAGCTTCTCCTCGGCCTCACGGGTGTCATCATGAGCGTCGTTCTCCCTGACTCGAAGGTCGGCCACCTCCTGGGCGGTAGGGGCAAGCTCAGCCACCTCCTGATGGGTGACAACAAGCTTTGTGGCTAGCCCCACACTCCGCCATGTCTCCTCGGCAAGGAACTAGGACTTCTCCTGGCTACAAGCCATAAGGATCTATGAAGAAGACAAGACTTAGAGGTGTGGAAAGAGAACATGAGGGTCGGAAGCACGGTCATATCATACCTAGCCAACTAGGGCGACAATGTCACGCATCGAGCTTAGCATGGTGGTCAGGGCACAAATCGCATCCCCAACCTTCGTGTGGACGCTCCTTCATTCCCTCTCCTCTGCTGCGTCATCGAGGGCAGCCACCCGAACCAGAGACCAGGACATCCCCACACCAACGTCAAGCGGCGTCGACCTCTCTTGCGGCAACAGCTCCTCTAGAGCGGCTCCTCTAGCGATAAAGGGTGCGGGTGACGCGGACACGGAGGCCTGCCGTGTCGCCATATCCACGAAGGATGCCTTGGGTGCGCCCCCTTCTGTCCACCCTACCATGGACATGGCAACCTACACGGACAACGGCTCCAGCCATGTCGCCTCCGCCTACGATGTTGAGGACACGATCGACCACGTCGTGCTAGCCCCGGACATGCCCTCCTCCGCCTGCTCTCCCATGGACGCAGCCATCGGCTGTGCCTCCCCGATCGATGCCTTGGCCGCCCCAACACCACTCACGCTCACCACCGATGCGGCACCACCCAGCTACTAGCACGTTTGCCAGAGCAGGAACTTTTTTAAAAGAGCCGCAGGAGAGTCCCACGTCCTCCGATGCTGCAAGGGACATGACGGTCAGTTCACGGCAAAAATTAGTTAAGACAAAAGGACAAAAAAAACTCTTGACTCACCCTGATGCCATCATGCAAGGACATTTTGGGGCAGGCTTGCTCAACCCTAGCTGCTCCTCGTCAGCATGTTGCCGCTTCGAGCCCTCCCTCGGCTCGGACGAATCAGAATGGCCGTCTCCCGCCGACTTTGGAGGCGCCACCGAGGGCTCGGACAGAGTGGGGTGACCTATTTTAGCTGGCTTTAGGGCCACCATAGATAGCCTAGATGGAGCAGGACGGCTTGATTCTGCCGGCTCTAGGGCCGCCGTCGAAGGTCCTAACAAGGCAAGGTGGCCTGATTTTGCCGGTTCTGAGGCCGCCATCGAAGGTCCGGACGGGGCAGGGCGGTTTGATTCCCCCTCCTACCCTATGGCATGCCGTAAGAAGGGCCCCACCTACGATGAAGGCAGGTCCTTGTCCTCGGTGGCTAGATCATCACAGGATGGGTGACCTAGAGCCGTCATCCTCCTCCTTCTCTTCTTCTTCCTCCTCTTCTCCTAATGAACCTTGACATCGCTTCCCTCGCTGCTTCGACCATCGTTTCTTGTCCTCATCATCCTTATTCTTCTTCCTTTGTTCATCCATGACATAGTTCGCCACCCTCACAGTTGCATGCTCTGGCAGAGGCGCGATAGAGTCTCAGAAGACTAACCCCACCGGTAGCTCGATGAAGCCCATGTTTGGCCACATCATGGGATGCCCCAGGATCGAGAACACGGTGTTGGCCTCCCCCGTGGACTCCTTGATGCGCTGTGTGACCTTGCTATCATGGAGCTGCCCCTAGGTGAGCGTCGTCCCAATGAGCTACATGCCGAGCATCATCCCATACAGCGGGAGGACGCATGCCATCAGCGGCGCCACCCTCCTCGCATGATACCCCCCAATGACGCCGGCCTCGCAGAGGCCATGGGTCTTTAGGAATGCGATGGCCTCGAGGAGGTCATGCATCCTCTTCTTCTCCTTGATGGGTGGCCCCCACGGCCATGACAGCGGTACCTCTTTGACCAGGAGCCCAGAGAACGCCGACAAAGGAGCGGCAAGGTCATTCTTCAGATAGAACCAATGAGAGTGCCACCCCTTGTTGGATCTAAAGAGCTGGCAGGGCATGTACTCGGCCGCCCACTGCCCCCAGAGGTGGATGCCCGCGCATCCCATCGGCACCAGGGTCTCTCGGCCTCTCTCCTTCTTCTTGATCAAGGGGATGGAGAAGAAATATCTCCACAGCTCGAAGTGGGGCTCGATCCCTAGGTATCCCTCACATATCGCGATGAAGGCCGTGATGTGCTAGATCCTATTGAGGTTCAAGTGCTACAGCTCGATCTAATAGTGGTGCAGCAGGCCCTGAAAGAACGATTGGGGAGGAACCATGAGTCTGCGCTCATGGAAGGGCACGAAGGAGATAATGTAGTCATCGGGCGGCGCCGGTGCATCCTCACGGCCAGGCACAAGCCACTCCGCCGTATCGGTCCTCCCGCGGAAAAGACCACGCTTGATGAGGCCCTTCATGCGCGCATGGGTAACATCAGAGTGGTACCATGAATCCATGGAGGATAGAGGCAGTTGCGGAGAAGCAAAGGCATCGGCGGAGAAGCGGAAGCTATAGTTCTAGGGCTCCGGCGGCAAATTAGCAAGCATGGCAGATCCAAACAGTGGCAGCGGAGAAATGGAGAAGGTAAGGCTATGGTTTTGGTGTGTAGAAATGTGAAGGGGAGGCCGCTATTTATAGGACAGAACGGGACGAGAAGGCAAACCGTCCGCCTTGGTTTACACGCCCGCTACGCCACATCACGTAACCTCCCTCCGAAGATCGTGCGCACGCTATCTCTGGCCGTGCCGTCGAAGGACACACCGGAAAATGGTTTGCTCGGTCGATGGGCCAAGAACCGTCGTAGGTAAGGAGGGATACTGAGCTGAAAATGCTCCTAGGGCCCATTCAAGACCAGGAGTTCGAAGGCTGGCCCGCCGATGGGTTCCCAGCCATTCCGGGGCACCCTTAGAGCAAGGGATGGAAAGCTATGGGCCCACTAGCAGCCAGTGCCCGGGCGCACGAGCATCGCGGGCATCTTGGCCTATGTTTGAGTCTTGGTTAGTTCCCAGTCTATGGTTTTTCCTCGAAGAAAGGCAACGAGCCCTTGGGACCGGCCGAATAGACCCAAGAACTATGTGGATTGGCTGCCAAGAGTCTACAGTCGGTCACCAGCTGACCCATGCTAGACCCCCATGAATGGGAAGCCAGGGCCCCACTTGGACTAGCCTGTTAATAGCTCACCGACCACCATGTTTCGTCCATCGAGGAAAAACATGGCACGGCTCAGCCCCTCCGTTTTATCCAAAAGAAGCTTAAGGGATGATGATCACAAAGACGAGCCAACCCTCGACCGGACCCCTACTATGCGTGGGGGCTCAAGGGAAGTTGGACTCACAAGGAGACCGAACGCACGGTCGTAGTACGACGGTGGACCAAAAAGATCCTAGGAGACCGGAATTAAGAAAAATCTTTTTGACCTCCTGAATCCTACAGTTACATGCCCCCAAGAAGACTGATCGTGACAAAAGGGAATCCCCATCCTACCAGGACACACCGCAGGCTACAAAAAGAAGGCCAAGGCCCTCAGAGTCCTCCCGTCCAAAAAAGCCGCCAAAGGAGTATTCTACTCCTCCGTAGGCTTAGGGGCTACTATCGGGTATCGATATTAGGGATACCCAAAGCAAGGAAGTTAGTGCCCACGCTGACTTCCCTGGATGGCTCGAGTCGTATTAAAAGGTCTCGCTCGACCCCAAGGCCGTGGGCTCCGTCTTGCCCGACCTCGAGGCCACGGGCTCCATCTCATCTAACCCCTTGGGTGCGGGCTCCGTCTCACCCAAGGCTACAGGCTCTGTCTCGCCTGACCTCGAGGACACGAGTTCTGTCTCATCCGACGGGGACCCATACCGTCGCCAACCACTCTAGGTCCATGCGTATGGGCCTGGGTCAAAACTCTGACGCCATGGAAGAGGCTGGCATGCCTTGATGTAACCCATGACCATGACGGGCCATATCTGGGAATTCACATCAAGAATAGTGTCGGGCGTGCCGGTGCTGTTCTGCCTAATCCTCGTATGGACGCTGACAGGCGCGTCAGTTCACCACGACGTCTACTGGGATGGAGTGGAACGCCATGACCGGCAGATGACGCCTGCGCATGGCACCGGTGACGAATAGGGCCACGACATGGAGACATCCCTGTTGACATCTATAGGATCGGTAGGACCCGCATGAAGGAGAAGAAGGACTCGGCAACCCTAGAAGCCTTCTTCTCTCTCTCGTTCTTCTCCTTTTCCTCCTCTATAACCCGCGCTTTCCCTTCTCCTATAAAAGGGGAAGTAGGGCGCCCCATGAAAGGGGGAGATCTAGACACAAGAGCACGACATGAGCACACGGTGAGCGGCAAGTGAGCTCTCAGCACCTATTCACTCCTTCCACCAGAGACTTGGGATCCTCTCCCTCTCTCGCCTGTTTGTGACCGCTACTGCAAACCAAGTGCCGGTAACATGAGCAGCTGTGAACTAGACGTAGGGACGTTCCGCCCAAACTAGTATAAACCCTTGTGTCCTCCGAGCACACCATCCGGATCTAGACGCGCAAATACAAATTTACTCGTCGATGGTCCAAAACACCAACAAGTCCATTGTATATAACAAGTTTCTAAAGAAGAGGGAGCCACCGGTCCTTCAGATGAAGGTTATTGATGCTTATTCCCTTGGTCTGTTCAAGCAGCCTAAGCTAGAGCAGATGGTTCATGATATTCGCTCAATAGGGCTATCCTACCTGATGCTGTTTCAGAAGCATTGGAACAATGACATCATCTGTCAGTTTTATGCTTCCTATCACCATGAAAAAGACCCTAGTGGTGCCATTGACAATATCCATTGGACCACAGAAGGCAAGCACTACAAGGTGGATTTCATTACCTTCTCTCACCTTCTTGGTTTGGGTCACACCGACCGCACTACACCAGAGCTTACTGAGTATGAGGATGTGGCTTTAGAGGAGTATCAACATATGTACCTTGATGGATATCTAGTTGATGGACAGACCATGTATCTGAAGCCCTACTACTATGTTCTGAACAACATCCAGTGATAGATTTTGTATCCGAAGCATGGTGACTCCACTTTCCTTCATGATGACTCTCAAAAGGTCCTTCAATGCTTTGGTGATGATTTTGAGCAGTTCTCCATCAACCAATACATTTGGAACAAGATACATGATGCCAGTGAGGATCCTATGAGGCACCTTCCATATGCCCCCTACATCATGAATGTGATTGAGCAAGTATCAGGCCTCCGGTTCCCCATAGATTCCTAGCACAAGCTCCTCAAGATCTCCAACAAGACTTCTATCATAGCTACAAGGGTCCTCAAGAAGAAAGCTGATGTAGCCTGAGGCAAAGGCAAAGGTCCTTCGGGTTCTCACACTTGCCATGGTGCTTCACCACCTGTTGCTTCTCATGCTTCTAGTGCCAAGCCACTCTCGTCTTCCTCCTCTGATAAGAAGCCCAACAAGTTCAAGTTCCTCATGACGTACATGTTTGGATAGTGTTGTGCTAGTGCTCAACATGAGCATGACATGCAAGAGAGGCTCTATCATTTGGAGCAGCAGGCTAGTATCGAGTCTTCTCCTCCGCCGTTGTTTGTGCCACCCCGTGATCCTTTGGCTCTTTATGATGAGGCGTGTGTGGCATATGAGGACGATGCTGCTTCTCGCCCTCATGGCAAGAGGAAGGCCACTGCAGAGGATGAGGACTACATCGAGGAAGATGATGACGATGACGATGATGGTGGTGATGATGGTGACCATGATGATGATGAGGACTATGAAGACGAGTAGTCGTTTCTTTCACGTGGCCTACCCCTTTTGGCACTTGTTGACAAAGGGAGAGTGTTAGGCTTTGATCTATCATGTAATAAGCTAGTTGGTCACTTAGTTTTGAGACTTTAAAACTTTTAGCTTGCATGAACTATGTCGTGTGGTGGCTAGTATGTGATGGACAACTATATATGTGTTTGTGATGGATGATTGTAGGACAAGTAATGGTTGTTTATCTATCTATTAGCTTGTGCTTGTCTCTACTTGTGATGATGAATGTTTTATTTTGGATGGCCATGTATTGCTTCAAGTTTCTACTTTGAATTCTTGGCCATCACATTCTCTTTTACTTGTGTGAATATAACATGTCATATTACATCTCTTTTTTATGGATATATATTTGTTCACATACACTTGTTGTACCCCATGGAATGCAAAATTTAGGGGGCTTTTGTTTTGATGTATGCAAATCATGTATAGATGATTCTCATTGAAATTCAATTTCATGCATACATCAAGGGGGAGCTCTTCATAAATTTTAGGGTTAAAAACGTTAAATTCTTTCATTCTTATAAAAGCTTAAGTTGGTTGTCATCAATTACCAAAAGGGGGGAGATTGAAAGTGCATTTGCCCCCTATGTGGAGTTTGGTGCATTGATGTCATCCAAATTATGGACTAATGTGATCTTAATGAGATATGTCACAGCAATTAGTCCCATGAAAGATTTAAAGAGTTGATAAACATGAAATGGTGTCCCTCAATTCTTGAAGTTGAAAAAGGCGTCGAACTCAAAGCGGATCTTCAAGTTTACATTTTATGCTTTTGAGTTTAGGTATGTCGTACTATAAAGAGGGATGCAAACTTAATTGGTCTGAGGAAGATAGAGTGCTCAAGTATAAAATTAAAATCAAAGAGAGACACTCTAGCACTTTACGAGCACGTATAATAGTTTTTGGTGACTTTTGGTGTCGGAAGTCCCGACGTTAGCCGGAACTCCCAACTGTTGGAAGTCACGACTCACGCCGAAAGTCCTAACGCCCAATCACTTAGCATGCGCGGTGACTGCGGCCGTCGGAAGTCCCGACGTGAGTCGGAACTCGGATAGTTAGAAGTCCCGACCCAAGTTGGGAATCTTGACACCTGGACTTAATTGGTTGGCTGACTATGCCCGTCGGAAGTCCTGACCAGGTCAAGAGTCCCGACACTTGGCCACCTGGTTGCCCTATAGACCGTGCGCATCGAAAGTCCCGACGTACGTCGAGAGTCCTGACCGTTAGAATTCCCAAAATACGCTAGGAGTTTCGACGTTGACATGTTCATAATGACTTTGACCTTGTATGAACAGTGTTTTCTTTATAGGTCGGGAGTCCTGAGATCTGCGTCGGAACTTTCGACGTAGATCTAAACGGTTGGATTTCTACCTTGAGTATAAATAGCTCTCTCATCTCTTCTAACCGTCACTTACTCACTCATTGCAACCTACTCACGGCAAAAACAGCTCCCAAGCATTCAAGACTCCCCTCTCCGACGGAGTGGTGACCTTTTGGCATCAAAGGAGCAACCCCAACACATTACCTAACCACTAGGAAGTGGGGTTGTAAGTTATAGAAGTCACAAAATTCATTTTAGCACTTGTACTACATTTTTCGTAATCATTGGGACTTCTGACAGTTTGCACCGGAACTTCTGACGATGTCGAGAGTTTCGACCCAAACTTTTGGGACTTCTGACAGTTACTGACAAGTGACTTTGAGTTTTGTGTAGAATTTTTTAGATACGCCTATTCACCCCCCCTCTAGGCATTGTTTATATCCTTTCAACGCGGCGGGTTGCGGGGCAAGCTGGGGCGCGCGGCTCGCCAAAGGGCTAGCGGATTAGGCCGGGGGCACGCTAGGGGCGTGTGCATGGGGTGGGGGCAGGGGTTTGAGCACTTGAGCGGGCGTCTGAACGCTACATTAGCCATTTTTCTTTACATCAATCTCGGCATCCCCACCCCTCCACCTAGCTAATTGTACCCTCATATCATCAAACAAAGAAATCCAACCAAAAAACAAGTGAAGAAAGAAAACAAAAATCACACACTTGGAAAAACACACAAAACAATGAAGGCCATGTACAAACAGAGGATAGCCAAGTAGCAGTTTGTAGTCCCATAGGAGAGGGAGAGGGTGGAAGCCGATGACTACGTCGAGCCCATCGCACGGCATCCACGGCCACGGGTGATCGGACGGCCCAAACTCTCCATCCACAGTGGCGCTAGCTCGTCGAACACCAGCTCGGCGGCCACCTCTACGGCCTATGCCGGTTGCCACTCAAGCTGAGGCTCCAGCTCTAGCTCCTCGTGTGCGGTGGCGCCAGCTCGCCGGTCGTCGTCGTTGTCGTCTGCCGGCGCGTCGCGCGATGAGGATGAGGAGGAGCCGCCGCCAGCGGCGGAGTGCATGAGTGCAGCGCGCGCGGTGGTGGCTTGGACGTCGCGCGACGTGAGGGAGGCCGGGCGCAGGAGGTGGCGCGCGAGGTCCAGGAAGTTGAGCATGGCGCGCGCGCCCTTGATGCTGAGCGCGGTGACGTCGTGCGCGCGCGCCGCCATCTCCAGGCACGGGAAGGTTCCAAGCTAGATCCGGGACTTCATGTGGATCTCCCTGATCTCTGACACCCACTTGCCCCATGTGCGTCGCATGCGGACACCGTGGTACGCCAGGGCGGAGCTGGAGCCACCGTCGTTTGAGCACGGGCGCAGGCGCTTCTTGCCGTTGACAGCAGCTGCGGCGGCGGTGTTAGAGCAGGGCGCCGCGCGCGAGCTGGTGGATGTGTGAAAATATTCACCACTGGTGGACGTGTAGGATAGGAGCTGAGCTCGCTCATTTCCATATAGGGAGTACTACACCGCACCGAGCTAGCTTAGTCCTAGCCGATCGATTGTCCGCGATGCTCCCGCATGAGCTGGAGTTGTCGATCGTGTATGTATGTATGCATGAATGTATGATCGAGCAAGAGATGGAGACAGAGAGAATAAAGGTGGTGCAATGGTAGCCAGCTAGGTAGCTATATGTAGAGAGAGGATGGACACGGATGGCGGGAAGGGGGCTTGCTGGGTGTATAAGTAGGGAAGGGATCAATGGACAATGGAGGGAGGAGAGGAAGAGGAGACACGACAGGGGAGACCCGTGATGCGTCAGGAGTGCGAGGGATCATTCGCACGCTCACTCGCGCGCGCGCGTACGTAACAGTAGTGGCAACAGCGATGTGGCAGCGGACAGCGCTGCCCGCGCTGCCCTGGCCATGGCCATTACTACGGGAATGCTATATGACACATATGTGTTTTGTTGTTTGTTGGCACATGAATTTTATGTCCGTTGGATTGGCTTCAAGATGCGTGCGTCTGGTTTGGCTGTTGTTGGGTCCGATGTTTCTTATTGGGTCTAGGGCCGCACCCGCAACACCCTACACCACTCGATGCGGGGACTGGAGGGAGATGGAGGCGAAGACGGGGAGACTAAGACCGCGCGACTGGAGTCCGCGTGAGTCGCGACGCCCGACGCCCGACGGTGACCTTTCTGCCTTCGTGCCCTCCTGCGGTCCTGCCCTCGGCTGGTAGGCCCTCCGTAGTCCTCTTCCTGTGCGGCTGGTCGGTGCTCCCGCGTCCGGCGTACCGGCCTGTCGGCCCCTGCGGCCCCTCCGACCATAGCCCCGCTCACCGCCCAATGAACCGACAAGGCGGCCACCGACCCAGGTGCCCCCCACTTTGCAGATGCCCCCACCCCTCTAGGATTTCAGGTGTGGTGCTTTAATTTGTCCCCATTCCCAGAGATCGAGAACCATTAGTGACTTAAGTGTGATTTTGTTCTAGGTTTTCGATTTCGGTTGCTTGTATGAATCGGAGCCCATGGAGCTGGACATGCCCCCCTCCTGATGCCTTGGCGCCGGTCCACACCGCCGGCAGCGATAAGGTCAGCTGGTGGCCTAGATCTGGGGATGGGCACCAATCTGTTGTGGCAGTCGCGGCTGGGCGCCACCCGATCTGCTCCCTCTGCGATCGTTGTCGCTAATGGTGCTCTGTTTTGTTTTCTTTCCGTGTTTGTTGCAGAGTAAGGAGTGGGAAGGGGTAGACGCTATTACGGGCCATATCATCTCTGCCACCATCAGTGAGAAAAATGGCGAACCAAAGCGGGTAAGCTACGATTCTCTCGTTGTCTGTCTGTGTGTCGCGCCGATGTGGGCATCAATGTTGCTGCGGTTAGTGCACTTGGAGTGGTTCCGCTTGTTTAGTACCCGATTTGCGGTCAGAATCTATCTTCATCTGATGGTTTGTGCATGGGTTCGTATTCTGTATATCTTGTTTAGCTGCTACTAGACAGCTAGAGCAATCATGTTCATGAAGTTTGGCGGATTAGTTCTATAGTTGCTGAAAATGCCTTTTGTGTTACTGTATTGAACCACAACCACAATTCTTTTTTTCAGCTACAGTTAGTGCTTGTAGGTTTGCTCTCAACATGTTACTATATGGAATGATTAATGTTTTTTAGTTAGAGCTAGTGATTGAAGTTAGAGCACCTGGCCACAGTTCATTCTATCTTGCAAGGTTTGATCATGTACCAACGTGTTACTGTAAATGTTGTTCTGGAATCCTCCTTGTTAATGAATTTTTGTCCAACATTCTTGGTTCTATAAATCTAGTGATCATTTTTGGCATCATGTAACTCACTGATTATCTAAAATTAAATATTCTGAAATAGAATAATTTGAAATAGAATAATGTGAGTTGCCTAATCAAAAAATGATCTGAGTTGCATGATTAAATATTCTGAACAAATTATTCTAAAATTTCTAGGCCTAATCAAACTGTTTTTTTCCATTTTTGAAAAATAATAAAAACTCTTATAGTGGGGTCTCCCTTTCTGTATGTTCAGGTCAAAGAAAACAAGACAACTATGGGGTGCATTACTAAGGCTAGCTACTAAGTCTTGGTGAGGGGAGAGACTAGAAGTGTTGGGGAGTGCAGTCTTGTAGGCTGAGTAGTTTTTCAGAGTACTGAAGAGCTTGTAGTTCTGCCCGGAACATGCTTATTAGTTGAAGCAAGAGTGTTGTTGTTTGCTTTTTTATTTGTTTGTGTTTATATGTGCGGAGGAGGCACAGGTGTGTCAGTGCCACCATGGTTTGGTTGCCTCTAAATTCCAATTTGCTTAAGCTGCAGTAGCCATCATGCTAAATTGAGCAAGAGATCTCTTGGTCGGCCATTAATAGAGCAAGGCTTTTGCTACAGTTCCTTGCTTGTTTGTAGTTGCTTCTTCATCTCTGAGTCTCTGAGTATATGCAATTTGACTGTCAACAACAGTTTTTTTGGCTCAACGTTTGCTCTTAGTTTGAAAAGGCAGATCTCTTACTCGTTTTTGCCATTAACTTTTGCCACAATTGCTTGCTTATCTGGAGTTACTTTCTTCATCTACTGCAGTTGCTTAGCTGCTGATTCCATTATTCGAGTTTGTTAGATGCTAGTTGCAATATTTAGAGTGAGATAATTGTTGATTGCAATATTGAGTGAGTCTTGACTCTCGAAAGAGTTGTTGAAATCACACATATTGCTTCTCTGAACCTGCATACTACTTCAATTGCTGATTGCAAACAACCATTGTTATTTCTGTCATTCCCTGTGTTGCAATATCAAACAAACTATCATGGAATTGTGATTGCTTCTTTATATTTCAGACTCTTGTCTTGACGCTCAGATCAATGATATTGTCATGGCATGATCATTGCAAGATTTGTTCTAAACAATTATCAGTGCTTCTGTGTGCCCAAATTTTTAAATTTGAGTGCAGAATATTTTCATGGAATCTAAAAATGTGATTGTCATCTTTTGAAGATTCTTTAGTAGCCAAACCCTTTTTTTGTTATGGACTACTCTGCGAGAGATCGAGCACTAGGAACAACTACAATTGAGATACAAATAACTCCAAACCTAGCACTAATAGATGGATTAAATTTTAGAAATAGTTTTATACTAGTTTTCATACTTTTATAATTTAATGGTTTTTGTTATATAGCCATGGAGATGATGATTTCTGTTCTATTTTTGTGCATTCCTTCTATTTTTGTGGTGAAGAAATATGCTCGTGCTTTTTTAAGCAAAAATCTGGTCATGCTTGGACATGTGCTGCTGCTAGAGCACATGCTTGTCGGCATTCGGGTGAGCCTTGGCCTCGAAGTGCAGGTATCTTCCGTCTCATGAAGCGGGCATAAGGTTAGTAGTGGCTATCAGGTCATGGCACCGAGAACCGGGAAGCAAAGGATCTGCATCGAGTGGTGGAGAGTTGTGCTGATTTTTTAGTGGTATTGGCTGGATGATTGGTGGAGATGGAGAGGTGTGTGGGTGGTGAGTGGAGCACTCGATGTCCAGGAGTAGAAATTGTATTTACTTGATTGTTTGTTGTTTGTATCTTGCTTGAACCGCTGCGGTAGAGTATGAGATAATTGTCATTGTTCACTTTGCTATGTCGGCTATCAAAGCACGCTGTGAAGCAGAAATTGTTTTTTTAAATCTTTATATATATTGCTTGTGTCCTGTATGAATATTTTCTGACTGAACTGATATCATCACTTCCCTAAAATTCCAAATGGTGGTGAGAATGATGGAGAGGTGTGTCATTGCACCAACGCTTGCGATTGAGGCGTGGCAGAGAGAGAATGGTGGGGAGACATTTGCTGTTGCTTAAGTGTGTAGCCAAGCCAAATTTTGGATGCTTTATTTTACCAAGCAAATTGTAGTGTAGTTTGTGTTTTTCTGCTTTGCCTATGCTGCTAGATGATGTGGTGTCGATTTGCTTGATTGATAAAATCTTCTAGTGTGAGGAGGTCATAGGGTTAGAGATTGGTGGTGTTTATGTTTGTCGTGTTGGGTTGAGCGAGGTAGCTACGTCCCATGCTGCGCGCCATGGTGTAGCAGCCTGAGCATTAGGGCAATTTGTTATTGTTATTTGTGTCCAATGGTTTTTAGGTCAACAATGGTGCTTGCTTTTTTTGCTTGGGTTAGCTCAGCTATTGGATCTGATTGCTCTTGATCTATAGAACTGGTTTTTGCTTGTGTGCTTGTTCAATGGTTTATTTGATCTATAGTTGAAGAGATGAATGTACCACAACATATTGCAAAAATCGAAAAGGGCTGCTCTCTACCTGAATGTGCTGCTTACTGATCTATTATTGGTTTTTATCCTTAACAAAATGCTCAGCAATATAGATTGTCATCATATATGTGTAAGGATATTTTTTACATTTACCAATGCTTGTGCTTTTCAACCGTCAGATTTCTTGCTTTTGGGTGGTGGTCTAGCCATGTTTTATCCTTGTGCAGGTCCTCTACTAAACCTATTTCCTGATATATTTAAATAAATCACTGGTGTTTCATGTACATGCACAGTTTATTTCAAAATTATTCCTCATCATTGGTTTTGTATTGCTTGGCTGTCTTGTTGCTGTTGTAGTAGAATAGTAGGAACTCACATCTTTTAACTATGTGTTGCATATATTGTACAATAAAATGAATAAATATGTGTGCAGTGTCCATTTCTTGATTGCACATTTATAAGTAGTAAATTGCACACTTAAATTACTACAATTATGGTGTTTAACATGTGCAATATCCGGTCTTTATATGTAACTTTCCCACTATTTTGTTTTTCTTTTTATATTTCATTAAGCAAGAAAAACATATGTTTAGAAAGCTTGCACTAGGAAAACTCTTTACTCTAATAGTCCAAGTGTAGCATCATTTAGATTGTTTGATGATGAATAATATTGCTCTAACCTGGATCAGTGCTTGTAGCTGAATTATATGGCTGACTGCTTCATTTCATGCTTTGTTACCTAATTTTTGAAGGCTAATGTGTATTTAGGAAGCATGGTCTTCTAGTTTTATCATTAGTTATATTGTACCTATTAGTTTAGTTGCATGTTTGAGGATCTGAATTCCGACATGTTTGGTTACTCTGATGCCTACTTACTTTTGGTAGCCTCATCTTGTCTTTAGTAACTCATGTGTTGTTCTTGTTCCGGTCTTAATTGTAAATCATCAGTTACATGGTAGAACGTGTCATGGGTACGGGCTCATTTGGGATTGTCTTCCATGTATGGTGCTTGGTCGTGGGTGCTCTTCTTTGTAGGTGCCTAATATTGGTTGATGCAACATGTATTAAATTCGTGGGGCCTGAATTGTTATTTTTCATTGTTTTTTGTTTTCTTTCTGTGATGTTCTCTCTTTCCCTTTTCTCTAGCTTCAGTTTTGATTGGTTTCCAATAGTTTCCGTAGTTCCTAGGGCCCTACAGAATTTTGAAAAATTTGTGATCTGCTATTTTATTTTGAGCAAATTGTACGACACTACGGACTGACAGAGATGATGTAATATTTATAGTTCTCAGAACACTGCCCACTGATAGATAGAGATGAAGCAATATTGTCTGGCATTTGATCTGTAGTTTTTCCAAAAGAATTTTTACCTGATGTTGTCATGTCCTTTTGAGTGTATTGTATTTTACATCGTTCTTGGTCAAAATTAGTAGACTAAAACCAGAACTTGTATCCAATAATAGGCTGCAGGCTCAACTCTTAGACATACTCCTATATAATCCATTTGTAATAGTCCAACATAGCCGCTGTGCTTTCCTTTTCTCCTATAACTGTAAGTAATAAAAATAGAGTCAGTGAGGGATTTATCCCCACGCCCACAAACTGCGCAACTAGATGAAACAAGCATTTTTCCCTAGTACCTTCGATAAATTCGAAGCCAACATGGTAGTGTATCTGACCTTTGTAGTCAACTATAAGTTGGTGTATGTACCTAGCCTTCTCATTTTGTTTCTTCTAGAAGTGGACCGGCAACATCAGCTTGGAGGACTAGTCGTTTCTCTTAGCTGTTGCCAGACCTTCAAATATCAAGTTGGAGAGACTTTCTCGTTACCAGCTGCAAGATTTTTTTGGAAGAAGCAACGTTGGAATGAAGATCAAAACACAGTAGCCCACCTAACATAAATAGAATTATAAATTATTTATTGTCTCTGTGTCCATACACATCAGGTTTTTGCGATTGCTTGCTTGTATGTGTTTTCGTGTGTTAGTAGGAGAGTCGCGGATGGAAATATGTGTTGTTAGTTAAGTTAATCTCCACTGCTTCCATGATTTAGTTATAGATGACTTTCCTCCAAACAATAGAAGCCCTTCTCCTATGTTGTGGACGGAACGCTCCTAGAAGGCTAGAACTGTGTTAAAATAGATCAGCATTATGTCATTGTTTGATGTTCATCAACTAGATGCTTGTGTAAATTAGTTTACAGTGGGAGAAGGTTATGTTCTGTGCTTGCTGTCAACTAGTTGTAGTGCTTTGTTCCTGTTAATCACTCTTGTTCATGAAAACCAAACAAATGAAATTGCAAGTGAATTAATTGCAATTAGCAATAATGTAAATTGCAAGTATTGAGCACCGCAATTGTAGTTCTGAGCATATGCAATCTGTGGAAATTTAACTTACCTCATGAGTATACTTGATATATACATTGTTCGAAGCAAATTTGTAATAACTTTCAATGTTTATTTTGAATAACCAACCTGCAGATCAAAAGAGAAATGGATTAGCTTAGAACTTAGTAGTTCATATATTTAATGCCTCATGGTTTGTCTAAGGAGGGTGAGTAAGGGCATAAGATAGGTTGAATGGCATAGTCATTGGACCCAAATTTCCTTAAATACCTATTCAGAATCTATGTTAGTTGTTATCTCTGAAACCTAAGTAAACATCATACTGAAACTCCTCTCACAAAGCATGTGTCATGATCGTGGGGGAAGTGACCGGATAGGATAGGAATGGGAAGTCGCCGACCGTTCGGCCACTGGTTTCCTACCTGTGGTGGCTGGTGTGGGGAACAGTAGGGAGATGAGAGAACAAAGAAAGGAGATGAGAATAGGAATTGGGTTGTCATTGTCTATTTATTCCTTGATCACCACTGCATATAAAGGAGATTACAGCTTCATTCTCTCCTAATTAAACTCTTTCCTCTCCCTAATTCAAGCCTTCCTGATTTGATCCATTGATCCTTTCCCACCTAATCAGCCCTACGACAACGCCTATAGTTATTACCAACCATAACATCTCTCTCCTCCTTTGGAAAGAGCTCGTCCTCGATCAAGGGTTTAATTTGTGTGATATTTTCTGTAATATCATATTGCTTCCATATTATAATTATGTTAATTGTGATTTGTGCCGGCACACATCACTTTTTGTCATTGTCCTTTCATAGAAAAAATTATTTTTTGTGATTTGTGGCAACACATCTCAGATATTTGTCTTTGTCCTCCTGTAAAAAAAAAATGTATTTTGTTAATTGTGATTTGTGCTAGAACACACCACAGTTATACGTTGTGTTTTGCGGCATATGTTATCTTTGTGTTGTGTGGTATCTGATTGTTGGTGGCATACTTGTATGTTTGCTAAATTCTTGTTTGTGTTTTGCGTGTATGTTATCTTTGTGTTGTGTGGTATCTGATTGTGGGTGGCATACTGGTATGTTTGCTAAATTCTTGTGTAAACCCATGGTGTTGCAGATTCTTGCGGAAGGGATACAAATCCAGGGGCGAAGCTACGCTTTGCTGTTGGGGTCAGCTGACCCCGGTGAATTTGTGCAAACTTAGTGACAGTTACTGTTCTACACTGTTCTCTAAAGAGAAAGACCCCAACATACATTATTCCTGACCCCGGCGCCAGTTTCGCCTGGCTTCGCCCCTGTACAAATCCATGTCTGAAAACCCATCTCAGACAATTGTCTGTAGACTGAGGAATCCAGCAATGTCATCTGCATCCTGGACAGCTGCTTCGGCAGGTGACGCCCAGCACCAGTCGGTTCATGCTGTCGGGGGCTCCAGTAGAAGCCAGTTGGTGCACCGAAGGCACGGTGGTTCTCCAAGGGCATCTCCAGTGATTGACCTCAACGAGGCCTGTGAGCCGGTACAAAATTGCGATAAACCTCATTTCACTTGCTGCAATAGCTCTCAAGTTTGTCAGTTATCTCAACCAGTTTCTCTCATTTCAGGGTTATGAGGAGATGGAAATCGAAGAGCACCATGGTTACAGGGCCCCTCTAGGCTTCAACAAGTCAAAGAGGTATCTGATGGAAGGTGATGCTGCTGCCGGCCCAAGCCAGGTGGGAATGCCTGTGTTCTGGGATGTCCAGAACCCAGCAGGGCGATCTGGGAAGAGGAAGATCTCATGGCAGCATCAGTTGGCCCTGAGAGTATAGGTAAATGACAATGTTTAGCTCTAGTACAGTAGTAGTATTCTAGTAGGATCAGTATGTGCCATTACCAGCCTGGTAAATGTAAAGGGATGGTTGGGACAATTTCAATGGTTATCTGCTCATGTTTAGTGATGATGAAAACATAGGCTGTTGCATGATAAAGTAGGCGGGTGCGGGTGTGTGTGATGAATCACCGAAATCTTATGGTTTCTTTTTATTTGTGTAGGCTTGTTTTGATCTTTAGACTACATCAAAACTTTCAAGTGCTGGATCTGCTTCTTGTGCACATTGAGCAACCAGGGCCACGCCTTGTTGTTGTAGTAAGCACAAGCAGCAGGCCATCTTTGCTATCTGAATATCTTTTTCATGGATCTACATTCCTATGATCTGAGTTGCTATTGTTTTTTTTTCTTTTATAAAAAGTAAATTTAAAAGATTGGAATCTAACCTTCGCTGATGAGGTATAGATCAGTCTTGTAGTGCTTCTTCTTGAAATTTTCTGTTCTTCTTTGCAATCTGATGTCTGCCCCTTTCCCCTGCTCTGCGTGAGCAGAGAAGTGGCTTTCCCACGCAGCAGATCTATTTTTTGCTTTGCTTCTCTCCTAACGTCTTTATATTCCTATGTATTTTAATTTTGGACTTTTATTATGGACCGCTGCTGTTAAATGGATCAATTTATAATTTTAGTTAAATGGGCCAATTTGTTAAATGGGTCAACTTTGATTGCACAGAAATTATAATAGATTTCTTTTACGTGGGCCTTCTTTAAAAATCTATTGGTTTAGAGGCAGACAACAAACGTGTGCTAACTTGTTTTAAAACACACAGTTTCTTCTCTGTTGGAAATCATGTGTTATGCAGGCAATCAATAACCACATGTGCTAGCTTGTGCTAAAACACATAGTTTTTCCTCCGTTACAAATCGTGTATTTTACAGCCAATAAACAACCATATGCTACCTTTTGTTGAAACATATGATTGTTGCTGTAGACAACTCCGTTACTATTGCCGATGGATCGACATGGATGGCGCGCGTCTCAGTCACGGGGGCTGGCTGCAGTATACGTACGTGTCCATGCCCTGCTCCAACGGCGGGCGTCTCCGACGATCTGATCGGCGACCCCGCTGGTTGGGCAGGCACTCGATGGCTCCGATCGATCCGTGTCCGGCCGGCACGAGTGCATGCGGTGTGCTTGTGCGCACGCTCTCGCCATCCTGCCGCCATTACCCATATCGGTCACTTCTTCCATGCATCCACCGCGCCAATACGATTCACTGTCGTTCCACAACATATACATGTACTGTACTGCTAAGGAGGATTATTTACTACAGCATTTTATTTATTATTAACTAATTAATTATATATTATTAAGCAGATGCATCAGATTTTTGGGGTTCTAATGCTACGCCACTGGTGGCAGCTACAGTACGCTCCGGCATAGGCGACAGTGGCATGGCATCGATCGATCGAAGGACGACGAGTTCATTCAGACAGGTCCAAGGTACCTATCGATCGTCTCGCTCTCGCGTCAGAGACGCTCGCAGCACTGATTCCCGTCGATCCCTGTACGTCGAAAGCTTTGGAGAACGTACATTTCCCGCTGAAATGAAAAGCATAGCCAGTAGTAGGCCAAAACGTACAGTGCGGAGCTGTTGCCTTAATCGTGTTCTAGTCTGGTGATGACGCAACAGCCAGCCAAATATTACTCCCTCGGTCCCTCTCCCTCCTAAATAAAACTCTAAAACAAATACCCTTTTTTATATATAATTATATATAAAAAAGGGTATCAACGTATAATAATGATCACACGCTGAAAATAAAGAAACTAATGGCATAATGTAGTCCATAAGTTAAAAGTACTTGTATCGTGGAACAAATTTTAAACGCTACAAGTGTAGGTGAAATCAAGGAAAACTGTGAATATATACTCTGCCCTAAATTGTGCTTGTGCTCCCTCTGTCCCAAAAATAATATAATTTTAGGATCCATGACAGTCAAGCTAACTCCGGTTTGACCAAATTTATAGAAAACAATATTAGCATTTATGTCTCCAATTTATGAAAATATATTCTATAATTAATTTAATAATACTTATTTTGTATCATAAGTTTTAGTAGTTCTTTATATAATTTTGATCACAGTTTAAATCAGTTGACTCATCAAAAAATGAAAATTGCATTCTTTCTGGAATAAAGAAAGTAAGTCATTCTGATTTTTCTCTCAATATATAGCTTTTGATATGTATCTATATATGTATACATATGTAGTAAAAACTATATATCTCCCATAAAAAAACTATATATCTAAAAAAGTCAGAACAACTTCTAATTTGAAAGTTTAAAAAAAAAATTGGAACGATGCACATCTATAGAGGTGTATTGTCATAAAATTTGATTTTCAACTCAACCTAGAAAAATCATACGAAAGTGACAAATTTAATTGCATATATGTAAAAAAAAGACAGTCACGAATTTCACAAAAACGAGTTTGAATCTCAATTTTTATAACAATGTAGATGTACTATAGGTGTGCATCGTTTCACTTTTTTTATCAAAAAAACTCATAAGTATATTTTGTGGAGTTTTCACGGTTCTATAGAAGAAATGGAAGGTTTGTGTTGAATATGGGTATGTTTGGTTGCTTGGTTCCTTTGCAAAGCTCATTAGTGTGGCCGCCGGTGCATGAGTATGAAAAGTCCCTAGTCAAGATTATAAACAAGGACTGACTGCGACATGCGCCACCCAGATCCAGAAAAATCATCGACCATTCCCTAAAACTCAACACTAAAATCAAGTAAATATATGCCAGAGGAGAAGCAAAAACCACGAAGTGTAATAAAGGAAAGTTGGATTAGTCAACAGATCCAGTCATAACCAACACTAGAACAGACAAGAAACAACTGGTTCTGAATAAATAGAAAGACTTGTGTTACAAGGACGAGCAAATAGAAAGAGTTCTGGTTCGCGCCCTTGGTTACTCGCCTACGAGCACTTGGGGAGGGGGGTGACCTCCCCGGAACCCCAGCGGCGACAGAGAAGGCACAGGGAGAGAGCGAGAGAGCAGCGACGCGTGAAGGAGTGGTGAATGAGAGCAGTAACCCTAGCAGGTGGATGCTGAAGGCAGGTTTTATTCGGTGCACAGTGGAAGCCACATAGGCCCACCCACGTGCGCCCCAAGCGAAACCAAGCTTCGGGGAAACGCCCACCTGCTCGTTTCCAGGAAGCCTGGCTACGAACCCCTCATGGGCTTGCGGTATCCACAAATTGCACTTTTAACTAATTCACAAAGGATCATAAACATGCATATACACAAATTAGAAAACTTTAGTTATAATGTTTTGTGTTGAGAAATGTTCAGGATAGTGAAATACTATGGATTCAAAGGTTTGGGTGGATCTTTTCTCATGCAATTATACAAGTGCACTAATAATCTCTGATCTCTTAAACAAGATAATGGAGCTATGTTACAGTTGAAAGGTTACTAACACAAAGATTTTGCTGGCCCCATACAGTTATGGTTCCACATCTCTAACTGCAAAACCAGGCAACAAGATCCGTGAACTGTTAAAAGCTTCACCCGCACAACCAGGTAACCAGAAAACTCCGGCAAATTTCATCCACAAAATCACATAAAATCAGTAAACATTGGAACCAAATTGGATCTGCCAGCTGAGGAAAACTAACACAAAAAGTATAAGCTTAGTCACTATCCTCTTCTTCCCGCTCTTCATGCTGGGCCACAACCTTCTCTATGAACTTCCTGCGAACACCTTCGATGACATTGTCCCGAGATGAATCGCTGCCACCATGCCCATCATTCAGTACCGGGTCTGACTGGCAAAGGGCTAACGCAACAGCTGAAAGGAACATAACAGTGACTTAGTGTAAATAGATGAAACCCATGTATATTGCTGGGAAAAGAATTTCTGGAACGATGTTGAGGTAAAGGAAAGCCCATAAATTTAGTGTAATCTAAATGTGAAAGATTATTCTCTAATTTCTTATTACAGAAAAGGATCAATGATATGCTAAGATCTGGGAACCAGCATGCTGCTATTTTAGACAAACAACATCGAAATATTTGACACATGAAACAACGCAGACAAATCAAGACTGGATCTGGGGAGTGTATGCATTAAGGCACGCAGGTCATAATGAATTGTTTACTATTGAATTTTTTTTTAAAAAAAAAAATTATCACCTGAAGGTCAAAATATTTTGCTTTAGTTAAGGAAGTTCAGGTGGTATATCCAAAAGGAAGTGGATTGTGGGGGCTAAATGGCATAGGCCAATATGCCATTCATAAATTTACAGGTGTGGGCTCAAAAAGACCTATCAACAGCACATAGAATTGGAGCAACTGGAATCAATCAACTAACGGGAAAAGCAGATACTGAATACTAATTTGCAGTATACGAGTAGTAACTTACATTCAGGTGTGCATCTATTTCCACCAAACTTCTGCAAACCAACATAAGTCCCTTTGACAGCACTGTTGTTATACACCAGTATTGTAGGAACATTCCTATCTGGGTAGTTGGGGATGCAGTCTGTGGAGATAATTTTAACAAACTTTGTCGCTGGGTATCTTGTAGCCAATTCCTCCAAACAATTCTGAAGCAATCCACATTCAGGTATCCTGTCATCAGATTTATAGAATTCGATAAGCGCCACAATTTACTAAAGAACATCATGCTTCATGCATCATATCAGGTATGGAGCTCATTACACTCCAATGAATTCAGATATCCTTTCTGTACAATTTTGATGCAAGCAACACATGGAAGCAGTAAAACATCATACAGAAAAGAGCAACAATTTCATGGAAGATCCTCCATGCTGAAAAACTGCAGCATGACAATCAACTAATTACATTACAGCTTAAAGTGGTGGACAAATCAACAGGACAATGTCCACTAAATCCAAGAATTGCCAAGCTATCTATTTGTTATATGGTCATGAAAGCATGCTCACTTCTTTGTCAGTTCCACCTCCTTTGAACCCTGCAAGCAACTCTGGAAGTCTTGGGTGCCGCTTCGCTGAAGTTCTTCCTGTGGCTAGCGGGGCACAACAGATGCTGGACGGCGGATAGACTGGCAAATCGCGGTCTGATGCACTCATCTTGCTGCCCACTTAGCGACCCAGGAGGAAGGAATTGAGCACCTCATGTCAACCTGAGTCTTCTCCCGCCAGGTTTGGTCCACTGCCCACAGCCTACAAGCACTAGCACCATCCGGGCACGACAGCTTCCAAACATGGTGGTGCAAGGCGACACATAGGGCTCCAAAGGTGGCGAGGAAGGGCCTCAATTCACTGGTGCTCTTCCTGGCGTGGACTCTATGGAAACAAAGAAACCAATGTGTATTTGATGGAATCACACAGTCGGTCTAGGCAGTAATCCAAGAGGCAAGCGATTAAGCACATTTCTAGACCATGGCAGGCGCGAAGGCCACGTGTGCTGCTAGAGCGAGCTGAGTAGGCGACAGCTAGTAGGGGCTGCATGTATTGTTTAAATGGTTGTGTTCATGCAAAAAAAAAACCCTAAGCCAACCGTGGAATCGGTTTGTAGTCGGACAATTTTTTCTATCTATCAATGAAACAGCATGCAACTCTCCAGCATGTTCGACAAGTAAAAAGAAAGCATGTTCACAGATCATATATATCGAAGGTACGAGCTGCTGGGACCTCACAGCAATAAAATGTCTGGCTACGAGCCAATGACACACAACACAAGTATCAGAATTCCTATATCCAGCCAACCATAGTCAAATTTCATAGTTGCCTAGTCTTTTCAGGCAACTTTCAATAGAAAACCAACACAACTAAATAAAGTGCAGTCAAAGTCTGAATTTAGTTCAATCTGGTTCCAGAGCTGTTTGGTCGAATCATACAAAATAAACCCTAGAATTGTTCTCCCATGCATAATCATTGACATAGCATGCAAAAGGATGCAGTGAACTGTGAAGAAAGAGTTACCCATCCTTGTAGAGGAAGACCGCAACCCAAACATCTGATGGTGCCTGAGACACCTCCCGCACGAAGTCCGAGCCAGTGATGGGAACTATACTACCAAATCGCGCGGCTTTTGCTGCCTCCCTCAGCTCTGCGAGCCTCATCTTCCTGCAGGCATGGAATTACATCAAATCGTCACAATCAATTCCCACTTGTACCAAACGAATCGCAAAACGCATTGAATAATCCAAAGTCCGGAACTACTGCGAGGAATCCGGATCAACAATAGAAAGACATCAGATTCCTATCAGAAGCACACGAATTATACCAATTAACCACGCTAGTCAGATCAGATCAATCAAACGCGGCAGGCACTAAAGCTTCTTAAGATGCATCTAGTAACAGACGGGGAAAAGACAGCATCACGGATCAGCAATCAGACTGCAGACCGGATCAAGCCTACGGAGAGGCCCTACCTGTACTGCTCGAGGAAGCGGTCGTCGTCCAGGTCGTCCTCGAGTTCCTCGAGCTCTTCGGGCTCGCGCTCGTCGAGCCATTCCTTTGACTTGGGCTGCCTGTCGGCGTCGACCTTGGGGGCGAAGGGCGGCGGCTTGAAGGGCTCCGGCTTCGGAGGCAGGTTCCCAAGGCGGCGCTGGATGTCGTCCCACTCTGTGCTCCTCCCCTCCACGTCCTTGTACACGAAGTGATAGTCCGCCATGGCCGAGCACAAGGAGGCAGGAGCGCGCAGAGAGAGAGATGGAGGGAGGCAGGGGATGCGCAAAACCGCGGGGGAATGGAGAAGCGAAGTGGGGACGAGAAGGGACGAGAAGGGAGCGCGGAAGCACGACTGACGTGCGGGCCCCACTTCCTGGATCCTCTAGCAGAGCGGCTTCTGACAGGTGGAACCCTCGCGTCGGTGAGATGGCAACCAATTTCGCTGCGGCTCTATATAACAACAGCCCTCGTTGAGCCGCGCGCCTCCCTCTACCGCCTCCGCACCGCAGAGCCGCAGCGAAGCAAGCTGCGCCTCTCGACTTGGCCTCGCCGGAGAAGCGGAGCGAGTAGAGCTAGCAAGCAGTAGCCCCAGGTGCCGCGCGCGGAGATGACGGACGGCCACCAAACAGTCGGAGGGCGCGGTGCACGGTAAGCTCCGCCCGCCGTCGGCGGAGATGACGGACGGCCACCACTTCAACAACATCCTCCTCGGAGGGCGCGGTGGCACGGTAAGCTCCGCCGCCGCCGCCGCCGCCGCCGCTTGGTCGATTCTAGGGTTTGGTACGAAAATAGGATATCGCGAGATGACGTCGTGGCTGGCGAACTTCTGATAAGCTAGTGATTTTAACTGGTTAGCCCATTTTCCCCCCGACGATTAGCTGCGGCTGCGTATTGGTCGGGTTTTAGGGTTTGTGCCGTATTTTAGGCCAAATTTCGCTTTCATTTGTTTTTCTGCTCCATTTGGTTGACTCAGGTGCTTGGTTGGGGGGCGTTTCCTCACTCTGACTTGTTGGATTTCGTTGTTGTGGCCTGGGTTTGGTCAATTTGTGCCGAGGTTTTCATGCGAAACCTTAGATTCCTATGGTGGTTTTGGGGGCTAGAGTGTTTTCTAGGCTTGACAGCTGCAGAATACAAGGACGCCTATATCTACTAGTAGGAAATTACAAATCTCTTCTCCGTTTTTTTGAAGCTTACAAGAAGAATACAATACAACATGATGCCTTTGTAGGGCTCCCCTTCTCTGCACGCCAAAAGAAAGCACACTCTCTCTGTGCTTATCAAATTATTGTGTTTCCATTGACACAATTAACGTTCGCCATGTTGTCGATGTCTTTTGTGTACTTATCTTAATGTACAAAACAATGCTTGCCCTAACCTAGATCCTATAATACATGGAACACTCTCACAACTTATGCATTGGAAAATGATCTAGTAATAATCTTATCTGACGCCTGACCATCTTTTGGTATTACCTATACTTATGAATCCTGAGACTAAATGTTTTGCATTCCTTCCGTTCAAGATCTATTACTGTTTCTGCTCCTGTGTTTGGCTGTTTGCTGCTCTTGAATAGTATACAATTTATTACTTTTTGTGAACGTTTAGAATATTAACATACTGGCATGACCCTTGCACCTATGCAGAACCCTGGTCAGTTTAAAGTGTATTCTGGTGGACTTGCATGGAAGAGACAAGGTGGAGGAAAGACCATTGAGATTGACAAAGCTGATGTAACCGCAGTTACTTGGATGAAAGTCTCCAGAGCATATCAGCTTGGAGTCAGGATTAAGGATGGCCTGTTCTACAGATTTATTGGCTTCCATGAATAGGTCCCCCCACTCTCCGCGCGTGCCTTTAATATTATGTAGTTTATTAATGGTGTTGGTATTGGAAATAAAGAGGCTGCTGCATCTGGAGAATTGTGTATTTAGAACACTTGAATCTGGATGCATTTCTCAGTAAAATTAGGATATATTTGTTGATGCAAAACTTATACAGTTAAAAGTAGCACTAGCTTTGTCTAGTTTTCTTAGAATTTTGGAAATCCACTTTGCTGACCAGATTTTCTATCTTAATATGGCATATGATTATAATGAATATCGCTTTAATATGAATTAGATCATGGAAAAGGAGAATGCTTAGTTTGCCCAAGTTACTCTGCTGTGAAACTGAATAGTTTCTGCCTTGCTATATGTGACATCTTATTTTGGTATATGTTTTTCATGTGTTGATTAAACCTTGAGCAGTTCGATCTTTATATCCACTAAAGCAAACTCTTCTTGTTCAAATTAAGGTGAACAGTTACTATATTCTTTCATGCCACTTGGTATGCCTGTCCTAAACAAGTCTTGCAGAATATGGTATCTTTTGTACATACTGTATCTATTATGTAGTTAAGACTTACCTATAGATAATATTTGAAGGAATATTGTTCATGATTCTGTATGCAGTGTTATTCAAAGATGGAAAATTCAAAATTATATTTGGATTATCAGATTTTCTTTGGATTTGGTTGTCTTAAAATATTGTCAGTCATTTCTGAGAGTATGCTTTGACTTTTCAGTAAAGATGAATGGTGAGGTTAATATATTTCTCTTATTGTTACCTGACGAAAATATTTGATCTTGTCCTTTCTTGCACAGGATGTGAGCAGCTTGACCAACTTCATACAAAAGAATATGGGCGTCACACCAGATGAAAAACAGCTTTCTGTTAGTGGCCACAATTGGGGAGGGATTGATATAGATGGTAATTTGGATGACCTTTTATTATTTTAACATGGGACCCCTTTTAACATATGTTCAGTTTGATTTTAATGTTTGTTACCCTTGCCTCTGTAGGAAACATGCTAACCTTTATGGTTGGTTCAAAGCAAGCATTTGAAGTATCCCTAGCAGATGTTGCACAAACCCAGATGCAAGGAAAAACAGATGTTCTCTTAGAGCTTCATGTTGATGATACTACTGGAGCCAATGAGGTTTGTAGTGGACAGTAGTTGTAGTGGATCCACTCATATTTTCTGCATTGCCATAGTACTGTGCTAACATTTTAATCCCTCATGGTTGCAGAAAGACTCCCTCATGGATTTAAGTTTTCATGTGCCTACTTCGAATACTCAGTTTGTTGGGGATGAGAATCGCCCTCCGGCTCACGTATGCTCACTCAGTAAGCACTGTTTAAATGAAGCACATTGAAGTTGCAAAATACTAACTAATGAAAACCTATCTATTTTCTGTAGATTTTATGGGAGACTATATTGAAATTTGCTGATGTTGGTTCTTCTGAAGAACCAGTTGTCACGTTTGACGGAATTGCAATTCTTACACCAAGGTGGAAAATATGAACCATTTACCTTATGAGAAACACAAGATTGTTGAGCTCAAAAAGCTAACGATTTTTTGTTTTGGCAATACAGAGGACGTTATAGTGTTGAGCTTCATCTGTCATTTCTGCGACTCCAAGGACAAGCTAATGATTTCAAAATCCAATACAGCAGCATTGTTCGCCTCTTTCTTTTGCCAAAGGTTCTGTTCTTGTATCCTATGTTGAGCTGTGCTTTATTGTTGTGCATAATATTACATTCTGACACTAAACCCATTGCATGGTTGAGCTTTGCAGTCAAACAATCCTCATACGTTTGTTGTTATCACTCTTGATCCACCAATCCGTAAAGGACAAACATTGTATCCTCACATTGTTATTCAGGTATTGCACTGCAATTTTTTCATAATGTTTAGTTGGTTATAGTCATATTACCACTTCATTTCAGGACTTGTTTTGAATAGATAGACTAATTTGTTCCCTTATCTCTTATTAATAGTTTGAGACAGAGGCAGTAGTTGAAAGAGACCTGGCATTGAGTAAAGAGCTGTTGGTTGACAAATACAAGGACAGGCTTGAGGAATCTTACAAGGTGGTGTCTGTTAATTTGAAAGAATACTGTTTACTTATTGACTTGATCCATTCCAGTTGAAGACTGAATCCTAGTTTCTAAAATAAAATTAACATGTTGAAACAAAATTTCTGAGTATGGCGAACTCTTATCTCAAGCATTGTGTATCCTGTTGAGAGATATTGTGGTCAGCCTCGAGCTTTTTCCATTAGCATAATGCATCTTGCCTTCTATGCTTTCTTAATAATTGTGCTATGCCTTTGCCAAATGTGTTTTGGATTTGAAGCTGATACGTGAAGTTAGGCTGAGCAAACACTTAATTACTCTTTTGATATGTATCCTATCCAAATCTGCAGATACTTCATTATAACCTGGACAGTGAGAATTCCTTTAATATTTTGCGCCCATCTTCTGTTATCAAGGGACTGTGCAACAGTGTGCTGTCTCCTTAATTCCATGTTCAGTATTCTCCATTATATTTTCATAATTTGAGAAAAGAACTATTTTAATACCTACTACTCTCCATATTGAGATAGTTGATCTAATTTACTAGGACTTCTAATATTAAAATAGATGTATATTGAGGAACTGAATACTAATTATTCCAAATGTTTTTTCATGCTCATCCATGCAATTTATGATCTGAATTTGTTTGGGCATTATGAGAGACAATATCAGTCGGGATAAATTGCAATGTTCTGCCTCCCCTTGCAGAAGGCTAAACCATAATATTTTAGATACGTTTGGGTTTTCGGGGGATGGTTGTAGTATGTGCTGCTATAATTATACAAAAAAGATTGAACATTGATAGTCTGAATTTCTGTGCTCTTAAGTCAATACTTGTGCTGATTTTATACAATATTGCATGCTTTTGGTGGTAATTTACTAGGTGGCTATTTTTTTCCTCTTCATGGTCAACTAAACTCCGCCTATGGTGGGGCGCCTTTGGTGTCCCAACATAGCAGGTCCCAAGCCCTGGTAAAGGAGGAGGGCTGTCTTAGGCGCAGTGAGCCAATGTAAAAACTTAGCCACTTTAATGGAGATGAAACCCAAAAGAATCCCGTTGGGGCGTAACCCTCTTAGCGACGCGCCATGTCGAAACCCGGGTATGGTGTTAAATGAGCAAGGGCCGGGTCGTCACCCTCGTGACGCGTCGTGTCGCGATGTGGACACGGTGTCAAGTGAGCAAAGATCGGGTCGTCGCATCCTCAGTGGCGCGCCACATCGGCGCCCGAGGGTGGTGCAAAATGAGCAAGGGTCTTCACACCTACCTCGGCGGGTGCGAAGGGTAAGGAAGCTAGTCAAACCAACTAGGATCTGTTTAGGTAGCTGGAATGTAGGGTCCCTTACAGGTAAGTTAAGAGAGTGGACAAAGCGGTCAGAAGGCGTGTAAATATCTTATACGTCCAAGAGACTAAATGGAAGGGGCAGAAGACGAAGGCGATGGACAATACCGGCTTCAAGCTCTGGGGCACAGGGACAACTTCAAATATAAATGGAGTAGGAGTTTTGATTGATAAGAGCCTCAAGGATGGTGTGGTGGAGGTGAGAAGGCAAGGGGATATGATCATCTTAGTTAAACTTGTCATTAGTGATATGGTCTTAAACGTAATTAGCGCGTATGCCCCCAAAGTAGGCCATGATGAGAGTGCTAAGCGGCTTTTCTGGGAAGACTTAAATCGCTTGGTTAGAGCTATCCCTAATAGCGAGAAGCTCTTTATAGGAGGTGATCTTAATGGCCATGTAGGTATATCAAGTGCAAGTTTCGAGGCGGTTCATGGGGGTTTCGGATATAGTAGTAGAAACCAGGAGGGAGAGGAAGTCTTAGACTTCGCCATAGCTTTTAATCTGATGATAGCTAACACTTTCTTCTGTAAGAGACGGTCCCATTTAGTGACCTTTAGTAGCGGCTAGTACTCTAGTCAAATCGACTTTGTTCTTACAAGGAGGGATAAACGAACATGCGTGGACTGTAAGGTGGAGAATGTGTGGTCGCTCAACACAAGCTGGTGGTGGCTGACTTCCGCTTTCTGGTGCAAGCTCGTGGGAACAAACAAGCTAGGGTTGCTAAAACGAAGTGGTGGAAATTAGAAGGGGAGGCATCAAAGGTCTTTAAGGAAAAGGTCATTGAAGAGGGTCCTTGGAATGATGAAGGTGATGCAAACAACATGTGGGAGAAGATGGCAACATGCGTTCGGAAGGTTGCTTTAGAGGTGTTTGCAGTGACCAAAGGGAGCGGATGCGACTCGAAAGACACTTGGTGGTGGAATGAAGATGTGCAAAAGGCTATTAAGGAAAAGGAGTGCTATAAGCGCTTGTATCACGACAGGTGTGTAAACAATATAGAGAAGTACAAGGTGGCAAAGAAGACTGCAAAACGAGCGGTGAGTGAGGCAAAGGGGCGGGCCTATGAGGACCTTTACCGACGTTTTGAGTACGAAGGAAGGAGAGAAGGACATTTATATGATGGCTAGGGCTCGCGATAGGAAGACTTAAGGGACTTCAACCAAGTCAAGTGCATAAAGGATGAGAGGGAGCAGCTCTTGGTTAAGGAGGAGATCAGACATAGATGGCAAGAGTATTTTGATAAATTGTTCAATGGTGAGAACGAGAACACCACCGTTCAGCTGGACGACTCGTTTGATGACACTAACAGGTGTTTTGTGCGGAGGATTCAAGAATCGGAGGTCAGAGAAGCCTTGAAAATGATGAAAGGGGGCAAAGCAATGGGCCCTGATGGTATCCCAATCAAGGTGTGGAGATGTCTCGGGGATATAGCTATAGGATGGCTAACCAAGATGTTCAACAATATCTTTCGATCGAACAAGATGCCTGAGAAGTGGAGAAGAAGCATATTGGTACCAATCTACAAGAACAAGGGAGATATCCAAAGTTGTACTAATTATCAGGGAATTAAGTTGATGAGGCACACTATGAAGTTATGGGAGAGAGTCATCAAGCAGCGCCTGCGAGGAACGACGCAGATATCAACAAACCAATTTGGTTTCATACCCGGAAGGTCAACCACAGAAGCAATCTTCTTAATAAGACAGGTTATGGAGCGGTTTAGAGAGCAGAAGAATGACCTCCACTTGGTTTTCATTGACTTGGAGAAGGCTTATGACAAGATACCAAGAAATGTTATGTGGTGGTCTTTGGACAAACATAAAGTCCCATCAAAGTACGTGACCCTCATCAAGGACATGTACAACAATGTTGTGACTAGTGTTCGAACAAACGATAGTAACACAGATTACTTCCTGATTAAAATTGGACTTCATCAAGGGTCAGCCTTAAGCCCGTATCTCTTTGTCTTGGTAATGGAAGAGGTTACAAGGAACATACAAGGGGATATCCCTCGGTGTATGTTGTTCGCTGATGATGTAGTGCTAGTGGACGAAAGCCAGGCGGGAGTAAATAAGAAACTAAAGTTATGGCGGCAGACCCTTAAGTCTAAAGGTTTTAGATTGAGCAGAACTAAAACCAAATACATGAGATGCGACTTTGGCGGAGTTGTACAGGAGGAGGGAGATGTTAGTTTGGAAGGTCAAGTAGTGTCTAAGAAGGATACCTTTCGGTATCTGGGATCGATGCTACAGAGAGACGGAGATATTGATGCGGACGTTAGCCATAGAATCAAAGCAGGGTGGATCAAGTGGCGACAAGCTTCTGGCATTCTCTGTGACAAGAAGGTACCATAAAAGCTAAAAGACAAGTTCTATAGAACAGCGATTAGACCGGCTATATTGTATGGAGTAGAATGTTGACACATGTTCAACAACTGAGTGTTGCAGAAATGCGTATGTTGCGATGGAATTGCGGTCACACAAGAATGGACCGAGTTCGGAATGATGATATACGTGATCGCTTAGAGGTAGCACCAATTGAAGAAAAGCTTGTCCAACATCGATTGAGGTGGTTTGGCCATGTCCAAAGGAGACCTCCAGAGGCACCAGTGCATTGTGGAGTCCTAAGCCAAGCTAATAATATGAGGAGAAATAGAGGAAGACCGAAATTGACATGGGGGAGCCAATAAAAAGATATTTGAAAGCTTAGGATATACCTAGAGATCTATGTTTGAATAGGAGTATTTGGAAAGCAGCTATTGAAGTGCCTGAACCGTGACTTGGGGCTCTTGGTGGGTTTCAACTCTAGCTTACCCCAACTTGCTTGGACTGAAAGGCTATGTTGTTGTTGTTGTTGTTGTTGTTCATGGTCAACTAAGGCTCCATGGCTTTTCACCTTCTTTATTTTTCTAAAAGAATAATGTATGCTGATGTTTGCAAGTGTGAAGATGTAGAGCTTAAGTTTTAGAAAGCCTTGAAAATTTTGCCATTTAGGCAATCTTCCATTTATTGGACTATGTCAGTAGCTAGTTCTATGCAACTCTCATGTCATTTATTTTTATTTCTTTTAACAAGTATGCAATCGATACTTGCTGGTAACTACACTAACTTATTCCTTTTTCTTACACTGTTCTCAATATATCCATAGGGTCTAATACATGAGGTATTTACCAAAGTCCTTCGTGGTCTATCTGGTGCTAAAGTCACAAGGCCAGGTTCTTTCAGAAGTTGCCAAGATGGATATGCAGTTAAATCATCACTCAAAGCTGAAGATGGACTGTTGTATCCACTTGAAAAGGGCTTCTTCTTCCTGCCAAAGCCACCTACACTCATTCTTCATGAGGAGGTATCAGTTTATATTTGTGGTTGGAACTCTCAGCGTCCATTCGTAGTAACTGCTGTTTATTACATTCTCAATGCAGATTGAGTTTGTTGAATTTGAACGTCATGGTGCTGGGGGTGCCAGTATATCATCTCACTATTTTGACCTCCTTGTCAAACTGAAAAATGACCAAGAGCATCTCTTCAGAAATATTCAAAGGAATGAGTACCACAACCTCTTCAACTTCATCAAGTATGTTGTCCCTTTTATTGCCTTCATCATCTTTCATGTTATACATAAACTTAAGTTCTCCTATCCTTATTTTTGACCTTTTTTTTAGTGGAAAGAACATTAAAATAATGAACCTTGGAGGAGATGGTCAAGGTGCAAGTGGTGTAGTTACAGATGTTCTACGAGACACTGATGATGATGCCGTTGATCCACATCTAGAGCGTATTAAGAATCAGGCTGGGGATGATGAAAGTGATGAAGAGGTACGCTGCCTTGTTGTTATGTTGCTTGATGCTGCCTTGTTAATCTTATTACTGAGCCCTTCTATGTACTTATTATTTATCTTCATTTTAGGATGAAGATTTTGTTGCGGATAAGGATGATAGTGGATCTCCTACTGATGACTCGGGTGATGAGGAATCAGATGCTAGTGATAGTGGTGGTGAAAAGAGGTATTTTTAAATTTATTGTTGTTGTAGACCTGTAGCAAGCCTGAAGCCATGATGTAATATGCAGTTGTTTTTCTCCACAGAAATCATCCAAGAAGGAAGCAAGCAGTTCAAAGCCAGTTCAGAAAAGGAAGCCTAAGGGAGGGATGACGAAGGACATGAGAAGAAAAAGGCAAAGAAGAAAAAAGATCCTAATGCCCCCAAAAGAGCAATGACACCGTTCATGTATTTCTCAATGGCTGAGCGAGGAGTAAGTTGCTTTGGTTAATCATTCCCAGCATATTAGGTCGTTTAGATATTTTGTGACACTGAGGGTAGAGCAGAAACCTTCCCACACTAGAAACTGATATTGGACAGAAGTTTAAAGTTTATTTTTGATGATGCAGAACATGAAGAGCAGCAACCCAGATTTGCCTACGACTGAGATTGCAAAGAAGCTTGGGGAGATGTGGCAAAAGATGTCAAGTAATATTCTAGATCACTCTCCATATTATCCTGAGTAATAGTATCAGCATTGTTTCATCTGTGAGGCAAATTTTGCAATGTTTTGTCATCATGTTTACAGCTAAAACAAAAGCTGTGTGCTTACGGTTCCCACGTTCCTTGTCATGAGCAGGCGAAGAGAAGCAGCCTTACATCCAGCAGGCCCAGGTCGACAAGAAACGTTATGAAAAAGAGTCCGCCGTCTATCGAGGTGAAGCTACAGCTGATGTGGATTCTGGCAACGAGTCTGACTAGATTCAAGCCCTTGGGCTGGCATGGTGGCACTGTTTGAAATTCTAGTGGCATGTACTATTATTATACGTCGGCAACTGTTGCCGTTGGGTGAAATTGCTAGCATGCGTGTGCGTGTGCCTACGGTGCCGGCACTAGTAGTTTGCCTCCAGCATTGCTGACAGTAAAGAGGGGGTTTCTTGTAGCGTAACTCTGCAGGGCAAAAGGTTGTACGAGTGTAGTCTAGTGACTTTTGTGTAAAAACCAACATACGTGGTTTATGTGAGATGGTATTGCGTTAAAGCTTATTTATTTTTCCTCGACGGACGAAAATTTAACTATTGATTGATGATGGCTGTTTTGCCTGATCTCGTTGGTGAAAATTCCAACAGATCCAAACACGCGGTGCCTGCCATCACAAGGGTACAAGCTCCCAAGGGAAGAGTCCTGGCCTCCTGGGGAATTTGTTTGGTGTCCCGGTGTTTGTCATAGGCAACTGCTCGCTCGCAGCACGCTCTTGGTCCAAACTTAAGAAAAGGACGCCCCATCAAGGATCTGTTTGGTACGTTCCCTCAGCTTGCCACACCATAAGGGCTTCACCAACGCAGGCTACGAGCTTGTGGGCCTCAGCCAAAAGCAATGGTACTGATAGTTAAAAAAAAAAAGTAGAGCTGTCAAAACTCACATCGAAGGCAGCTGGTTTGGTGTGATCCAAGCGGATAGCTTTATCTCCCTCTCTGCTGCAAGTATTCAGCTTTTATTTTGTTGGGGACCAGTGGAGGCAGCTCACTTCCTGGCTGCAACGCGCGCTACAAAGGATGCGCACTGCGGGACCACTACTCATGATGATTTAGACTAGAGGCGCAGACGTGAAAGCTGAGATAGTAGTACATGGTGGTGCGTTTGGGAAGCCCTAACTACGGCTTGCCAAAAGTGAGGCGGCGATTTCGAGCGCCAGACTTCTGGCGTCAGTTGGCGTGGATATACACAGCACGGCTTGTCAAAAGTGAGGCGGCGATTTTGAGCGCCAGACTTTTGGTGTCAGTTGGCGTGGATATATACACAGCGAGAGACGCCAATTTTGGCAAGAGTCACCTCGTGCGCCTCCAGGGAAATACTAGGGCCGAAGGGCCAGGAGGACGCCCCGGCGGCGACGGCGCTGCACCGTACCTGCCGGAGGGCGGCAGGCGTCATGATACGATGCTGCACCGTACTGCACCGGGGCCGGCTACAGGGACACGATGCTGGTTCCGCACTCGCGGGCTGGTTGGTGACTTGGTGGCCGGAGAGGATCTTGGCGCATTGGTCTACGGTGGCTTCAGCGACGGCAGGCACCAGCGCCGGGCAACACGCAACATGCATGCTTCCGCAGTGTGGTAGTATGGCTGACGTCGGATTCGCGTGCCTTCGTCCTGCTGAATATTGTACTAGCTATTATTTATTAAAGGATTAAGTTCACTTTTGGCTCTCAACTATTATGTTCGTATGATTTTAACCCTCAACTATAAAACCGTCTAGTGTTGGTACCCTAACTGTCAAAACCGTTCACTTTAAGCACCTCGTCGCGGGTGTGGCGGTTTTATCGGACGTGGGGCGGTTTTAACCATGCCAAGCTGACGTTGACCGTGCCATGCTTGCCCCTCTCTTTCCTCCCGTCACCGGGCGAAGCGAAGCTATGGCGGCGGAAGCGCAAGCGCATGCATGGCGATGCTGAAAGCATGTCTTCTGCGCGGCGGCAGCGCAGCGAGGCGGTGGCGCTCGAAAGCGAGCTACTGACGCGACGCCGCCTCCGGCGCTGATGGCCTCCGGTAGCAGTATGAGGCGGGCATAGCACGGGCTGAAACGGCGTCGGCTTCATGTACCGGTCGGTGGTGGAGGACTACTTCACGGGTACCGGCGCTTCTTCTCACGGGGTTGGACGTCCGCCATCGCTATCCGGAGCCGCGGCGGCGTTCCTCGGCAGCATGCCCACCAACCTCAACGACGTCGGTTGGTCCGAATAAGCGCTGGATGTCCGGGGATGCTCGTCGTCGGCGTCTCAGGAGGCACTCCCGCTTTACTTTGCCGCCGCTCCTCCCGCCGCCCTCACTCCGAGGCCATGGGCTACGCCTAATTCCGGCTTCGCGCGCGCGCTTACGCCGTTCCGGTGCCTGCTACGCCACCACCGCGCAGCTGCCTGCCTCCGCGGCGTCCCGCTCTTTCTTCTCGCCGCCGCCGCGCTGCTGCAAGCGCATCCTCGCCGCTGCGGCAGACTGAGCGGAGGTGTGCGTGGCGAGCACGGAGGCTGGACTGCGCGCGACGTGGTGGAACAAGCAGAGGTTCTTGGTGCTCAACGCCCTCACCGGTCAGCTCTTGGTGCGTCGCGCGCCGCCAGAGCTGCTTTCGCGCGCTTTGACTTCGACCTCACCATCAAGGCGCGGGCGGAAGGCTGTACCAGGATGGCGTCTTCGACTTCACGGGCTGCTCCACCTGCTGCTGCCTCGCCACCACGCTCTCCGTTCTCAACGTCGCGGCCATCATGGCGGCACAGAAGATGACGTCGTGGGGCGGCTTCCAATTCGGCGGCAAGCTGCTCCCATGTTGTTCCTCATGTGCTGCTCTGGCGTGGCGCTTCGCTACCCATCGCTAGAGGGGATGTTCCTCCGGTGGGATGTTGCTGCGAGGTTCGCCACGCATCACCGCGCGAGGCGGGGCCGCAGGCCGTGGGCGCCTCCGCCGGGGGTAGCCAGTGGAGGCAGCAACACGGCGTCCCGCTCGTGCGCGCTCGTCGGCCATGGCGCGGCCGCCTGCTCGTCCGGTGGCCCTAGCGCGTGAGCCCGACGGCGGCTTAGCTAGCCCGACGCGGTAGCCAGCAGCGACGCTTCTTCGCTTCGGCGGCGTGGCGTGCGCGGCGATGTGAATGATTGCAAGGGAAGCGGTGTAGCTGATTTGCGCGGTGGTGGTGCTCGAGCTTCATGAGCTAGACGACACACACAAGCCGGGCGGCGGATTCGATAGCCCTCGCATGCCTCGCGCGGTCGGCGGCAAAGCAGCTACGCCGCCGGACCATGGTATGAAGAACTGCTTGTCGATGGTGGCGGCGACGACTTCGACCGACCTTTGTCCGAATCTCTTTGGAGCTAGAGGAAGGAGAGGAGGGAATGAGTGGGTGACGCGCAGGCCCCACATATCACTGAGATGTAGGCCAGCGTCCTACGTGGTAGTCAATGCCAGCGTGGCATGGTCAAACCCGTTCCACGCCAGACAAAACCGCCTCTTCCGCGCACAGGTGCTAAAAGTGAACGGTTTTGACAGTTATGGTATCAACACTAGACGGTTTTGTAGTTGGAGGTTAAAATCAGACGAACACAATAGTTGAGGGGCCAAAAGTGAACTTAATCCTTTGTTAAATAAGGAGGCTTGGTGTCCCTACTGGATTTATGGTTGGACACAGTTATAACCGTGACCGCTCACTCGCGCGACCCCGCCCGCTGGTTAAAACCGTGACCCCTCGTCTAAGCCAGGTTTTATCGGCTAATAAGCCATGACTGAGAGTACTATTGACTGATTTGTTTTGAGAGAAAAATAAAAAAAATACGGTTTATAAGGAAGCGAACAGGAGATAGTTCGCTCCTCCCCCGCCACGCCGCCTAAGCTCCTGTCCGCCGCCGCAGTGGGCACGCAGCCAGCGATAGCACACGCCGCCTCGGCAGGCACCAGCACAATGGCCGTGGTGCAAGCCGGCATGGGCCTCACCCGCTTCGTCCTCCTCGTCGGCATTGGTGCGTAACGCCGCCGCCCCATACTCCGTTGTGCACTTGCCCGTCGATCGATCTGCTGCATGCTACCCTATGATTTACTAGATCGAGTTAGCTAGCTCTTCCGGTGCTTAGAACCCGCAACACGGCCCACGCGCGTACCTTTGTTTTTTTCCCCTCCAATTCTCCTTCTCCTTTTTTTTTCTCATCCGGATCGATCGTGCAGGTGCTGTCGGCGGCCCCATCGCTGCCCGCAGCGGCAAACTCGGCGAGCTCCTCCGCGATCTTCAGGTGCGTGCGGCGGCGCACCACTCCGATCGATCTACGATCTACACCCTGCGGCGTGTTTGCATTGTGCTTTCAGCTCTGAATTCTGATCCGCGTTTGATTTCCTGATGATGCTGCCTTCGCAGGAGTCTCTTAGAGAGAAGGGGGTGGGAGTGGAATCGGCCCCCGTCAACGACGACACTAACATAGTACGTCATGCGTGCATCGTGCATCGCGCAACGCCCTGCTTCTGCTTGTATATGAACGACGCGGCATGATGCGTGTACCCCTTGTGCTAGCATATAATTAATGTAGCACGCTGTTCTGTTTTATTTAGGTGGCTAAAGTACTTGCTCAATTGACCAACGAGGTTCATCACGTCGTGACAAGACCTATTATTCAGGTGGATACAGGAAACGGAGGTCTGTCACCTCAACTACGTACTGCGCTTGAATCTGTTTGTTCTGCTAGCTGTCCGGTTCCTGTCTTACCATTACATACCATCCAATCCTGTCTTAATTAACATGCATTGGCTCGTCATGTATGCATATTATGCTTTACTAAACCCAACCATCATATTGCATGGAGACAAACTGAAAATCTCCTTTATTTGTTCTTCTCCGCTACTGCTATGACAACTAAGTGTTGAACTTCCGCTACTTTGCATATCACCATCTGTTTCTGCTAGAATATTTTTTTAAAGGGCGGCAAAAGCTTTATCATATTTTTATTAGACGATAGAACAAGAAAAAAGGTTTACAAACAAGAACAGCCGACTAGGCCCTGTACAACCACGGTCTCCTCACCGCACCCTCGACCTGAAAACCACCCAACCCGAAACAAGAAAAAGAAGCTCTCAACCGAGACAAAACCAAGAAGACAAAACAGAAGAAAAAAGCCTGCTAGAATATATATGGTACCAAACAAACATGTGTTAAAGTAAGCCTGCAAATGGAATGTTCTTTCAGATCTTTGTGTAAAATTCGGTATATCTTTTATATTTAGGCTGTTGTGTCAACATGATTAAAGCCCTCCTTAAGTAATAATTTTACCTCTTTGCAGCTGGATCAGCTTTGATAGTACCTGCTGCTGCTGTAGGGACAGTCGGCTACTGTTACATGTGGTGGAAAGTAAGTCCCAATTGATGTTGATTTTTTTTTCATTCATCAGTGATATATGGCCCCGTTTGCGTGCCCTTAAACCTGTCTTGATCCGCTTCTTTTTTTCATCCGGAGCCGTGTTTTTCTCTCATAAATTCCTCCACATTCATCCAAAACCATCAAGATTCCTCCAAATTTCTCCCAGCGAACGGGCCCGGGCCCATTGTATTTAAGTAAATCAGCATGTTCTGAACACCCATGCTTTCAGACACTCAATACCGATTACTCTTCTTTTAGAAATAAAATAAAAACTGGAAATTGGCTTTTGCCTTCTTCTTCCAAGTTGCAGGTCCTGTTCAGCTTACCCTATATTTGGCTTGTTCGGCTTCTTTTTTCAGCCAGAACAGTGTTTTTCTCTCACAACAATTCAGTCGGAACAGTGTTTTCAGCCAATTTCAGCCAAGTTTCAGACCAGCGAACGGGCCAGTATCTATGCGTGTCACTACAGTCAAATGGGCTGCTTTCGGGCCACTGTGATTTAATTCTGAAGTCCTACCCTTTTTGTTGAACTATATAAAGTCTACTACAAGCCCAAAACCTAGCTACATGTCATAGACAAATAAAAACGCTAAAAAATTGTGTTAGGCCATTTGCTATTTACTTGAGCTTATCCTGTTCTAATTGTCTACAAGCATTGAAAAGGGCTTGTTCGATTAACTGTAATCTCTCCGTTGCCTTTCAGGGAATTTCCTTCTCTAGCTTGATGTATGTCACTAAACGCAATATGGCTAATGCTGTTGCAAGCATGACTAAGCATCTGGAACAAGTGCAGAGCTCTCTTGCTGTAAGTACTACCAGCATCCCTTTCCTAGCGAAGTCATTATCTCATTTTCCTTTATTATTCAGAATGAATGAACATTATTTGTATTATATTCTAGACAGCAGTACCACAACTTGTACTCACTATTACTGTCAAATGGATGATGACATATTCCTCTCTGAAATAGATAATGATACTCTTCATGCTCGTATTTAGGTAACTATTTTTTTTCTTGAATGCGTAGGACAGTTGTGGCTCATTGCATTATGGAAGAACAAGGTTTAATTACAAAGCATCCAAAGCGAAAATTAAAAATTAAATTCTGAAATAGATCACGTGCCACTGAAAAAAATCATGAACAAAGAACAACAGAGCAACTCAAGGACGGCAGATGGAGGCCTAACTATGTCTAATAAATTTAGGTGACTTGAATATTGAACCGCACAACTATGTCTAGTAAATTAGGTGGATGCTGAATTACAATTTAACTGAAGTATTATCTCAACAAATAAAAATTGTAATATTCTTTTAAACTAACTTTGGAGATTTGTAGTCCTCATTTATAAACAAGCCTTAATCTCATTGTTTATTCAAAAATAGTTGTATGATTAGATATTTTCATCAACCCTATGGTTGAAGCATAGGATTCAAATGGGTCTCCAACACGGATTTCAAAATGCTGCCCTGTTTGAATGTATACCACTTTTCTTAAGTAGCTTGTGGGATTTTCAAATGATCTAAGTGTATTAAATACCACAACTTGTGCAGGCTGCTAAAAAGCACTTATCACAGCGCATTCAGCACGTGGATGATAAATTGGAACAGCAGAAGGAGATTTCGGTGCAAATAAGAGATCAGGTACTTTGAAATTCAGTATCTTTTGCTTGAAAGAGAACCCCGGATGTTTTTATGTTCATTCAAACAGCAAGAACAGATTTGGAAATGTATGTACCACTGTGAAGCTAGTTTCCATGAGTTATTTACAGTGACCTACACTGTCAAAACCTTACAGTGAACTAAAATGTTAATATGTTATTTTTGCATATTTCGTTGATTATACAAACTCAGCTGCTAATACGAATGAGCTAGACGATGGAGTCTTTAGTGTATTGTGTATAATCTCATATATCCGCTTTTCTTCATTCAGGTTACTGGTGCAAAGTTGAAAATAAAGAACATTGGATCAGACATGGATAACATAAAAAAATGGTTGTGGGCCTGGTGAGCTTATATCTAACTTGCATTTGCTTCGTACTAGTTTTATAGTTTCTCCAGTTGTCTTTGTATAAACTTATCTGTTGTGCAGGATGAGAAGATGGATTCAATTGAAGCAAAACAGGTAAACTTTATCCTTATCGGAGCAGTATTGGCATAATATTGAATTTCTCGAGTTGAACACTCAGCAAATTTAGTGTCAAGCTTTTGTGTTTTGGATCATAGATCCAATTTCTCATACAGTAGTGGAAGTGGAGGATTCCATGTCTTTCCTCCTCAATGCATGATACAAACTAAGTGCAGTAAACTACTGTCTTCTTCCATGATGACTAACAATATCTTATCAACAGAATTATTCATGTGTGGCGGTGGATTATCTCTGCCAATTCATAGAAAAAAGGGTTGACAAGCTACCGGAACAGCTGGTGAGTGTGCCCATTTTTGGTGCCAGCATTTTTTAGTCTTCACGCCATGTTTCCTACATTATTATTGTATAAATCTTACTTTGATAGTAAGTATGGTACCCTATTCATTTCTTGTTTCTTGGTAAACGATTATTATGGCCAATATAAAAAGCTCATTGTGCTGGTAAATTTTTTACTGTGCATGGAAGTGCACATAGTAATAAAATTGAGATAGAATAAGAAGAATCTCCTTGTTGAGCTAGACTTGCTTTTCATGTATATTTCGTTTACAGTGCATTGCACTTCCTAATCCCACTTGAACTAAAACATGGTATTATTTCAATATATCTGTAGCTCCTTTTTTTCATACCGAAACCCTCTCCATGACAAACCCAAATGCCAAACTGTCAGAAAGAAAGCAAGGAGAAGAAATTTGTTGTTGATATTTTTGAGTGATAGGATCCCCTGGATCATGAGCAATGTATTCTAACTTCCAAGCAAGGATCCCCTGATTCTCTTCTCTGGTTTTTTCTTTTTCCCAGGAAGGATTGCAACAAACAGTAAAGCGCATCGGATACAAGAGCTCAGAGTTGCCACCGGTTAGTTCTGTCACTTTGTTTCTTCTTAGTTGAACTGTTTCATTGAAATGGCCGACGTCGTAATTATTTTAGGAACCACTTCATTTTTTTTTAGGGGAACCACTTCATTTTGCTGGAGGCTGACGGGGAAATCTTTGTTTTTCGACAGGGGCTGGGGGTTCGGGCAACTGCTGGCCACCGAATCAGCGAACCCTTGCAGTAGAAGAATGCTTCGATCAACAGGCTTGAACTCGGCACGTCTGATTCTGCCTTGACCATGAGAGGGATCAAGGCAAAGCAATGGATGCATTACCGACGCCTTGTGAAATCTTGTACAGGGAAGCACACCTTGATTTAGGGAGGCTGGTAGATTATCTGTGACTGTTTTTAGGTGTTAGATTAGATGGCATGTTCCGTCTTTCTAGTTCTGGGTCACTGGCTTATTTTGCCGCTTTGGCCAGTTTGAACTGCGGATAGTTGAATCTCGGATTCCAGTTTTGATCTATTTTCGTCAGGCGTGTTTGATCTTTCCAAGTTCAAACGATGATGTGTTTATGTTTCCATATTTAAATTTCAAAACACCTGCTTGTACTATTTCCTAATTTCAAGGGTTTGTTTGCCACGCCTAAAAATTTTGGTTCAGCAACACCTGATGTCACAGGCTTTTGTGGCCTCGTGCACCGTGGCAATTAGCTGTGCTGCCTTCTTTTTTTTTTCTTTGAATCTTGTGCTGCCTTCTTGGTCCCGCGATGAATAGATATAATCGGTAACGGCAATGATGATTATAGTCGTGTGTCCGGACGGATAGACCCTTATAAGTCACCCGCCGCTGGCTTTGCGCCTCGCCTGCATCGCGTCGCCTCAGCACGCTGCGCATCTATGTTTTCGGACGGACCCGCTGAAGTTGACACACTCACACAATTGTCTTTTCACTTTCAAGAACCAGTTGACAGAGCACTAGGGGACCTTTTGGCCGCGCGGCCCTGCCCGCGTCCACGCCGCCCGCCCACGCCTCGTGGCCCCGCCCGGACTCGCGCCTCACGTTGCAGCCGTGCTCTCACATGCCTGCCCCTGCCGAGGTCTGTGCCGTCGACGAGCTCCACACCGACGACCTTCGTCCCCTCCACGTACAGCTAGCATGCCATCGAGCTCGCGTCGGCGAGCCTCCGTTGATGTCAATCGATCAACTAGTTGTCGGATGCTAATCTGAAAAGCGCATGTTGTAAGAGTATGTTTGAAGTGTTTCAGATATTTCAGAAGTACGTGTGCAAGTGTTGTATATCGATGTTACAAAAGTAGATTTGGCTGTTGCACATAATGGCTATGCACATATGTTTCGAAGTATTTTCAGGTGTTTTATAGGTATGTTTGCGAGTGTTTCATCTGGATGTTGTATATATTTGTAATGGTTTTCAAATGTTTTTCAGACGTTTTCGTAAGTGTTTCAGACGCTTTGTTTTAAGTGTTTCATTTGTCTTCTTTTGTATATTGCAATTATTGCATCTGGATGTTTCAAAAGTAGATCGGATGTTGCACATGGGATGCGTGTGGAAAGCGGCCGACAACACGGACGACGTTCGGGGCAGCGAGGGCGATGTCCGGGGCGGCATGGGCCCACTATTGGAGTGCTCCCTCGCGAGCCCGACGCGCTATGCGCTTGTTTGCTCCCTTTGCACGGTAACTTCCGGACGCTAGCACCTAGACGGACATCCAGGCGCTGGCAAATCCGATATATAATGCCTGTGATCCTAGGATTTAAGCATTATTTGTACCCATTCCGTTGCTGCTGATTGAAGTTTCCTAGCTCTCATGATTTAATTCAGATCTCTTATATATTTGATGCACACAAATCAACTAGCATGGTGATTTGGCATTAGAGTAACTTATAACCCAAAATGGTACTCGCTCGGTCCTGAAATATATGGGTTAATACAAATAACGCATATAATCCTCTCTTAACTATAGAAAGAATTTGTGCTCACCGTATTTTAAGCCTGACACTAATGACAAGTACATGCAAGGTAATAATAGTATTAGTAGTGGCTGCTATAGCATTCGTAGGCCGCAAGAGCGATATGGTGCCTTATTGTTACTGCTACGACGCAGCGGCCTGAAGTATGAAGATGTCACCTTGAAACTTACCAGAAGCTATTGGGTGTAGCATACCGCTTCGATCCTGCATAGCATGCCATATAGCACACCAAATCAAATCTATAACTACTAAATTTCTCTAGTTGATTCTGAATCTCATCCTAAGTTTGTTCTGCTATCCACTTTCGTTTATCCATTCCATGACGAGTGGATCCATTGGTTGCAAAATTAATTAATAATAAGCCACTAAGGCCCATCAGGTTACTAAATCAACATAGAACTTCATGTTTGTTTCTTAATACAAGTTACACACATGTTGGACCGAGACATCAACTTTTCGAGTGCAATGAAATATCTATTTAATTATTTATTCATGAAGTTCCATGTTCACTATTATATCAAAGTTGCTACAAATGTGTGAGAAAATCATTACTCATGATATACATGCGTAAATACATTTATGCGTGATTATTAGATGCACCATTGGAACTTAGCATCCACGTATCCACGATCTGCTACGAACTCTATCTGTCCCAAAATAACTATTGTTTTTGTTTCCCGAGAAATAACTTTGACTAATTTTATATAAAAATATATTAATATTTATAATACATAATTGATATCATTAGACTTTGAATCTATTTTTATAATAAATTTATTTGGAGATGTAAATGTTGCATGTATTTTCTACAAATCTAGTTAAATTTACTGCACGAAAACCCAAAACGACAATTAATTTGAGACGGAGGGAGTAGACATCAATCTGCTACGGACCCGTTGTCCGTTATTTATTACTTTGTACACATGTGATTAGGACTTTGAATTAATTTACCTAGAGTACCTTATAATTTAGAATAATATGACAAACTTTGAATGCTTTGGTATCTTATATTCCAAGATGGAGGCATTAACTTTAGACGAAAAAATGAGGAGTCCGGATACCAATTTTGTGAAGTATTTTTTAAAAGGAAATTTTGTGAAGGAGTATTTTTGAAATTAAAAGGATGTTAAGTGAATGGCAAGGGACAAATCCTCGCGATGAAAATTGATGGGGGCCTCCACTGCTCCCTCTTGGTCGTGGCCGCACAGCAACCGCGCCGCTGGATCCACTATGCTCCGCCTCTGCCTTCCTAGCGCGCGGAGGCGGCCATGAAATCGAGGCAGTCCAAACCCCCGTGTGCGCGAGGAAGGATCCCCGAATCAGTACCCACCCTGATGCCCGATGGCGCTCTCCACGCTGCTGGCGCACCTCGCGGCGGGCCGCTTCGCCCACGCACTGGCGGTCACGAGCGGCAGCGGGCCAACCGCGTCCGCCACCTCCTCCTCTGCACCTCCCCGCCGCCCCCGCTCCCGCGCCTCGTCGCCCTCGCGCGGTGGTCTCGCGCCCACTTCCACGTGTCGCTCCCGCTCCGGCTCCACGCGCTCCTCCTGGCCCGCCTCGCCTCCGACGGCGGCCTCCACTCTCTCCTCCGCTCCGAGCTCCACGCCCTCGCCGCGGGGTGCCTCCACTCGCCCGCGTCCATCCTCCGCGCCCTCCCCGCTTCCTCCCGCCCGCTCGTCGCCGATATGCTCGTCCTCGCGCTCGCCCGGGCCTCCAACCGCTGGTCGCGTACGATGCATTTCTCCTCGCGGGCGCCGACTACCCGCGCTACCTGTTAGATAATTAGGCATTTTCATGGTCAATTTAATCCAGAAATAAAACATCAGCAGGTTCATGATGATATATATGTGCATGTGTATATCACTAACAAACGCTACAGCATACAAGTATGACATACTGATCGCTGCAGTAAGTATGCAAAGTACGGTAATCACAGAGTTAAGAGTGTACCCAGCGGAGGGTCCCATGTCGAGGGCATCGGAGGCTCCATTCACAGCAGACATAGTACGTTGCTCGAAGTCGTGGACCACAGTCGATGCAGGAAGGTGTTCGCAGTGCAGTCCCACAAACGGTCACCAGGAAGAAGACACCTTATTGTTCCGTGAGCAATCACCAAGAAGAAGACGGGTTCCGCGAGCGATCACCAGGAAGAAGACATCGGACGAGCAGTCGTGAAATCGCTCCCCAAAAACCTAATCGCCGCACACCCTATGCAAGGTTCGCAGGCGGACGAGGGTTTCGGAGGCACCTGCTCTCCCGCTGCTCCGTACGCGCAGAGGTATGGGATGGGGAAAGCTAAAGGGTGGCTGAGATGTGGTCTCTCGAAAGCGAAGAAGAGATTGGACTAACGGAGGACTTCTACTTCTATGCCCAGCGGCGGGGAGCGAGAAAGCCAGCGGAGGAACTAAGGAGACGGAGACACGAAGAGACGGTAACTGCGCAATCAACTCGCCTCCACCATAAAGGAGAGAAACTCCCGTAATTATATGGATTAAGTGGCAAAACCTAGCCACGCCCGCCCGTCCGCTCACTTGCCCCGACTGCCACGCCCATGCCCACGCCCACGTCCCGGCCCGACCCGGCCAGCGACGGCGCGCGCGCGTGTGGTACTCCTGTGTACTTTTCTCAGCTTCTCAATTAAGATGGATAATTTCCAACCAAATAAACTGAGTCAACGTTTAGTCAAAATCCCGTAAGGTATTAACCATACAACGCTTAATATTACGGACCATAGAGTTTTATTTGATTTATTAAATATTATATGGGCCAAGCCCATAATATATCCAACAATCCCCACCAAACTCTAGAATTTGTAACAAAGTAGTCTCAGAACCATATTTCTTTTATATATCAGTGTTTCGATGGAGACTGTTAAGTTAAACATCTATCTAGAGCAATAGTTTTACTCAGTCACAACTGAACAATGGACTAAGCCTTGAATTGATAGTTTTATGTGAGCTGAATGTCACTAAAGTCCTTAGTTGATACTAGGCTGCAAAAGGCATTCCCTTTATTTGAAGCATATAAGTCATACTCCAGTGCCTTTCATGAGTATTTAGAGATCACCTAAATCTCATACACTATGACCAGCAGTCTGACTCATATAGGTGCGTTCCTCAAAAGATTTTCTGTAGTACAATATTTTTGCTTTAGCAAGCCACTTGGAACACATTACGGTAAAAACCAACCAGCCTTACAGAAAGGAAAGATATGCATCAGAAATGAGTCTTACTAAGGATCTTTCCTCATAATTTACTACTAGCTTGTTTCACCATCCTACTTCACGGGATCTCCGATCACATAGAATAGGTTACCACTATAGTAAATTTTATGTGGGTCTCAAACACATCTCTCTCGATGCACTTTCTATCACATTGCGTGATAGACCCTTAGTGAATTTGTCTGCCAAATTGTTAGACGTGTGAACATAATCCAACGCTATTACTCTGGAGTTTCTCAATTTTCTGACAGATTTTAGTCGTCTCTTAACGTGCCTTGTGGACTTCATGTTATCCTTAGAACTGTTAACCTTTGTAATCATAGTCTAGTTATCGCAGTTCATAAAAATAACCGGTATGGGTTTTTCAACAACCAGTAAATCCATAAGGAGATCACGAAGCCACTCAGCCTCAGAGCCAGCGGTGTCTAATGCTGTGAGTTTTGCTTCCATTGTAGATTTCGTTAAGATAGTCTGCTTGCAAGACTTCCAGGAAATAACACCACCTCCAAGCGAAAATACATATCCACTTGTGGCATAAAGCTCATTAGCATCAGAGATCCAGTTGGCATCACAATAGCCTTCCTGCACCTACGGATGTCTGGTATAACGAATACCATAGCTCATAGTGCCTTTTAGATAGCGCATCACTCTCTCAAGAGCATGCCAGTGATCATCTCCTGGGTTTGACACAAACCGGCTCAGCTTGCACACAGCAAATGAGATATCAGGCCTTGTTGCACTAGCAAGATACATGAGCGAACCAATGATCTGGGAATATCTCAATTGATCTCTTATTATTCTCCGATTTTTCCTCAATAGCACACTAGGGTCATAAGGTGTAGGAGCAGGTTCACAGTCCCTAAACCTAAAGCGACTCAGCACCTTTTCCACATAGTGGGATTGTAACAGAGTTACCCCGCCATCACCTTCTCTTAGAAGCTTGATATTAAGAATAACATTAGTCTCTTCCAAATATTTCATTTCAAAATTATTAGATAAAAATTCCTTCACCTCCTCAATCACTTTGAGGCTGGATCCAAAGATCAGTATGTCATCAACATATAAGCACAAAATAACTCCTTCACCCCCACCATACCGATAGTACACACATTTGTCAGCTTCATTCACAACAAAGCCAGCAGATGTTAGAGTTCTATCGAAATTCTCATGCCACTGCTTAGGAGCTTGTTTTAGGCTATATAATGACTTTAATAATTTACACACCTTGTCTTCTTGACCATTTGCTACAAACCCATCCGGATGGTCCATATAGATCTCCTCCTCTAACTCTCCGTTTAGGAAAGCTGTCTTAACGTCCATTTGATGAACGATAAGACCATAAAAGGCTGCTAGGGAAAGCAAAACTCGAATTCATTTGAGAAATATTCTCCCCCGCGATCGGACCACAAGCGCTTGATTTTCTTCTCAAGTTGATTTTCTACCTCAGCTTTATAGACTTTAAAATAATGCAACGCTTCATCTTTAGTTTTTAATAAATACACATAGTAAAATCTAGAACAATCATCTATAAATGTCATGAAGTATCGTTTATCGCCTTTAGTAAATTCGCCATTCATCTCGCATAAATCAGAATGAACGAGTTTTAATGGTGCCAAGTTCCTCGCCTCAGTAGCCTTGTGAGGCTTACGTGGTTGCTTCGATTGCACACACACCTGGCACTTAGAATCTTTGACTAAGTTAAATTTTGTGATTAAATTCAGATTTGCAAGCCGCATGAGACAGCCAAAATTAATGTGACAAAGTCGTGAATGTCATATATTCGACTCATCCGAAACATTAACATTGTTCAATACTTTATTACACACATCATCAAGCAAAGATAAGCGGAACAAGCCTCCGTAATCATAACATTTTCCAACAAATATTTCATCTCTCAACACAATACACTTATTGGACTCAAGCACAATCTTAAAGCCATCACGACACATTTGAGAACCGCTAACAAGATTCTTCTTGATGGACGGGACATGCTGCACGTTCTTTAATAGCACCGTCTTTCCCGAAGTAAATTTCAGAACGACCATACCAGCACCAAGAACACGCGCATGCGAACCGTTTCCCATCAGCAAGGCTCCAGTCCTACCAGCCTGATAGGAAGTAAACAAAAAAACATCAGCACACACATGAATATTAGCACCGCTATCCATCCACCACTTAGGTGAAAGACAAACTGAAAGGACAAAAGGTAACGAATTACCATACCCAGATGTTCCTCCTCCAGTCTCGCTAATCACCACGTTTGCTGATTTCTTTTCTTGCTTATATTTGTGGTCTGGGCACGCACTTGTCCAATGCTCATCACTCCCGCAAACAAAGCAATCTCCACCTTTCTTGTTGTTTTTCTTCTTAAACTGAGTAGTTTGCTTAGGCTTTGTATTGTTGTTCTCTTGCATGTTCTTCTTCTTTTTATTATGGGATGCAAATGAGTTTTTCTTCTGCACCATATTGGCAGCGGAAGACTCAACTCCTTTTTCACAGTTGTCTTTTGCTCTCGCCCTCTCCTCAACACCAAGAGATCCAATCACGCTAAACTCTTGTCTCTTGTATTTTAGAGAAGTAGCAAAATCCCTCTAAGAAGGTGTCGGCTTAGCGATTATACCGTCGGCCACAAACTTGTCGGGCAACAAACATAGAAAATGTTCTAGTTTCTTTGCTAGCGTCTGTATCTCATGAGCCTGTTCCACTACAGAACGGTTTTTAACCATTTTGTAGTCATACGGCTGCTCCATAAGGTACAGCTCACTACCAGCATCAGAAACTCCAAACTTTGCCTCAAGAGCATCCTATAATTCTTTGCTTGATGTGTAAAATATGTAGTTTTTCTCATACTTACTATGAAGTGCACTAATCACGGCGCCTCGAAACAAGTTATCGGCAGCCAAGAACGTTTGCTCCTCCTCAGGAGTAAATTATTCAGGCTTCCCCTATGCGGCGTAATAGCAATTCATAATAGTCAACCACAACACTATCTTGGCATGCCATATCATGAAATTCTTGCCATCAAAATTATTCGGCTTCAAAGCAGCAGCAAAACCACTGACAGAAAATTACCTAACATTAGGTTTTTTTATTGTTAGATAATTAGTCATTTTCATGGTCAATTTAATCTAAAAATAAAACATCAGCAGGTTCGTGACGACATATATGTGCATGTGTATATCACTAACAAATGCTACAGCATGCAAATATGACATACTGATCGATACAGTAAGTACGCAAAGTACGGTAATCACAGAGTTGAGAGTGTACCCAGCGGACGGTCCCATGCCGAGGGCATCAGAGGCTTCATTCGCAGCAGACATAGTGCGTTGCTCGAAGTCGTGGACCATAGTCGATGCAGGAAGGTGTTCACAGTACAGTCCCACGAACGGTCACTAGGAAGAAGACACATTTAGCATGATCGTTGGGCTGGCTGGGGCTGGCTGGGCTGGCCAGCCCCCTCACATGAGTATTGTTCATCTGAACCAGCCAGCAGTACTTCTCTCTCACATAAACGAATCAGCAACGATACGAACCAGCCAACCGAACAGGCTGCTTGCTGTTCCGCGAGCGATCACTAGAAAGAAGACGTCGAACGAGCAGTCGCGAAATCGCTTCTCAAAAATATAATCGCCGCACACCCCGTGCAAGGTTCGTAGGCGAACGCCGGCCCGCGCCCACGCCCACGGCCTAGCCTGGCTCGGCCGGCGGTGGCGGCGCACGCGCGTGTGGCACCCCCATGTCCTTTTCTTAGCTTGTCAATTAAGATGGATAATTTTTAACTAAATAAGCTGAGTCAATGCCCAATCAAAATAATATATGATATTAAACCATACAACACTTAATGTTACGAACCATATAGTTTTATTTAATTTATTAAATATTATAGGGGACAAACCCGTAATATATCAACACTACCGCCCTTCGGCCTTCTCCGTGAACGCGCTGCTGGCCTCCCTCGTCCGCGCTGACCGGGTCGACCTCGCCGAGCGGGCGTTCAGGGCGGCGCTGCGGCGGCGTGTGTCGCCGGATTCGTTCGCCTTCAACATCGTCATCTCCGGGCTCTGCAAGACTGGGCAGCTCCGCAAGGCCTGTGACGTCGCGAAGGACATCAGGGGGTGGGGGCTGACGCCCTCGGTGGTCACCTACAACACCCTCATCAACGGTTATTGCAAGCGCGGACGAGCTGGAAAGATGTACCATGTGGATGTGCTGTTGAAAGAGATGAACCAAGCTAGAATTTCTCCTGATGTGGTCACATTCAACGTGCTGATTAATGGGTATTGTAAGGAGTCCAACATTACAGCTCCAATCAAGGTCTTTGAGGAGATGAGGCAACACGGGATTCCTGCGAATGTGGTGACATATAATTCACTTGTTTCGGGGCTCTGCAGAGAGGGGAAGGTGGAGGACAGCGTGAAGCTGGTGGAAGAGATGGAGGAGTTGGGGTTGGCATGCACCCTGTCTACCCTGAACAGCTTTCCAAGATAAATTTTTCCATGCTTCATTTATGGCTATTCAACAGCTTGCTGGCTATTACTGTCTGCCTGTCCTATGAACTTGTGAAAGGTTGAAGAGAAGATGTTGCTAAATAAAAACGTTTCCATCAAGCGTAAAATTTTTCTTAAGTGCATTTGACATTAGCTGATTAGTATGTGTATGGAAATAGGTTGCTTTGTATTTAACATTACGTGCAAGTTAATTTTGACAATAACTATCAAGATTGGATTTTGCCAAGAGGATATTCAGAACTTCATCGACAGTTCCCTTAAGGATGGACATGACCTTTCTACTTTTGTAAATAATGTGTTGGGGGATTCCCTTGGAATCTCATACTGGTACCGATTTATTTATCTTCAGTGCAAAGAATTTCCATTATTTTGCTTTCACATGCAAGACAGGTATGACTGTATGAAGATGATGAGTTCTCAGACGTAGATTGTACCATGAAATTAGACGAGTGGAACAGGTCAACAAGGAGCCAGGAAACATATCCAGGGGAAAAGGAGAATTTTTAGCTGTTTCAGTTGTTGTGTCCTACCAGCGGGTAACTGTTGCATTCAACTTAGACGAGTTTGATGATGTTGCAGTAAGTTTTGACCTTTTATTTCCCATAGAGGCATAGAGTGAATTATTAGTGCCATTTGTTTTTCCCTAAGACCCTAATGTTGCCCAGACATGAACAAAAATGGATCTCAGATTTAGGGTAAGCCCAGAGGACAGCTTGGCCACTAGGCCGCTTGGATTGAAACTGAAAGTTGCAAAGCTTGGGATACAAGATGGTCTGCCACTGCTTATATAGAGCAAAGTGGCTTTTGCTACTTCTACCTACTCTAGCATATTCTGCTGTGTAAAGCAGATATCAAACTTGGGTGCTAAGCCACCCGAAAACACTTAGACAGTGAATAGTAAAAGCATGAAAATAAGATACAAGTAGCTAGGCTTAACTATCAATCTCCCCCTAAGCCTAGTGCTGAGTGATCTGCTTCAGACCAATTCTCCTCATCTCCTGAAACTTGGCCTTGCCCAGTGACTTGGTGAGTATGTCTGCCAGCTAATCAGTAGTGGCGATGTCGTTGGCCTTGATGCTCCCATCCTCCAAGCAATCCCTGATGAAATGGTACTTGATCCGAATGTGCTTGCTCCTGTCATGGAAGACTGGATTCTTGACCAGAGCTAGAGCGGACTTGCTGTCCACCTTCAACTCCAGCACATCAACCTTTTTGCCAAGAAGCTCCCCGAGCAACCTGGACAGCCACAGAGCTTGTGTTGCTACAGTGGTGGTGGCGATGTACTCTGCCTCGTAGCTCGACAACGCCACAACCTTCTGCTTGATGGACTGCCAGCTAACCAAGCAATCACCCAGAAAGAGCATAGTTCCACAGGTGCTCTTGCTTGTGTCGATGTCGCCGGCGAGATCACTGTCGTAGTAGCCGACGAAGCGCGCCGTGCCAGGAGCCATCTTGTAGTGCAGAACGTAGTCCAGGGTCCCAGCCACGTAACGAAGAACACACTTCACGGCCTGCAGGTGCTCCACCATGGGCCGCTCCATGAACCGGCTCACGTACCCGACCGCGAACGCCAAGTTCGGCCGGATGTGCACCAGGTACCGGAGGCTGCAGACGAGCCACCGGTAGTGCGTGGAGTCCACCTCCTCCATCATGCTATGACGGATGAGCCTGAGCTTCTCCTCCATTGGCGTGTGCGCCTGATTGCAGCCGGCCATCTCGCCGAGCTCGAGGATCCGCTTGGCGTAGTGAGCCTGGCGGAGGGTGATGCCACTGGCATCCTGGCACACCTCGACGCCGAGGTAGAAGCAGAGGAGGCTGAGGTCGCTCATGTCGAACTTCTCCTTCATCTGCGCCTTGAACTTCACCATTTCTTCTTCCTCAGCGCCGGTGATGATCAGATCGTCGACATAGACGCCGACGAGTAGGACAGTGCGCCCGCTGCCCCGTCGGTACACCGTCGCCTCATGCATGCTCTGCTGGAACCCCATCACCTTGAGCGTGGCATCCAACTTCGCGTTCCAAGCGCATGGCGCTTGCCGTAGGCCGTAAAGGGCCTTGCGCACGCGGTACACCTTGTCTTCCTTTCTGGCGACGACGAAGCCAGGTTGCTGACGCACGTACACCTCTTCCTTGAGCTCGCCGTTGAGGAACGCGGACTTCATGTCCATGTGGTGCACCCGCCATCCTTCTTGGGCTGCCAGCGCGAGGAAGACACGGACCGACTCCATGCGCGCCACCGGAGTGAACGCGTTGTCGTAGTCGATGCCTTTTTGCTGGACAAACTGGCGTGCCACTAGCCGCGCCTTATGCTTGGTCACCGCCCCCTTCTCGTCCTTCTTCAACTTGAAGACCCATCTAAGGGTGATCGGGCGATAATCAGCAGGTAGATCAACGAGGTCCCATGTATTGTTCTTCTCCACCGACTGGAGCTCCTGCCTCATTACCACTTGCCATGCTGGGTCACCTTGCACCTCAGCGTAGGTGGTAGGCTCACCGGCATTAGTCAAGTGCAGCTGGGCGAAGAGGCGTGGCGCTAGCCCTAGAGGAGTCCCGTCACCGGTGATGTTCGTCACCGTGCGATAGCGAAGGGGCTCGTCATCATAGAACGCGTCTAGACGGTCCTCATCGTCCTCCAGTGGCGTGGCGAGCTCGACCGGAGGTTGATCGGCGGGCGGCGGCGTGGCATTGGGGGAAGCAGGTGATGCCGCAGCCGATGGCGCCGTTGGTGAAGCCGGCTGGAGCGGAGGTGGACTGGCAGTTGCCGCCGTCGTGCTCCCGGGCTCCCCGAAGCTGGTGATGGTGAGCGCGATGAGCTAGGGATGCCGATGGAGACGCACCTTGTGCTCCCCTACTCCACAAGTACTCGATGGTGAACTCTTCCACCGCCGATGCTGAGCTCTCTCCCACCTTGGTCCAGTCCCAACCGCGGCCTTCGTCGAAGACGACGTCGTGCGTCACATGCACACACTGGGTCTTTGGGTCGAGGACGCAGTATGCCTTGGCGCCCTCAGCATACCCGATGAAGACACCCGGTCGGCTGCGATCGTCCAGCTTCTTCACCTGATTCAGCTCCTTGGCGAAGCAGAGATAGCCGGACGTGCGCAGGTGAGTGACCATCGGCGCCCTTCCATGCCACGCCTCATACAGGGTCTTGCCCCACAAGCTCTTCGCCGGCGAACAGTTTAGCAGATGGACTGCAGTCACCACCGCCTCTCCCCTATACTTGGCCGGCATGCCCCGCTGCTTCAGCAATGCCCGCGCCATGGCCACCACCGTCTGGTTCCTTCTCTCCATGACCCTGTTCTGCTGCGGCGAGTAGGGGGCACTGAAGTGGCGCTGGATGCCTTCATTCGCGTAGTAGACGGTAAAGCCGCGGTGGTGAACTCCCATCCATTGTCGGTGCGCAGCACCCGGAGCTTGCGCCCACTCCCCTTCTCCACCACTGCTTGCATGCTTGATGGCGTCCGCAGCGGTGTCCTTGGTCGTCAGGAGGGCCACCCACATGTACCGAGTGGCGTCGTTCACCAGCAGCAGGAAATAGCGCCTACCGTCGGGAGTCGCCAGCGACACGAGACAACAGAGATCGCCGTGGACGAGCTCGAGCAGCTCCTGCACGTGGTACTGGGCTTCAGCCGGGAACAGAGCCCTCCTTTGCTTGGTGATGACGCATGTGTCACAGAACTGCCCGACGTGCTTGATCACCGGCAGTCCGCGCACCATGTCCTCTTTGCTGAGCTTGTGCAGCGCGTCAAAGTGGAGGTGGCCGTAGCGCTCATGCCAGCGCCACGCTTCATCATTCTTACGCACGGCGAGGCAGAGCGGCCGAGCAGCCTCAAGGTGGAGGACATAGAGACGATTGGCGCCGCGCTGGACCTTGACCAGAAGCTGGCCGCGCTGATCCCAGATCCTCAATACGCCCTTGTCGATCTCCACCTTTGAGCCGCCTTCATCCAGCTGGCCGAGGCTCATAATCGAATTGCGGAGTGCCGGGATGTAGTAGACGTCGTGAAGCACTCGGTACTTGCCGGTCTTCGCCTTGAAGATGAGCCGACGCCATGAATCTCCACCTTTGATGCGCCACCGAACTTCATCGTGCCTCTACCTTTGTAGTCGAGGTTGGTGAACAGCTCACGACGGCCTGTCATGTGGTGGGTGGCGCCGCTATTGAGGTACCAGCCATCGAGCTTGTCCTCGCTGGAGCCAGTGTTGAGGAAGACACGGGCTCTCGGCTCCTCGATGTCGAGGTCGACGGTGGACTCAGTGCAGAAGGTTGAAGCTTGCGCCTTGCCGCTGCTCCCTTCTGCATCTAACTCCAGGAATCCGTGCGCGAGAAACAGAGCAGCCTCCTCCTCTGCTTCTATGACATTCACCACGTCGCTCGCGCTCGCGCCGGGGATGGGGGCAATCCCTGACCCAGTGCCCAACGCGGTTGCAGTTGAGGCAGGTGTCATCGCGGTTCGCCGCTGCCGCCGCCTGCCTTGTCTGCCCCGCCGCCGTCGCGATCTCCCTTGGGCTTGTTCTTCTTGCCACCACAGGGACGCCGACGACGGTCCTTGGACGATCTAGTGCCATCCTCCTTCTCGAAGGCCTACCACTGCTCAGCGGTGTACAGCAGCTTGCATCCGACCGCACTCGGCTCAAAATCCGGCGCCTGCTCGTGGTCTTGCACCGCCTTGAGCCTCCCGATGACATCCTCCATGGAGACCTGCTCAAAATCGAGGAGCGTCTCGATCGACATGACGATCTGCGCGTACCTCTTTGGCATGCGGCAAAGAAATTTCTCTACCGCGCGCTCCTCCATGAGGTCGGTGTCGCCGTTGCGCGCCATCTTCTCCATCAGGTTGGTTAGCCGGAGAGCAAAGTCCTCAACTTGTTCTCCGGGCTGAAAGGCGAGGGCTTCTCACTCCCCATGAAGCCGCTGCAGCATCGCCCGCCGCACACGATCACATCCGAAGCGTGCCGCAGCGATCACCTCCCACCCCAGCTTCGCCGTGGGCTTGTTGGCGAGGGACGCACTAAGCTCGGTAGGGACGGCGGCGCACAAGGCCTCCAGTGCCCGGCGATCGTCGTCGTAGTCGACGCCGCCGACGTGGACCGCCACCCAGAGCCGCCATGCCTGAGGCTTGACCATCATCAGTAGGCTCCACTCGTGGTAGTTGGATTTGGTGAGCATCGGCCATGGCGTCCATGCTCCGGTGTCGCGGTAGATGGTCTGCAACACCGGGGAGCGTCCGTGGCAACCACGACGCCGCTTTGGTGACGGCGGCTGGCGGCGGCGCCCAGCCGGGCTGTGTGATCCTCCTCCCATCGGCTCCGGCTCCTCCCGCTCCATCTCGGCACGGAGCGCTGCAGCGGCAGCTACCGCGGCCTGAGCCTCAGCCGTTGCCTTTGCGGCAGCAAGGCGCGTCGTGTGGTCGCCGGCCCTGGCACCCGCTGCGCCACCACCGGGGTTGATCACTGCTCCTCCTCCGGCGGCGGCGCGCGCTTTGGCGATCTGGCTCTCGGTGGACATGGTGCTCACTCACTAGAACCCTAGGCTCTTCATACCAATTGTTGCCCAGACATGAACAAAAATGGATCTCAGATTTGGGGTAAGCCCAGAGGGCAGCTTGGCCACTAGGCCGCTTGGATTGAAACTGAAAGTTGCAAAGCTTGGGATACAAGATGGTCTGCCACTGCTTATATAGAGCAAAGTGGCTTTTGCTACTTCTCCCTACTCTAGCATATTCTGTTGTGTAAAGCAGATACCAAACTTGGGTGCTAAGCCACCTGAAAACACTTAGACAGTGAATAGTAAAAGCATGAAAATAAGATACAAGCAGCTAGGCTTAACTATCACCTAACATTGCACTTCTTACCACTGATAAGAGCTTGTGATAATAAATGAGCGTGTTATTATTGTAAAGGTTGCTGTGAGTGTTGATTGTTTGTGTGCTAATGATGTATTGTCATTTCATCATGTGACATGTGGACAATTATATGCTAGATATGATGATTATGAATTGGTTTTATCCTGTCATTACCAAAAAATGACTATTGTTGATAGTTTATGCATAGATATCCTCAAATGTAAAGTTTCTTCGGTAGTTTGTTTGTAATACTTTGTTTGGTTCATTTCCAGTTCCAAACTGTGTTAGTGTGGAAATCTTGGAGATGACCAAAATAGGGGAACAGTAGTGGAGGTTGACCATGTTGTGTTAGCCAGAATTCATATTTTTAGAGTTGGTCTGCACAAGCACTACTAATTCAGCAGAAAATACAACAATTAAACAAAATGTGCTAGTATATGTTTTCCTGGAGTTTTCCTTTGTTTTTTTGAGCGAGAGCAATTTTTTTTCCCAACACACTTAGATCTTATAATATCCACCTGAAACATTTCTTTTTAATTATTACTGATATGCAGCATTCCCTTTAACACAAGATGATTTACATAGGTTCCAACCATGATTCATATGAAGATAAAGAGAAAACTTTCCGGTTGTCAGTTGTCAGTTGTCACTGGTATATATATAGGGTAACACATTATAGGAGCAATGTGGACAGAGTACATTCATGACTATCTTGTAAAACTGCTACCCTAATAATTGAACTTATTGGAACCATTTCCCACAGGCCATCTAGTCTTTCACTGCTGTATGGCACACTTGTTTTGATGGCCATGTTCATGCCAGCCAAGTTATAATCATGTCCTGCAACCCATGCATCCAGACCTAAATGACTGTCAATAATTCATCAACTTCTAGTTCTAGGTTTCAATCAACCATAGGTTGGCTAGCTTCCTTGATTGAACTGAATATAGTGTACCTGGAAGAAAATACTGGTATGAAATACTAGTCAGATGCTACCTTTTCCTAGATGTCAGGTGTTTGCATTCTTTTCTGTTAATTTATTGAATTAGCTACTTTCATGCCTTTTCAGTCTAACCATTTAATTATTTGGTTAATTTCATCATCTGTTCAATTTACAAGGTTTGAATTTGTATACAATGCAGATGACTATGATCACTCAATAAATGAAGCCATCAAAATTTCAAAGTATGAAATGATTCCTTTCTTGATATGTCTTATTCAAAAGGAACATACTGTAGTATAATAATCTATTTAACATTCTTGTATAGGAAAAGAGAGGAGAACTCAGCTTGAGCTCGTTGCTACTACTACCAATAGAAGGGTGCTTCCTCCAAGATTGGAATCACCAAGCAATGGGAAGTTAAATGGCTCCTCACCAGCAACTAACAATTCGTATGGTGGAAATTATTTAGTCAGATGACTACCGATACAGTGATGGTGAACAAGAAAATGAGGCACTTGCTAGCAGGTTCTCTCTTAGCATATGTTTTTTTATCGTTACCCTACTCAAGGTAGTATGCAGCTCATGATCAATTGTGTTTTTGTGTCACAGCAGGTGGTGGAGAAAAAGTTCACAGAGTCAGAGATACAAGACTTTGTTAAGGCTGTCTCGGATATTGATCCTTTGACAGTGATGATGTCATGGGAGAAGCAGTGTATGATGAGGAATACCTGAGAAGTCGCAAACAGCAGCTGATATCAAGTGCTTCTGAAGAGGATGAAGAGTTCTGGTTGGAAGAAGATGAAGAAGAGGAATATTCGTTGAGTATCAGTGAAGATTTAGAAGAGCCACAACGGCATAAAAAAATTGGAAACTCGTGACTGGCGAGGTACCAAGATGAGATCTGTTGATGAAATCAGCTCTCAGGTGCAGCAAGCATTCTTCTCGTCCTCGTATTTACTATCGCCAGTTTGACTTTCTGGACTCTGATACAGAGCTTGGAAAGGCAAGGAAATCTGATGCATCAGGTACTGATGCTAGCTCCAATGCCAAGAATGATACAGAGCTCACGACATCGAGTAAGAGCAAGAGGAAGAAGAAGAGGAGGATAGTCCTGATGAAATGGTAATATTGCGAGTGATAAAATGGTAATATTGTGAGTGATAAAATGGAGGACTGCACTTTGGCAGAAAAATAAAGTAGAACCGGATGAGGAGCCGAAGGAGCAGCCGCAACAGCAGCCTGCAGAGAAGATGGATGCTCCAAGCAGGGAAAGTGGCAGTGTAGGCAGAACATTCCTAGATCTAAACGAGCTTGCACCTGGAGTTGGCTTTGACAATAGGCCAAGAAAGCTTGACAGTGAAAGATGGCTTGGTCGCTTAGATAACAGTTAGGATTTTTTTTTTGGGATATATTTGAATGCTGGTGGTTGGTTGTTTTTTTTTTTTTGAGTGGATGGTGGTTGTTATTCTGACTTTCAAGCAAGGGCAGATCAATGGGCCTGAAGGCCCTTAAAAAAGGGCCTGATGGCCTGTGAGGCTGTGATGAATGGTGCGAGATGTCTAATTCTGGTCAGTGGTCACTGTCTTCTGCCACTTCGCAATGCGGATTACTGAATCTCGAATGCTAGCGTGTGTTTTCATGCGTGTTTTCTGTTTTCATTTTCAAACACCAGCTTGTATTTCGTAATTTTAAGAGCTTGTGCTTTGTTTGCCACGCATAAAAGCTGTGCCAAGTGACAAAGTCCAGATTTTGGAAGTACCATGATAGTAGGTAGGACCACACTAAGGATGTGCCAGAAAAACAATAACAATTCGTTTCGGGACGCAGGAGAAAACAGAACTTCCATCATGACAGGATGAGTAGCTCTTGACATCATCAAACCAACAGATTGCGAACCGGGGCACTAACACTATCATACAAAATCTGATTCATTCGAAGCAAACAAGCTGCAGTCACATGTAAATTTTACAAAGAGTAAGGCCTTTAAACTGTTCTGTATTACGCTATCAATTTTTCTTATAGCTCAGGTACGCCTCTGCAACCGATCAAAACCCCACGCCCTCCCTAAATTACACTGGAGTCATCACTTTGGTCCAGCTTTCCCGAACGAATCACGGAGGGTAACAGTTCTGTTGAACACGAGCTTCTCGGGTGTGGAGTCCGTGTCCACGGCGAAGTAGCCTTGAATCCACATCAAAGTAGGACAATTAGTTGAGTTGTGAAAACCCATGAATGACTTAATATATAGGAGGTTCTCTAGCTCTGGGATTACCAAGCCGCTCAAACTGGAACTTGTCACCCAGAACTGCAGTGGCGAGTGATGGTACAGCATAAGCATCCTTTATCACCTCTTTGGAGTGCGGGTTAAGATCACCAAGCCAATCCTCCAATTCAGCAGGATTCTGTATGGTGAACAATGAAGATGTTGGTAAGCTTTATTTCAGTGGAGCAAGCCCTTGAAACGACAGTAAGATATTAAGGAGTACAATACCTCTGACATGAACAATTTCTCGAATAATCTTACTTCCACCTTCAATGGTTCGACACCAGGTGCTGGCTCAGAAACCCAGTGCAGAACACCCTGTACAAATCATGAGGCAAGTCAGCTATCTAGATTGCATTTTTTGTCTCCCAGCTAGATTTATCTTACTTGAAAAATGTCCAAATAGCAGAATCAAACCCAGATTTCAAAAAATTCCAATGAACTGATACCTTAAGTTTAGAAGTCTTCAAAGGATCGTATTCAGCTCGAATTTCAACCACATCATCAGGACTATCACCATAGATAACATCTGTGCATTTTATGGGGAACGCATACCTAGTAATTTAAGGGACCATGGCATGTCACTATTATATTGAGTAGCTATGATAGATAAGCAAGTAGATTCAGATCAACTCTCTTGAAAAAGGTACCTTAGCATGACAGATTTGCCAGGGGCTAGCCCATAGTAGTCTTTTGAGTCCTTTAAGCGAAAATCAGTTTTCTCAATGTAGACAGTTCTTGAGAACGGAACCTGCAATATAAGAAAATTTGATACATCTAATCAGTATGAAGATTTGATGTCCACAGATCAGTGAACTTATGAATTACTTATTGCAAATTTCACACAAGATTTTAAGTTGATGAGATTGTTCTTGTATCATACACTGGAAATGAGAGGTACCTTATAGTGGGAGGAAGCATCAGTATCAGAAGCATCAGGCCACATTTTCCCATCAAGGTCTAGTACTTTTCCTTCTTCCAAGTTGGTTATTACAACCTAAAGTTAAGTTAAAAGAGGTAGCACAATGAGTGATAGTGTTCTACTAAAGGATGACTTGATCTGGAACAGGAACTTAAAGCCAAACCTTTAGAGGGCGCAAAACAACCATGATTCGAGGGGCTGTTTTGTTAAGCTCTTCCCTGATGTGGTATTCTAGACGATCAACGCGAATTAAGCTATTGTCACTGCATAGAAAATACAACAGACACATCAGGAGAAAAAAAAACAGAACAATAGATGACAAAGCATGCCTACATACAAGTGTTCCATAACAGCAAATATGTATTTCTACCTTCTCGTTATGCCGATTCCACGGATAAACGAATTAATTGCAGTTGATGATACTCCCCGTCGCCGGAGTCCTGCCAGTGTCAACAAGCGGGGATCATCCCACCCATCTACCCACTTCTCTGTCACAAGTCGATTCAACTGCAGCAGAACATGGCAAGAAGTTGAAATGAACAATGATATGAAATTATTGATAATACTCTCTCCATTCCAAATTATAAGACGTTTTGGCTTTTCTAGATACATTGATTTTACTACGTATCTTGACATAGTGTATATCTAAATGCATAGCAAAAACTATGTATCTAGAAAAGTCAAAATGTCTTATAATTTGGAATGGAGGGAGTACATCATAACAACAAATATCATAGAATTGATCTCCTCATATTTAGCTTCAATAACATATATACCTTTCTTTTAGACATCACAGTATTTGATATGTTTAGCCTTGAATATTCCCACACATATGGTTGATAAAGGCCCAAGGCAACAAGTAGCCAGTAGTATGAAGGGCGACGTATGTCAAACTCAAGTGTGCACAGCTAACAAATAAGAAATAACAGACTTAGTTCCTGTTACTGTTAAACCAACTCAAAATTATTTTGGAAAAGAAAAAGAAAAGAAATTACCGAATGTGTGATGTTTTCAAGAGAATCCACCATGCAATGAGCGTAGTCGTAGCTCGGATAGATACACCACTTGTCACCAGCATGTGGATGAGGGGTGAACTGTATGTGTATAAACAATTAGTCCTGATGTTATATATTATGAAAAATAGATTATCAGTGATCACTGACGCTTACTTTTATTCTATATGCTATTAAATCAGACATATTTTTGTTCTCATTCTGCATGTCCTGCTTCATTCGGAGAGTTGCTGCACCCTCCACAATCAACCCACGCCTCATGTCTTCAAATAGTTTCAGTGACTCTTCAATTGACCTATCCCTCCATGGACTATTCATCTTCTTTTCCCTGTACTCCTTGATTTCTTCTGCGGTCTGGTAATTATATACAAGTCAGCATGCAGGCATTTGATTTCTCAAGGACTCAACATCAATATTCTTCTTTCCATGGTACCACAGGTATGTGCACTTCAATCACTGCTGGAGCAGAAAATGAACAGGTGAGGTGAAATGTACCTGGTGATCCACATAGGCTAGCCCTTTCCATATTAACTCAACAGCATGCTCATACAAAGCTTGGAAATAGTCACTCGTGTATGTTACTTTGTAGGGCTCCCATCCCATCCAATGGACAATTTCCTGAATGTGGTCTATGTATTCTTTCTTTTCAGCTTCCGGATTTGTGTCATCAAACCTGTTGTTCAAATAAACAAACGGTAATGAAAAAGAACTGCAGTAATAACAATGTCTTAAAACAAATCAAGCAGAACTGAGCACACGTCTCACAGGAATGTAGGGGTAAATAAATATCGTATAAACAAGACAAGCAAAAATTTCCAAGACCTACCAACAGAAGATTAGGAGGAAACAAAAATGAAAGGAAAACTCTTCTAATTTATTTTATATATACTACAATTACACCGAAGATTAACCTAAAGCAGCATTAACAGCCATGAATGCTTGTAGAAAGGTATGTTAGCTAGAGCAAACCATTCCCAAAAGAAATCTTATTACCTAAGGTAGCAATGGCCATTTCGCTCCTTAGCCAGACCAAAATCAATAAACATAGCCTGTGATGAAGCTTGTAAGCATATACATCAATTTTAAAATTTGGTGTGCAAGGAAAGGCATTCATGAAGGAGATTATGAAAACCTTGGCATGACCAATATGAAGATATCCATTAGGTTCCGGTGGAAAACGGGTCATCACTTTTCCTCCAGTTGCCTTAAGATGTTTTTCTAAAATTTCTTTTGTGTTATGCGCTCTCCATATGTTCCCATCGCTGTAAAATATTTCTGTATGAACCTAGAATCATAAAAAGATATCAGAAATTCAGAATCACTGAACAAAACTTATTATATGATGAAAAAAAGAAACAAATCAACGAACTGATCAATATGCCTGAGTGCCACAACTATGACTTGTATGTCAGAAAATAGTGGAGCATACCTTAAAGTTTTCCTCTGGTTGGGGAAATATAGTATATGGGTTCAATTCCTCCTCAGTTGGTGGTGCAGCAGTGGCAACTGCAACTTTTTTCTCCTGCATTTTACAGAAACCATAACTAAGTGGTCCAATAAATAAAACCGCACTAGTTTAAACTTGAATGGTACATATGATTGCCAACCTCAACTTTTGCTGGTTTTTCCTTCTTCTTTTTCACTGGTTTTATATTGTCAGCTTCAGTTTTCGGACCTAGGATTTCTACAAGCCTCTTGTCAATTTCCTCCTGTACAAGCAGAATATTCAGATGTTCAAAACCACTAAAAGACAACCAAAACAAATCGTGTGGTTTGTATAGATAATTGCTTTGCACCTTTATCGCCTTAGCATCACCCCAGGGGTGTCTCTTCCTAACCAGTCCGCATAGCATACCAACTGAAGAAAAGTCAAAAGGACAGGATTAAGTATTAGGTTCAACAATCATCCATCAGTAAATTACTAAACTAAGAACTATGAGCATAGTTATTATACATTCAATAGGATATAAAACAGTAAGCATAATGTGGATTTTGGTTCATAAAATTGCTTGCAATTTATCATGCGAGTTGAATTAGAGACCGAACCATTTATGTGATACCGCTGCTCCTTTATAGCTTCCATATTCTCCTCAAGAACGTCAGCAACAGTAGATTTAATTTCCTCAATAGAAACAACCACACCTGCAGGCACAGCATTGTGGTAGTTATAAGATGGCCAAGTGATATGGACTGAGGATAAACTATTAACAAAAGTAGTGTCTATTTCTTGTCCGAAAGTCAATCTTGTCAATGAAAGTCAATATTCTCTTAGCATCGATAATTTTCAGATGAAATGGGCCGATAGACTAAGAATAAACTATTTCCTGAGATAAGCCAAGCGACGTATCAGAAAATTCTAAGAACTATGCATGGCATGGAGTATAAAGAAGCATATTGATACAAGCCATTCAAAGGAAACATACCTACACCACATGCTTCTTCAAATTTGCCCACATCTAGAGAATCAGGACCAGTATTAGTAAGAAATGACAGAGCAGCATCTAGCTGTGCAGGGTTCTTTATCTGAAAAGGGGAATGTTCATGTTTAGATCATCAAGGCAATGAGTGGTGTAACAAAAAAAACATTTTGTCGGCACCCGCAAAATCAACTCACAGAAGTCAAGAATGAAAAGGGGGTAAAGGGTCTACCTTCGTTGACAAGATATAGCTAATAAGGACAGGGCGATGAACAAGTGCATTAGTTGGGTACTTGGTGGCGACCTGTTTCAACCATGAGCAAGTTGAGTTACACATGAAAAATCCTCAATGTATACATTTCTCATGATTCATTGGTCTAGGTGCTTACTGCATATAGAAGATTGCCAACTGACTTGTCGCATTCCTTTATACCAGCCTGTCAACAGGCAAACAAGACCAGTTAATTAAAGGGGAGAAGGAAGCAAATTTTGAAGAGATTGACGGTGTAACAAAATGTTAAAACAACAATTAGATAACAGCGAGGTTTAAGCTAGGGTAAGTCAATGGAGAAAGGGACAGTAGCAACTAGCCATATGATGTCTGAATTCCTATGTAGGTAACTTTTGACCAAGCAACAAGCTGATCACAGAAACAAAACTGACGAAATTAAGCCAGCGTGGACAAAATGGAGCTGCAATAGAACGTGTGAAGTGGGTAGCAGACTTGCAGAACGAGGAACCAAATTACACGCTACAGTTTAATAACGATCGGAGCTGGGAGGAACTAAATTGGGCAGCACGGATTCTAGCATCATATAACATATATACAAGGCGCATCAAACACCTGGGCAGCTAGTCTGCATCCAGAATTACAACGCCAAATCCCACATCATGTGGAACAAGTTAGCACAACCAAAATCAGACCCAAAACTCCGCATCAACGATAGAAACCCAGCACCCGCCGAGACACCCCGTGCGGCGAGGGCTCACCTCGGCTATGACGGCGGCGAGGTTGGCGGTGACCTTGTTGTTGACGAGCGCGTTCTCGGCGGTGCGCTGGTCGAGCCCGAGCGCCAGCAGCGCCTCCAGCGGCAGCGCCGGGCCCGGCTTGTCCCCGTCTCCCCCGGTGCCCATCCCCTCGTCAAACGGCCGCAGCCGCCTCGCGCTCCCTAGGGTTTAGGATTCCGGCGGGAGGAAAGGAGCAGTGGAGCGGCGGTGACGGACAGGAGGAGCTCGTGAGTCGTGCTACGATTGGGATTAGAGGTGTGTGATGTGGGTTTGGACTTTGGACTAAACCCAAGTGAAGACCCTATATATCGAGGCCCACTTGTACAGTCCGGGCCCACCAGCGAGGACGGAAGCCGGGGGCGCGTGCGGCGTGCCGGCGTGCGTCAGAGCGTCACGGCGTGCGACGGACTCCGTTTGGCTTCCGCTTTCCGTGACGCAAAGGACGGCTGGGATCATATCTTTTGACTACTGTGGTATTGCTTCGTGCGATCTGGGCCGTCCGGATATTTTTGGAATTTGTTTTCGAATGGATGGAAACTTGAGTTCCAAGATACTCTTCTATACAGTACGCGGGAGTGGCTGACCTGGCTGCAAAGGAATTGGATGAGTGTGGACCAGATCAAGGACTTGGCTGCCACGGAATCCGTCGGACCAGAATCGGATTCTAGAATCCATCCACCACGTTGCCAGAATCTCTTGTCTCACGTCCAGAGTGCTATGGAAGCTGAAAGCGATTGATGGAGCCATGGAGGCATGGAGTGATGATATGATATGATTTTGATGTGAGCCTGGAGCTTTAAACAGAAGCGAAAACGTCCTTTGTAGGAGTATTAGCGTAATTTGTACCAAGTACTCTTATACTCTAGAAAAGTAACATTCTGATTTTTTTCCCTAAAAAATTCCCCCGGTCAAAGACACGGGACATTTGATTGAAGTTTACTAAGCAACACACACTGCTCGTGCTTCTCTTTGGACACCGGGATTACAGTATAATAATATAGAGAGAGAGTTATGGACTAAGAAATATGTGTCAAAGTTAAAACCAAATTTGTCGCGTCGGACTCAATGGCGACTCTCGTTTCCTTTCTTTAAACGGCTGCATAGCATATTCTATTTCCATCTCTGTGTTGTGTTGGGGGATGCAGCTACGAACATAACAAGCTTTGCGTTGGCGCCGCCTATTGGAATGCACTACCGTATTTGAGTGCCCCCTTTGCTTCAAGAACATAGTATTGGACTACAACACAATCATATTCCTTTTTACATTCTTTTCAAGAATCTTATCATGGTGTTTTATTTATGCCTTTCTTATATATTATATATACACATAAGCAGTCGGGTAAGGTTTGTTTTAACCTGTAATTATCATGACGTAGTCCCTAAACTACAAAACCATACATCACATATATGGCAAATTAAAACATCGTACCCCAACTTAACCATAATGTCCATATGTGTTTGAGATGTGTGTGTTGCTTAGTAAACTTCAGCATTTGGGTTGTGGTGGATTGGAGTGCAACCAAACAAGTCCTCAATGCGTGTGGACTTAAAGTTGATCAGAGTGCAGCCAAATAAGGCCTTAAAGCAGGTTTCTATCCTATATGGCACTAGCTTTAACTTTGTGTCACCTTTTCGCGTCAGCACACAACACCTCCATTTTTCATCTCCCTTGTCTACTCTCTCTCACCGAGCACATCACATCAGCACATGCTTTATGAGTGTATAATGACCCAAGAGCCACCATTATCTTAACGGCATGACTAGCGTCCGGACGTCCGAACGGACGCCACGGCTGCTCTGCTTCGGCGCGTAGCGAGCAAACGACGCGGACCCGAGGTCACCACGCAGGCATCACGTAGCCATCGGCACACCCGGGCCACCACCTCTGCAGGCGTTCGCACACTCGTCGCCTCATCGGGTGGCGTTCCCCATCGAGCCGTGGCGAGATGGGAAGGAAGGAAGGGAAGGGAGGGAGAGGAGAGGAGAGGGCGAGGCGTGCCGCGCGAGGTAGGAGTCGAAGCCCTACGGCAGGCCGCTGTCCACTAGCATCGACGCCATTACAACATGTGCAACACCCCGATCTACTTTGAAAACATCCAGATGAAACATTTGTAACATACGTCTGAAGACAAATGAAACATTTGAAATATGCGTTTGAAACATTTACCAAAACATCTAAAAAACACTTGAAAAGCCACTGTAAAACATATGCACTATCCAGATAGCAACACCCAAAATAAACACACTTGCAACATGTTTCTCAACAAATAGATGAAACATTTGGAACACAGCTTGCAACATGCGAGTATAACCATTGCAACATCCTGATCTACTTTTTGCAACATTGTTGTGGAACACACCTCTGAAACATCTGACACACTTTAAACATACGGTTGCAACATGAGCTTTCAGCGCAATGTCACCTGGTTGCTTGGATGAATGGAGGCCTCGTTGTTGCGGAGCTCGACGCTGACGCGGAGGTCAGGGGTGGTGCATGGAGCTCGCCGGTGCCCCAACAGAGGCATTGCGCCACCCTGGGCGAGCACCTAGCGAGGCATGAGCACCCTGGGTGAGCACGGTGGCCTGGGTGAGCACCTGCGTGAGCCCACGAGCACGGCGGCCTGGGTGAGCACCTACGCGAGGCCACGAACACACTGGTGAGCTCGGCGGCTTGCTCGGCGAGGACCCCCTCCTAGGCGAGCATCCCTGACTGGCGAGCACCGCTGGTAGAGAGATTTTTTTAAAGGTTAATTGGATCTGTGCCATTATAACTCTGCTGTTTTTGAAGCACACCATTACTATTCGCGAAACTATGCCAGTGCCATTATAATTCTTGTGAAAGCTGAAACATGCCATTATATACGTATGCCGCGTCCTCGGGCCCATGTGCAGGTGTATGGACAATTTTGTATTTTCGTATAGACCAAAATACCCCTCCACTCTATCTCACTTACAGGTGGGCCCAATGTGTCATCCCCTTCCTCTCCCCTGAGCTGCTGATGTCCAACGTAGCCGTCGAGGAGCTCGGCCTCGGCTGCTGTTCCGTGCCCCAGCTCCAGCACCCTCACTCACTTGTGCTCTCCCTCTTGCTCGCCCTCGCAGCTCCCCATCGCCTCCCTCGCCCCTCTGTCCATGGCCTTGATCCACGACCGCCATGGCTGTCTTGCAGAAGCCAGCGCCCATCGCTTTTCCCCACCACCGCTCTGTCGTAGCCAAACCACCACCAGCAGCTCCACGACCCTTTCCTCTCCCTCGCGCACTCCCGTTCGAGCTGGCATCACCGTGCTGTGGATTTGGCTGCCCCTGTCCATGGTCGCCAGGAGATGGCGTGCCCTTGTCGTGCCACCGGGCGAGTAGGCGACCGGCTTTGCCGCGCCACCGCCGGGCGAGCGTGCGGGCGGGCTGCCGCGTCGGTCCAACCGAGCCGCCGCTGGGCGAGCGCGTGCACTCTGCTGCGCCGCCACCGACGAGCAGGCGGCCGCACCATGGCCGGCAAGCGCACGCAGGCGGCCCACCGCGCTACCGCCGGGAGAGAGCGCGGGGGGCTGCCTCGTCGGGCGAGGCCGTGTGTGCTGCTGTGACGCCACCGGACGAGGAGGCAGCAGCGCAATTGCCGGCGAGCGCACGCGCGGGTGGGTCGCCACAGGCGAGGGCGCAGGTGGGCCACCACACCATTGCTGCACTGCAGCCAGGCAAGCGTGTGGGCGGCGAAGTCGCGCCCCCGCTGCCAGCAGGTGACCGGAGACTAAGAAGACAACATAGAGAGAAGGTATGCAAGGCTGACGAGTGGGCCCCATGTGTCAGTGATTGTGAGAGAGAAGAGGAAGGAGGCAATCTTGTCCATACGGATATACAATGTCCTTCATACGTCTGTCAGTGGGCCCAAGTCGTCTTCAAGCGTACATAATGGCGTATCTCAAACATCTATAAAGTTATAACGAGAGTGGCATAGTTTCTTGAATACTAATGGTGTGTTTCAGAAACGGTAAAATTATAATGACACAGATCCAATTAACCCGTTTTTTAAAGAGAAGCGAACGAGAGCAAGCAGATGGCGCCGTAGCGAGTGGCTAGCGTTCGTCTATCCGGATGTCCTCGAAAGAGCATTATCGTTATCTTAATCAGTACTTAATTTAGTCTCCCCAAATGCTGATGGGGTAAGTTGTAGTCATTTCTACTCAGGTTGACCTCTAATCTGCTACATATATCATGGGTTTTGTTTATAGTGATCTAAAGAAGCTTTAGGCCTATGCTCTGAAGTCTGAAGAAGCAACGCATCTGTATTTGACAGAGTAATACCAGTAGCTTGTAATACTTCCTATTTATACACAACTAGCAGTCTGGTTTCTGTATATTTACATTTCACAGCAAAAATATACCAGTATAGACACTCACTCAGGGGCTGCATGTGCATTTATCATCTCTCTCTCTCTACGTATTCATGATCCCAGGTGCGAAAGTGTGTTCTTGGTCTGCACAATTATAGCTGTAGCTAAGCATGAGCATGCGCCAAGGTCAGGTCAGGTAGGGAGCTTTCTCCTAAGCCTGAAGGAAGGTCACAGCGGCTGGCTTGCGCTCGGCTCATGCGACAAAGAACTTCTTGATCTATTTATTGGCGGTGCAGTGCGCGCGCTATCTTGGCCTTTGCGATGTTCGCTCTCTCGCTTCTTCGCCCTAGGGGCTCTAGCCTCTCCATAATCCTTGAAGTCTTCTCATCCGGTGGCTTCACCGGAGAGACGGTGGCTTGGGGCGGGGAGATTTGTCAACAAAGCGAGCCTAGGATGGGGGTAGGGTTGGCAAAGTCGTCGTCAAGGTCGTCGATGATGATGAGCTTCTCCCTCCTCACCGATCTTTGGGAGAGACCTTCCCTTCTTGGTGGATCGATAGCTTGTTCTTGCTTGGAGTTATGAATGTTGATGTCCGAGGCTCATTTGAACGAGTGCAGATGGTCGTTGAGGCCTCGGTAGCGTCCTCAAAGTTGGTTCAGGAACATGCTTTCTTCCAGGTCCTGACATGTTGGTACCTGAGGTCAGCTGAACGAACCAACGTTGTGAGGGTCCTTCGGGGCACAGGATGGAGCAATTGATCTACAAAATAAAGTCGATCCAATCATGGGACATCTTATTTGGCGATTGTTTCCAGGATCGATCATGATAGCCAGCAACAGAAAACAAGCAAATAACTGAAACCATGTATCTGAAGGAACAAAAATGTTGCATAACCAGCAACAGATGAGGAGGTACCCAAATTGCAGGCTGTCCTTCACCAGGTAATTCAGTTCTGAATGAAAGCCTCTTTCATGATGTAGAAGGTTGTAATCCTTGAGCATAATCTGAAGGAATCAGTTGCCAGATATTAGTTAATGTGGGGGCAAGAAAGCTGCAAATAGTATGCGGAACAAGTTTTTAGAGGCGTGAAGCGAGGAAGCTACTATCCATATAGAGGATATGGAATAAAAATCATTAGATGATGGTGAGTCACAACACAGAAAATAAAAATGGTGATCCAGCAACATACCTTAGACAAAGAGGTTTTGACTGAATTCATGATTTCTATGGTAATCTTAGAGCTACAATCTCGAGTCACGTCTGGGACAGGCAATATCTCTTCAGATCCAGCAAGCCTCTGCAGCATGATGTGTTCCAATCATTAGCACAAGCCGATAACAGACCACGAAATACTTTCTATTCTGCCAACTTATAAGCATCTAAAGTAGAAGCGTTATGACAAAGATAGTTATTCAGCGTTAGGAATCCAATCCAATATGGTTTTAGGCTACTACTACAAGTGGTGAAATATGCCTTTCACTACATCACAGATCAAAATAGAACAGGGGGAGTGTTGCCTATACCCTCAGAAGCATTGGTCCTTTCTCAGATGGTTGAAGAAGATAGTGACACTGAAGAATTCCAATTTTCATCGTTTCAATATTGCATGATGAGGAGCAAACAAGTCCCTGATCAAGCTTGAAAAGAGTTCCACATAGACCACAGAAAACTGCACAGCATAGATAATATTGACATATCAGTATCGTTTGAGAAGCTAGAGATTCATCATACTCCCTCTGTTTTTATTTACATGTCAAATTAGTTTTGTCCCAAGTCAAACATTTGTATTTTTGACCATCGATTTTAAAAAAATTATATAAGTTCATGATATAAGATTTATGTTTTTAGATTCACTACATAAGAAATACTTTCATAATCTATAATATGCTGTGAAGCTATAAGATTTTTTTTTGAAATGGATGGTCAAAGATAGTAATGTTTGACTTAGGACAAAGTTAATGTGACACGTAAAAGCGGAGTACATAAACTTGCAATTCAAACTTTGGGTGTTCTGATCTGAGCTCTCATCAGTTAGAGAAGCTTCGACATCATTTGAACCAGGAATCACAACATAAGACCTCCCCATTATGACACCTGTTAACACATGTTGTCATTTAATTTACAAAATATTTGTATCTACACAGAAAGCAGTCGTGGGTACCTTCATTCATTGAGGCTAATTCAGTGCGCTCAGTTACATCAAAAGAAATGGAAGTAGGGACTCACCGTAAGTTCGAACAACCTTCCAAAGTAGGCAGAGAATACTTATTAGGCAAGTCTACGTGTGATTAGACATGATTAGCACCTTCTATGTATACTTGATTGTATTCCTTGTATACCCAGCCATATTGGCTATATATATGAAGGTCACCCCCCATATTGGTGTGAGGTGTGTCTTTACATGGTATCAGCCTATCAGATCCTCTTTTCCTGCTCTTTCCTCCCACGCGCGATCTTCCTGCTCGCGCAGCAGCCCACCGCGCGTGTCTTCCTTGTGCCCGTCCACCCTCACCGGCTGTTCTACTCCCTCTCTCCTCTCCGATGGCCTCTTCCTCCTCCTCGGCCACCAGTGTGGCACCCTGCCCACGATAGGCACTCCAACCATGCCTGCCATGAGCACCGGCGCTGCTGCCCCGATTGTGGCTCACAACTATGCCATAGTCAATGTCAAGTCCCACATCCCATTCACGCTAGATCTGCAATCCAACTACTCCAAGTGGGCGTTCTTCTTCAAGTCGCTGTGCGGCAAGTTTAGCCTTCGCTCGCACATCGATGGCTCTGCTCCCCCTCATCCTGATGATCCTCAGTGGGATGCCGCGGAGTGCTGCATCCGGGCTGGATCTCTGGCTCCGTCCTCGACCTCGCCATGGACGGTGCCAATCCCACCGCCCGTGATCTGTGGGTGGCCATTGAAGGGATCTTCCGCGCCAACCGGGAGCCACGCGCCATCTTCCTCCTCAACGATTTTCACTCCATGGTGCAAGGTGACAGCACCATATTAGCTTACTGCCAGCAGCTGAAGATCAAGGTCGCCACTCTTCGCGACGTCGGACATCCTATCCAGGACTCATAGCTCATCCTCGCCCTTCTGCGTGGCCTCAATCCTCGCTTCTCCAACACCGCCGATGACATCGCCAACTCCACAGTCCTTCCCACATTCGCCAGGGCTCATGACATGCTGGCCCTAAAGGAGCTCCGTCTCGCCAAAGATGAAAAGACGGTCGCCAGCACCGCCCTCCTCACCACCGCCGGCTCTAGATGCACCAGCCCAGGCGGGTGCCGTGGTCTTGCTGCCACAGCCACCACTAGAGGTCCAAACAACCCACATGTGACCGGCTACTGGCGGCACCAAAGGCGGTGGTGGTGGCAACGGCAAAGGCAAGGGTAAGGGCAAGGGCGTGTTGAACACTGCTGACAGGCAGCAGCTGCAGCGGCATTGTCTAGACTGGTCAATACCTCCCCATGGGCCCCTAGCTTTGCTATAATCCATGGGCGCCACAGGGTCCTCCTTCGGCTCAGCAGGCAAGGCTGGCGTCCAGGCGTGCTTGGCGCTCCTCCTCCTCAGGCTCATACGGCCTTTGCGCCTCCAGCCCCCACGACATTTGCGCCGCTCCACGTCTCTCCACCAGCTCCCATGTGAAACCAGGACAGTCTTGTCGCTGCACTCAATCAGATGCATCTCCAGGGCCAGCATCCATGGGTCCTGGATTCCGGCGCCTCCTCCCACGTGAGCTCCTCGGATGGTATACTCCTCTTTCGTCATCCTCCTCCTCACTCTTCCATTACAGTTGGCAACGGTGCACATCTTCCTATTTCCTGTCGTGGCAAGTCTATTTTTCATACACCAGCGTCCAATTTTCATCTAAATAATGTCTTAGTTGTCCATTCTCTAGTTTGCAATCTCCTATCTGTCCGTCAATTTACTAGGGACAACAATTACTCTATAGAATTTGACACTCTTGGTTTTTCTGTCAAGGATATCCCGACCCGACACGTGATGCTTCGCTGCAATAGTGCTGGTGATCTTTACACCTTCCCAGCCCAGGCGGGTGCCGTGGTCTCACTGCCACACGCCAACATTGCCGTCTCCACCGACCTCTGGCATCACCGTCTTGGTCATCCTAGCTCCGCCACCATTGACATTCTTCATCGTAATGCATCCATCAGCTGTAATAAATTAGAGCAGTTGCTATGTCATTCTTGTTAGCTTGGCAAACATGTGCGCCTCCCTTTTTCAGATTCCAGCTCACATACTTCAATGCCCTTTGAACTTGTTCACTGTGATGTATGGACATCCCCGGTTGCAAGTGTATCCGGATATCAATATTATCTAGTTCTACTTGATGATTTTACTCATTTATGTTGGACTTTTCCCCTCACTCGCAAATTTGAAGTCTCCACACATATTGCAAAATTTTGCAATTATGTCCACACTCAATTCAGCCTTGCCATCAAAGCTGTCCAAACCGACAACGGCACTGAGTTCGTCAACCACACCCTTCATACTCTCTCTGCTTCCCGTGGTATTCATTTACATCTCTCGTGTCCATATACCTCCCCATAAAATGGCAAGGCTGAACGTCTTCTTCGCACATTAAATAACATCAGTCGCACGATGCTCCTCCATGCCCACATGCCTCCTCAGTACTGGGATGAGGCGCTCGCCACAGCCACATACCTTCTGAACAGGCGTCCTTGCTCCGCTGTTCGCCACGGCATTCCATATACTCTCCTCCACAACAAACCTCCCGAGTATTCCCACTTACGTGTCTTTGGGTGTCTCTGTTATCCAAACTTGTCCGCCACGGCTCGCCACAAACTCTCTCCTCGCTCCACAACATATGTCTTTCTCGGCTATCCATCTTCCCACAAGGAGTACCGCTACCTCGACATGGCCACTAAGCATGTCATCGTCTCTCGCCATGTTGTCTTCGATGAGACTTGTTTTCCCTTCGAGCTTTACCCCTCTAGGTCCTCGCCAAGTGACCTGGATTTTTTGCTTGCAGGAACTACAGTGCCTGTGCGTCCTGCACCTTTGTCCTCTGCTGCTGGGTCGCCACATCCCAGTTTCATTGAGGAGCTGACCGACGACCCCGCGATCTTGTTCCACGGCCTTGTACTTCCTGCTGCTCCACCAGCAGCAGCTCCACCACCTACTGCTCCTCCAGCGGCTGTCCCGCGGGACATCCGACTCGTCTACAGCAGGCGTCCCAGGGCGCATGACGGCTCCTCTACAGCACCAGGCTCGGCTCCAGCACCAGGATCGGCTCCTGCATCTGCTCAGCCGCCTCCTGCCCCTGTCCAGCAGGCTACTGCTCCTGTACAGCAGCCAACGACGCCTGCAGCTCCTTCGGCACCTCCCGTCCAGTAGGAACGACGCATTACACGGACCCAGTCCGGGGCCATACTGGTTATGCGGTATGTGGGGCCCTCTGCGACGACCACTCTGTCTCCACTTCCCTCCAACTACCATAGCAGTTTGGCTGATCCAAACTGGCGTGCGATAATGGCTGAGGAGTACCATGCGCTCATCGACAACGACACATGGTGCCTCATCCTCGTACCCCGCCACCCGGCACCAACATGGTCACCGGCAAGTGGATCTTCAAGCACAAGTACCACTCCGATGGTACCCTCGCCCGCCACAAGGCTCGCTGGGTGGTTCGTGGCTTCTCTCAGCGCCACGGCATCGACTACGATGAAACATTTAGCCCGGTGGTCAAACCAGCAACCATCCGAGCTGTCCTTAGCATTGCTGCCTCACGTGCCTGGCCTATTCATCAGCTAGACGTCAAGAACGCTTTCCTCCATGGACATCTGGAGGAGACCGTCTACCGCCGAAGCCCCGTGCCGTCGATCCCGATTTTCCCGATCATGTGTATGCATTGCGGCGCTCCCCTCTGGCTTTCAAGCGGGCTCCCGAGCTGGTACCAGCGATTTGCGACATACATTCGCCAGCTCGGGCCGTCGCCTCGGCTTCAGACACCTCCCTCTTTGTCTACAAAGACAGGACCAATATCGCCTACCTGCTTCTGTACGTCGACGACATTGTCCTCACTGCGTCCTCGATGGCATTGCTATAGCAGATCATTGGGCACCTCCACTCTGAGTTTGCCGTGACTGACCTGGGTGCACTCCATCACTTTCTCGGCATCTCCGTCACTCGCTCCGCCGACGGGTTGTTCTTATTACAGCGACAGTATGCTGTTTAGCTCCTTCAACGCGTCGGCATGGCTGAGTGTCACTCTACAACGACACTGTTGACACTCATGCCAAGCTTTCTGCCACCGCTGGTGCCCCTATTGCTGATCTGTCCGTGTACCGGAGCCTTGCTGGTGCACTGTAGTACCTCACGCTGACCCGTCCTAACTTGGCATACGCCGTCCAACAGTGTGCCTCTTCATGCATGATCCCCGCGAGCCGCATCTCTCGATGATCAAGCGGATTCTACACTACCTGAAGGGCACTCTCTCCTCTGGCCTCCACATTGGTGTCGGCCCTGTTCAGTCACTAGTCGCCTATTCCGATGCCGACTAGGCTGGCTGCCCTGACTCTTGGCGCTCCACCTGCGGCTATTGTGTCTACCTCGGCGACAATTTGATTTCTTGGTCCTCCAAGTGTCAGACCACGGTCTCCCGCTCCAGCGCCGAAGCAGAGTACTATACTGTTGCTCATGTGGTGGCCGAGTGTTGCTGGCTGCGCCAGCTCCTGCAGGAGCTCCATGTTCCTATTGCTTCGGCGACGGTTGTCTACTGCAACAATGTCAGCGCTGTCTACATGACAACCAATCCCGTTCATCATCGTCGCACGAAGCACATTGAGATTGATATTCACTTCGTCCGTAAGAAGGTCGCCTTGGGCTAAGTTCGGGTCCTTCATGTGCCGTCCTCTCACCAGTTCGCAGACATCATGACTAAGGGCCTTCCTGTACAACTATTTACTGAGTTTAGGTCCAGTCTTTGCGTCCGGGATCCTCCTGCTTAGACTGCGGGCGGGTATTAGGCAAGTCTATGTGTGATTAGCCATAATTAGCACCTTCTATGTATACTTGATTGTATTCCTTGTATACCCAGTCATATTGGCTATATATATGAAGGTCACCCCCCATATTGGGTGTGAGGTGTGTCTCTACAATACTGTTTGTTCTCCAATTCTCATAGCAGTAGCAGTAACATCAGAAGCTGCAAGCTGTCGATTAGTTATTGGACACGTCCATTTTGCCTTATTTGGGGTGACAAGGTCAATAGGGTGACCATGGCACTTGCATGCCTGTTCAGTCAATGTGTTCTGCGTTAGCATAGCTGTTGAAGAGGCTGAACTGTGAATAGGAATCATGGATAAGTAATTGCCATTATCTGAAGGAAATAAAAAGTTGAAAAAAATGATGATAAAATCACCAAAAATATATGCAGAAGTTCCTTTTATCAGTCATATTCTTCCACTAATAAATAGGTATATAGAACAAACTCAATGCTTGCAAGTCACAAAAATGAACATTGAGCAGTGAAAGGGAAACGCCAGACTCAGATATTCTTCCACTATATTAGCATGTTCGTTTCGTCGTAAACGATCGTGGATTATTTACTGCTGGCTGGTTTGGTGTGAGAGAAAAATACTGTTCCAACTTATAATCAACGATCGTATACAAGCAAGCGAACATGCTTATGTTCTGTCACTGAACTTTTTGAATTAAATAGTGAGTGGTGTTATAAAATGACTCATATCACCTGGCAAGGTGGAAAACCATCAGTTATCTGGTTTGCTGATGCATACAGGTTGCAATATATGTGTTTAACAGAATTAATAATGGGATCTCTGAACACAAATACAGCTTGCAGTGTATCCTCCTTGTCATCCTTCAGCTCTTCTAACCACATTTTTTTAGCCATAAATACAGCAAGGGAAGCCCCCACTGTTGGTATATAAATTCAAATAAAATAAACTGTACAGAGAGAAAGGGAGATAGGGAAAGGACTACAGTCTACAGGCTGTACAACTGTACAGAAAGAGACCCCATGCAGAACTTGGGTCTCTGCAGTTCCAAATATATAGCAAACATATATAGTGTTAGGTTACCTTACATGCAAGAAGTGTTGAATGTTAACCTGAGTGTAAGGATAAGGAACTCCTAATATGGCAATGATAGTTGTTTAAGTCATTCATCAAAATGTAACTCCATGGTAGCATGATCTAAAATGATATAGAAAACAAACTAAATAGCATGACCATGTTATGATTTGTAGGTTGGTCGTGAAAGATCATCTTATTATTGTAACATAAACAACAAAACCAGTAAATAGTTACTAATATCATGAGACTTCCTTACCAGGATTGTATCTCCGTACCACACAGTTTTCAAGATCACAAATTCTGTTTATAAAAGAATTAGCATTTTCAGAAGCACCACCATACATGAATGTAGCTTCTGCTTCCAACATTATAAAATCCACCGCAACACACTGTTCTGCTGCATCCTGATGACAATACAAACAGTGATCAGAGGATGCTATCATAAAGATCAAGGAGTTAATGGGGGAAAGCATCACACAACCCCTTTCAGGAAAAATACAAATTATTATGCTAATACCATAAGAGATCTTCGGAGAGCTTCTGTATTTTGTGCAGGCATACATATAGGCATATAGCAATCATTTTCTTGGAGATGTCATCAGTAGCCCAAGAATAGATGGCTTTGTTGCTAAAAAGGTTTGTTAGTGACACATCTGTGCATAAGAAACAGGATCAGGCAAACTTCCATCTGAAGATCACTATCCTGTTAAAATACATGCACATTCACAATATTTATGTGCTTCTGAGTTTGTTTTGATCTTGTACCCATCAAACAATGAAACAGGAAGATCATGGACCAATATAATTGTCATTACCTCCAGTAGGCAGAGATCCACCAGGTTGGTCAGCACGAAAGCCATCCAGAGGTATGTTATTTACAGCATGTGTAAATCTCGTAGACTGAATTTTTCGCCAGGCCTATACCCAATCTTTAGCTGAACAAAGACAGGTGGCGGGCTGGACGAAACGAATAGGCAAGGCATTCAAACAGACTCGGTCCATTTCATCTCCAGAGGCACAAATCACATCATAAAGCAACATAAGAATGTGATCCGCCAGAAGCCAGAACCATTGCCTTGTAGGCTTGTACTAGCCTTGTAGGAGTAGCACTATACTATCTTTCTCTAGACTACAAGTTACAGGGGAACTGGAACTTGTACTGCTTCTACACAAGTTCAAACTCAACTAAAACCCTTAGAAAGTAAGATTCAGAATAGAAAAAGCAGGAGCTACACCTGTGTCAGTTCATCCAGCAATCTGCTAGTGCTGATTCTGTTCAGAATAGCAGCAAGGTGAAGATCAGCAGCGAAGTCTGCTCATTCATGAGTTCATGCTGCCTACAAGCCTCAGCACCAGGCCTCTGTAATTTACTGCCACAACACAAGCAATAGAGAGAACATGTCAGACCCAGACCAGATAGGCAGATCATAGCCACACAAGCCTTCTGTGGGCATACAAATGAACTCAAGAACAGACACTGCGATCAAGAAGAGCATGTTCCATCTTCCATTCGGGTCACTGCAGCAGCCATTCAGCCAGGACTTCCGGACAGAAAACATGGAGCCATCGTTCAGGGGCAGGAGGCTAAAATAGGACCCATTCTTGTCGACACAGCACGCCTGCCAGTCTGCCACTTTATCTGATATGAGCCTTCAGGGAACAAGGAGACATCCAGCAGACAGCTTGAGAACCCCTGCCCACTATCTGTTGGTTCAAAGCACGCAAAGGCAGTCACCATGTCCATGCCACAATGGGAATTCTTCTTCTCGTTCCTGGCCTTCCTCAGATCATTCTTTATGTACTGCAGCAGCTTGGAGTTCAGTTCCACCATTTCCGCTGTCCTGCGCTGATCAAACTGCTTGCTTCTCGTTCCTGCTGCCTCCGGGCAGGTCTCTAAGCTTGCGGCTAAAATGCAGTACAATTTCACGGCGCGAATGGTGCTTCTTTCTAACACGCGCTTCCACTTCATGCAGAGGGTTAGAGACAATAGGAAACCAGGCTCTATTGACATTCCTTTTTCATTCACAGGATTTGAATCAAACATGTAAAGTTCGGCACCAAGGCAAGGCCTGCATACATGCCAAAAATGAAAAATGTCATATGATGTTTGGATTGGAAGCTCCATTTGCACAAACATTAGCGTAGTGCTTATCACATAAACAGGCAAGATAACAAAGCATCTCATGTTGCAAAAGTAACAATTTAATATACTAATAACACTAACTTTTCTTTCCGTCCCTAAACAATACTTAACATACGCTAATATAAAAAATGGCATCTCGTATATAATTCATCCAGCATAGTGAAACAAAATACTGACCTTACTCTGAAAAAGTACTTGGGAACCACGAAAGGTAATTCCAAATACTTCTGCAAGATGCTGGACAAAACTTGCAACCCTCCTTGCAAAGCAGATAAACAATCCTCTCCATTTTGTATTTTTTCAGCTTCAGCACTATCACATACACGGATACACCAAGCAAAGATGCCACAGCAAAATGGCAAAGAGAATACAAACCCTTCTCCAGATTACATGAACCACTGATCCGTGTCCTGGACTGTAAGCTGTCAAGTTCATCAAAGGAAGTGGACATGAACTGTCGCAACTGGGAAACAGTCTGCCAGTCAGAGCCATCTACTCTTCCATGCAGATCATGTAGGATTGAAGCATGGGAAAACCTCTTTGGAAGCTTGCAGGACTCTACGTAGTTACATGCCTTTGAGAAATAAACAGAATACGCGGTACAAAATGCCAAAAGTACCGCCTCCTCTTCAATGCCTCTACTGTCATATCCATCGGCCACGGCAAAAAGACCAAATTCTGGCACCACAGTTGGTTGGATGGCGAGGCGCCCAAAAACTTAGCACCTCACCTCTTTGAACTGGTAAGAATGAAAAACAAAACGGTGCATCAAGAGCTAAGCCAAGATGCTTGGATACAAACTTTGGGGAGGAAAATCACTACGTCGTCTCATTTGCAAGAATTCGTCTCGCTCTGGATACGCATCCAGGATTTTCAGCTGCAGCCGGATATAGAAGATCAAATCACTTGGAAATGAACCAACAACGGGCAATACACCACTAAGTCGGCCTATCACGCTCAATTCTTTGGTTCCTACAGGAGGTACAAGGCCAAAATCATCAGGCGTGCACGAGCGGAGAACAAGTGCAAAGTGTTCGCTTGAATTCTTATCCAAAACAAGCTGCTAACAGCAGACAATCTCGCTCTCAGGGGATGGCCTCACCAAGATAACTGCATTCTCTGTAATGGCCCGCTTGAGACAGGTCTTCACCTTTGCTTGGACTGCCCCTTTGCTCAGGAGGTATGGTCTACAGTTGCAGCCTGGGAAAACTTCGGCAACCTCCAGCAAGTCCTTCAAACTCAGGCGGACACCTTAATTGAATGGTGGGAATCGACATTGACCTCAGTCCAGAAAGAGAGGAGACGGGAGTTCAATGGAATGGCTATTCGTATCATGTGGAATTTGTAGAAGGAACGTAATCGCCGAATTTTTTACAATAATTACTCCACAGCACTCTAGGTGGCCGGGCGAGCCAAAGATGATCTAGTGCAATATAGAAGGGCTTTCACAACACCTAGTCATTAGACTCTACTGCCGGGCTAAGGCTCCCCTGTGTACAGTTTGCCTCCACAGTTTGGCTGTGTGTTTGCTTGCCCCTTTTGGCCCTAGTGCCACTCTGTACATATAACTCCTCTTTATCCCCTTAATGAATGGCAGAGCTCCTGCCCTTACTTCAAAAAAAAAATGCCAAAAGTGAGCACATCAAAGCAAGCCTGGCTATACTACTCGAGCTATGTCGATCCAGGTCCATATGGGATGCAGCAAGAAGATCATAACTTTTTGCCAAGTCACTTAATCTTAGAGAGCAATGATCCAAAGCAAGTACTTGGTCTTTGATAAACTCTCCAGACAAAGTTAAATGGTCTCCTCTTGCTTCATAAGAAGAGTGTGCATTAAGGATACCAAGAACATTTGTTAGGACCTCAAGAAATGATGATCTAAGGCTGATGAACCACCTCTGGAATAAGAAGTCATTATCTGAAGAGGCACTGGATGCAAGAGCATTATTTGCTAATAATGTTCTGCCACAAATATCAGATATCTTTGCTCGGAAACCATGCAACTCTGATGATCTACTGAGGGTGCTATCAGCATCTGTTTCAGTACAGTAAAGATCCTCACTAAAATCACCCTCCATTTTTAGCTCACCAACTAACTTTATAGTTGCTGAGGGAAAAAACAATAGTTTCATCTCAATTTCGCCAGAAGCAAGAAGTAGCAACGATTTGAGCCAAAAACTGAAAGAGCCTGCTTCAAAAGCATCTGCCAGTTTTATGAAGACAAAAGAAGCTGTGAACCAGAGACCTTTACGACAACAGTACATAGAAGACCTATAAGCTTCCCAGTATTTCTGCTTCTTTGTAAGCATTTTGGTCATTCGAAGTGCACATAATTCCTGAGTTATCCAAACAGAAGGAGTGAAAAGTGTATTACGATGCTCTTTTGAATCACCAGATTCTTGATTACCACCACTGATTTTACAAGTATTCTGGGTAACACAAGCACACATTATCAAATGGAAGGATTCATATGTGCTCCAGTGCTGAGGAGCATCCTGATGCACATACTTGATTAGACCCTTGATGCTATCATGAGGATTGTATCTAGCACCATATGTTTCACAGAGCACCTCATGACAAGCATTTGCAAATTTGAGGGTGCAACGAATTAGGTCATGCATTATGGACTTTCTATTCTTGCAATCAATTTTGAGAAAATCCAGTTTTCCATTGCCAATATCTGTTCCAATGCATGAAGCTTCGATGCTTGTAGCTAACAGTTGAACATTGTCATCTGAAGTGCTCAATTCTTTAAGGGCAACACTTGTCTGGAATGGTTCAACAGAAGTAACAGAAACTTCAGAGTAATCACTTCCATTAATTAGAAACAGTTCTTTTACAAGGCTTTTCAGTATATCAAGAGCTACAGAAGCAGCAGAAGGGTAGCATGAAACAAGCTTCAGCATAAGTCTGAAAGGAGTTTTGTATGCCTTATCCACTGCAGATGATATGCAGATATTTCTGCTAGCAACTTCATTGACCAGAGATATAATATGATTCACAATCATTGCAATGATCTTACACAGAGGTCCGTTCATACTATTATCTTCAGTTAATGGTATGTTGTTCATCATTCCTTTCCACTCAGCGTATGCAAATGACGAACCCTTAAGAACTGATATGTTATCTGACCTCACTTCCTTGAGAATACAAAAGATTTCCACAAGAATTTCCATAGCGGTACCTTCCATCTCCAAAGAAGAAGAATCTAAAGAACTTTCAGCAGCTAGAAGAAGCTTAGATAACTCAGAACCATTGGCATGATGATTACTTGACGCTTTACAGCATAACATCTGAAAACGTATTTTTACAATCAGATAAGAGAAAATGGAGTATAAATCAAGCACAGCAAGTAGTCATCACCTTCTGCAGAATCCTTAACACATCGCTCTTACAGTCAAGTGGAAAATCCTCATCATCAATTGGTGGCAACAATCTGCCAAAAACAGTCCTAATAACTGGAAAATGGCAGGTATTTCTGCGAAACATAAAACGCATGCATTTTAACGCCACAGACTTCACAGAAGAGGAATCATGATCCATAAACAGTAACAGTAAATCCACCTGCAATAGGAAGTTGATCAAAGAAATAAAATTAGTTCAAAACCAATCAACAGTGGAGAATAGTCATATTTGTGGATCATTGCTGGCCCCGAGGGTCTTATCCGGAGAATCAGGTAAATGCATAGCTTTTTAAGTTAATATAGAAGTTTGCAGCCATATAAAACGGAGGGTGCAATATGAATGCTAGTGCCAAAGAAGGGAAGGAGGTTTTTTGGGATAACCTCCAAGTACTGTGAATCTGTGTATATGATGGATCCAATGTTGCATAATTTAAATTTTATCTAGCAGTGCTTTCACATTACAGAAAGCACAAAGAAGCAGCTGTATTCCAGTAAACTGACAAAGGATGAAGTATAGGGGGGAAATTTCACAAGGAAGGCCAACGGAGGGGCCTCCCGGTGCCAACGCCGGGGATAGAACCCGGGTCGCCGGCTTGAGAGCTGGCTCAAGGAGCCACTTGGACTCACCAGCCCTACGTATAGGAAAACTAATATTGTTTGAAAAAGGGAAAATGCAATTGCCAATGGAAATTTGGGACCATATGTCACTTAAATTGAAATCTTTTTCAATAAATAAAACTGTATGCTTAACATGACATAATAGGAAACACAATTGCAGGGATGATAGCATTGCGCTACCTGGTCAGAAAACAAAATGATCGACTTGGATGACAGCCTTGAGAGCGAAAAGAGCATTTCAGATTTGAAGATATCTTCCAGTGTGCCTAGAACCATCTGTTTTCCAACCTGGAGGTTGACAATAAAAATCTCTTCTTAAAGTTCAGTGAGTACGACGGCATAAAAAAATATGAAGAAAAACTGGAATGTGAAAGCGGAATGAACACTATCCTGTTCTCTCCATTTCAAAATCCCCTGTATCAGTTATTGCCAAGGATGACTCGTCATCCTCGTTGCGTCTGACAAAGTGACGAGGCCGACATGCATGGACGTTGACACTTCCATTCCAAAGATGGATTTGGTCTCCTTATAGATGACGAACGGGCCCGCACGGCACGCCGTGCCACCCGGGCCGTGCCTAGCCTTCGGCCCAAGCACGACACTATGGGCCGTAATTCATGCCGTGCCGGCCCGCTAAGCATGGCTAGATCTACGGGCCGTGCCGGCCCAAAGCCCGGTGACCTTAAGGCACCTCAAAATGCTTCTCATCCAACACTTAGCACAAATTCATTCATTCAAATTTCAAAATCTCAATTCACAAGTCACAATCACAATGGTTCACAGATTCAAATTTCTAAGTAAATGACCAAATGACTCGTTCACAATCATAATTGTTCACAGATTCAAACTTCTAAGTAAATGACCAAATGACCAAACTTAGTTACTTAGTCACAAGTTGATCACATATTCTAACTTCTAAGTCAAGAACTTAGCAAACTCCAAATGACCAAATCCAACAAAACAAAAGGCACCAAAGGAGATAAGATGAATGAGCTGTTTGTGCAATGCTGCCTCATTAAAAACCTTTCTAGGTAAAACTCACCCTTGTGAAAAAACCCTAGAAAGGAAAAAAGAGTGCAGCACAGCTCTTAAACTAAATCATTGTCCAAAGGTCTCACAGTCACAATCGATGACAGATACAGATAACGCTCTCCTCTCTCAAGTCTCACACTAACTCACTAAGTACCAGCACCAGTCCAGTCCCCACTCCCCAGATAACACTCTCCTCTCTCAAGTCTCAGCTCTCAAGTCTCACACTAACTCACTAAGTACCAGCACCAGCCCTATATAGCACTCTCATCTCTCAAGTCTCACACTAACTCACTAAGTCTCACACTAATCAGCACCAGCCCCAGATGTACCACCAGCCCCAGATATACCAGCAGCCCTAGATGTAGCACCAGCCCCAGTTGTACCAACAGCAGCCCTAGATTCATCTTCATCAAGATACAAATTCTTGAAGGAGTCTTCCAACTCTTGGTTGTAAACAACATGTTGTAACATTCTTTCTCCTAACTTCCAATCCTTTATGCAGGTCAGCATCTCCATAGTTTCAGGCAACAAGCGTCGTTGCCGCTCTTCAATTATCCTTCCTGTCAAGCTGAAACATGATTCTGAATAGATAGTAGAAACATGAACTGACATAATATCTCTAGCCATTATAGATAGGATTGGATAGGTTAGTTTGTGATCACGTCACTAGAGAAGTAAATCAAAATCATCCTCATATGCAGTGACATTGTCACTGTCTAGATAAACTGAAAGCTCACAAACAGCAGAACTAGATAAAGATGAAGTGGGGGCAGAGGTAGGGGAAGGACCAACAATACCAGATCCAGGGCCTCCAAAGATTCTTCCCCATGCCTGTTTTTTCTTACCTGTATGACTTACAGGATGTGCATCCCTTTGAGACCTAGCTACACCTAAACTTTCTCTCATATTTGTTAAACAACTTGTAAATTTTAGTTTTCACATCAGCATAATATGAACTGTATTCACAACCAGTGGTCTCTTTAAGTAATTGTAGAACATTAAATAAACCTCTCATCTTAGCTTTATGATCAAGAATGAATGCAAATGAATATAACAAAAGTATATCCTACCAGTATTTAAGGAATTTAAGCTTCATAGGATATACAACAGCTATTAGATTTTGATCTTTTTCACTTACATGCAAATGAGAATAAATCTCTAGTAGATGGTGCAGAATAAGTGGATTAGTTGGATAGTAAACACCAGAAAGAACAACAATGGAGTCATAAAATAGTTCCAGAAACTCCAATATCTTTTCAACTACATACCAATGCCTTGCAGACAACAATTGTGAACCATAATTGGAATTAATGAACATAGAAAACATATGCTTATATGGAACCAAGTTTTTAAGCATAATGTATGTAGCATTCCATCTAACATCCATATCTAAGCCAAACTTTCTAGGTCTAACACCTTGAGCAGTACAGTAGTTCTTGAACATAGCAATTCTTTGATTAGAGGAATTTAAGAAGTTAATAACAGTTCTAAAATCTTCTATGTAAGGTTTGAACCTCTTTAAACCAAATTTTACAATCAGATTAATGATATGACAAGCACAACGTTGATGCACAAGACTATACTTACGCTTAGAAGGATCTGAAGGCTCAGGTGAAGGATCAGGACCTAAATAACCAGTAAACATAGATGTCAAAGTAATCATAGCTTTAACATTATAAGAAGCATTGTCTAAAGTTATAGAGAAAACCTTATCAATCAGGCCATATCCTCAATCACACAAGCAATTCTTTTAGCAATATTTTCACCAGAATATTTCACCTCAATCAAACTAAGACCAATAACCTTTTTTCTGTAACTCCCAATCAGCACTCACATAATGAGCAACAACACTAATGTAGTTCTTCTTGGCATTACCAGACCAAATGTCTAAAGTCAAAGCAACAGGGGAAGCAGCAGACAACACAGAATTCTTAAGCATATTACGATGTTCAGTAAACAGCTTACTAAGATCTCTAGTGGTGGTCTGTCTAGATACCTTAACAAACCTAGGGTTATGAGCACGAACAATGTACTCCTCCTAGGCCTCTGTCTCACCAATACCTAACGGCAAATCAAGCCTAGCAATCAAGCGACACAACTTAGATCTAGCAACATTAGGTTTATAGTCCTAGTTATGCACAGAACCATCAGGATTGTAAGCAAGCCTAGATTGAACCCTAGCAGCTTGATCAGTTTTTTGCTTACAAGATTTCTGGTGCCTCTTCAAGTGGCCAGTGCTAGCAGAAGATCTAGCAGACAACGTATGCTTACATATTTTACAGGTAGCTTTTAGTGCAAATCTGCCTACCATTCACAGTCTCATAGACCTCATCAAAATCAGCCCACACAGCAGATTTACGCTTACCAACAGAAGAGGTACCAGCAACAGATGGAGATGAGATGTTGGAGGTGACCGGGGTCCCAGTCACCGTCGCCCCTTCATCATCGCCGCGACCGTCGCCGTCTAGATCGATCTGAGCAAAGCCGCTACCGACATCGATACCGAACAACACAACAGCGTCCTCACGGGGGTCTTCATCGTCCTTGCCCTCGGTGGCCAGGCCTAGCGGCAAGACGACATCGCCTTTAGCCATGGCGCCCTCGTCGTCCTCCTCTCCAACCCCGTTCCTCAACGGTGCGCGGGGCCACCTTGGTCGCTCTATGCCACAGCTAGAGGACGATGCATCGGCTACCGACCTACGCAAAGAGAAGAAGAAGAAGGGTTAGGGTTAGGGTTAGGGTTAGGGTTCATACCTACGCAACCGGAGCCCGGTGCCAGAGAAAGAGAAGACGAGGGCCACCTAGAGGAAGACGACACATCGATTAGCAACGACGGCGAGCGGCAGAGTAGGGACAGACGGGGACACAAACTCACATAATCACTGAGATCTAAAGGGGAGAGAGGGAGACACAGAGAGGGAGGGGATCAGGGTCAAGGAGGAGGAGAAGGGAGCGTCGTTGCCGGCGGCAGGCGGGTCGGGGTTGGGGTCACCGGAGTCGGCGAGGACGGACACCACCAGAGGAGACCGCAATGCGCGAGGCGAGAGCGAAACGAGAGAGCGGCATGGCGGGTGGGGAAATGATTTAGGGTTTCAGGGTGACGGGAGGGAGCGTCGTGGCCTCTCGGTTATATATGAGGGGGGTAGGCGGGGGCGCGGGGCCGCGGCCGCGAGGAGCTGTTGAGGCCAGCTGGCCAATTGGGTTGGGGGGATAACGGGCCACTGCCGGGCTGGCCGTTGAAGGTTGGGTTGCGTCTTGGCACGGCACGCCGTGTTCGGGTAAGGTAAGGCCCAGGCCAGCTCGCTACATACAAGGGGCGTGTGCGGCCGGGCCCAGACGCCATCGGGGCGGGCCGTGCTCGTGTCATGCCAAATTTGCGAGCTTTGGGTCGGGCCGCTGCGTGCCTCGGGCTGCATGGACATCTCTGGGTCTCCTAATTGACAGATCATCAAAAAAACACTCTCAAATTTGGTACCGACTGATCAATCAATCAACAATCGCACGATATCTCTTATAGAGAGCTCTCGCTTTCCTTGCACGCATCTCTTCTTATATAGCCACATTCCTCCGTAGCATGTCGATGCCTCCCTTTCCTCAAGCATTGCTCTCGCCATTGAGAGCCCATTCCAAAGTGTATGTGGCAACGATGGCCATGGCGAAAGAGGCGGAGAGGGTCGACGAGGCCGGCGGGGACCGCAAGAGGAAGAAGACGCTGGGGCGTCAGAACATCGAGATGAAGCCCATCCAGTGCCCCGAGGCGAGGCACGTGTGTTTCTCCAAGCGCCGCGTTGGCCATGGCCTCCTCAAGAAGGCCACCAAACTCTGCGAGCTCACCGGCGCGCAGCTCGCCATCATCGTGTTCTACCCAGCCCCCGCCGGGAAGCCCTACTCGTTTGCGCACCCCTCCGTGGACGCCGTCATCGAGCGCTACTGCAACCCCTCCCCCTCCGCCGCCGCGATGGCGAGCGAGGCGACGACGACGCGCCCGACGATCATGTGTGGCTTCAACAACGAGTGCGAGCGCCTGCGCAAGGCCATCGCGGCGGAGGCGGGACGAGCTAGACGTGGCGGCGCGCGCGGCTGGCGTGTGGACCGCTGGGTCGCCAACGACTCTCACTACCGCGGCAGCCCCGTCTCTCCAGCGGCAGCGGTGGCGGCGAAGTCCAAGGCCACCGCGGCAACCCCGCTTCTCAGCGTGCGGCGGTACCAGAGGCCGCGCCCCCTGCGAAGCTCGTCGCGGCACCGGCACCGGCACCAGCCCCAGCCCCAGCCCTGGAGACCAAGCCCACACAGGTCCTCGCGCCAGCCAAGAAGACACTATTCTCTTTCTCCAAGGACAAAAGGAACAGGTAACATTCACGCCATGTACCAAACAAAGAGCGTTTACGGTCTCTTGTAACAGCTAGCCCCGGTAACCGATTGCATTAGCATTCCCGTTGCCACCGCGGAAACCAAACAGCGCCAAAGTCATGATGATAAACTGCGATCATTGGTGTTCGCTCTAAACCTCAGTAAACGCAGAACCAAGGCTGACCGTCATTGTGAAGGTGGTGCACTGCCACGGCATGGAGGGGCATGAGACATAGTAGCTCCGCTGCCTTCTCCCAAACCTCGGATTTGATGCCAATTGTCGCCCTAACTCGTGAACGCCCTCTTCTCTCTCGATCACGCTCTTGCTCTGTTGTCGGACGGCAAACAGAACGGAAGAACGGATGAAAATCGCAGAGATTTTTGGCGCTGCAAGCAGCAGCTTTTCTGACTCAATTTGCAAACACAAGTAGAGGGAATTGCAATCGAACGCGACCTTTCTGCGGCCACGAACGCGCACGGCAACAGATCGAGTAACCGACTGCCGACGCAGGTCACCCGCATCGTGCTCGCCATCGACGCGCTCTGCAGCGCGCTATCCGCGCCACCGAGCTGCCGTGCGCGCGGCAACAGAGTAACAGACTGCCCGCGCACGCACACGTCACACACGCTAACGCTATGTTTGTACACGCACATCAGATTATTGCTAACACGGACTACAGTAGCAGTGCCAGTGTGCACAGGCCTCTCATCATTGTCGAGCTTCACGCGGTGAGACCGAGCCGCTGGAGGTGATGGTCAGTGTCCTCCGGGTGTTCGTCGAGCTCCCGCTGCCGCGGCGGCAGCACCCACCGCCCGTCCTCCGTCCTCACCATGCCCTTGTTCTCCGCCTGGTTACCACACGGGCGGACCATGTGCTCGTCGCGGAGGAAGTCGGCCGACTTGTTCACCAGCGCGGGGTCCCTGCCTCGGAGCTCGAACCCCTCGCCGGAGCCACGGAAGCCGTCTAGCAGATGCAGGTGCGCCTCCAGATTGTGGTAGGCTGGTAGCACGAGATGTCCAGGGTCTCCTTGAGGAACGGCGACGCCCTGTGGTCCAGCTCCAGCGCCACGCCCAGGTGCGTGTACACGCCGCCGACGCCCAGCCCGTCCACCGCCCGCAGCACGAGCTCCGGGAACGCCGCCTCGATGAAGAACACGCCGGACACCTTGGGCACCCTGTCGTGCACGTTCACCACGCGCAGCGCCCGCACGCCGAGATCCTCTCTCCACGTTCACGTCCGGGTCCGGGCACGGGACGCCCGTCTCGCGCAGCGGGATCTGGTCGGACGTCAGGTCCGCCACCCACTCGAGGCGGGTGATCGTGCCACGCCACGCCACGGCGATGTCCCGGCGGCCGAGCCGCGCCGTCTCCTCGTCGGTCGACACGGCCACGTACCCGATGAACGTGCCGGACTCGCTCCACAGCTTTGCGTCGGAGGCCGTGTGCTTCCGGTTGGCGAAGTTGGGGAGCTTCAGGCCGTTGCAGGTGGCGAAGAGGTAGCGGCTGACCTCGTAGCCGACGCCGACGAGGCCGACGTCGTGGAAGAAGTTCCTGGCCGGGTACTTGCAGCTGCCGCAGTAGGGGGAGAAGCGGTCGTAGTCGAAGCTGTCGTAGGTGGCCTGCGCGAACTCGCCGTAGCGGATGAGCTCGCCGCGGAGCACCGCGTCGAGGGGGTCCAGCAGACCATCCCAGCTGTTGCTACCATGGATCTCCCGCCACCGTGCGGCCAGTTCTCCGTCGTCAGAGAATGCCCGGACGGCTTCTCCGCCTGATCAGAGCCGCGGCCCGTGTCCCCGATCACAGGGGCCGCCCGGTCGGTTGTCAACGCCGAGGCGACGACGACGACATAGTGGCAAGAACGACGACGACGGCGCTGAAGCGTGTCCTTCATCAGTGCCGCATTGGGGAAGCCCCAGTGGTGCACGGTGACGGTGGAGAGGAGGCTCAGGCAGGAGGATATGGTGGCCGCCATCACCTGCTTGGTGTGGTCAGTGGTCACCGTCGACGTCGACGCGATCAGAGATCAGACGACGTTATGCTTGTTTTGAACGTCAAGGTGGCCTAGCTAGTAGACTACTCGTGCCGTCGTGCGCGCAGTGGCTACAGTTTTCTTCCTTTCCTGGCACTGGAACGCGTGCTTTGCCGAGGGCCTGAAGATTTGCCGAGGGCCAAATCTCGGGCACTCGACAAAGATGCTCTTTGCCAAGGGCCAGACACAAGAGCCCCGGTAAAGAACGGCCCTCGGCAAAGAGGCCTTTGCCGAGGGTACGACCCTCGGCAAAGACAGGTCCTCGGCAAAGATGTCCTCGGCAAATTAGGCCCGTTGGGTCACGGCGGCCATTTCCCGTCAAGCTTTGCCGAGGGCCACCCGTTAGGCCCTCGGCAAAGATTTTTTATTTTTTTTTAAATTCTTTGCCGAGGGCCCAGATCCACGGCCCTCGGTAAAGATTTTTTATTTTTTTTAAATTCTTTGTCGAGGGCCCAGATCCACGGCCCTCGGCAAAGATTTTTTATTTTTTTAAAAAATTTCTTTCGAGGGCCGAGATCCGACCCTCGGCAAAGATTTTTTATTTTAAAAAAATTCTTTCGGGAACCAAAGAAACCCTCGTCAAAGAGCCCTCAGCAATTTTTTTTTTGGTTTTTTTAGCCCAGTTTTTTTGTGGTGCTACAATACATTGTTTTGAACTCAATTTTAAAATTTAGGCCAATTTTGATTTTGTTTTGTATATTTTCTTAATTTATTTCGATTCTTTGATTTTTTTCGAATATGTCAAATTTGAATTGTAGGTGCATGGAATATTGCAATGTAGTGTTTCGAAAAATGTTATTTATGTTAATTGGTGCATGTTGAGTCCCTATCCACGACCCGCATCAAATTTTCACGCATCTTGTTAGCGTAACATGGCGACCAACTGCTTAGGAAAAGTGTTTTAAAATTATATAAAATCCATATTAAAAAAAATCACGAAAACTTGGCGAGATGCCATGTTATCAAATGTGGCTGTGGTAAAAATTGAGAAAGGCTTGACGAGTTGCGGCGTCGGATGTTCAGAATCTCCACATGCGATATTTTGAGGTAAAAAAATTTTTTTTTTTGAGATTTTTTTTGTCGAGGGTTTCGCCTTAAGGAGGGCTGAAAATGCCGGCGAAAATTTTAAAAATTTTTTAAAAATAAAAATTTTTTTTGAGGGCCGGATGGCCCTCGGAAAAGAATTTAAAAAAAAAAAAAAATCTTTGCCGAGGGCCGTGGAATCGGGCCGTGGATCTGAAAGAATTTTTTAAAAAATAAAAATCTTTGTCGAGGGTCGTGGATCTAGGCCCCAGAAAGCACCGAACCCTAAACAGCATGCCCAAATTCCCGATCGGAAATTGTGAAAAAAAAAAATGGTCGACTCCTCCCCCCGCATCGCGCTGGCTCCAAGCCGGCCTTGCGTCCACCATGGCCCTGGTGCTGGCAGCCTGCCAGCCCCTTGGCCCGGGCCAGCGCCGCCCACCCCCACCAGCGCCATTCCCTGACGGCCCGCCACCACCCACCGCGCCGCCTGCTGGCCCCGAGCCTGGCAGCCGGTCGCCTCGCGCCTCCACTGGCCGCCGCCATTGCCATGCCAACGCCTGCCACGCCGCCACGCCCGCCGTCGCCCAGCAGCCCAGCGCCCCCGGTGCCCCACCCCAAGCCGTTGCCACCACGCCATGTGGCGGCCGAGGTCACGCCCGCCTCCGTTCCCCGCCTCCGTCCGAGCAAGGGAGGTCGACCTGCCGGCCTTCCAGTGGCTCCCCCTAGCCGGCCTTTCCGCCTGACCCCACCCCGAGCCGCCCGTCGGCCGGGCTCTTTGTTGGAGGGAGGAGGAGGAGGGTGAAGTTGGAGAAGAAGAGAAGGAGAAGAGGAGAAGGGAAGGGAAGAAAAGGAGAAGAGAAGGAGGAAGGGAAGAGAAGGAGAAGAAGGGAAAAGGAGAGAAGAAAGGGAAGAGGGGAGAGGAGTACTCCAACGCCCGCTCGACCTCGCCGGAGAGAAGAAAGTGACCCCCATAGACTGCGACGCTGACTCCACCACAACCCTAGGTAAAACTCTCGTTGTCGGCCTTCGTGCAGTATGTGGTTGTGTGGGCCTTCGTCAGAATAACTTGATATGAGGGCCTTCGTGCCGTTGTGGTTGTCGCCTTCGCCGTGTGCGTTGGGAATGTCGACCATCGTGTCGCTTTTTTTTTGTAGAGTTTTGGAAACCTCCCGTGCGAGGGGAGGTGCTGCCAAATTTTGAACAAAAATAACCTATTGTCTTTTTTATGCAGGAGAAGAGTACGTCGGGGGACCCGGAGGACCCCGATCGTCTTCGTCGACGTCGTGGTTCTCCGCCTCGCCTGCAAGGCGCCACGCCATCTGCGTCGATTCGCCACGCCCGCTAGCCTTACTTCACCGACACCCTTGGTATAAATAACCTCTTTTTTGCGCATGTGCCGTCAGAGCCCGTGCGTAACCTAGTTAGGCATCTCCCGTCCAAAGAGATACGGTCGTAGGTATGCGGATCTTTGCGTATCTGCGAGCGATCTGCTTTCGGATTGTCCGTTTTTTTGGACAGCCCGTGGATGCGTAGATGGGTTAGTTTCCATGGTCCGCTCCGGTCCGAGAAGGAGTTTAGGCAACACCTCCCTATTGTTCTCCGGATACACACTCTCCCTTGCGGGGACGTGTATCGGGAGAACAACGGGAGGTCTTTGCCAAAATTTATCTCGGAGAGGAGCGAGCATGAAAACCCGACCTCATCTACGCATCCATGGTGTGGATTAGGACCTATCCTCACCTATTAGGCGGTAGAAACACACGCGTAGATACAATTGATGGTCACAATACTCTATGTTGTAAATGTTAAAGGATGGAGGACCGTTAGTGGATGTACACGGGCCGGAGAAAGGGAGTAACTACGACTATGAATGGGTGAAGGGATGATGGTTTCTTGAAACATGCATTTGGCCAGAGCGGGAGGACATTCTCTAGTTTGGTGTCCCTGCAGCAAATGTGACAATAGGAGAAAAGTAGACGAGAAGACCATGGGTAGACATCTTGTGTTCAATGGTTATATCGCTGGCTACAAAGCAGTGGATCTACCATGGTAAAGCGAGATCGTATAAGAGCGGAGGTGGTGAGAGCACGCCTCGAGGCTTTTGATGATGATGCCGGGGTAGCAGACATGCTAGATGACGCCCACCAAGCTCACTTCGCTGAACGACGTGAGAAGGAGGAGATGGAGGAATCCGCAAAGGACTTCTACAAAATGTTGGACTCGGCACAGAAACCCCTTCACGAGCGTACAATGATTTCTCAGCTAGATGCGATTGGACGCGTAATGGGGTTGAAGGCCGAGTTAAACCTGAGTCGAGAAGGCTTCGATAAGATGTTGGCCGTGTTTGGCACCATGCTACCGGAGAAGCACACTTTGCCGATGAACTTGTACGAGGCAGAGAAACTCCTTCGTATGCTTAAGATGTCGTATGACAAGATACATGTTTGTCCGAAGGGGTGCGTCCTATTTAGGAAAGAACATAAGGATGCAAATTCTTGTCTGAAGTGTAAATCCTCCACGCACTGGAGGTAGACTCGTGATGGTCGAAGAAGAAGAAGCGACTTCGATCCCCACGAGAGTGCTACGTCACCTTCCTTTCCTACCGAGGATCCAACGGCTATTCATGACCGAGGAATCCATGAAATAGATGACATGGCACAAAGATGGCAAATGGTACAATCACGGGAAGATGGTACATCCGTCGATCTTTGAAGCATGGACGTATTTCAATGACAAACATCGTGACAAAAGCATTTGAGGCTCGTAATGTACGTGTCGTGGCCGGCGGCAGCAGATGGGTTCAATCCTTATGGAATGATGGCTGTCCCATACACATCTTTGGCCCATTTTGTTATCCCCTCAATCTCCCTCCCGGCATCTCCTTTCAACGACATAACGTATTCTTGTCGTTGATAATTCCTGTACACCCGGGGAGTAATATGGGTGTGTTCATGGAGCCTGTGATTGATGAATTGATCCATGCTTGGGAGAAGGGGGTATGGACATACGATCGAGCTACAAAGACAAGCTTTAAAATGTACGTTTGGTACCATTACTCCCTGCATGACTTCCTGGCGTATGGGTTATTCGCCGCCTGGTGTGTTCACGAGAAGTTCCCATGCCCAGTATGCAAGGAAGCCGTGAGGTTCATTTGGTTGAAGAAGGGTGGCAAGTATTCGTCGTTCGACCAGCATCGTCAGTTCCTCCCTCTAAACCATGAATTTAGAGAAGACATCAATAGCTTTACGAAATGTGTCAAAGTGACAGACCCTAAACCGCACTTGAGGACTGGTGCCGAGGTTCGTGTTCAGATAGATGCTCTCGTGCCCAATGAAGAAGGTGGTTTTGTGGGATATGGTGAGGAACATATGTGGACTCATAAATCCGGCTTGACGAGGCTCCCCTATTTCGATGACCTTCTTCTGCCACATAACATTGATGTAATGCACACTGAAAAGAATATCGCCAAGGCACTTTGGGGAACTCTCATGGACACTGACAAGTCTAAGGACAACGTTAAGGCTAGAGTGGACCTAGCGACGTTGTGCAATAGACCGAATCAAGCGATGCAACCTCCTAGTGGCCAAAACAAGAACTGGAAAAGGCCTAAGGTCAATTTCGTCTTACAAATCGATCAAAGGAGGGAGGTACTAAAATGGATGTAGATATTAATGTTTCCAGATGGATATGCAGCGAATCTTAGCAGGGGAGTGAACTTAGGCACTCTACGAGTCAACGGGATGAAGAGTCATGACTACCACATATGGATTGAGCGGCTTCTTCCGGCGATGGTCCGAGGCTATGTCCCTGAGCATGTCTGGCAAGTGCTGGCAGAGTTGAGCTTTTTCTTCCGTCAGCTTTGTGCCAAGGAGATATCTCAGACCATCGCTCAGGACTTAGAAAAAACGGCACCTGTGTTGCTCTGTAAGCTGGAGAAGATCTTTCCACCCGGCTTCTTCTTGCCGATGCAACATCTGATTGTGCACCTCCCGTCCGAGGCATGTTTGGGGGGGCCCATGCAGGCCCGTTGGTGCTATCCAATCAAGAGATGTCTAAAGACTCTTCGCAAAAAATGTACAAATAAAGCCAGAATTGAGGCTTCCATTGCAGAGGCATGCCTTCGGGAGGAGGTGGCAAACTTCACATGGTAAACTACCTTCGGGAGAAGATTCCATCTATCCTGGAAAAGATGTCTACATTGTGGCTCAACAGGCCGTGCAGGTGTATTATACTCGATACGCCAACCAAGACAAAGAGGATCTTAAGGGTTGGGCTATTGTGCACCAGGTATCTCCACATGGTAAACTACCTGCCCCAAACGATGATGATTACAACTTCAACGCAAACACATATGATGGTCAGTTTTATCAAGAAGATGGGCTACCAGGCACGTTTGAGATAGTCTTACCCGAAGCAATCGAAATGGAAGTAGACAACGAAACGATTGATGACGAGGTCGATGGAGATGTGGTGGTAAATGCCAAGGACATAGCAATGCTTGAGCGATTACTTCTAGGCAATGACGACGATGACAACATAGAACCTTCGGATAGTGTTGCCCATTTGGACAATTTTGACAGTGATGATGAGACCTATGATCCCAATCATAAAGATTATTCCTAATACATGTAATACTATGGTTTTTTAATTTGTGTTTTGTTTATATATTTTGAATCTATTTCTAATATATGTACTAATTAGTCTTGTTCATTCTTTGTGATTGCAGGTGCTTGGACAAAGATGGCGAGCAGACGTCCACGCCGTGACACGCCCTCGGTTTATGGGAGAGACCGCCCTCTCCTTCGAGGTGAGGGGTCGTCGTCCGGGGTAGCGTTCGCAGGAGGTGACGAGAGGAGGACTAGGGGCAGCCGCCACAGGAGGCAACGGTCTCCTCCCTTGACACATGACGAGGTGCTGGAGGAGGAGCACGTGACGGCCACGGCCTCGTCCTCGTCGGAGGACGAGAGGGGTCAGCAGACGGGCGAGGGAGGCGAGGCGCTCGAGGGCGAGGGAGAGGGTACCGCTACCCGGACTCTCTATGAGCGAGGTCCCGCGAGCCTCCCTCCGGTTCCGCTTCCTCACAACCGCTCAATGATTCGGCCTATGGCAAAGAGGTAAGTAACTATGGATGTTATCACAACTACTTCATAAGATATGTTGGAAATCTTAAGAGAAACTGATAAATTTTCTTAATCACTTGTGCAGGGCCTGGTTGGTTTTGTCGGGTACTCCAGCATGCACCCCCGCGAGCATCCTTGGTGTTTTGTGCAGGAAATGGTACCCCGGCATTGTGCAACTGTCCGAAGAGCCGGTGGTGCGGGAGCCGGCCTCCAACTGGGACAGGTACGCGCTGGTCACGGATGACACTTACCACAACAAGCAGGAGCGAGTATTGGCGGAGTTTTGGGTAAGTCTCTCTCGCACAACATTGCTTAATACATCACATTCATTGGTTAAATCTTTTATCGAAATAATAAATTGATACATCGGTTTTGTATGCAGAAATATTTCAAGGCCGAAGAAGGACTTGAGGCTCAGGCGGATCGGGCGGCTGCCGCAGCTTGTAGGAAGTACGTCATCGAGATGCATCACCATGGGCGCGTCCAGGCCCACATAGACTACTACAGGTCGGTACTTAGGCAGTCCCTCCCCAAGCCTCAAGCAAGACGGATTACGCTGGCCCGGGACCAGTACCTTGAGGTAGGCGAATAACATTCATAATGATTCGTTTTGATATTAAGTAGGTTCAATTTCATCTTCTTATATGTCAAATACTCACACATGCAATCTCTGCTCCTTTGTGCAGCTTCCGTCCGCGGGTTCCAATCAACCCGCTAGTGCGTCACCGGGTGATCCTGTTTTTCCTTCACCATCGTCTCATAGGCTAGCTTGATGAGGACTCGTGCTAGGTGATGTGGTTGGACTTTAGCGTGATTTGTGATTTATGGTTGTGACTTGTGCTTGGATTTCATTAACTTGTCATAATAAACATGTGAATGATGATGAACATGTGACTTGTCGTTGTAATATATTGTGATTTGTGGTTCACAATTATGGTTGTGATATATTGTGAGAAAATGGGTTCTGTGTGATATATATATATATATATATATATATATATATATATATATATATGAAATGCTTGTGTCGATAGAATGCAAAAAACAAAAAAAAATTAAATTTCTGCCTCTTTGCCGAGGGCAATGACCAAGACCCTCGGCAAAAAAGGGTCATTTGCCGAGGGCCCAAGCAATAGCCCTCGGCAAAGATTTTTTTGGAAAAAAAATCCTGACAATTTCTTTGCCGAGGGCCAGGGAGGAGGCCCTCGGCAAAAGTTTTAAAAAATAAAAATAAAAAAAATTATTTGCCGACTTTGCCGAGGGCCGGCCCTCGGCAAAGAATTTTTAAAAAATCCTGAAAATTTCTTTGCCGAGGGCCAGAGAGGAGGCCCTCGGCAAAGGTTTTTAAAAAAATAAAAAAAATTATTTGCCGAGGGTCGGCCCTCGGCAAACAAATTAAAAAAAAACATTTCTTTGCCGAGGGTGGGCCCTCGGCAAAGAAACCGCCAACGGCGCCGGCGCCTGACGGCCTCTTTTCTTTGCCGAGGGCCGTCCTGGCCCTCGGCAAAGACCCCTTCGCCGTCTAAAAATTCCCCGAGGGGTATTTGCCGAGGGCAGCCCTCGGCAAAGCCTTTGTCGAGGGTTTCTGGGCCTTTACAAAGCATGCGCCTCCAGTAGTGTGGTGTGTTTGAGCTCGGTGCTCGGAGGAGGAGCAGCTCGCCATCGATACGTCCATCCATATATGCGTGCATGGATTGGCCATGGGGTGAGAACTTACAAGTGTTTTAACATGCAATAATATGATTGGCCTTTGGCATGTCTTGGAGGCTCAGATGATGGGCTTGTTCGGCTGGCTTTAAGCCAGCCGGCTGGCTTGTTTTTTCTCTCACGAAATCACTGTTTATATCCTGTCAGAACAGTATTTTTCTCTCACAACAATCAGCCGAAACAGTATTTTTCAGTCCTGGCGAATAGGCCCGATGATGCGTCCACGTGGAAATGCGGCTCGTCCCTTGTTGGCCATGGCTTCTGTGCCCATGTGTGAATGGGACCACCGTCTAGTCCTATCGGTCCCAATGGTTGGCCGCGTGGCCCTTGTAGCAGTTCTATATCCCATTATCCTCTAACTCAAACCCCTAACCAGTCAGCCTTCTAAACATTTTTTTTACAAAACACGGTCACATATATAGACATGCAGGGACACTTACCCACCCTTATAAACTCATGCACACATTCTACCCCTATATACAAGCACCTCCGGAAGACTAGGATGGACCCAAAAGATCTTGAGTTGACGAGGTCACCACAAACACAGACATTCACATATATACATGCATGTACACTCACATCTATGAGCACACGTGCACACACACTCAACAGGGACGTCTCCTATCACATGAAACAACTGTGTCATTAAATCCTAAAATAAATGAAGGAAAATTGGAAAAATGCGAGCACCTACGTAAAGTTGAGGACTATTAAACTCGGGTAGTCAGGTTCCACCACAAGGAGCCTAACAAGCTGAGCTAAGCTCAATTCTTAGCCTTCAAAGGGCATGTCTGGCACGGCTCCGACTACGACTCCGGTAGCAGCTTCTGCGGAGGAGCCATACCAAAAACATTTTAGGAGGAGCCATTTTACAATGAATGAGAGAGAAGTCGAAGTTGTTTTTGGGCGAAGCTGTTTTTGGGCCAGGAGCCAGAACTGCAAAAACTGACTCCTCCACAAGTACCCCATTTCTTTCGAAGGAGCAGTTGAGCACGAGCCATGCCAAACATGTCCTAAATTCTTAATCCCAAAATATTGTACCGTGCTTGATTCTATATAGCCAATGGGCTTTATGTTTTATTTATCATCATGGTTTTATATATTTATTTATAGCATCTTTGTATTAAGCCAAAATTGAACTTGCATTGTAAGGTTAAGCTAGTGCCTACAATTGTCAATTAAACTCAACTCATCAACGACAATAATAGCTAAAAACAGAGTGATGGAAAAGTATATACTATATAGAGTAATAGGTAAATAAATCCTATTCAATGGACAAAGACGAGATAGTATCTACAGTGTTAATTAAAATATGAAATATGAATACATTAGAGAGAATGAAGATAAATGATTTCTAAGTTTATCTTTAAATTTCTAATACTTATAGCTTTCTTAAAATACAAATTAAGTAGAGCATGATTCTTAAAATTTCTAATATTTATAGCCTACTTAAAATTTCTAAAATTGCTTCGTCATTACAATAACATATCAGCAACTCCAACAGCTCGGCTATTCTTATTTTGGAGGTTATTTTAGATTTTGTATAGTAAAAAGTAGGCTCCAATAGATGTGCTATCTACTTTTGTAAAATAGAAAGCTAACTATCCCTTTATTTTAGGTGGCCATATAAAGCCAACTATAGGCGCTAACTATCTAAAGATGAGAAATAGCAAGGCTGTTGCAGATCTCTTCTTTTACGAGGAGTTTTCTATCTTACGAAATGGCTAAACTATGAAGTTTGGCCATTAATTTTAGCCAAAATGTTAGAGTTGCTCAGAATAAGGAGCTAATAAAAGCGTAGCTTCAGGCTCTTTATATAAACCCGTACTAAAGCTATAATAAAATGATTTAAATAGAGAGAAATACATGGGATTGTGGCCTTTCCATTTGAATTTGCGGGCTCCAACCACTTAATACCCTATAAAAACCTTATACATATGTAAGTATACTATAAAAAAGGATTTTAGAAGACATGCCCCGTGATACGTAAGTATTTGGTTGAGCCACCTCTATAAATAGTAAGACTGGCTACAAGTAAACATACGTCTCTCTGTTAATTATCTTTAGATGTGGACGTACTAAGACGGCCACCTCTAAAATATAGCTACTAACAGAGACGTACATTCTAGGATGGGGCATCTAAAAATCGATTAACAGAGGCAACACTCTAAAGACAAAAAAAAATTCATTACTTTTTTTCTATATGAAGTCAGGTGAAGACAAACTTTATACCAAAGTTGTAGATCTCCAAGCGATCTACAACTTTATAATTGATAAGGTTTTTTTGAAAGTGTTTAGAGTACCAAAAGTTGTTTCAAGTTCTAGAATTTTAAATTTTAAAATTTTCAAAACCTTGGAAGTTCGCATGGTCTATAACAAAGTTGTAGTTTTCAATACAATCTACAAATAGTTGACAAGTTTTGAATTTAAGTTGTTTATTGTCCCAAATTTGTGTTTTAAGTTCCTAGAATTTGAAATTGAAAAATTTAGAACTTCCAAATAACCTCGAATGTTCACATGGTTAATACCAAGTGGTCACCCCACAAGTTTGTACTTGATCTCAAATATTTGTTTTACATTCTCATGTTTTGAGATTTAAGTTTTAGAAATTTTCAAATAATCTCGGATGGAGACACGTCATATACCAAATTTATAGTGCCTGACAAGATTTAATGCTTTGTAGTTGTTTTTTATTGGAGATTATTTAGTGGTTGAAATATCCAATACAAGAAAGATTACAAAATATTGATAGAAAAGATAACATCCTACGTATACTCACAAATGCGTGTGGGCCATCTGGCTCTGTTAATAAAAAAGGCTCACCTATGAAAATACTTCCTGTAGTGGTGATAATATACGATACATACTAACATCTAATCTTAAATAATATGAATATATGATACTAATTAACATCATGTCTTAAATTGAGTTCGAAAAAAGAGTTTATACACTCAAAAAGCATAGAATATATATATATGCATGCGCCACGACCACTTGGCGCTTGCCACGGCCCACGTCCCTGTATGGCTTTGTATTAGCCTTAGCAGTTAGCGCACACAGCATGTGCGTGCTTGCATAGGCAATACAACCCGCACCCGCACCCGCACTCTGTCGCTGCTTCAGAGCGCGCCGCACTCCGTCTCTTATCTCATATATATATATATATATATATATATATATATATATATATATATATATATATATATATATATATATATATATATATATATATATATATATATAGGCCGCTCGCTCGTCCAGACATCGCACCCGCCCGACGCAGCTTTCTCCAGCATGGTGGCGTCGCACTCGCGCCCCATCTCTGGCTGCTCGCACACTCCATCCCTGGCTACTCTACGGTCCGTGCCACCTATCTCGTGTCGCGCCTCCATCCACCTCGCTCATCGTGGAAGAGGAGGCATGCGCCTGCGCCTGCGCCTGGGGAGGCTTGCGCCCCCATCAACCTCGCACGTCGGCAGGAAATGGAGACCTACGGCTGCGCCTAGGTGTACGATGGGCCGTTGACATCCCCTCGACTAGCGCATGTTGCAAGAGTATGTTTCAAGTGTTTCAAATGTTATAGAGGTATGTTGCAAGTATTGTATATCGATATTGTAAAAGTAGATCGGAATGTTGCACATGTTGTAATGGATATACGCATTTCAAGTTTATGCTCCAAATGTTTCATTTGTTCCAGACGTATGTTGCAAGTGTTTTATCTGGATGTTGCAAACATGTGTTTTAAAGTGTTTTCAGCCGTTACAACTATACAAGTATAGGCAATTGTTTGCTCACTGATAGGGGTTTGGATCGGAGGAGAGTCACTCTCACGTACTCTCTTCGTGGGGTCGTCTTGGGGTAATCCTAGAATGTACTCGCGCCAATGATATACTCCCTCTGTCTATAAGTCTCTATCATATTAGTCTTCGGCGCAGTGACCGAGGAGCAGCAAACAACGTCGATTTGTATTTAAAACAAGGAGCAGCCAAGGAATCCTAGCCAATGAGTAATAAATGCAGACAAGAAGCAGCCAATGAACACCAAATGTGCAACACGTACTATAAGCTAACCCTGTAGTCCCGATCTAATATGATGGAGACTCTTAGATTTTTTTTTCCTTAGACGATAGAGACTTGTGGACTGAGGGAGTAATACAGACCGAGGTCGGCTTCATGCAGGCTGTGCTTGCTGCCAGGTTGCACACATGGATGCCTAACGCGTTGGGCCCAACGCAAGAAATCAAGGACAAGTATGCCGCCCATGCATGTGGGTTGAGCTCGAGCGCTCAGCCTCGCGCTCCCAATGCAAACCAAACAACGCCCATACAGTATGTTATGGTACCGATCGACACACGTGATTCACGCATCGCGATCGATCGACCCAGATCGAGGGGGCCGGGCCCGGGGCTCCATCGCCATCGCCACCAAAGAGTCCAAGATGTACACGCTGACGGTGACGTAACGAGAACTAAATAATGGGGCATTTCAACTCAGTGCCAAAAATTAGTCATGCATGGAGATAAAAAAAATAGTCATCATGGGTCTTGGACCTAAATCACGGGCTACGGCAGCCGCACACTCATCGTCTGTCCAATAATGAGGGGCAGCGGCAAGGGCCTTCAACACATCCAGCCGCCTGCAGTCATCTCGTGTGATCTTAATTTGCTGGTTCATTTGATTGGTTGGATGAAGTATTTGTTGAAATCAGGGTGATTTAGTGATTCCTGCATGCCCAACTATTTTATAATTTTGAGATGATTTAGTGATTTTTGCATCCCCTGATCTTGGTTTCTTTTATTCAGCAGAAATATTTTTTGACGAACCAGTCTTTCAGGACACCGAATCCTGCTGTTCCAGTATAGCAGACGTAATTCATAGGCCTGAACCTCATTCAGAAAAACCATCCAAACCTTTGGTTCCCTGTTATAGCCATGCGTGTCGATCCCCACCCAACAACCTAATTAAGGGTGCGGTCTTACATTCAAATTATATATCAGCTCATGATATATTTGTTGTTGTGATCTTTTTTCCAGAGGGAAAACAACACAAGGTCACCACCAGCTTCTTCTTTGATCTGTTCTGCTTCAATGCCATGTAGAGGAAAAGTGAGTTTGGGCATCGGATAGTACCATTGTATGAAAACGATGCCGAGTAACCTACTTGCGTCGATGCGGAGGAATGAAAAATTATTTTCTCAGCCGGCGTCGCTGCTTGCTCTTGCTCATGCACGTGAAATGAAGATCACAAGCAAATGCATGTTGATGTTGAACGCTGTGATGTTAGGGTGCTTTATCAGCATCAGTTGTGCTAGCATTCTCAGCCTCGACTACACTATGCGTAGCCTAAGTACCGTGGATAAGGGGGCGTTTCATAGGATTTATGGAACAGATATTCAGTGAAAATACTACTCTTCAACCAAATAACAAAATTCCACGCAGATTCTAGTAGGAAGCAGACAAGAATCATTTCTTCATCTACACTAAGAACCAAGAGCTTAAAAAAAATCTGCTTTTCACTCCCCGCCATAATCACTCTACAATTGATTCTCATCTGACTCTACGCCCCCGCCAAAATCAACCAGAATCACTCCGTTAAAGAATTAAGTAGTTTAAGGTGAAAATTAGAAATTAAAGCTTTACGAGATGCCCTAAGAGGGCAGGAGACGGCTCCTTGCCCAGTGCCCATCCAAAGATGGAGCAGGGAAGTGGCGATCAGCTCGGAGCTAAATTCTTTGGCTGGGCCCAAGTGACAATGGGACACAACTCGGTTACAATGATTACCTATATAGGTTGGTCAGCCTCCGTCTAAGATTATCTCCAACCACAGTACTCAAAATATAAGATATATTCGACATTTAGGTAGTGCTACAGACAAAGGGTTCAATACATATTTGGTATGTTCTCCGACAACAGGACTTAAAAGAGAATTCTTTCTACAAATGGGTTTTCAGGAGAGAGGATGCTCATATTTGGGTTGTGCTCTCTCAGATAACCTAAAATAAGTCACATATAGGTACTCTGTTAGAGACAGATTTTGGATCTCTTGCTACCCATTTTGGGTTTGTGTGCCCATATGGATCACTTGTTGGAGACAGTCTAAGAACATCTCCAAGAGACTTTCTAAATTTCACTCTCAAAATCATCATTTGAAGAGCCATTTACATAGAAATCACTTTCTATATATTTTTACTCTTCAACGGTTTTTCTATATCTTATGCTCATTCTATATAGCCATTCTCATCTTCTATATTTGCCAAGCGAAAAAACCACGATAGAAGATGGTGATATTTGGATGACCATTTAAAAAAGTTGTTGGAGGATAGTTTTTCACCAAAATCTCTATTAATAACATTTAAGAAAGATATGGAGAGTCTCCGGAAGATGCTCTAATCTTATAGATTGGCCAGCCTCCATCTAATCCTAAGCCATTTAAGTGACGTTTCATTCTCCAACTATTATACTTTGGAGTGATTATCTAGTGTCACGAGATTGCAGATTGTGTCAGTCAAGGTAACGCATGCAGTGGAAGCTGGCGTCGAACAACATAGCTCTTCAGCAGACGCTATGTATGTTTTCCCTTACATTCGATAAGAGAACACCACCATTCCTCAGACACCACATTTCAGTTTATAATTGCTAGCATCAATCATCACATATAAATGCAGCAGAGAACAAGCAAGCCTGCACTGCAGACCTTCCTGAGTAACCAAACACTGCACGACTGCAATGACAACACTGGCTCTTCAGGGAGACAGCGACACAAATCAGCGTCCCAGAACCGTACCAGACCATGCTGTGATTACACTGGAACCTAACCCATCACACAAGTTCAGGGGTCATGTAAATTAAGATTCAGAATCAAGGGAACTGCTAGCTGCAACACACAAGTTTATTCTTCTAGAAAATGATACAGCAATTCTTTTGGTTATTCCACTTGAACATCTGCATTGCCACAACAAATAATCACGACTAGCTGTTTCTATGGCAGGAATCCCCCAAGTAACAAATAAACAAGTTTACTCCAAAACACCCATAGATGCTCCATTTGACAATCAACTCCCATGCACAAAGTTCAATATCCCAGTGTCAAAACGAATCATCCTTGCATCCAATCCATTCAAATCTTATCGCAGATCAGTCAAAATGATTCTTTGTAGCAAGGTTATGGGGTCGAACAATATCTTCAGGGGCGAAGCCGTGAAGGCCACCAAAGATATGAAGCCAACACAGAGTGGTCACTTCTTTGAGGAACCGAACCCTCCAAAACCCATCATGGCAGCAATGTCAGGGTCAACGTCCTCAGGTTCATGTTGGGCTGCCTGTTCTCTCTGAAACCATTTGATAGCAAGTGAGTATGAATTGTACTGATTCTCAAACCCCAAAGGACTGTCAGTTATAATTTTCAGTTCAAAGTAAAAAGAAAAAATTGGCAACAGGTTACACTTACTTTCTTCTCTTTCTTCTTTTCTTTGCGTTGCTGCTTCCGTTCCTCCTCCTCTTGCTGTTGTTTCATTATTCTCTCATCCAAATCTGTAAATATTAAAAAAAAAACTATGGGACGATTTTGCGAGTAATTTCTTATGCTCCCTATTCCCTAGATATATTGTGGAAAGATTTCATTCTCAATGGTAGAATGGGGCGACGAAACTGACACCATATATGAAGGATTTTCTTTCTCACCTTGTTCAGTAAAGGCGCTTGGGTCCTTCCTTTTCTTAAGTGCCTCAAACCTTTTCTGAACCTGCAGCCAGAAGAGTGAAAACAAATAGCAGATGGTTAAAAGAATACCACTGGCTGAAAATTGGATGACAAACTAACTATTCAAGCATTTGTTCACTAGCCTTGCATGAACCAATAAGAATAATGTCATGACATGATGTGCCTCTTTGGCATAGTTTCTGCTTCACCATCTAACAGGAAAAACAAAAGGCAAAGTACTACCAAATGAATAGATTCTAAAGCGGCTTAAGAGGGCTGAAATTGAACTTCTGCTTCTCACAAGCTATTCCTACAAGCTGGATTCTGCACAAGCAGAAGCTGTGCCAAAGGGAGCCAAATGCATGACAAAATTTTGGGTCTGCTACTAAATATGAAAAGAATAAAATTGCTGACTTTCAATTGCAGATCCAATACCAGGCTCAAATGTACTACCTGTTCAAGTGATGCCCTTTCAACACGCATAGACATGCCCAGCGCTCTCTGATCTGTCATGTTAAAACCATGACCCATGAAACATGAAGATGATGATAGCAAAATTTAATGCACTAAATGAGCATAAACTAGAGCCTCATCCACTTACGCTTCTTGCCATTTATGTGATCCAAATAGTTGGCTGAATCTTTAACAACACATTCACATACAGAACAGTAGTACCCAGCCTGTCAGAAAGTAGGTAAAGTTTAAAGGAAACTTTTATGCATTGAATTAATCATCAAAGTAAGAGAGGTTCATTTCTGTAGAATGTTAAGATCGTAAATAGCATTGGTATGATATGCACATAATCAAGCCTACAACATGATAAAAGAATAGGAGGTAAGAACACAAAAGTATCTCCTACTAAGATCTATGTTTACTATCAAAGGAGCAAAGCAACTACATTCTAGAAATTTTTGTCAAGAATTATGATATGATGAAAATACTTCAAGATCACTGTAAACACTATATGACATGCCTTATGGGATTTATGCACAAACCTGCTGATTCAACGGTGCAATCGGGGTCACCACCTGGAAAAATAGATAATGAAAGGTGCAGTTAATTATCTTTTAGAAACAGAAAGGTGTTCTTTTTCTAAAAGCAAGTTGTTCACAATAAAGGACTGAATGAAATTCAGAGTCAATCAGACCCATAGCACCATATCTGCCTCTAATTGTACACACTACACAGTTTTCCAAATCATGTAATGGTCGAAAAAACCCCACAAAAATACCAATGAAACTAGAGGCAAGAAAATCAGGGCACAAATAATTGACGAAGTAGCTGCTACAGCATTTGGTATTTTAGTAACATAGAAAAAGCATGCTAAAATGCACAAAGTATATAGTAGGATATTTACAAACCTGAGTCTTGCCAAGACGAGAATCAAGATCAACTTCATAGTCCCTGTGCTTCAAAGGCTGTCTTTGCACAGGAGGACCCCTTTCTGCATTCAAAATTGAAAGGAGTCAAGTTTCATAGAGAACCAAACCTAGAACACTGTTCATGCTGAAAACACTGTTCCGGCTGGAATGTCGTGACAGAAAAACACTGTTCAGCCGAACGGTACATATTTACTGAACTAAAAGTTGGACCACATACCCTTGCCTTTCCGGGCTTCATCCTGGATCAGCGACAGACAAATGCAGAGTGAAATTAGCAATACATAGAGACAAAGAGAAGTATGATAATAGTTTTGTTCAGTCATGACAAAATTAAAAAAGAATAGAACACATTATGTGACCTTCTCCCGCTGCTCCCTCTGTCGAGCTCTCTCCAAGTACTCTTCCTTATCAAATTTCCTCCTAGAAGTATTGTCGACACCGACTGGCTGCACACATTATACAAGATATGAGATGGAATCCGTCACCAACCTGCGCACATCAAAAGAGATTCCCCTCTTGCTCCAAGAGGGACTTACAGTTCCAGACATCTCCCTCAGCTCACTGTAAACCACCGCCTACACATCCGAAGCAGGGGCCGACAATTTTTTTATATAAAAAAATCGAAGTTAGTAGGCATAATAACACATGTAATTAGATCAGATCCGAATACAGATAGCTTGCATTAGGGTTTGGCAGCTCAGTTTCGAACAGCAGGGAGGGAAGAGAAGCGGTGGCCGTTGCGCATACCTTGGTGGGCACTCGTCACCGTTGAAGGGCCGGCCGGCAAAGGGAGAAAGGGTAGAAAGGTTACACGGAAACACGTGCTCGCCTCCGGACCTTCACGGCGTCTCGCTAGGGTTCCGCGATGTCGACACCGCGTTCCCGAGCCCCCGCGGCGACGGGGTCCTGGACTCGGCGCCTTTCCTCAGCGGTGTCGGGCTGCGCCGCGAGGGCGCGCTGTGCCGGTCGTCTCTCCGGGGCGCGGGGCGGGCGCCGAGCGATGCTTGAGCCGCCGCTGCTGGTGCTGGAGGCCGCGGCGGAGCAGATGGTGTGCGTGCGTGCGCACGGATTAAACCCGGGTCGAGTTGTTCTGCTGCTGCGGCGCAACGCAACGAAGAAAGGAGTTGGGGCGCTGACACGCGGGCCCATCCAATCAGTGAGTCAAAGGAGAAGGGAGGGACGTGAGGAAATAACGGGCTCTGGTGCTGAGCGGTTAGCGGGCTGGCCCAAAAAGAAGACAGGCGCAGGCTCACCTGTGAGCCTGTGAAGGAGAGAAAGGAGAGAGGCCGAACCCAAAATGTAAAGAAGTTTTATATTTTATATATTTTTTTATTAAAATTCTTTTACAAAATACTTGCCTATTATTAAATAAAAATGTAAAATATACTACTACCACCAATTGAAGTGGCCGGAAGTATATTCCGTTGATTGAGCTGCGGTAACATTGGTTACCTTTATTTGAATTGGCGGAATTTTCTTTTTATGACGGCTCATCTTAAAAATTATTAATTTTTATATATGAACTTGTACGAAGATAATATTTATATGAAGATTGTAGAAAAAATGTATATACAACTTTGTAGTTTATGGTTTTTCTATTTGAGATTGTTTTGATACCTAAAAAATTGATACATAGTTCAGATTTGTATTTGTAGAACCGAATATTAAATTGGTTTTTAGGTACATATCAATATGGCTTTAGAAAAAATATTGTAAAGTAAGAATTGTAGATCTCTTTGGTATCTACAAATGTTAGCCTATACGAGGTTTTATGAAAATATATGATCTCTAAAACATGTTGCACTTTGCTAGTGGATAAATCAAGGCAAATTAATCACATCCTTACATAGCACATCTTTAAATAATTATATTTTTCATATAGTAACATATGAAGATAAAATTTATATAAGAATTATATTTGTTTATCGATGAGATCTACAACCTTACAGCTCACTACATTTTGCTTGAAGCCATCTTGGTACCAAAATAATCGATATAATGTTTAGATCTACAAATACAAATCCTTCCGCTAAACCTTAGTTAATAGAATCCAAACAAATCCTTCCATTGAACCTTGGTCAAACCAAAATTCCCTTCTCTTCCAAAATTAGTAAACCAGACATCTACTTCATCTGAAAATCAGCATAGCACATAGACCCACCCATCAATCAAAGTCCACACCAACTCTACTGGTATTATCAGAGCTGTCTGACATGCACCAATGGATAGTCTGATATGCTAATCAAAGGCTATCTCGGCATCAGCCTTGACATGTCAATGCATGTTTGATGATCCGCATCTTCACGATGGACGGTCCGACAAGCTAGTCGAAACTCCACATATACATCAACACCTTCCATGGCCCGACCTTGACTGGTCCATGTCTAGTAGACACTCCATTAATACGTAGAAACACCTGTTCCGTACTTCCATGCACCCTATAAGGTGTCATACGCACCCTACCGGTCCCACTCTCTCTCTCTCTCTAAACATCCGAACTGAAGAAGAAAAGAGAAGGAGAGCGCTCCCCACAATCCACCATCTCCACCAGAGTTCGTCGGAGAGCTTGCCGGAGAGGCTTTCGCTCGTCCTCCCCGACGTCTTCCCCGTCCCAGATTGGATAAAGGAGGCATATATTCCCCACGCCATCTTCTTGTTCAAGCCATGGATGATCCACAACATCGATCCCCTTCTCCAAGCGACTCCGAACCGAGCTGCTATTGGTGGAACATCCCTTCAACCCAGTGAGAGAACCCCTAAGCCCCTCTCTCTTCCTTCCTATCCCTACTTAGCTCCTAGAACCGCCACAAGCATGCCAAATCCATCATCCAAACAGGTTCCCCACACTCTTAGAAACTCATAGCAATAAACCCCTATCCGGCGAATCGGTGGTTGGAATCATCTTCAGCGACCTCACCAAAATTCTAGACACATCATAACAGACAATGCAATCTATGATCCCCTCATAGGGATGGCCCGTGAAAATGGTGTACGTGTTCTGTCGGTAGGGTCCAAGCAGGGTGGGCCCCCTCTAGGGTCGGATGGTCCTCCAGTACACAGTAGTTACTTCATACGCATCCATGGACTTGTAAAATTCATAGAAAAAACAAATATAGCTCCAGACATTGTGAAACAAATTTTGTTGAACGATGAAGAAGGTATATATGGCGCTACACTGACATTCAGGCTACAGGCTAATATATGTAGACCGTGTATGATTCAGCTTATTAGAGCATCTCCAAGAGTTTGTCAAATTTTACTTGGCAAATTTTGTGATTTGCCAACTCCCAAAATTATATGCCAAGTAAAAAAACAATTCATCTCCAAGAGTTTGTCATTTTTGACTTGGTAAAATAAAAAAACCCGTTAACAAAACGAAACAAATATAGCCCCGCTAAGAAACATTGATGAAACAAATTCTGCTGCGATAACGATGGAGGAAAGATTTATATGTTCTTTATTGACACAAGTTGTTTACATTCACTGTTGGAGGCTAGGCTTGTTTTGCCAAAATTATATGGATAGACCGATAAGAAAATTGGAGACGCTCTTAAGCTAGCTCAGCAGACTGGGATAGAGACCTACCGTATTTAGCGGGTGCCAAGGAGCTCTCAGCTGCTCGTCAATCAATTTTTAAAATAAACCCTGTGACGACTGATGGAGTGATGGGTAGCAAAGTACGCAGGTCCTAGGAAGCGTAGCATAGCATCATCATCAGAGTAAAACATGCACCAGTTATCATCAGCATAGATAAAAGGCATAATAAATAACCAAATAGCTAGAGCCGTATCACCAGGACCAGTCGTGATGGAGTGTAATGGTAACTTGGTCGCTGCCGGTGCTACATCTGCTGCTGCTGGAAACAAAGACGAAAGGGAAAAAGAAAAGACGAAAGGGAAACGGCAACCGGCAGCAGTAACGTGCTAGGCAAACCGCACGTACCGTTATCATCACACGATCGACACAGGGACAAGGCATGTGTCGTTGTATCCTTCAGTAGTCAACGTCCCTTGCAACGTACGTCTGGCTCTGGCAACTGCGCGTGTGCGTGCATGGACACGCGCACGCGGTCCTCGATCTCCTCTGGACCTGGACTGTGTTTCTCTTCATTCTCGCGTTATCATCTCTCACGATCATCAAATATTTTTGAAAAAATGTGTAATTATATGGTTTGATTAGTCAACGTCCCTTGCAACGTACGAATCTTTAAACTTGCGTTGTGCGTGCATAATTAACGCAATACGCGGTCTACAAATAAAAATCTCCTCTGGACCTGGAATGTGTTTCTAACAGCTATCTAAAGAAGGCCACGCTTTGCTGCGTCGTCCTCGTCGGTTGTCGCACGTCACTTTCCAGTTCACGGAGTTCAACTTCAATCCGGCCGGGGTAGCTACTAGCTGCTATATATAGGAATAGGATTTGGACCAGCAAAAGGAAAGAAAGTTTTGAAAAAAAAAAAGGATCGGACGATGCACACGTACCCATGCCCATGCACGCGACGACGCATATGCGTGGCCCTGTACACTATTGGTCTATTGCCACTTGCAATTAATAATGGCCGGCCGGCGGCACGTACGTCTACGGCTTCAAGCGTGTTACGGCTTCAAGCGATCGTCACGTGATAAATAATGGGCCTCCCGAACAGGCTTTCGTCACGTTGGGATCGGAGGAGAGACCAGACGGCGGATCGGATCGCATCGGAGGAAGCTGCTGCCGCGGTCGCGGTGGTTGCTCACTTGCTTGCATTGGTTCGTCTTCGTCCGTTCCCGTTCGATCATGCATGGAGAGGAGTGGTTGCCATACATGTTACTAGTAAATTGGTAATTACCTAACCAAATGGCTAGAAGTACGATATGATTGATTGATTATTATTACCAATTAATTAGCGGGTAAGGACAGGACAGGATGCATGGGCGCACGTTGCAATGATGCATATATAGCCTAAAACTAACAATGGACTATATATATTATCTATATAGCTAGTTAATCCTCGAGTTGTTGCGTGCTACAGTGCAGGCAGTGAGACCGTACGTGCCAACATCATCTGAGAAAACGACTTCCAACCTCTGATGATATCAAGCCTGAATTAAGACATGTTTGTGTACCATAAGCTAATTGTTAGCTAGCTAATTTTAGCTCAAAATTAGTTCTAGTACACCTAAATGGGAGGTGTTAATAGGTGGGGTGGGCTAACTTTTAACTTTACTCAAGTCTTCAACTATTTATTAGCCATCTAGTGAGCCAACCATAGCTAATTGGAACTAACTTTTTATCCAATTAGCAACTAGTCATATGTACTATCTCTGGTTTCCTAAAGATGTCGTTTTGACAGCAACACGATCTCAAAAAACAACTTTGACCGTTACTTTTTGCTATATAAATATTTATAAAATATAGTCAATATATATATACTTTTATGAAACTAAATATCGAGATGAATTTACCTACATCACTTTCATATTTTCAAACTCAACCCAAAAAAATTTATTTGTAGTTAAAATTTAAAATATTTGACTTAAGACAACATCAAAACGAAATCTTTTATAAAACCGGAGGGTATTAAACATGTCCTTAATGAAGTCGATCGACGTTCAAACCTGCGACGCGTAAAGAACGACCTTGTTTCAATTTGAGCACTATTCAGTCGCCTGCTAACATGGACTAGTGTGTATTATTAGTACTCCAAATCATACCGACAGGTCAGGGTCTGGCCACTACACTAGGTGCGCCGTCCTTGTTCGGGAGCACCCCAAAATCGTTTGACAAATATATAATGTCTTCTTTTGGTGCATGAGCCATGTTTTGACAAAGAAAGGCTAGCTGTACCGAAAAGTTCTTCAGAGAAGTTGTACATAATGCGTATCATTTTTTACCTATCTAAAAATAAAGCTAATCTTTTCGAATAAATGTGTACTAGTTATAAATTTCTAAATAAAAAGTTGTGGAAAAGAATTTTTTATAAAAAAAGTTGTGAGTTGTTGAAGTCATGTGCTAGGAATCTTCGTAGGCAACTACTCGCTCCATTCCAAATTACAAGACATTCAATTTTTATTCTTGCTCCGGCACAATTGTGATACACATTTCTTATAGAATCAAAGCATCTCAAGTTTAACAATATCTTACGAGAATGAAAAATCGTAAGTTGTTTGATCGCGAGCGGTAAGAACCTCATGCTGCTTGCAAAAAATGAAATGTTTGAACTCGTGAGGATGAGCTCACGAAATGCAATACGGGTGCGAACTTGCTACAAGAGATGTGACTTTTTATGACAATAGCGGTATTCATCATAAAATCATTCAATTCTAGAGCTAGTTCATAAAAATGAAATGTTTTGTTCGTCGCATGGGGCAACCTAAACACCGTCATAACATATTATGGTATCATGTTTTTGATGAAATTTTATGGCAGGTCCTTATTCGTTGTAATATTTAGAATTTATCTGGAAAACTGTCTATCTAATCCTATCCATGTTGGCATTGGTGGTACACCCGTCACGTGTCATTGTTGTTGCAGTGTGGCTCACAAAAATAAGAAATCATTTGCGTTTGGACTTGCAAGGACAGGCTCGTAAAAAATGTGATATGGATGTGGACAATAAGCACGCATCTTATCTTATTTCTAGATTTACATGGACTGATGGTAACAGGCTGGCGAAAAAGGAAACTTAACTGTCTGGTTTAATAAAGTACAGTAGAATAACATTTCTCAATTCTTTATTTAGGGTCAGGAATGAATGGTTGGTGATCCACTGCACTTTATTCCTCACAAGCACGTTAATAAGTCCAGATGAAGTACAAAACCCTTTTCACCAAAATTCACACAACCATATGTAATTACATCGCCAAGAACAAGTATATATAATAATAAAGTAATAAAGAGTTGTAAGTGAGCTTTATGTTGATGTAAAAGACAGAGGAGAAGATAATTGACTATCACCCCGTTCGCTGGTCTAAAACTTGGCTGAAACTGGCTGGTTGTGTGAGAGAGAAATACTGTAGCGGCTGAAAGATGCATAGTGATTTGTGAGAGGAACCAGCCGGCTGGTCTGAAAAAATCAGACCAGCGAACGGCGCCTATAAGCTTACTGCCACTCCGTACGTCACGTGCCAGCTGATATATAAGCTTTCAAAAACTCTACAAGAGCCCAAGTTTAAAAAAAAATCTACAAGAGAAGAAAGTGGGCCAACATGTTAACGATGAAGTATGACCTAAGTAGCCAACTCCATACAATTAAATATACATACAGTTAAATGTATATACAACCAACAGTGAATTGTATTATTAGCTAGCAAGCATATTAATTTAGTATGTTTCTAGCTAAGTCAATATAATAGCCCACTCATATAGTAATAGTTAGTAGATGTTAATACATAGCACACCATTAATACATGGTATACCTTATTATCTCATAATGTCTCTTTGGGGTCCTTGTCTTAGCTGAATGTAAGTTTGCGACCTACTCAGCTTCTCTTTCCTCTCCCAGCCTTTTTCCCTTCTTCATTGTAGCATCAATTTGATGCGAGAACTTCACTAGTTATATAGCAGTATCACTTTATTATGTTTGCTCTCAAACATCGTTTGACTCCTTGCAAAGAAAAACCTCAGTGCTTCTGCTACGCCCATGGATCAGTGATCCGTGCCAGGCTCAAAGGGAAGCGAGAGCCGGCCGCCAGATCGATATGATATTACTGCAGCAAATTTGACAAAAGTTTGCAACTGGATTAAATGTCAATTTCGTCCAGCTACAATACATGCATGCTGCACACCTCCTCGGAACCATCCCTTATTAAATTTCCTCATTTTTTTGAAAAAGAAAAAAGAAAGAATTTTGCAAGTTATCTTGCAGGAATAGATTGCGCTGTCGTCGATCGAGTCGTGCCACCGTCTGGAACGGGCATTTGTGAAAGGAGCCAAGCCCTGTTTATTTATTTTTCTTTCGGCGCATTTAGGCAATCGCGTCGTAAAGTATGCACAAATGGACTGGTGGTTAGGCATTATACTCTAGTGAAGCACATGAAACACTCGGTATCATGTACTAGTATATATTCCCTCTATCCCTGAAAAAATGTCATTTTTGTTTTTTTAGAAATTAAATATTTTTAATTTTGATCAAATATATATAAAAAATATATTAATATTTATGATGCATAATTAGTATAATTAGATAAATCGCTAAATATATTTTTGTAATAAACTTATTTAGAGATATTAATATTTACTATAAAACTAATTAAATTTAAAAAATATTGACCAATACGAAACCCATAGCGATATTCTTTAGGGACGTTGGGAGTACGTACGTGGTTAGAAAATGAGACACTTCATTAGAAGATTCCAGTGTCCTTTCTGTCAGCTCCATTGTTTGGTTCGAGGTGGTGCTAAGGAAGATGAAAAAATATACTACTCCATATAGCTCCTAGAATCCGCGGTAGGAGAGCGATTTGGTTACTGTTCCAAATATTGTTAGCCAATCTAGTGTATCCATGTGGCATCGTGCGTGTGCACGCATCGATTTGCTCTCTCAGGATTGGGTCTCTTCCTATGCCTACGTCAAATCAAAGTAAATAAAAAAAGGAGAAAAACCGCACTTGACATCGTGCCTCGCCGCCTCCGTCCGCGCTTCTTCCTCTTCCTCTCCCCCAGTGGCGGCGGACGCGGATGCGGCGTCCTTCCTTCACGAAGGTTGCACGTGTCGACGGCTTCATCGCCTCATCCTCTCCCCCGGCAGCAGCGGCATGCAGATGCGGCGACCAGCCTTGCCTGCAGTTGTGCGCCGAACCAGGACGGAGAGGCGGCGGCGCTTAGGGCGGCGGCATCCACAGAGCGGAAGCGACGGTCAGAGGCCGCACTCATCCTCATCTCCGCCAGCAGGCGGCTCCCCAAGTCTACCTTGCCGTCTTCCTGGCATTGAGGTTCACGCCCCCTCCTTCTCCATGTTGATCATCTCGATCTGGTGTCCGATCTTGATCTGCTTGGACAAAAAATGTGTTTGGTTAGGTCTTAACTACTTTGGTTAGGTCTTAACTACAGTACTTGAGATTGATTTCTTCTTAGTTTCCCTATAGAAATTTAGTTTCCTTTGGTGGATTTTTTTAAGACTATCTGAGATCGCAGAATTGTAGATGGACATACCATGGTGGATTGTAGTTCCAAATGATGGAACTGAGACCTAGCATCCATATGTATAGAAGGTTAGTATTTATTCCATCTTATATGTCTAGCCTGGGAAAAATAGTTCTGTTTTTTTTCTCTAACTGAAATAGCTTGTTTTCGTAGGCAATTGCTCTTACACATGTTTCTATCTCATGCCATTAAACAGACCATTCTTTTCAACCACCCCGCTTGCAGTATGCCATTGTATATGTCTGGCTTGCTTCAACTGTTGCTGACTCAATTTGATTTCTTCTGTCGTGCAGACCTCAAGAACGGCGGTTGCATCAGCTTCAGCGATCCTAGAGCTTCCTATCATGTTAGAAGGACGTATGTCAGACTCTAGCCCACGTTGCACCCATGGTACTTCTAATGGATCGCATTATCAGTATCTGTGAATATTGTTACATGCAGCGTAAACATGTAGTCCTTTCTAATAGCAAAATGTTCCTAATTCCTTCTTCCGGATTCAAAGTTGCTACAAGACATTGCTATCTGTATGCCATGGTATGATTCTAGCTATTGAATGTTTTATCCTGATGCTTTGACTGTGCAAATATGTAGCTGCCATTGAATGTACGAAATAAAAAAATGTCTAAATTAGATGGTGCAGTTTTTCGATTGGCCTGTTTCTGCTCACCTGGATGGCTCACATGTGCTAAAAATTGTACATTTTATGGTGTTTGAAAATCAAGCATCTTATATGTGCTTGCTTTAAAAAGCCTTTGGAGGTGGGAAATCGGCAATGTTATCTGTCTAACTTCAACTAGCTCTAATGAATCCCTGTATAATTTATGCCTGTAAAATATCGATGGTAATTATTGTAAGGACTTGCTTTATGTTTATTTGTTTAAAAATTAGATAATTTTACTGAATGATAAATTCCTTGAGCAGGTCTACAAATTCTTTTATCATAACAGAATTTTTTGTGATTAAAAGACTTGGGCTATGGATATGAGCGCTCAGATTCTCTTCCTCAATCATGTGATTCTAAAATGTAAGTTTACACTAATGTTATTTATTCTTCTTGCTATTATCACTTCTGATAAAATATGCGTCGAGCATCTTTGGCTGATGTGCCGGGATGTTCCCTATATGGCGATTTCTTTTATGTTTGTGCTTACCAGACACTAGAGTGATGACTTCGATCAAAACTTGCATGCCTACAATATAAGGCGTCCTGTGTTTGAATTGCACTGCACTAAATGCTAGGAATCTATTTTTCTTTTTTCTTCTTGGCTCATGGGAGGGGGGAATGTTAAAGGAAAGTTGTTCACCTGATGAATCTTTTCTACATTATATCTTTTTGAGCTAATCGTTTTGTTAAGCCTCTTCTCCCATAAAAAGGTAAACACACGTCTTGCAGTGGTATTCTTTGTCATAAAAATCGTGTAGCAGAGAGATCAGTAGTGTTGCTGATCTGTTTGTGATCTAAAAGTTAATTGTAATGTTGAAGGCTTACAATACTGAGTTGCTAAATGGAAGCCATGACGCATCGAGCACACACCACTCAGAATAGCAATGACTGCTTGCTTGCCTAGGAGCTGTCAGCTGTGAGCTTCATACTGCAAGTGGAGATCCAACATCCAACAGGTCAGTGGCACATTTGTTATTATCATTACATGGACAAGGTGTTTAGAAAACCTTTGAATGATGTTATTGATCATGACAAAAAGCAGTTGTTCAAAGAAAATGAACTTGCCCAAAGTTTCAAACCTATAGTACAGTCAAATACTATGAAATAATGTGCTTTAGGTGACCTTTATATTCATGGTGCCAGCATAATTTGCATATAAAATTAACACTAGATTATATTCATGCTTGACGGTCTTTTTGGTTAGTGATATCATGATTTTATTATGATAAAAAATACCATATATTCCTGATGGCTTTACACTCTTTTGCAAACCTCTGTTTTATCAGTTTTGTGTATGAAACCTGGAGTAGAACTACTTTACATTATGTCCAGAAAGCTACCAGATCCTGTCATACTTCAGATAACTTCATCTACAATCTGTCATTATCCTCTACAACATGACTCTTTTGACTTCTATATATTTTTAGTGGGGACTAACTATTTACTTGGTTATAATACAATACTAGCTCGAGCACCAAATCTGAAAGAGGTCAGTTCACATTTTTTTTATGATCCCTTGTGAATATTGAAACCACCTCTTCACAATTTTGAAACATGTGAATCTTCAAAGCTTGAGACCACCTCTTTTTTGTTGCATAAAAGCTAAGGTAATTTCCAATGTTCAAATGGAACTACACTCCATTTGTTCTGACAAACCCCAATCTATATAATGTTTATTCATTTGATATATGTTCTCTATTTTTATTTCAGGTTACAGGTGAAAGGGAAAGTTAGGAAATTTGGCTTGCGAAAGTGAATCGGTGCTTATGTCACGATGTATGAGCCTTAGCGGGTTCGGCCAGAACTGTTTTTTATTTTTAAATCATGTGTCCTGTGTCCATGTATTTTTAAAATAATCAATACATAGTTGGGCAAATTTGGATATTTTTTTGCAAAGAAAGTTATATGCTCCCTTTATGAATCCAGTCAGTATTTGCATATGTATACTTTTCTAAGTTCCTTTGTATCCCATGTGTATTCACTTCATCATAGCTAAACATTATATATAATACGGAAAGATCTAAATGAATCACCAAAACAATACATATACCACATTGAAAGGGAAATACCACGTCAACATACTCCGGAAAGGTAAGCCACGCTATCCTCACGCATCCACGATGCTCGAATACCAATCACAACTCACAAAGATCAAAGTGATGTAACCTTAGCAAGAGCGGTATCACAAGTTCACAGCAAGAAAAACACAGAGATGTACACATCACCTGCGTGCGCGGCGAAGCGCGCAACCCGGCCTAGTAAGATACAATACGCTAGAGTGGTCAATGGCGTCGCTACCTTAGCAGAGTTTGGCACCCGTGCTAAATACTTTTTTCTTAGGAGCAGTACTGCCTAGTCGATAGGAGTACGGAGTATGCTGCATTACTGAGGGCGCGTTTAGTTGACGAATTATTTTGGTTTGGGCTACTGTAGCATTTTCGTTTATATTTGGTAATTAGTGTTTAATTATGGACTAATTAGGTTCGAAAGTTTCGTCTCGTAATTTCTCACCCAACTGTGCAATTAGTTTTTTTTTCGTCTACATTTAGTACTCTATGTATGTGCCGTAAGATTCGATGTGACACTTTGAGGTGAAAATTTTTTAGGCCTGAATTTGATCCGTTGTTCTGGGTTACTGAATGGACAGTGTTCAGAACCTTCAGTTTCATCAGATAAACAGCAGGGTCCAGACAAATTTTATTCTGGAGGAAGTGAATGGACGTTATGCAGTTATGGAAGAGTGAATATTCGTGCCTTTGCTATGAGATAAACTGAAGCCTTTTGCTTTGAGAAAATTCAGAGCAGAATGCGTCAAGTCAAGCTGTCAGTTACATTCACAGATTGCTTTGAGAAAATTCAGAGGAGAGCGCGTCAAGATGTCAGTTACATTCAGATCAGAGACCCACCTCCTTACAAAACTGAATAACGTAATCTTGCTAGACACGTACGGAGTACAAAGATAAATCCAAAAATAATTTATTTATAAAGAAGAAGCAAACGAGATTCTACAAGATTTACAACGTCCGAAGAAAGGGGCGGGGATGAGTTCTGTTGGGTGTGTGTGGTCTAGGCAGGCACGGGCTGGGCTTTAAGATGCGTGCAATTTTAAAAAGGAGGAGCACTGTAGTATTTCCCAAAGTAAATAATCCAAGGAGTTCAAGTTAGCACTAATAATATAACTACAGTGCGAAAGATTTCTCTCTCTCGTATATCCCCGTCGTGAGATCTACGTAGACTTCAACTGAATGAAATAAATAAATGCAGCAACGTTTGATCCAGTCTAGCGAAGGGAGTGTTCGGCTGAGCAAGTTCGGCTTCTTTTTTCCAGCCAGAGCAGTATTTTTTTCTCATAAATTTTCAGCATAAATAGTATTTCCAGCATGAACAGGGCAAAATTTCATCCCAAACGAACACTCCCGAAGATGTTTTGTCCGAGCAAACATAAATCGGCTCAAATATAATCACAGGTGTCCCAATCGAACCTGCCCCACGGGATGGAAATGATGCTTGACGCAAGATGCAACTCTAATCTCAGCCCTTTGTCTAGTTCCTTCTCAAAAGTTTAGTCCATATCTTATTTCTTTGTCTAGTTCCTCCTCAAAAGTTTAGTCCATATCTCATCAAATGTTGAATACGTACGTAGAGTATTAAATATAGATTAAAAAATAACTAATTATACAGTTTGCGACTAATTTACGAGACGAATCTTCTTAGCCTAATTAATCTATGATTAGACAGCGTGGTGCTACAGTACCCATATGCTAATGATAAATTAATTAGTCTTAATAAATTCGTTTCGCGAATTATTGATAGATTCTATAATTTATTTTTTTATTAGTACTGAACGCCTGTAAAAATACCCGAGGTGACACCAACAACTTACGTGATTTAAACAAGGCCTCGCTTGTTTTTGCCCGGATCTGAAACATCCTATCCAACCGCAGCTGCGACTGCCTCAACGTACGGCAAGCGGCGTGTGTACGTGAAACATCCATCCATCCGATCCGCGCATCCGGCGGCCGATCTCGGCCGTCGCAGCCACCGAACCGGCACCGGAAATTCAACGCGCTCTCCCGCGGGCCCCGCCTGCCAGCGCCACACGCGCCAGACTCCACTGCTGCACTGTGCAGCCTGCAAGGCAAGCTCCAGCTCCTCCATTTAAGCCCACCCAGCTAACGGAGCTCATCGAAGCCACCCCGCCTCCACCCAACAAATTCCCGAGACGCCGGCCATTCCCACCATCCCCACAAAGCCAAAGCCAAGAGCACCACCAGAGCAGAGCATCGTCGTCGTCGTCGTCGGCCGTCGGGCAGCAGGCATGGCGGGGTTCAAGGTGACGCGGATCTCGGAGGGCCCGGTGAAGCCGGCGTCAGCGACGCCCGAGGAGACGCTGCCGCTGGCGTGGGTGGACCGGTACCCGACGCACCGTGGCTTGGTGGAGTCGATGCACATCTTCCGCTCCGGCGCGGACGTGGCGCCCGCCGTGATCCGTGCCGCGCTGGGCAAGGCGCTCGCCTTCTTCTACCCGCTGGCGGGGCGCATCGTGGAAGGGGAGCAGGCCGGGTGCCCCGCCATCAGGTGCACCGCCGACGGCGTCTACTTCGCGGAGGCCCAGGCGGACTGCAGCCTGGAGGACGTGCGGTTCCTGGAGCGGCCCCTGCTGCTGCCCAAGGAGGACCTCGTCCCTTACCCCGGCGACGACCGCTGGCCTGTCGAGCCGCACAACACCATCATGATGATGCAGGTATTGGCCGTCTCATCTCATCACAGCCGACCCATTCTCTCGCTTGCCGATTGCTCTGCGATGCGAGAGGGATTCGTTGCTCGTCGGATCAGATCCGGGCTTGGGCACGCGCGCGCAGTAGATCTGGTCTGGGGAGCACTGCAGCAGGGGCGACAGGTCAAAAGCCCAGCGGGGTCAGAGAAGGCGCGTTCGCCATAGCCAGGTCATTTGGGGAGGTTGACCGTGTCGGTTGATGAGGCTGGCAAGTGGGACCAACCCTGCCAGATTCCCGCCGTCGCGTAATAATCCCACATCGAATCCAAAAATTAGAATTAGCGCGGCGTGGGGTCGGCTAAAATGCAGGGGATATTAACGGCTACTGGTACTCTGGTAGTACTAGCCGCTAGATTCCCTCGGTTTCGCCGTTTCGCACGGGCACAGCCGCACAGGCTCTTTGTGTGGTTGAGCGCCGCGGTGGCGGTGGGCGGTTGGAGCGGATGGCCCCGTACTGAACGCGGGCGGTGAGGGCGTGAGGCTGATCCGCGCGGTTCTGGATATGTCCGTGCGTGGCGTCCGTGTTCCCCGTTCCGGGCTTCCGGCAGACGAGCCAGGTCGTCGGACACGCATGGCGTCAGGTGGGGCTGTGGGCAGAGGAGAACTTGTAGCGTACTAGCGTGGATAGCCAGTAGACCACGCCAACTCCACGCATGCGGCTGCCGTCCGACCGAACACAGCAGCCAATTCCGCCGAACACAGGCAGCGTGACATTGCGGCGACTTCGACCCCAGCCTTCCTTCCGCGGTGTGGCTGTGTCGTTACGCATGGGCCCGGGGCCTGGGTGGGTAGGGACTAGGGAGGGCGGCTGGTACTGGTCGGCAGGTCCGCACTGGCGTAGACGGCGGCCGGACGGACTCGGTGCCCGAAAGCGGCGCCACGATGTGAACCACGGAGGCGCCAAGAACGGGAGAGGCGTACCGAACTCGTCATGCTCTGACCACGACGCTCCAACTGCCATATGGTAGTAGATGTTGTTAGTGGTAGTGATCATCTTGCCATAACGCACAAACTGTCGGCTTAAACTTATCAAGCGACTTATCAGCTAGAATCTACAGTATTTTTCTCTTACAACAAATTAATTATAGCTATGCCAACCGAACAGACCTGTACCTGTGCTGATGCCGACCGGGCATGACCAGTCGTTGCCAGATACTAGCGGTAGTTTACTCGTACGTGTGTGTTGCTTTTGAGCCAAGGCTTGGCCTCTTTCCTGCTTTCGTCCACGGCCCACCGACAGCTTTGCTTTGGGGTAGTTGGATAAGAGCTGTGTCATGTCATGTGTGAGACCGCTCGTATAGATCTTTCGCAAGTACACCTTTTACTGTTGCGACTGGTCGCCACCGATTACATACTCTTTCTTTACTGTTGTGTGTGACTGATTGCCACCGAGAGATGGTTACGCTGCGTACTTCAGATTTGACAAAGATAACCTGTAGAAAGAAATAAATGCAAGCCTATAGAACTATGTGATTGATTAAGGCTGTCTCCGATAGGAAATATGAGACGCGTGAGGAGACCAAATTTAAAATGGTTCTTGAACGTAATATATATAGCCTTTCACATAAAAGATCCATTTTAGATGGTAGGAGAGGTATAATCTAAGGGCTTTGGTTTCTACATGCGTTTCTAAAATTTCTGTCACATCGAATATTTAGACACATACATAAAATATTAAATATAAACTAATTACAAAACTAATTACACAACTTGCGACTAATTTGCGAGACGAATCTTTTAAGCCTAATTAGTCCATGATTTGACAACGTGGTGCTACATTAAACATATGCTAATGATAGATTAATTAGGCTTAAAAAATCGTCTTGCATTTATAATTAATCTATATTTAATGCTCTTTATTAGTATCTAAATATTCGATGTGACATAAATTTTAGGAGCGACTAAAGAACCAAACACTCCCTAAATCTGAGTATTCTTTCTTCTGAAGACCCATTTGTAGAAATGGTTCTCTTTTGAATCTTGTTGTTGGAGAAGACCAAAAATTGATATTGAACTGTTTGTTTATAGCGCTATCCAAACGTAAAATTGGTCTTGTATTTTGGGTAACGGTTGTCGGAGACTGTCACCGTTTAATAATGCCTTAGATCTCGAGCGACAGGTATGATTTAGTACATGAACTTAGCTGAAGTTGCAACTTGCAAGCAAAAAAATTCTTACAATACAAACTCCTAGTACCATATGCCATTGCCTGGCTCCAGGCTCAGTGTTGAATGACACTATTGCATTGCATGGTCTCAGATCACAAAGTTCACCTGCGGCGGGTTCGTGATGGGCCTGCGGTTCAACCACGCGTCGGCAGACGGCATGGGCGCGGCGCAGTTCATCAACGCCGTGGGGGACATGGCGCGGGGGCTGACGGAGCCCAAGGTGCTGCCCGTGTGGCACCGGGAGAAGTTCCCCAACCCGAACATCAAGCCGGGCCCGCTCCCGGAGCTCCCCGTGCTGGCGCTGGACTACGTGGTGCTCGACTTCCCCACGCCCTACATCGACGACCTCAAGAGGCAGTACAAGGCGCACAGCGGCAAGTTCTGCTCGGGCTTCGACGTGCTCACGGCCAAGCTCTGGCAGTGCCGCACCCGGGCGCTCGCCCTGGACCCCGCCACCGAGGTCAAGCTCTGCTTCTTCGCCAGCGTCCGCCACCTGCTCAAGCTCGACAGGGGTTACTACGGCAACTCCATCTTCCCCGTGAAGATGTCCGCGCCGGCCGAGAAGGTGCTCGCCTCCTCCATCATGGAGGTCGTCGACATGATCCGGGAGGCCAAGGACAGGATGGCCGTCGAGTTCTTCCGCTTCGCCAAGGAGGAGACGGACCAGGACCCGTTCCAGATGACCTTCAACTACGAGTCCATCTATGTCTCCGACTGGAGCAAGCTCGGCTTCTCTGAGGTGGACTACGGTTTTGGCCCCCCCATGTTCGCCGGCCCGCTCGTCAACAATGACTTCATCGCCTCCGTCGTCGTCCTCAAGGCGCCGCTCCCGCTGGACGGCACCAGGATGCTCGCCAGCTGCGTCACCAAGGAGCACTCTGAGGAGTTCGCCCGTGGCATGAAGGAAGACCTGCCCTGAACTTGTGTTGTTCCTTATCATACAGCTGATCGATGATGAAACGGGGAAACTGAGATGAATGGTGACATAAAGATGCTTCTGTTTGGTTAATGTTGTTAATTTTGGTTGTATTTATTTGTCACTTTATATCTTGGTCAATACAGTACTACCTTAGACAGCATATTCGATCTTAATTTGTACCATTTGATACGAGACTGAGACAATAAAAAGGGTATACTGTCCATTTTTCGGTTGTTTGATGGTTGTTTGATGATCTTTGTTGTACCATTTGATACGAGACTGAGACAATAAAAAGGACCCCGCACGACGCGACCGACCGCGCCTAGCCTTATCCGACCGTGTCTTGCTCTGCTAGCCCGCATCCTCCTCCCGCTCCTCCTCTCTGCTCGCTCGACTCTCCGGCCTCGCTGCTGCTCGCTGCTCGCCTCCGCCGCCCCCTCCTCTCCTGGCGACCTCCATGCCACCGAGAGAGGCGGCCGCCCCTCCCTCCCTCCGCGACCTCCATGCTCCCTCCCTCCCTCCACAACCTCCATGCCACCGGAGAGGAGGGCGACGGCAGCGGCTTCCGGCGAGCCGCCCCTCCCTCCGTGACCTCCATGCCACCGGAGAGGAGGGCGACGGCGGCAACTTCCGGCGAGGTTAGTGGATCTGAGCCCTCCTCCTCCAACTCCGCCTCTGGATCTGAGCTCTCCTCCTCCTCCTCCTCCACCTCCACCTCCTCTGGATCTGGATCTGAGGGATGCCGCGGTGGCTAGGGTTCCGACGAGCTCTGTTGCAGTAGCCTTGTTTTGCTGCTGCAACAAGTAATATTCATTTATTGCATTAGTCTCTTTTTTTCTGATATTGCATCTCGCATTGCGCTTTGTTTCTATTGTTGCAGTATTGTTGTTTTGCTGTTGCAATAAGTATTTTTCTTTGCTGCATTAGTCTTTTTTTTTGATGTTGCATCTCGCATTGTGCTTTGTTTCTTGTTGTTGAAGTAGTTTTGTTTTGCTGTTGCAACAAGTAATTTTTCTTTGTTGCATTAATTTTTTTTTGATGTTGATTTCTCGCAATTGCGCTTTTGTTCTGTTTTTGTTGCAGTAACCTTGTTACGGTGTTGCAACAAGTAATATTTTTTGTTGCATTAGTTTCTGTTTTCTGATGTTGCATCTCGTATTGCAGTAGCTTTGTTCTGTTGTTGCAGTCGCGATGAGGATGAGAGCGCGATGAGGATGCGACGCACCTAGCGTGGGCGCGGCGGGGGATGGGCGGTGTGACGGGATGGATAGGGGGGATGGGGCGGCGCGGTGGGATGGCGGCGCCTGCGGGATGGAACGAGTCTACTCTTCCGTGTGGCGGCGGGGCGCTAGGTGTTCCATTGTTTTGGTTGGGGATCAAAATGAGTCTACTATTTCCGGGGCGCGGGGCGCGTGGTTTCGTGCGTGGGGGTGGGACACTCGGACGGGACCGGAGGTACGTCCGGACGCGCCCCTGAATCTGGGCGTCCAGGCGCTAGGAGCGCCGTTGTTGTATTGCACAACAATTTTATATGGAACAAAGAAATATTAGGCACAAATTGTAGAAACTCAATCAATTAAAAATTTAAAACAGTTTATATCGACGTCGTATTATTTTAGGGCTGTCTGCAGCACGACTCAAATCAGGGCACGGCGCGATGAAATTTTGGGCCGTGTCATGCCTCGAACCCTGCCACGATAAGCTAGAGAAAAAGAAAATCAATGTACCTTTCTAAACTAATTACCCATATAGGTAAATCAGACTAAGTTGAAAATTTAGGGAGTTATTGGACTAAAAATATTATTTTTAAAAAATATCAAAAAATCACAGAATAATTTTTCAAAAGTTCCCCTTAAAAAGAAAAAAATTTCAAAAGTTTATCCAAATATTTATCCTAAAATCTGGTTTAACCTTAGAAAAAAAAAAAAATGAAAAGTTTATCCAAATATTTATCCTAAAATCTGAATTTAAGCTTATTTTGGTGCTTATTTGCTAGTAGGAGCTCTCATTTTCTATTATAATTAGTCAATTTGACCTGGAGTTTCATTTATTTGATTTATTTACTGGTGATATTGACGATGTGATGATTTCAACTCTTCTTCATTATGTATTTGGTGTGTTCTAGCGAAGAGTCATGTGAATAAGGTTCAGTTTATCGAAACTTGGCGGTTGATATGTTTCTTGTGATGAATGACTTTTGTAAGACTTCATTTGTTCTTTTGGGATTTTTTTCTTTTGATCTTTTTCAATTAGTATCTAATACTCTGTTCTCATTTCCAATGACTATGTTCTTTGGGTAGTTGATGTTTTTCAATTAGGTCATTTCAAACAAATGGTATTTCTGGTCTTTAAACAAAAGGACGTACCCAGTGTAGAGAGCTCCCGCTCTGTGTGGAGTCTGGGGAAGGATGTTAGTGGCAAGCCTTGCCCTCTCCTGTGCAATGCAAGGAGACCACGACTCGAACCCGGGACCTTCCGGCCATAGGCGGTAAGACTCTACCACTTACACCAAGTCCGCCCTTCCTGGTCTTCAAACAAAAAAAAAAGAATATAATTCTAGTATAGTAACTACTGAGTCAAACTATTTGAGATAGACTTGTGATGGTTTCATCTTCTTTTCCCTGTACTCCTTGATTTCTTCTGCAGTCTGGTAATTATATACATGTCAGCATGCAGGCATTTTATTTCTCAAGGAATCAACATCAATATTCTTCTTTCCATGGTACCACAGGTATGTGCACTTCAATCACTGCTGGAGCAGATAATGCACAGGTGAGGTGAAATGTACCTGGTGATCCACATAGGCTAGCCCTTTCCGTATTAACTCAACAGCATGGTCATACAGAGCTTGGAAATAGTTACTCGTGTATGTTACTTTGTAGGGCTCCCATCCCATCCAATGGACAATTTCCTGAATGTGGTCTATGTATTCTTTCTTTTCAGCTTCCGGATTTGTGTCATCAAACCTGTTGTTCAAATAAAAAACGGTAATGAAAAAGAACTGCAGTAATAACAATGTCTTAAAACAAATCAAGCAGAACTGAGCACAAGTCTCACAGGAGTGTAGGGGTAAATAAATATCGTATAAACAAGACATGAAGACAAGCAAAATTTCCAAGACCTACCAACAGAAGATTAGGAGGAAACAAAAATAAAAGGAAAACTCTTCTAATTTATTTTATACTCCAACTACACCGAAGATTAACCTAAAGCAGCATTAACAGCCATAAATGCTTGTAGAAAGGTATGTTAGCTAGAGCAAACCATTCCCAAAAGAAATCTTATTACCTAAGGTAGCAATGGCCACTTCGCTCCTTAGCCAGACCAAAATCAATAAACATAGCCTGTGTGATGAAGCTTGTAAGCATATACATCAATTTTAAAAATTTGGTGTGCAAGGAAATGCATTCATGAAGGAGATTATGAAAACCTTGGCATGACCAATATGAAGATATCCATTAAGTTCCGGTGGAAAACGGGTCATCACTTTTCCTCCAGTTGCCTTAAGATGTTTTTCTAAAATTTCTTTTGTGTTATGTGCTCTCCATATGTTCCCATCGCTGTAAAATATTTCTGTATGAACCTAGAATCACAAAAATATATCAGAAATTTAGAATCACTGAACAAATCTTATTATATGATGAAAAAAAGAAACAAATCAACGAACTAATCAATGTGCCTGAGTGCCACAACTATGACTTGTATCTTGTATGTCAGAGAATAGTGGAGAATACCTTAAAGTTTTCCTCTGGTTGGGGAAATATAGTATATGGGTTCAATTCCTCCTCAGTTGGTGGTGCAGCAGTGGCAACTGCATCTTTTTTCTCCTGCATTTTACAGAAACCATAACTAAGTGGTCCAATAAATAAAACTGCACTAGTTTAAACTTGAATGGTACATATGATTGCCGACCTCAACTTTTGCTGATTTTTTCTTCTTCTTTTTCACTGGTTTTATATTGTCAGTGTTAGATAATCTACTGCTACCTTGTGTGAACATAGTAAGAGAAGACGATGCTGAAAGGCCCCCTGCTGTGATACTGTAGCCGCTGCAGGTGTAGTAGCCCGCCACGGCTCACACTGCAACACTTGTGAGGCACATCAAGGTTGGCGGCAGTGAGAGTCAACCTCGCATGTTATCTAATCTTCATTGCAGCAGGGACATTTGTCTTTGAGACTAGATGGATATAGTTGTATAAATAGATTACCACGGCAACTCAGTAAAGAGAGTTTAGATTTGCTATCTCATAGACTGGGCTTCGACCAACGCTGGTGTCTTGTATTGTGTGTGCTTGCTCTGTTCTTCCTTCTTCTTCTAACTCTAGCCATAGTGTGTGGGGACGGACAACGCTTATTCGTGGTCGGCACGACTAGGGGTGCTCGGCAACACTAGCGGGTGCTCGGCAAGACTGGAGAGTGGTTCACTCACCTGAGCCGGTGATCCTGTGGGGGTAACAAGTGGTATCAGAGCCGTACAAGCGCCGTCGCCAGACTAACCGCTGGTGATGATGAGCGGTTCGAAGATGAGCGACAACAGTGACACTACCGCCACTGCTGTGGCAGCCCAGCCACAACCGGAGGTCGTTGTTCGCACAGTGTGGGAGGTCAGCGGCACCAGTTGGCCGACGCTGACTCGCACCAACTATGAAGAGTGGTCGGTGACCATGAAGGTCAAGCTCAGAGCCCGACGGCTCTGGAATGCTGTTGACAAGGGCACCGACAATGAAGAAGATGACATGTCAGCGCTGGAGTCTATCCTCGCTACTGTACCGGCGGAGTATAGGGAGCCATTGGGGCGAAGCTCTCGGCTAAGGAGGCGTGGGAGGCTATTGCGGCGATGCGTGTCGGTTCTGACCGCGCAAAGAAGGCAACGGCACAGCTTCTGAAGCAGGAGTACGCCAACCTCAAGTTCAAGGATGGTGAAATGATGAAGGTCTTCTCTCTCCGCCTGCAGACGCTCATCAACAAGCTGAAGAGCCATGGCGTCACTATCGACGAAGAAGAGGCGGTCTCTAAGTACCTCCACTCCGTGCCGGCAAAGTACATCCAGATCGCTCTCTCCATAGAGACGATGCTGGACTTGTCCACCCTCACCATTGAGGATGTGACATGTCGTCTGCGGGCGGTGGATGAGCGCCTGGAGTAGGCGACAGCAACAAAGGACATCGGGAAACTCCTGCTGATGGAAGAGGAGTGGGTTGCTCGGAGAAACTCCAAGAAGGCAGCCTGCTCCAGCCGCGGTGGCAATGGCAAGCGCCGCAGTAAGGCTTCTTCGGAGAAGAAGCAGGTCGACCCCAACGTCTGTCGGCGTTGCGAGAAGATGGGACATTGGGCACGGGAGTGCCCAAATCGCAAGCAGGAGAAGAAGGCTCAGGCTCATCTGGCGTAAGTTGATGATGAGGATGAGGCCACTATGCTGATGACGATGTTCTGTGCGCTGCACGACGTCGAGGCCGAGGAGAAGGATGAGGTGGCGATGGTGGAAGGACCTGGGAAGGCCCTGAAGACTGTCAACCTCGATGAACCACGCGCCCAAGTCCACCTCGGACGTGTGGGCGCCGACTAGGAGCAGCGGTGGTATCTGGACTCTGGTGCCAGCAACCACATGACGGGCTCCAAGGCATCCTTCTCCAAGCTCGACGACGATGTTACCGGTACGGTGAAGTTTGGTGACGGCTCAAGGGTGGCTATCCAAGGGCGTGGCATCATTATCTTTAGGTGCCCGAACGGGGAGCACCACGCGCTAACGGATGTATACTACATCCCACAGCTGCGTTCCAACATCATCAGCATTGGTCAGCTGGATGAGCGCGGTAGCGAGGTACTGATCAAGGACGGAGTCCTTAGGATCAGGGACCGAGAGCAGCGACTTCTTGCCAAGGTGAAGAGGTCCCTGAACCGGTTGTACCTGCTCAACCTGAAGGTAGAGCAGCCAGTGTGCCTAGCGGCAAGGCACTCTGAGGAACCGTGGATGTGGCATGCCCGGTTCGGACATCTCAGCTTCGACGCGCTTGGTCGGCTGGACAAGATGGTCCGAGGGCTACCCCACATTAAGCACGGAGGCGAGCTGTGTGACAGCTGCATGGCCGGGAAGCAGATGAGGCTACCTTTCCCAAAGGCGGCCAAGTATTGCGCGAAGGACGCTCTCGAGCTCATCCACGGTGACCTCTGCGGGCCGATCACGCCTGCTACAAATGGTGGTCGGCGATACTTCCTCCTGCTCATGGATTATTGCAGTCGCTACATGTGGTTGCAACTCCTGATGAGCAAGGATGAAGCGGCAGCGGCGGTCAAGAAGTTCAAGACGCGCGCGGAGGCCGGGAGCGGTAAGAAGCTCCGTGCGCTGAGGACTGATCGGGGCGGCGAATTCACTTCGGTGGAGTTCACCGCGTACTGCGTGGATCAGGGTGTGGGACAACACCACACCGCGCCATACTCGCCACAACATAATGGCGTGGTGGATCGATGGAACCAAACGGTGGTCGACATGGCTCGATCCATGATGAAGGCCAAAGGCTTGCCGGCAAGGTTTTGGGGTGAGGCGGTGACCACAGCGGTGTTCATCCTCAACCGTGCTCGACCAAGGCCCTGATGGGCAAGACGCCGTTCAAAGCTTGGTATGGGCGCAAGCCGAGCGTGTCCTTCCTCCGGACATTCGGCTGCATCGGCCACGTCAGGAAGACAAAGCCCAACCTTACCAAACTGGAGGACAGGAGCACACCCATGGTGTTCCTGGACTACGCGGAGGGTACCAAGGCGTACTGGCTCTATGACCCACGCGGAGATAAGGTGCTTGTCTCGCGCGACGTTGTGTTCGATGAGGAGGCGGCTTGGGACTGGAGCAGTCCGAGCATGGGGGAAGTTGGCAGCTTTACCAAAACCTTCATCATCGAGCACTTGGTCATCCATGGTGGTGGAGACGCTGGGGAAGAGGTGCCAAGCACTCCGGCGGCACAGCCGAGCGTTCCTGGGGCAGTGCCGAGCACTTATAGAGGGATGCCGAGCACGCCAGGAGTGGCGCCGGGAGGTTCTGCAGTGGTGGTGACCACTCCAGGACGGGTGCCGAGCACTCCATGGCGGAGCCAAGACGTCTTTATAGTGGTGTCGACCACTCCAAGACTGAGGCAAGGCACTCCTATAGTGTGGCCCAACACTGCAGGAGTTATGACGAGCTATCCAGAAATAGTGCCGAGCACTGCAACTAGGGTGACAAGCACTCAAGGTGCTATGCCAAGCACTTCGACGGAACAGGGAACTCCATCGACGCCGATCAAGTTCGCCTCACCTCCAAGTAACATCACTGAGTTCGTGGATGCCTTCCACGAAGGTGAGGAGGTGTGGTTTCCATAGGCTAGACGACATCATCGGTGGCACAGGTCCCTCAAGTCTAGCGGGAAGGCTGCTCAATGATGCAGAGCTGCTACTCGTCAGTGCTGAGGAACCACCCATGTTTGCGCTTGCCGAGCACGATGGAAACTGGCGATGGGCAATGCTGGAGAAGATGAAGGTGATCGAGGAAAATGAGACTTGGTAGCTCATCAACCCACCTCCAGGATGCCGTCCGATCAGCCTGAAGTGGGTATATAAGGTCAAATGGGACGAGCTTGGTGCCATTGTCAAGCACAAGGCGCGCCTCGTCGCCCGAGACTTTGTTCAGCGCGAGGGCATAGACTTCGAGGAGGTCTTTGCTCTAGTAGCGTGCATGGAGTCGGTCCATTTGCTACTTGCTTTGGCAGCAACAAAGGACTGGCACGTCCATCACTTGGACGTTAAATCGGCCTTCCTCAACGGTGAGCTGGCGGAAACGGTCTTCGTCAGGCAACCTCCAGGTTTTGCCATCAAGAGAGAGGAGCACAGGGTGCTCCGATGCATAAAGGCGCTCTCACGAACTGCGGCAGCCCTCGAGCATGGAACGCCAGGCTTGGTTTCAGCGGGAAGCTTGGGTTTCAGCGGTGCGCGCGAGAGCACGCGCTCGCGTGGCGACGGGGAAGGAGGAGCTCATCGTTGGCGTGTATGTGGATGACTTAATCGTCACCGACGCACGCATGGAGGACATCAACAGCTTCAAGCACGAGATGGTGGCTCATTTTCGAATGAGCGATCTCGGCACACTCTCCTACTACCTCGACATCGAGGTGAGACAGGGGAAGGAGAAACTCACGCTTGGTTAGAGCGCGTATGCCTCCAAGCTGTTGGAGAGAAGCGGCATAGCTAAGTGCAAGCCATGCGTAACTCCGATGGAGGAGCGGTTGAAGCTGACGAAGGCTAGCACCGTGGCGAAGGTGGATGCGACACTCTACTGGAGCATCATCGGCGGTTTGCGATACCTAGTCCACAAGAGGCCGGACATTGCGTTCGCCGTGGGCTACGTCAGTCGCTTCATGGAGGATCCCAGAGAGGATCACTGGGCTACGGTGATGCGGCTACTGCGCTACGTCAAGGGGACGGTAGATCATGGGATCATCTTCCCAAAGACCGGCGAGAGTAGGCTGCAGCTCACTGTGTTCAGCGATGCAGACATGGCAGGGGACATCGACGGACAACAGAGCACCTCTGGGGTGCGCGTATTCCTCGGATCGGCCCTAATTTCATGGCTGTCGCTGAAATAGAAGGTGGTGGCGCTATCTACATGCGAGGCAGAGTACGTAGCGGCGGCCACAACGGCATGCCAAGTTGTGTGGCTACACCGGCTGCTGGGCGAGCTGACCGGCGCGGAAGCTCACCCACCAGCACTGATGGTGGACAACTAGCCTGCCATTGTCCTCACGAAGAATCCGGTTCTGCACGACCGGAGTAAACACATCGACGTGAAGTTCTACTTCCTCAGAGACTGTGTCGATGGAGGGCAGATCATCATCGAGTTCGTCGAAACTGGTCGGCAACTCGCGGACGTCCTCACCAAGCCGCTCGGACGTCTTCGACTCACGGAGCTGAAGGAGATGATCGGCATGGAGGGGGTACAAGGGTTAGTAGTAGGATTAGGAGAAGATTGTTAGATAATCTACTGCTATTTTATGTGAACACAGCAAGGGAAGACAGCGCCGAAAAGCCTCCTGCTGTGATACTGTAGCCGCTGGAGGTGCAGGCGCCGCACGGCTTACCTGCAGCACTATAAGCACATGTAGTGGCCGCCGCAGAATCAACCATGTATGTTATCTAGTCACTGTTGCAGCAGGACAGCTGTACTGGGACTAGATGGATAGAGTTATATAAATAGACTACCACGGCAACTCAGTAAAGAGAGTTCAGATTTACCATCTCACAGACTGGGCTTCGGCCAACGCTGGTGTCTTGTATTGTGTGTGCTTGTTCGTGATCAGCACGGCTAGTGGGTGCTCGACAACACTAACGGATGCTCGGCAAGACTGGAGAGTGGTTCACTCATCTGATCCGGTGATCCTGTGGGCCAACAGTCAGCTTCTGTCTTCGGACCTAGGATTTCTACAAGCCTCTTGTCAATTTCCTCCCGTACAAGCAGAATATTCAGATATTCAAAACAACTAAAAGACAACCAAAACAAATCATGTAGTTTGTATAGATAATTGGAGGAATTCCTTGTGTGCCATTAAAAAAGATTACAATGTTCTATGTGTCCCTGAAAAAGTTCAGCGGTCTTCAGCGCCACTGCTCTAACTTTTTTGTGCCCTCCATGCCACTGCCGTCAGTTTGCGCTCTAACGCCGTCAAATTGCAGGTGTGAAAAGACGAAAATACCCTTAAGTCTAAATATGTCATTAATTTTTTTGAGCATCTTAACGACTTCAAATGAATAAACTCAAAACTAGAAAGTTGTAGATCTCGTCGAGATCTATAATTTTCATATAAAAATTATCTTCATTTAATTCCGAAAAAAATAGGATTTGATATGATAAATATATCTTAGAAAAATCATATTTTTTTACGGAATTAAATAAATATAATTTTTATATGAAAATTATAGATCTCGACGAGATCTACAACTTTCTAGTTTTGAGTTTTTTCATTTGAAGTCGTTAAGATATTAAAAAAAATTTAATGACATATTTAGACTTAAGGGTATTTTCGTCTTTTCATACCTGCAGTTTGACGGCGTTAGAGCTCAAACTGACGGCAGTAGCATGGAGGGCACAAAAAAGTTAGAGCAGTGACGCTGAAGACCGCTGAACTTTTTTCAAGGACACACGGGGCATTACGATCATTTTTAATGGCACACATGCAATTCCTCCTAGCTAATTGCTTTGCACCTTTATTGCCTTAGCATCACCCGAGGGGTGTCTCTTCCTAACCAGTCCGCATAGCATACCAACTGAAGAAAAGCCAAAAGGACAGGATTAAGTATTAGGTTCAACAATCATCCATCAGTAAATTACTAAACTAAGAACTATGAGCATAGTTATTATACATTCAATAGGATATAAAACTGTAAGCATAATGTGGATTTTGGTTCATAAAATTGCTTGCAATTTATCATGCGAGTTGAATCAGAGACCGAACCATTTATGTGATACCGCTGCTCCCTTATAGCTTCCATATTCTCCTCAAGAACGTCAGTAACAGTAGATTTAATTTCCTCAATAGAAACAACCACACCTGCAGGCACAGCATTGTGGTAGTTATAAGATGGCCAAGTGATATGGACTGAGGGTAAACTATTAACAAAAGTAGTGTCTATTTCTTGTCCGACAGTCAATATTCTCTTAGCATCGATAATTTTCAGATGAAATGGGCCGATAGACACTACATACATGTTCTGGCACTCTGCTTGAAGTAATAATTTTCATATAATTTGATTCTCATAATAGTTGCCTTCAGCATATGTTTCTTACTTCACACTGCTTCACGTACCATTATATGTTGAAGGAGAAAAGCTACTCATAGTATGCTATGACATCTTCAAACATGGCCATGAAAACAAATTTCTAGTTTTAACCCTTCTTTTCCTTTCCTTTTATCTTTCAGGCACAAGTCCTCCCTGTTGGTGAGCTGTTCCAAACACTGAAAGGTACTGGGACATCTGTCGCAAATATATCTGGCAAACCACAATAAGAAAAAAATAATTTAAAGATAAATTTGTCAATGACCATATCTTCTCTTCTTTTTGACTGGCTTTACCTTAGCAGTATGTTTATCATCTCGGACAGTGGTTTGATGCCGATGCAAGTCCTTTTTCCTTAGGAACCATGTTACATTCTTCTCATGTTGGTATGTTGCATCAGGTTAAAGTTTGGGACACGGTGGCTCCTTCCAGTGGTTCATCATCATGTGTAGGCAGTACTCACCTCACCTCAAATGGGCCACCAATTGCTATGAAATGTCATAATCCCTTTGCTATATCGCCGCTGGACCTGAAGTGACAGTGATTGACTTGAGGACAATGAAGAAGGCTTCTGTTCTTGCACTCCACAACCATAGAATACTTTCTTGTGAGATGCTGCCTTCTGAATGGTTAATATGTACTGGCACGAAAGACAAGTAAGCTCGCAAAATCCTTGCAAGCACTGGACTTCATTTAACCTTGTAGCTTTGATTGAGATCATTAAACCTACATTACTACTCATTGTTGTTTGTTGACCAGGGCACTTCTGTGGGACATCCGTAAGGCTCAAGAACTCCCAAACACAGTGGCGGAAATGCAATCAGATGGCCCAGTGACGTTGCTTCACTTGGATCAATACAAGGTGGTGACTGGAGTGCCGTCAGACGGCCAGGTCCATGTCTGGGAAACGCGGACAGGGGACTTGTTGAACACGTTGGGCTGTGGTGAACCTTCAAGATCGGGCGTGCGGAGCAGGGTGTCAGCCATGGCTGTGGACGGGTGCAGGATTGCCATGGCAGGCTGCTCTCCAGAAGGCAGCGTGTTGCACTACCGTGACTTTACGACGTCTTCTGCCCCTGTATCTTTGCCAGGCAAGGAGAAGGAGGTCTCCAGGTTCTGGAGACCCCAGCAATCCGAGGACAGTGAGGACGAGTGAGGAAGAAGACTTTTGATTAATTCTGCTATCTCGCTGAGCTTCCAGTTTTGGCTTCCTGCAGTTGTAACTTGTATTGTATGACAAGACTGAAGAGAGAGAAGTTTGTATATGAGCGTGGTTTTTTGAGTTTATTTATGCATTCTTTTGTGAAGATTAATAAGTACATACATCTGGCCCCTGGACTATGCAGTATATTGTAGTCGGTAGAGAGGCAAGATGATGCATCTCAATTTTCAGGCAAGATGATGCAGAGGTCAGGACCTTATTTTCTGAGATTGAGAAACTGAGGGAAGTATTTGAGTCGGTAGAGAGGCCGACACTAGACATTGAAGTCCGCAAGGCAAAGGAACCAATGAAAGACAAGTCTGGATCTATAGGATATGTGCCAAGTGAAGTGAGCATCCCTTGTTAAAAAGAATGAGCATCTGTCAACTGGGCCTGGGTGCACGTCGTGCTTGCATCATGCGTGCACGTCTTCAGGGTACTACAAGATGCTAGAAGTGATACCAGAGGCTACATTACCGTGGGCGCCGCAGGTGGTTCTTTTTTTCACGAGCGGGTCTGCACCCGTATTTCATTCAGAGGGAAGGAGTTTAACAACAATACAAGATAGCCGGAGAAGGCGTCGAGTAGCCCCCTTAGCACGGCCAAACCAAGCCTAGCCTACCGTACCGTGGGCGCCGCAGGTGTTGATCAGTATACCGCTGGGTGTGTTGTGTGTGTTGCTTTGGACTTGGTGAGGATAATGCTAATGCTACGGGTAATGCGCCTCTGTTTTGATCTTTGTTTATGCCTGCAACTCCAAAGCTTCGTGGAACAACCAGACAATCCCTATGCTTTATATGCAGCAAAGAATTCTATATAAAAGAAATAGAAATGCAAAAGCGATTAGCTTAAAAAAGTACTTGCATTGATACATGCCCAGACAGGTCATCGTCACAGGCCTTTTTATCCATTGGAATCCTGTGTGGAAGGCGACAAGAGCTATGGCAGCATACTTGTAGAGGGCACGTGGATCCTGGCTCTGCATTGTACATGGCAAAATAGGCATGCAACAAGAAGGCAGAAGGCAGAAAAGGACCCCAGCAGGCCCCTGCAAGTTTTCCAGAGCTGTTTGGCTTTGGTTGCCCTGCCCAGCCCACAGGAATGTCTGATGCGATGGTCTCTGGTTTGGTTCCTCTTCGTCTTCCTCTCCAACAGCCGGCAGCTTATATTATAAAACTTCAGAGGGAGACCATTTTCCTTGGTGTACACCGGCGGCAACAGAATACGACGATGAAAACGCAGTCGGAGTACTCATTTTTCTAGGGATTATAGAGGCAGAAATACCATGCCATTAGGCTAATGAAGTCGTTCGTTTGGAAGGTACTTAAGCGGACCAAGCATTGTTACTGGAAGGCTGTGGCTACTAAGCTCTTACTAACAACATGGGCACTTTGGCATGTATCAATATCTGGGATGCAAAAGTTCCACATGATCAATATCTATTTTTTGAATGTTTCCAAACGTGCATGACTTGTGTTTCCAAACCAAATATTTTGAATTTTCATTGATGGTTAAAGTATTCATACGTTTAACTTATATTTGATCAAATGCCGTTATTTGTGAATGGATTAGATACTAATGATGTGTATGTGCAAACTAAGTGTAGTTTAGCTAGTTGGGTTTATGGTCTGACTTACCACATAGATTCAATCACTAGACTTGGCATTATTGCTCGAAAGCGATTGGTACATCGACATTGAGTCTTCCGTGGATTATTGTGGTGACTTCATTCATCAATCTCATGACATGTGGTCCAGTCTCTTGGAGTTGCTTATATGGATATAATTTAAGCGAAGTGGGTGTCTATGAGTATATGTTATGTCCATATTGTGTTTTGAAAAAAAATTTTTTTTGACATATACTCTCCCCATCTCAAAATAATTAACACTTTAGATATGAATATGGACAAATGGTTGTCTAGATCTTATAGCTAAAGCGTCCACTATTTAGAACAAAGGGAGTATGTGCATTTTCGGTGTTGACTTGTCACTACATAATTTGACTAGTACTCCTACTTTTTGTTGTTGTATGTGTTTATAATATAATGGCCCTGTTCGCTTCGCTGAAAAAATAAGCTGAAATACTGTTCCGGCTGATTTGTTATGAGAGAAAACACTGTTCCGGCTGAAAAAATAAGTTGAAAAAGACGGATTATAAGAGAAGCGAACAGGGCCAATGCAGTTATATTTTTATAAAACTATTTCTCAAACAAATCAACTCATAACATTCTTAGTTAGATGCCTAAAATCTACACACAAGATGTTTTTTTAGTTAAAATTTAAACTGACCAGTTGCACGCAATCTAAAATAATACTATCTCCATTCTCTTTTATAAGGCGCGCACAAAAAGAGTCAAACTTTAAAATCTTTGATTTGATCAATAATTTTAGCTAACAATTTTAATTATTATATAATAAATTTGATATGGTTAGATTGATAGTTAAATGTACTATTAGATTAAATATAAGTAATATAATATAAAATAAATAAATAGTTCAAGTATAATTTGAGAGATCTTGTCATGTCTGTCCGGGGAATGGAAGTAGTATCTGACTGAAGGGAGTATTATGCTGGTACAATCCGGGCTGTGTAGCAAAAAGCAGTACCACTATTTCGCAATATAGAATACTCCCTGTCACCATTCACCACCTTCGACTATAAAAATCTTCGGCTACTCCTAAGTTTCCCCAGCTCAATCAGAACGCCTGCACTTTTGGCGGCCCGTCGTCCAGAGCTCTCTCCAAGCCCTTCACACTCCTGCGATTGCGAGGGCTTTGATGAGGGTGGAGTCCAGCGGCGGCCTCCGTGAGCTGGAAGACAGCAGGCGGGCGCCGAGAGACGCCGGCGCTCACGGGCGGCGGCGGCAGCGACGGCCGCGGCGCGGCGAGGGGGCGCCCGAACCGATGGCCGCGCCCGCCACCGCCGTGCAGCGGCTCTTCGAGGCGTGCCGCGAGGTCTTTACCGGAGCTGGTCCAGGCGCGGTTCCACCGCCGGCCGGCGTTGAGAGGATCAAGTCCGTTCTAGGTAATTGATTGATTCCCGACTTCTGTCGTCCACATCATCGTCGTTCCAGTACCAGAGATCGTACTCGTAACCTTGTGCGTGTGGCCATGGCCCTGCTGTGTGCGCTGTGAACTATGCGTGTGGTTTGTATTCGACGTCATAGCTGTGTAGCCAGCCACATGTCACATTATATGCGATCGTAGACTCGTAGTTCATCGTTGGGCGGGGGAACGTCATGGATCCGGCCTGTGATACCTCAACTAGATTGTTTGATTTGTGAGAATTACACTTTGGTGGAAATAAGGATCACAATTATTCAGCCTCTCAAAAGAAAAATGTTGAGGGTCTTTCTATACTCATCTAGTAAACGTGGAACTGCATGTGGTGCAGTTGCTAACTTAGACTCGTTGCTTCTTCCCACGAAGAGAATCTTTCTGCAAGTAGACTAACAAACAACCAATGGATCGGAATAGCACTGCCCATGGTATATGCATTATACATACATATGATGTAACTGCTGGTATTGTCTCGCTTTGTGTGGGGCCGTAGGTCCCGTTTGGCTTGCTGAATTTTGGCTGAAACTGGTTGAAAATACTGTTCTGGCTGAATTGTTGTGAGAGAAAAACACTGTTTCGACTGAAAAAACATGTCGAATATGGGGTAAACCGAACGTCCATCTTGAAGCTGCACTAGCTAGCTAGCAGGGTTGTCTTTTATTTCATTTGGCCACCAAAACCTTACGAGGTACTCCATGAATAGTTACTTAATGGCAACTTGCCAAGTCTGTTTGAGCACATTTCTCGAATGATGAGGCCAATGCTGGAAGCTGTTGTTGTACCATCCTTTTGATAATGTTTGTTTATTCATCATTGATCTACCGTGATGTTTGTGGCGAAAGATGCTTATGGTGTTATGTTTACGTCTACATGTATGCTAATTGGTTGTTTGGTTTTCTTTTTGGGTACACCTTAACACACATCATATCACTATATTTTAGTTATTGCTCCTTGCATATCTCTGACAAGCTGCACTGTTAATCCTGCAGATACCCGGTGATAAAGCATTGCATTGTTGTCTCTGTACTTTATTAAAATGGTATCCTTATGCCTTTTATGCCAACCAATCCCACATATTGGACTATCTTTAGTTCTATGATCTATTGTGCAGCTAATTAGTATGAGTCCTTGCATACGAGCTAACACGGCTCTTCTTTGAGTCCCACAAGTAAAACATTTTTTTCATGCTGAGTTTAGCACATATTCATAATGATATAACTCATCTTTTTCTAGTCAAGTTCCAGTTAAAACTCACCTCAATCTATTTTGTTTCATGCCGACATGTGGCAACTTCTGTACCTCATTGCCATAGGTCTGCAACTACAATTACGAGAGTTGCACTACAAGTTTCATACATGTGTTAGACCTTCATATTTCAAAGACCCATGCTCTCTAACGGGTATTCGTATCCTTGAGAGACCGCCAATGCAATCATGTTACACCTAATGAAAACGAATTTTGATTTTGCTGATATTTGTTTCACAATTTATGTCCTGCAGATAGTATCACAGCAGCAGATGTTTGTCTAACATCCAACATGTCATATTTCCGACGTGTTGACGCCCATGGTACTCCAAAAATCACTTACTTGCACCTATACAAGTGTGAAGCTTTCTCGGTATGCTTAACCACTACTAACAACAGTTCTTGATAATTTACCATATTGTTGAAGCTGTCACATTTGTAAGCTAAGGTGTACATGGCTGTATTTATTTGTACAGATTGGCATCTTTTGTTTGCCTTCAAGGGGTGTCATTCCTCTCCATAATCACCCTGGCATGACTGTGTTCAGCAAGCTTTTGTTTGGTGCCATGCATATAAAATCTTATGACTGGGCTGCTGCTCAACAAGATACACCTGGTATTGTTGGTTCGTTTCCCTAAGCTTAACATTCTCACACATAGCTTAACAAATTGCCTTTTTTTTAGGGTTTAATTGCCTTTTCTTTTCTCTCTCCTTTGATCATAGATGTTCAATTGCAAGGACCACGTTTGGCAAAGGTGAAGGTTGATGGCATCTTGACTGCACCTCATGAAACATTGGTACTATATCCAGAAGATGGTGGTAATATGCATTGCTTTACTGCACAAAATGCTTGTGCAGTGCTTGATGTCCTTGGCCCTCCATATGATGATGGTAGTGGAAGGCACTGCCAGTACTACAATGTCTCTTCCTCTGCAATTTCTGTTGGTAAGATTTTTACCTGAGTTAAATGGCTGATATATTAGTACTTACAGTATTGGAATATTGTTGTTATGTAAACCAACTGTTTGCCTCGACATAATATGTTTATGTCTTTTGCTTCAGCATACTTATCCTTGATCCCAAAAATATGTATATAAAAATTAAACTGTGGGTATAGAACAAATCAGATATTTATACGCATATCCTTATACACGTACTGCCCCTTCTATTAAATCTACGTATATCTGCCCCGTGAAATTATATGATTGCAATCCCATAAAATACTCTGTTAGTTAAACAAGCATCATGCCCTTGTTTGTTTCTAAATCATCAGGCTCCTACCCAACTGAAAATGGTAAGACTGTACTCTTAATATTGTCCACTCACACCTTAAGTTTAATTTTGATCATATTATACATTGTAACTTGTAAGCGTACTAGAAGAAAACTAAACTATTGGCGGCTAACTTGAAAGGTGCATTGCAGGCTCAACTATATTGCCTGGAGGTGACAGATATGAATGGCTGGAGGAGAGCGAGCCACCACGAGATTTTTATCTTGTTGGATCAACATATATGGGCCCAAGAATTTTGGATCATTGAACTCCTATGCTTGTGAGGATGCCTTGGCTTCTTGGAGAACATGAGTTCTGCATACATATATATTCCTGAAAGGAAGGCGACCAAATGGAAATCTGTACATAGATAACTGGGCCTCAAGGCCTGCATTGATTATCGTTAATCTGCTGGTCATCATTACTTCAACTGGGAAGACTGGAACCGCTTATAGTAATAAGCAATGATAACAAGGAAAGTGCTTGTCAGCTGAATAGGTTATGTAGGCCCCTGTTTGTACTCCCCCCTCCCTATTTTTCTGTATCTGCAGTCCTTATATGTTAGTGTGATTCAGTCCTACTCATTACCGGGTTGGCACGAAAGTAACCTAGCAGCGGTCTTGACTCTTAGTCCAAAGTCTAGTGGATCAATGCATTCACACAATATGTAGCGTAGTTACTTATCTATGAATTGTTAGAAATTTTAGAGGAAATTTCTGATGTGACACGTACAAATTGTTTGATATGAATATTGTTGTTATGCACTGTAAGTGTTTATTGGTAATTTTTATACATCTATGTATCTTTATATATATTTACGATTATTTTGATGTTTATAGTAAAAGGATCTGTATTTTTAGTTTCGCTCCAGGTCACCAAAATCTTAGTACCGGGCCTGGCTCCTGGTCGGCATTGTCAAAGTGTCGAGTAGATTAAATTAGATCAAGTTATTAGGCACTAGCACAATGGATTTGGCAAGTGGGCAGATGTTTGAGGCTGTATTTGTCCACTAAATCTAGGGGTAAAACCCTATATCTCTCTAGCCTCCCTATGCTTGAGCCGCCAGCGGACATGCGGCCCTCCTGTGCCTGGACTTGGTGCAGTCCGCTGCCCCCCCCCTACTCTCTAAGGTGCTGCTAATCCTAAGAAAGTCGTTCTTCTCCTCTAATAATTCCTAATTCTACTCTCTAATCCCTCTTCTGGTTTTTCCAGATGCAAACAATTACTTTCCACATCCTTATTTTTATCATTGAAATGTAGTGAGCAATTTTTTCTTGAACACACGGTTCTACTGGTGGGCAAATTTAATAGCGAAAAAAACAATTTGCTGAAGCCGCTGTCGATGCAATGCAATTGAAAGTCGGTAGAGGTCCAGTAGCACATATATTGCTGCTATTTGATGCTTTTTCTGACAATAATGTCACCACTTAAGCTTTTATTGCAGCTCAAGAAGCAACCCTACTGCAACAAATGCATGTGCTATGCATCATAGATCTAGCGGAAATAACATCGTTACCTGCCTGTGTTCACAAGGAGAGTATAAGGTATTTAGCAGAAAGGCAGTTGCTTTCAAATACATCTCTTCCTAGATGGGGAACTAACATCTTACCTGCCTCTTCAGTAGTTTAACAGCTTTTTAACTGATCAGTAGATGTTTTTGGAGGAACTGATCAGAAAGAAGAAACTACGGGCCATAATGATAAGTGCTGATTGGTTGTCGTTAATCAGCATACTACTCACTTCGGACTGAATTATTGTTTGTTCTTTTCCATGAGACCATGAGGACATCCCGAAGTTACAGTCATGCTTCAGTATGAATACAACCTGGATCCTCACACAATTATGAAGTGTATTGTATCCTGTTACAATGTCAATTGTCAAACATGTATTGTCACCGGAGATAAGAGAAGTCTCCTGACTTGCCGTACAATATTGTCACAGCCCAAGCTGCCTATGCAAGTGTTCACACATTACAAATCCAGGGTTGACATTTGAACTGTTTAATTGCTGACAACAGAGGTGTGCAACCCTTACGATTTTATCCTCGTTGGACAAAACGTTGGTGTGACCGAATCATCTTTGGTTTCCTCACACCACTGTAGTAGCTTAGTTGACATCTGAATTAATCACATTATTTTATTCTAATTTTATATACTTCCTCTCATCCTAATTATAGTTCACCTTGGGTTTGTTCTAAGTCAAACTTATCTAACTTTGATCAAGTTTCTTGAAAAATATATTAACATCTACTCCCTCCGTCCCAGAATATGTTAATATTCTGATTTTATGCCTTATATACTAGGACGAAGGAAGTAGATGTTAATATATGTCTCTGTGCACATAAGTATGATTTCAAATAAGCGCACTATTAAATCATATTTCATGGAGAATCTAATGAAACTGATTATTTCAGCTTGTTTCAGCTTATTCTCTCTCACAGAACACTATTCAATCATCCAAAATCAGCCGAGCTACAATGCAAATATCTGCCAGCCGAGCACCCCGTTGATAGTGTAAATGTTGATACAATTTCTATAAACTTGGTCAAATTTAGAGAAAAATGACTTAGAAAAAGCCAAAGTGAACTACAATTTGGAACATAAGTGTTCTTGAAGCTGCTCTCTGCTTGAGAAGGTCTTGGTTTACTTTAAAAAAACAAGATCTAACATAGGAGGAACTAGGTGGTTTTTCATTAAGAAGAGAAATAGGCATTCAAATTCAGTCAAGAGGGGACTTGAACCTGGGTAGTTGGGTGTATTGCTACACCTCTCACCCTAACCAGTTGAGCTAGGCTCACTTCCTGGTCTTGGTTTGCTTTCTCAAAGTTGCTTAAGCAGTACCATCTTTAGATGCTGACAAGCCATCATTTCCCAGGCTTTCCAAGTAGACTTGAGAACCATCTGTGCCTTTGTTGTCTTTTTGGAAAGAAGTATATAGCCCAACCACCAAATCACCTCCGCAGGCAGAATGGAGTTGCTTTGTTTTTTAAAGGATATGGTTAATTATATCATTTCATATTTCAAATTTGGAGAGTATACTATTTTACAGGAAAAATAGTTTTATAAAATTGAAAACAAACCTCAGGCTTCTTTTAAAATAATAATCAAAGCGATGCCCCTGAATCACAAACTTCACTACCTCTGAAATTTGTATAGAGCACTGCGCCAAACATGCCTTTATCAGATCTTTTAGGAAGTCATTGTTAAATAAGTGAGAACAATAGTACAGCTTGCGTCATTCTTATGTGCATAGAGACAAGTTGAGCTTGGCTATTTCCTGGAAGCTGACAGTGCAGCCTTATGTTTAGCCCATTCCCACTGTTAACGCTAATGATGGTGATAGGGGCAGTAAACTAGCTATAGTAAATTAATAACTGATGAATCATTGCAGATGCAACTTGGATAGTACTTAGTACATTCAAACTCAGCATCCGCAAGTCAAAATTTTGACGTCGCCTACTTTCACATCTGTCTATGCTGTCCTGTCGTCGCTTTTACCTAATTAATCACATATAAATAGCATTACTCATTATTTTTGTAAGGTGCTTGATTCTTCTGTGCTGAAAAAGTGAAAACCTTGGATTCTACCTTGCTGAATTATCCCTCCACTGCAACTCAGCTACTGATCCATAAAAGTCAACTGAAGTTGACATGTTTCACGATTCATTGAAAGCTAACACTTCGTCTGCACCTCAAACCATTAACAATATACGATCCTTGTTGTCTGAACCCTTTCAAGGAAGAATAGTGATTGGTGACTGGTGAGAATCACCAAATAGCCCTTTGTTAAGTTTACTTCATTTTGATAGATCAACAACCAGTCAAACCACATTTGTCAGTATTTGTGTACAGTTGCTGTATAATTAGTAGCAAGTAAGCTACTATCAGCATCATCTCCTAACTAATTTGCTAACAACTCAGTTAATTACAGGCACTCCATTGTATGACATAAGCCACGACACACCACCGGTGTTCAGTTTTTAGAATTAGTAGTTAATGTAGCCTTGAATCTTGATTGTATGGGGCATCCACAGATTTGTCCTTTCCATGTCAGCGTTTAGTCCACAAATAAATTGTAAAGTCTATGTCATTACTCCATTAGGTTAGCTAAACAAAGTTGTGGTAGAATCGCCCGAAATAACACACCTTCGTAGGCGCTCGTCTTCCACCAGACACTAAGCACCCCGAAAGCAAGCTACATCGGACGGATTCCGTCGAGCACACCCAAGGGAGAACTCGAATAATCTACATTTTTCCTCCAGGATCCAATAATAAGAACGAGTTTACAATACTTAGTCCATTTCATATGACCAGAGTTCTTAGAAATACATTATTACAATACCAAGTTCAGAGTGCAGAATTTAAGCAGCGGAATTACAATAAACATCTAATGGTAGAATACAAGGATCCGTCTATGCCCACCAGAAGAATTCTCCACACAACAGCTACTCTTCAAACTGCACCTGCAACAGGGTAAATAAACCCTGAGTACACAATGTACTCGCAAGACTTACCCGACTAGTGTGAATAATTTTCCGACTCCAAAGGATAGGACAAGCTTTATGGTTTGCTGGGTTTCCTTTTTGCGCAATACTAATAGTGATTCCTTATGTATGTTTCTTATTAGCAGTCATGATTAGTTCATTATCTAACCATTCTAGGTAAGCACATGTTCTACTTTCAAGCAAGAGTTGAGCAAACAGATCTATTTCACCATCTTTCATCTTTCAGTTCTTACTACGGTGCTAGATTGTAAACAAGTCGTACCAGATTATCCAGCGATTCGCAAATCAATGTGCCCAGCTAGGTATCCGAAACACACGCCCCGCTTGTACCCTAGTCATAAGCAGGATCAACCCACCACTCTCCTGTCAAGGGGTTCAGGTCTCCGTTCAAACTTGGACTCCAAGCCCCCACACTTGAGTTCCGGACTCAGTGTGGCGCTTAGACCTCCACCATCCCCGCATCCAATCAGTTGGTCCGGAAAGAGCCGAAACCCACGACAAGAGAGCAACGAGCCTTCCCTGCTCCCATAAACAAGTATGTGCTCAGGATAATAAATCTGTGACCTGATTAGAATCCAATGCAACGGCCAGTCCTTAACCGACACATACAGGAAAAACAGTGTGACCAAGCTATGCCCCGTTGGCCGCGGGACACAACCCCTTACACCTACCAATACCCATACCATATCCCTGCCTGGTCTCTATTTCCTTTCACCATTTTATCATGAGTGATAATAATAATCACCTATTGTGAGTAACGGCAAGTTACTCACGCTACCGATAGCCTAAGCATAGCAGCTACTCGACCTATGCTGGTAGGACTTCATAGGACTGATATATTTATGCAGGCAATTTTCATAGAATGCCTGTAACATAAATGCACATCACAGATATATATATATTCAGTGCTTAATCAAAATAAGGGTTATGCACCGGGGCTTGCCTTGGGCAGGCGGGGTGTCAGCTCAGTCAGTCCGTGGTGGCTCCGGTACCTCCTCCTGCATGAGGACCACCTCGTCGTACTCGTACTCCTGCTTGCCCTCGGTCACAAACTCCACCAACTCATTCTCTACATGCATGCAATGACGATGCAACGCTCAATATTAAGGCAACATGAGTTCTTAAAATAAGAATACATGTACTAAGCCACTAAGCTAGCTCTAATGACTAAGATACCGAGCTAATCATCCTTCCCATCAAACCAGCAGGGTTTCACCTACGAGTGCTACTTAGCAACTAAAATATAGTCTTACTCTTATTAACGATTTCCTATATACTACGACAAGGAGTACTTAACTACCATATTTCTGAACCTATTCTAAGGCTCCAAAAATTACAGTGAGCACCTAACAATACCATGAAGCTACTATAAAATTTTCAAAGCTACAGCTACCACCATAGTACCACAAAAATACCTACAATATTTAACCTAATAATATTAAGCACTCTTAAATGATTTAATAGTTCCTCATATCAACAAGTATATATATGAACTAAATACACTAACAGATAGAGCACAATTTGAGGAACTTAACAAAATTTGTTTCACAATTTTTGAACATCTACATGATTTTACATGATTTATCAAAGTTTAGCTCAGAATTACAAATGAAAAGCTATTTCTATTTTCCACGAAAAATCTAAACTGATTTCGGCCCACGTGGCGCAACGCGCGCGCGCGAGTGCGCGGCGGCCCATAGGCGAGGCGCGGCCCATGCGCGGAGGTGGCCCGCGGCGAGGAGGCCTGCGCGCGCTGGTACATATGCAAAAACGCCCCTGGACTATTAGCAAAACAACTCGCAGTCCATGTTACTATTCCTAGCGACAACACTTATGCAAAAGAGCCATCGGACCTTTCTCCTCTTTACAACAGTGAGGCCCTCGCCCATCCCCGCGCGCTCCAGCGCGGCAAGCAGAGGCACAGGCGTCTACGCCGGCCACACGGGACCCCCACTGACCTAGCTACGAGGCCGACGCTCACCTAAGGTTTGACACGAGACGATGGGCGGCGGTTGCGCGAGCCGGGACGCCGTAGAAGGACCTCTCCACAACGGCGGACCCCCTACGGCAATGGCAACAGTGTTTAGGTGAGCCGCAACAACAATCAAGGTGGTAGGGCAGCGGGTGAGCAACGACAACTCACTAGTGACCTACCAAGAAGTCGGCTTGGCCGGAGATGACCCGGGCGGGGCTGGCCACGTGCGCGCAGCAAGGTGAACGGCAGACCACAAAGGCACGGTCGCATCAGCGGCGAGGAGGCAGCACAAAAGCTGCGACTAGAATGCGCACGATGAAGAGGAAGCCAAGGCGAGCTAACGATGCAAAGGAATTGGCGTCGGGTAAAGTGGTGGAGACTGGCCACGAAACGGGCGGCGATGGGCCTTAACAGCACGGTGGCGACAAGATTCCAAAATTGGAGCTCGGCGTGACGCGAGTCAAGATGGGGTGGGGTCGGCTAGAGAGGGGGCGTGAAGGCGGAGACGCGAGCACAATGAATTGATCAGAGGTGGTCGCTCTCTGGCTTCACCGCGACGCAACACGACGATGACGGAAAGCAGAGGGAGGAAGAGACGGGCGCTGCAGTGGGTTAGGCTCGTCCACGCCCTAGCGGGACGTGACCGACCAGACTTAATGCGGCGTCTACGCACCCGCTACCCTACACTGTGGCCAGACCACGTGCGCGCGCACGGAGACAGGTAGGGACGCGGCATGCACGGCCGTAGCGCCATTAAGGCGGGACGACGGCGTGGGGCAGCCCACGTGTGAACTAGGACAAGCTAAGCGGCAGCAGTACAGCATCGCAGTGGCGTTGGAAGCGGCAGCGTTGCGACGCAAGGCGGGCGGCAGTGCGGACGTGACGGCGAGTGAATGGCGCCGGCAGCGACTCCGACGCGGCGCGTGCGGGGCAGTTGGCAGCAGTCGCAGCGGTTCCGCGCGATGGGGCCAGCGGCAGCCGAGACCTGGCCAAGCCAGACACGGCCACGGCCGGCCTCGGCCAAGCCCAGGCGGCGCGACTGCAGTGGCAGCTGCGCGGCACGGCTGACCGCGTGGGACGACGATGGGGCAGGTGAGCGACGGGAGCTGTGGCACCGCACGACAAGGCCAGACGACTAGTGGTGGCCGGCGAGTACGGGGCAGTCGCGGTCGACCACGCGCGGCAGTGCGCGAGCGCGCGTCCGAGCCCAGCGACACCGAGGCACCGCGCGATGGTGACCGCGCACACTCGGCCAGGCAACCAAAGCAAGTGTCGTGCACGAATTTTAAAGCATCGACCACGACTAAACCGTTTATCCAATCCCCAAACCACTTTTTCTATACCAAAGAGAGTATATTAGACTACAAAAACAAGACATAATACTACCCTACTGCTTAACCCAATCTCTCACAATAAATTGCCAAACATAGCAGTGTCTAACAGTCGGCAGACTTGAAAATTTCTAAGTTTTTTAGCTGAATTTGGTTTCCATTTGTGATTTTTAAGCTAGTGGAAATATTAGCTAGTAATATCATTTTTTGACCGCAAGCATTTCATTGTCATCTACAAAGTTTGCACTTCAAACTTTATTTAAGTATCACATACATGTTCTATAGCATTTTTGCTTAATAAAAATCGGTTTTAAACCCTAAGTGATATAACATGACTATTGAATTAACTTTCATTTCACATTTCCGTTGATCGTTTTGAGTTACGGAAATTGATCTACACTCTTTATTACATGTATTAACACATAAACATGATGCTCATGACATGCTTTAGTAAATGATTAACAGTGTAACACCGAGGGTGTTATAAAAGTGATCCCAGCTTGACTATGCTGGTCCCTGTTGTTTCCCAAACAGAGATCACAATGTGCTGTCACTACAATCCAGAAAATTTTCTGATGTTATCTTCTGTGCTAAAGAAGGATTGTTTTCAGCCATGCATGCAGGGCTGCTCAACAGCTTGATTCACATCTCTGTTCAGATTTTGAGCCTGACATCTGTATTTTTATGAGCTATGCTACTTATGCACCATTCCATTTTTCTTTTTACCAGTGAACAAACGGAGATGAACTACATGTTGGTTTTACACGGACAACAACCAAACACCATTATTCAATAGTGCCATGACTTATTTATAGCTAGGGACTAGGTATTTCAAAAACACATCGTTCTGAAGATTACACGGTGACAGAGGTGGTCGTCATAGTCATATAAAGCAACTCAGGTTTCTACACAGAAAGTGAAATAGCAACAAACGATTCTTTTACACAATAAATTCCATGCACTTTACCGCTTTTGTTCTTTTGATGGATTCCTTTCTACATGCAATAAAAAAAAGTGTTGTTCGAGTCTTGATCCTGGTCAAGCAACTGCAAAGTCTTCCGAGGAAAATAACTGTTACTGTTCCAAATCTGACAACAAGGAAGTCTTATGGGGGCTGCAATGTATGATCTGTAACAGTTGAATTACATACATACTATATATATTTTCCCATCAGTAGTCTCCAGTTCAGTCCTGGTGTGACAGATCCATGATCTGACACTTTCTTAACTTCTGACAAATTGTTGACCTCGAGTATTTGAATGCACAGGTCGCAAGAACTCGCTAATTGATATTCTATTCGGCTCGATCGTGGCTAAGTGACATTACAGTTCTTCCCACAGGGCATGCAGCTGCTCCCTGAACCGATCCATCCATGTGAAAGACGACTTTTTAGCAGGATGATCTCCGCCTTCTGACTTTCTGCAGTTTTCTTTTTTCATTCTGGACTCGGTAATCCAAGAAATGAAAACTCCGCCAGCGGAATTTGACAGCTGGAAAAAATCGAAATAGGCGGCGAGAACCGTCGTCGTCGTGGCCGGTAGGGTGAGCTTGAATTTGGGACGGCTCACGGCCGGATTTGAATATGCTGATGTAGCATCAGTGGCTTCCAAGCATCAAACACCCGGAAGAAAAGAACAGACAAGAGGAGAAGACATTTGTTTTCGCTTAATTTCCTTGGGGAATTGCAAGGAGGTCTTTGCTTAAGAAAATGTGATGGAAACCCGCATCGCGCCGCCCCCACTTGAGGACCAAAGATTTGACCAGATCGTTGAAAAGGTTGGCCTCACATGACGCGCGCGTCGGCAAACAAGGTCTGCTCATCCGCTTACTTCTTGGGCGCTAGCTGTATTCGTTCATTAGAGAAATGGTCGATAATATATACTATATATTTAGGAATTAGGCAGGAAAGACGCCTCCTTGATGCATCTCCGTTGACTAACACCTGCAGTTTACTGGAGCTGATCGAGTCCATCATGCATATCATCATCCAACCGCCATGTGCATGCATGATTTGTATATTTGTATATATGCCGTTTTGTCTCCGCGGCCATACATTTTTCAATTCCAAATTGTGTGTTTCCTTGTGGGAAATGGCGCTGTTGAATGACACCAGCATGGCTGATTTCCTTCTTATTAGACCAAATCTTCGCCTGCCGTACGTACGATCAGAATGGTCTCAGATACGGCTGACACACGAACTGCTGACACAGGACTGCCTTCATTTTCCAGGGTATGTACATCCTCTGATGGAGTCAAATTTCAAAAATAAAAATAAAAATAAATCCTCTGATGGAGTCGTGGGAGCTCCAGCAACACCTATCATCCTCAAGCACGGACGGACTAGGAGTAACTTGCCCCTATTAGAGTCCCTACTTCTGATTTGGGCTTTGGCAGAGGCCGAGCTCGGTCGGAAGGAGCTTAGGCACTAGAGTTAGGATGGCGGCAGGGGAGGCTGAGCTAGCTAGGGCGTATTGGAGGTGGGAAGGGTATGCAAGGGATGTCAAGCTCCGGCGAAGCATGGGAGGCTGGCTTGGGCAGTTGGAGTTAGGGTCCCGCATAGCCTATTCAATCCGCCAAGATAAGTTGGGGGCAGAGTTTGGCCGACAGGGTGGGGTGGGTAGGAGGTAGTGGTGCAGCTCCAACGTGACGTATGAGCTAGCTTCAAGCATTTTATTTTATATTTCAATAGAAAAGAGAGAAATCTATCTCTTGATCAAAAGCTACTCTCATACACATATTTCAAGATCATGTGAAATTGTCATGTGGGACTAATCATATTATGAGCTATTGCTAAAAGTTAACATCATTGGAGAGTAAAAGCCAAGCGGGATAGCCAGCATATTCTCGATCGGCATTATCACGATAGGTTATCATCATCAGCGTTTGTCTAAGTCGGCACTGCACGGCACTAACAACCTTAGGCGTGTTGTGGGTGTCGTGCCATTGTGGCACGCAAAGATCTTCCAGATGCCTATGTCGGCCCAGGCACTATATGTGCCTAATCCCTCATTCAACTCAGAATCACAAGCATACATCAAAAAAAAAGAATGACAAGCAACTTAGATATATTCATTGAATTGAGATAACAAAATAACTCAAAGTCTCAAACACACGCAGAGATAACACTGAAGTTTCTTGAAATCAAGCCACATTGCCGAGCTAGAGGGACGTGACCGCTTGTCGTTATTCTCTTCCCGTCCACTGCTTGATCATCGCAGGGCTCGAGGACGATGGGAGCTTGAACGTTACGGCCGAACAGCTCCGCGGCGTCCTCGCGCAGGTCGTCTTCGTCATCATCTCCGGCCAACCCGTACAACTGCCTCTCTTGGTTGGAACTGCCCTCAACCATCTCGTCGTCGGATCTAGCCATCGCCACTTGTCGGCGCCCCAGTCCCTCAACGGCTTCAGACAAAACAGAGCAAGGGTTAGTAGAGATCGAGGGTTAGGGTTAGGGATTGAGCAAGGGTTAGGTCGACGATGACTTACCTTCAAAGCCGGAGCACCAGAGTCACCGGCGAGGTCGACGAGGCACGGATCCGGCGAGGTCGACAACGAGAGATGGAACCGGTGAGGTCAACGAGGCACGGATCCGGCGAAGTACACGACGGATCCGACGAGGTCGACAACAGATCCGGCGAGGACGAAGCGAGATCAAGGGTTTGGGTTAGGGATTGAGCAAGGGTTAGGGTTAGGGATTGTGCCAGTGTCGGCCAGCGGTGGCTCCAGAGGCCACCGGAGAGCGAGAAGAAGAGAGGAAATCGGAGGCGAGAGAGGAGAGCGAGTCACTGACGCGGCGACGCGGCAACGCCGACTCGCCGAGAGAGGAGAGCGAGGCGAGAGAGGAGCGGGCGAGGCGGCGTTGTGGGGGAGAGAGCAAATGAATTAGGCGATGGAGCGAGATGCGGCCGGGACGGGTTTTGTACCCCCGATTTCAACGGTCGGATCCAACGGTCTGATGGGAGCGAGGCCGAGGATCCAACGGACACCTGCGGCCAAGTCGTGCTGCTGCCGGGCCTGCCCATGTAGCGTGTCGTGCCCGTGCCGGCTCTACGGGCCAGAATGGCGGCCCAGACACGGCACTAAGGCTGGGCCATGGCAGGCACTGGCACGAAGGCCGTCGGGCCAGGCCGTTCCTGGGCCGTGCTACTTAGTGTCGTGCTTGGGCCAGCCCGTAGTGCCCGGGCCAAATGGCCAGCTATATTGGAGAGACTGTCTAGAGCTAGTAACTAGCTCATACCGCTAAGGACGGCCTATGGGTAAGGTAAGGAGCGGGTATCCGTACGGGCACATGTGACGAAATGAAACAAAAAAAAGTACGACATGTGAGGTGACCTAAGAATGAGGGGTGGAGTGGTGGCCTAGGAATGAGGGATGGAGTGGTGACCTAGGAATGAGGGGTGGAGTGGGAAAGTAGGGAGTCTCCTACTCTTATGTCCCTGAGCAGAGTACTTGACTATGGTTTTTATCAGCATTAAAAATAGAGTTAAATGCACAAGAGACCCTCGAACTTGTAAGTGTGTGTCACATAGGTCCATGAACTTTGAAAATGCATTTCTGGATCTCTAAACTTGTTAAGTGGTGTACCGCAAGTCTATACTAGCCATGTGGATATTTTTTTGCTGACGTGGCGTGCTAACATGGCATATATTTTACATTTAACACCTCACATTTATTTTTCAAATAAAAAATAGAACCTTCCTTCTCTCTCATATCCCATGGCTGGCTCGGCTCGCGCGTCTCGCTGGCTCCGTCGTCGTCGTCCGGACGCGACAAGCAGGACGTACTTGCCTACTTGCTGATCGAGGTGGAAGAGGGGCTGAACGACCACAAGGTGATCGTGTGCACCATCGAGGAGACGCCGCCAATCCTGCCGTTCTCCTGGCGCGCTTTCATATGTTCCGGCGGCAACGTGTGCCACGTCTTGAGATCGGGTACATAAACAACGAAGACAGCCTCTTCGGCTTCGACTGCCCTGCCTGGACCTGCGAGTGGCATTTCTCGACATTAGCCGATGAGGCGCTCGCATGGGTCATCAGCGCCATTTCGACACCGTGCGGCGGCCGCACCAACAGTGTTGTCGCCGTGCAACGCGATGCCGCCGCTGCCTCTTCTAGCTGTCCCCTTCCTCCCGCCTCCCCTAGCTGCGGCGGTGGCTCTCTCCTCCCTGGCCTGTCTCGTCCTCGCCACCGATGACCTCTCTGAGGAGGAGCACATCAAGGTCAACCACGCCACCTACACTGTATAAAAGCGCGCGTCCACGGCTTGCGTGTGGTGTGCCCTCGACCACTCTGCATCAATGCCGACGCCGACATAGAAGCCACCGCGGCCTCTGGACACCACGTCTTCTATGTAGAGCTCACACACGTGGACTACAAGGAGAAAATCTGAAGACGACGGCTTGCATAGGTGATCAAAGCACGTCGCGGCTGGAGGAGGCAGGGCGTCCCTTGGGCGTGGGCGTGCTGGTGTTGCTGGCGCTGTTGCCTGCGTTCATGAGCATGGCGCGCTAGGGTCTATTTTTTATGAGAAAAATAGATGTGAGGGGTTAAATAAAAAAAATATATGCCATACTAGCACGCCACGTCAGCAAATAAATGTGCACATGGCTGCCATGGACCTGTTGTGCACCTCTTAATAAGTTTAGAGACCCAGAAATTTATTTTCAAAATTTATGGACACATGTGACACACGCTTACAAGTTCGACAGCCACCGGTGCATTTAACTCTTAAAAATATAAAATCAGAGGTTTTTGGAGTTGATCTAAGACTTCAAACAGCTCTAGCTCTCGGAGCCGGTGAAACAAAAAAAAAAGTGTGTTCAACAACTCTAAATTTATATTGAGAGGAGAAATAAAACCCGTTCCTTACTAAAGCGTACACAGGGAGCAAAAAACCGAATCCGATCAGAGCTGCACTGAGTGAGGCCTAGTAGGCTGGAATTGATCTAAGCGTCCGGTGGTGTCCATACCTACTATGTACTCCCACTAACTAGCGGGCAGTTTGGTTAACAATCTGATCGCGTGGTGAGCGAGCTAGGACGACGGATCAGTGCAACGCAGCAGCTACATTATATTATTCGTAATATTCAACAACGGGCGGCTGGCGAGGTGAGGTCACCGGCGCCTTCCATGACGCCCGATCGAAGAAGAGAAACAGGAGGCCGGGCCCACACGGCCAGCAGTTTCAACGGGCTTCGCTGGAATCTCAACCAAAACCTTGCGTTGCGACTTGCGAGTGAAAAAAAAAAAAAAGAAAAAGAGATTAAAAGCCGTTTGGAAATGCTTCACGCTTACTTAAAGCTAGCTGCTATGCAGCCGTCGCGCGTGGAGGCGAGAGGCGATTGGATGGCAACCGACTGGAGTAGTGTCGCGGTCGCCGGCGCCAGTCGCTGTTGGATGGAATAGAGCTGCCGTCGCGCGTCCCATCGCCATTTCGCGTGCACGGGACGGGATCCCGTCGGATCCTATCCCGACTCGAACTCGACCGATCGTGAGGCGGTGGCATCTTCCGTTCCGCCGCGCCCGTCCCGCCCGCGTCGATCACGTGTTGGACTGGATGCTGATGCGTTTCTTTATTCCAGCTGTGGCGCCTGTGCTGCGTGCTGGTCTTCCAACTGCCTTCCTCGTTCTGAAATTCGGCACATGGCGATAAGTACGCGCGCCGACTGTGGCGTGTGGCCTGTGGGCTCGTCGTCTCGTCTACGCGGCTGTACTGCCATGTACCACTGTTCTGTTCACACGCGACTAGCTAGGAAAGGCGCGACGACCACCTCTTTCTCCGGCCGTGACGGGCTGTGACGGCTGCCACCTACGTACGTACGTATGGGCTTTGGAGAGCCGTTGATCTGCTTTCAGATTCGTATGGCCGGGGCGAGGATGACCAACCTTCTTAATTTGAACTTGAACGTATACGCGAGGCATCGTTCATCACATATATTTTCCAGAATAAAAAAAATCCACATTATATTGAGGATGTGTGTGTTCGGTCGATGCTTTTCTTTTAGTTTGCCGTTTGACTTGTTAAATTCCGAAGAGAAGCGCTGGCCACACACACACAACTACCGAGAAGAAATGCACGCAAATGCTCTCTCTGTATGTTTTAGTTTGTCCTATGTAAAAAAAAATTCTAGTTGTAACCAAGTTCTTAACAAACAAATAATGCAGATTAGTAATATCAACACATGCTTTATGTCAATTTTAATGATGCTAATTTGATGCTGGTGTATTTTTTTTCTATCTTATAAACATGGTCAAAGGCAAAGAATTTGGCTCACGGAACTACACACTACTACACAAAAACTTAACTGAGGCGTTTGCATTTTGGGCTCCGAGGTGGTTGGGCTGGTTGCTCGCCTAAGTTATTTGTGGCAGGGCAGCAGTCGGCCCAGCGACGGTTAATGCTTAACCGAGGCGAGCAACGTAAAATAACCATCTTGGTTAATGCTTACCTAACGCAACCGCCTCGGTTAATACATTAAGTGAGGCGATTGGCTTAAAACAATTGATCGAGGCGGTTGCCCGGTTAATACATTAATCAAGGCGGGCCTCTTAAGATGTTCGTCTCGGTTAATGATTGCACCAAAAAAAAATTCATAACTTTTTCATATGAACTCGGATGAAGACAAACTTTATATCAAAATTGTAGCTCTCGAGATCTACAACTTTGTAGTTCAAAAGTTTTTGAATTGAAACTGCTTAGGGTTCCAAAATATTATTGTAAGTGCACATATTTTGAAATTTGAAATTATCAAACAATCTCATATGTTGACATGGTCTAAACAAAAGTTATAGTTCTCACTAGGATCTACATCTCTGTAGTTGAAAAGTTTTTAATTTAAAGATGTTTAGTGTCCCAAATATGTCTTCGAAGGTTATAGATTTTGAAATTTAAAATTTAGAATTCCTAAACAATCTCAAATGTTCACATAGTTAATACCAAAGTTCTAGTGGCCGACCTGGTATACATGTTTAATATTGATAAGTTTTTGATTTAAAGTCATCTTGAGTCTCAAATATGTGTTTGAAATTCAAATCTTTTGTGACTCAATTTTTTGAATTTTTCAAACTATCTCTGATGGAGATACATTCTATACCAAAGTTGTAGTACTTGATAAGATTTAAAACTTTGTAGTTAAAAGTTTTTTCATTTGAGTTCATTTAGTAGCCAAAATATCCAATATAAGATTACGAAATATTGATATAAAAAGATAGCATATTATATATAGACATGAATGAGTGTGTGTGGTGCACTGGTGGAGATGCGGTAGTGTTGAGTAGCAGGTCGTGGGTTCGACTCTCCAAAGTTTGAAGTTTTTTGTTTTTTTTTGGTTTTCTAAAGAACATTAATGGGGGTGGGCATATTAAGACGCCTGCCTCGGTTAATGGGATTCATGGAGGTGGATTCGACTCTCCAAAGTTTCAAGTTTTTTGGATTTTTAGGTTTTCTGAAAAACATTAATGGAGGTGGGCATATTAAGACGCCTGCCTCGTTCGTCTCGTTAATCGATTAACGAGGCAGGCAAAGTAACCGGCTCTGTTAATCCACGATTAACCGTGACCTTTCAATGGATACGGTTGCAATGCCGCCTCCGTTAATAAAAATGTCCGTCTCGGAAAATATTTGTGTTGTAGTGACAAATCCTCAACATTTTCAAACCTAGGGAGTACTATGCAAAACCAACTTAACTCTTACACCCCATTTGGTAGGGCTTCTCTTTAGCTCCGGCTCCAGCTCCTCGGGGAGCTCTACCAAATGTTTTAGTAGGAGGATTTATTTTTTAGTGAAAAATAGAGGAGCCTTTGGGGAAGAGCCCTCCCAAACAAGGCCTTAGCATGCATGACCTATACAGCGGTGTGTTAAGAAATACTAACCTAGGCATTTTTGTGTAGTCTTAAATAAGTCAAATCCATCTACTTTTAATTAAGTATATGGAAAAAATGTATTGATATTAGCACCAATACCAAATAAATGCATCGTCAGGCCCTGTTTGCTTAAACTTATCAACCATGGTACAGTATTTTTTTCTCACACCAAAACAACATCGGCCGGCTTATCAGCCGAAACCATCATCCGAACAACCATGGTGGATTTAATAAAACTAAGAGCAACTCTGGCAGAAGAGCTATCCATGTTGTGTAATCTATATATGTGTATTTTAGAAAGAAAAGAGATTCCACCAGCTATTGTATCTGACTTTCTAAAATAGCAAGCCATCTATCCCGGAGTTCTCGCATGCTAAATATAGCTTGCATGTGCCGCTAGCTATCTGCCTCGCCGTACTAGAAAATGGTGTTGGAGTTTTTTTTTTTTTGCAGGGTTTTCTATTTTAGAGATGAGCTAAATCATGGGTTTATCCATCTATTTTTTATAACTCTTGGAGTCGCTCTAATTTGATGTTATATGGGCCTGTTCGGCTGATACATTTTCGGATGATTTAATAGTGATTCTGTGAGAGAGAATAAGCTGAAAAGCTAAAACAAGCTGAAACAAAAGGAAAATGGTACAACCGAACAGGCTGTATCAGCTATTGATGTATTTTTTTAAATCTAAAACTATACTAGACATAGAGAAGTTTGACTTAGGAAGGTCTAAAATGTTCCGTTTGTTTGAGCTGCAGTTTTTGAGGTTCTGACTCAAAAAAGTTGGCTTTTAGGTTTTTAGCCTCTACTAACCATTGCGGGGGTTTTTTTTTTGCTACTGACTTTTGCAATAATTTTTTAGTTTCTGAGCGCATTAAAAGCTAGAAAAACTCTGATCCATTCAGTGTGCTTTTCAACTTTCACTCAGAAGTTAGCTTTCCAGCTTTTAGAAGTCAGCTCAACAACATCTAGGCCGTATGCCGGCCAGAAGCTGAAACAGACGGCAGCGGTTCGACGTTTCTGGTGGTGTGTGTAGTTAGGTGTGCTTAACCTTTGTAACCGAACGAAGATACTCCACGTCCACGGTGGATATAAATTTAAAAAAATAGTAAACGATGGATAGGTATGGATTACTTGCTCGATCATCCAGCAGATTCGAGTATTCAGCGCTTGCATTGACCTGTTAAAATCTGAAGTGAAGGGAGAAGCTATCGTCGTCAGCGGTAGAGAATAATCTGGTGTGCCCGTCGTTTTGTTTCTTTTTCTTCAGATTTGATCCATCGACGGCTGAACAATTCCCTCAACGTGCATCGCGGTTGCTTCTTCAACTTGCTGGCAGAGAGAGATAGCACCGCGCCGGCCGTACGAAAGTCAACAGCACGCCCTAAACAATCGCTGGACACTACGGAGGTTCCTGATGCGTTCGTACACACGCGTACGCCGGCCGCCGGGAGCCGGGGGAGCCAACAGGTAAGAACGCATGCATTTTTGTCAGCTACGATCCATCGACAAGCAGAGCGCGGCGGGCGGCAGCGGCTAACCGCCCGATCCATGGACCGACCAACCGGCCGGTCGGGTCCGTCGGTCGCCGGAGCAGCTAGCTAGGTAGCTCGCTCGCTCGCGTAGCAGAGCAGACAGCCCTGGCGCGTGGACCAGAGAGAAATTGAACGCGGCGGCAGCGACACGCAGGACACGTTGGGGAGACCGCAGCGGCGACCACGACGACGGTGACAACGGGACGACGGCTATTCTATTGCGCGCCCGATCGCTTGCTTGTCTCGCTTGCCCGTGGGGCCGGCCGGTGCGTACGTGGGCCAGCTAAGCCAGTTGACATTTTTGATGCGCCCACGCCCAGCCGTATGGACGAGGACGACGACTGAACCGTGATAGGCTCCGCCACTGGGATTCGGTGAGGCATATCTACCCTTTGTTTATCCCCAAGCGAGTCAGAAACTGCAGGCTTGTTGAGCTTTCCTGCCTCTCTCCTTCCTTCTTTATAAGGAGACGAGCGAGCAGAGGTACAGGTACTACGGCCAGGACAAGCCATTGCGTGCTTGCCCAAAGCTGAGCTGAGCTGTGCTATCTCGCTCGAGAAGGGAGGGGTAGGCCGGTGCGGCTAGCTAGCTTGGTTGGTTGGTTGCCGCCGTTGCCATGGAGGTCGCCGTCGAGAGGCCGCCGCCGCCGCAGGTGAAGGAGGAGAAGAGGCCTGACGCCAAGCCAGAGATCGCCGCCGCACCTGTATGAACTACATGACCTGTTCGAGATCCTTTAATTTCGCTTTTCTTCAACGCAAACTAGAGAGATCTGACAGAGCATGAACCTTTGTTTGTGGATGCAGATAATAAGAAGCGCTCTTCCGATAGTCTTCGAAAGCTTTCCATCGACGCAAAGACACGCGGCCGGCATCAACATCAAGCAGGAGGAACGCAGGCTGGAGGCGGCCAGGGCAGAGATGGGCGAGGTGAGGGAGGAGAACGAGCGCCTCAAGTCGATGCTGTCCCGAATCGTCAGCCAGTACCAGTCCCTGCAGATGCACTTCCTCGACGTCGTCAAGGTGCAGGAGCAAGCATCTGCAGCCAAGGCGGAGAACAAGTTCCCCGTGGCGCCGGCGACCACCACCGACGACGACGGCCCCGACGACCTCGTCTCCCTGAGCCTCGGCACGAGGGCCAACAGCGGTGGCGGTGGCGCCGCCTCCCGCCGCAAGGGGCACGAGAGGTCGTCGTCCTCGTCCGGCACCGCTGATGAGACGACCACCGCTGGCGCCGATGACGAAGGCCACCACCAGCTCTCCCTCGGGCTCGGCTTCGCGCGCGGGAGCGGGCTGCCGTCGTCCACGGCGGCCACTGATGACGACAAGGGGAGCCACGCGTCCGCGGCGCCCGTCCTGAACCTGAGCTCCGACACTAGCGGCAGCGCCGACGACAACGATGACGCCAAACCTGCCCTGGCCGCCGTGGGCACCGCCCGTAAGAGCCCGTGCGCCGGTGCCGGAGACGGATCAGCTGACGACGAGGTGCAGCAGCAGGCCAAGAAGGCTAGGGTTTCCGTCAGGGTCAAATGCGACACTCCCACGGTACGTGACAAATTGTTCCAAACAAACACAAATTAGCATGCATAATAATTGTTTGAGCTCTAGCTAAATGCAACATAGTACTCCGTATTATTTATACCTGACCTACCCTAATTATTGTCTCGGTCAGATGCCCGATGGCTGCCAATGGCGAAAGTACGGGCAGAAGATCTCCAAGGGGAACCCGTGCCCGCGCGCCTACTACCGCTGCACGGTGGCGCCGCACTGCCCGGTGAGGAAGCAGGTGCAGCGGTTCGCGGAGGACACGTCGATCCTGATCACCACGTACGAGGGCTTGCACAACCACCCGCTCCCGCCTGCGGCGACGGCCATGGCATCCACGACCTCCGCGGCGGCGGCCATGCTCACCTCGGGCTCCACCACCTCCGCCGCCTCGGCCTCGCTCGTCCACGGCCACCACCACCCGCTGGCAGCCGCCGCCGGGATGCTGGGCCCCACCACCATGGTCTCCACCGCCGCGTCCTGCCCCACCATCACGCTCGACCTCACCTCCCCCGTCGCGCCGCACTCCCTCATGCACTCCTCGCCCTACGCCGCCGCCGCTGCAGCAGCAGCGGGGTTTGAGTCCAAGGCGGTCCCGGCGGCGTGGAGCAACGGGTACCTGGCGTACGGCGGCGTCCACCCGTCCTACTACGCCAAGAGCTCGCCGTCGCCTGTGCTGGGGCAACTGTTCGGTGGAAGCCTGGGCGTGCCATCGCGACCGGAACAGCTGTACGCCCAGTCGTACCTGCAGAGAGCCAACAGCCTGGGCGGCAGCCATGGCGCGGTGGCGCCAGCCGTCACGGACACGCTCGCGAAGGCGATCACGTCGGATCCGAGCTTCCAGTCTGCGCTGGTGGCGGCGATCACGTCCGTCATGGGCCGCGGCGGAGCCGCTGCTGCCCAGAAGTGATCAGGAATTCTCAGGATCGGCGGCGCATGCACCATGCGGAAGATCGATGGGCAAGGGCAAATCGCGTTTTTGAGCTCATGCATGCATGAATTAGTGGTTCATGTGTAATTAATAAGTGGATCGTGGTTATTTTACTTTGTTCATTGGAGTAGTTGTTCGTAATTGGCTGGGGAAATGGTTGGTGATCACAATATGTCAATGTAACAGGGATCATCAATTTGATCGATCGATGTACATAGCACAGACGAGTCAAAAAATTGTACGTATCTATGCACCATGGGTAGAATGAAAGAAAGTTTTGGTCAGGTTGTTCGAGCTAAATTTGATGGGATACAAATTAAACCCTATATACTTTTTTTTTGCTTTCCATTTCAAGGACAACATAACACACGCCACACTCGCAACTTCCAAATGAAACAAATGACATGATGGAGCTAGAGAAGTCGTTTTGAGATGACAGATCATCAAAAACTTTCCATTTCAGGGGGCACTTGATTTGTTCATCCCAAGGGAGGTTTTTACATGACAGATCAGAGGGCATTTGATATGTTCATCCCAGGGGAGGTTTTGACGTGACAGATCATGGGCCATTTGATTTCTTCAAGAATGATTCGATCAAGCACAGCTACACTCAATGAGCGTTAAAGACCAGGCCAGGCAAGCAAAATTAAACTACAGATGATGGAGATATATGTTACTAAATGAAGTCTGAATCAAGACTTTGGACGCCGATCTGAACCAAGTCAAACAACTATCGTATTAGTTGGAGATTAGCCAGAGATGCAGGCGACTGCTCTGCTCGTCAGAGAAGACATGGACAGGCGAACCAATCAAAGTTGACTAAATATATACCAGAGGAGACTTACGCTCTTCTCTCGAGTCTTGATTAGTAGTAGTACGTGCGCTGAGTGCTGTCCATTTCTTCAGCTTCTGTAATAGGGCTTTGTCCATGTCTTCTTCAGTTTCTGAATTGAAATACTAGGGTTCTGTCTTCTGTCCACTTCTTCAGTTTCTGAAATAAGTAGCGTTTTCAGACCAATCACCAATATACATACATTCAGATTCTCCGAGGAATGAGTCAATCACTGAGACGAGAATTTTAAGCGGTGTTCTCTGCCGTGTGACGAGATCAGATTGTGGCTAGAATGCTAGATGATTGCGCCTCTAACGCCATCTTGCCTTGCATTTAGTTGGACCGACGAGCTAGTTTTAGATGCTGGATATGCTCAGTTTCATTTCATCACGCTCGTTGGCCTATCAGACCTAATTTGTTCAGACGCTCTTTGATCAAGTAGTACAAGAGGTTTTTTTTCGATCCCTCAGATATGATGTTTTAATTTCAAGGTATTAAACCACAGTAATCAGACCTAATAAACTAGCTAAACATATATGCAATAATGCAACAACTTTGGTCAGAGATGATCAGATGACAGAACTTGAAAACTCTGATCTGAACCAATGCAAGTCAACCAACCACCGTAGTTCCAGACTGCTCATAAGAAAAGATCAGGACTACAGAGTAAAGGGATAATTGCGCAATCTAATTGATACATCTTTTTTTAGCAATATATGTACTTCCGAAAATATAAGTTGCCGATTTTACCAGCTCCCGACACCTGACATAGGGTTTTCTTTTGTTTTCCTTTTTGCTATGCTACTGAAACATTGGTTACAGATGACAGCACTTGAAAACTCTGATCTGAACCAATCCAAGTCAAGCAAATACCGTAGTTGCAGATTGTTTATAAGAGAGATGAGAATCAGACTAAGGGATGAAGAATGGAGTTTCATGCTCTAACTGATATTTTTGCATTATACACTTGGCAAAATATGACTTTGTTTTATGTGTATATGCTGTCGATCTTATCAATTGCTGAAAAAGCCTTTTCTTTCTTTCTTTTTTTTTGGCGGGAACATATCAGGATGATGGCGACAACAATGTCTATCACTTTTTAGAAAGTCGACTGTTCTTACAATCTTATAGATCATAGATTTTTTTTTTTGCTAGCAAAGTCTGGCAGCTTGATATTCAGTACAGGGAAAAAACAGATATATACGTGAACCTGTATTATTGAATCAAAGAGAACGCTCAGCTAATTAGAAAGAGAATCCGTGTATGTATGTCTGTGGGTACAGACCCCGAATACCCATGGCAGACCACATGGGCTACGCCCCTAGGGCAGCCCAGCCTACAAGACGAAGCCTTGTGGGGCACGGCGCTGCTCGGCGCGTCCCGCAAGACACCAGGAAAATATCTTGTACGAGATCTGTTAGATACGTATGATCCTATGATTCCTGTAATCTGTTATTACTTTCTGGTTATCTTCTAGATCTAACCGACTTGTAACCCTGCCTCCCGGACTATGTAAGGCGGGCAGGGACCCCCTCCAAACACATGCAATATCATACGATTGTCAATACAATCCAACAGACCGTAGGAGTAGGTTATTACGTCGTATAGACGGTCCGAACCTGTCTAACTCGTGTGTCTCTGTTGCCTTCTTGTTCTCGATTACACGTATCTCTGTCAATCAATCTACCTTCGTGGGATACCCTTCGGAGGACTGTCGACGATATTCTGTCGACAGTTGGCACGTCAGGTAAGGGTGTGCGTGCTGTTTCCATGTCGAACAAGATGGTACGTTTTGCAGGCTCTTCGTCCCTCCCACAGCCCGGCCAGATCTTCACGATCAGATCGATCTCCTAAATCATCAACGCTGACGGAGTCGGAGAGCTCATCGAGCCGGTGTAGATCAATACTGCGCCGATCACCCCAACACCTACGTGCGCAGATCCGATCTCGGAACCGCCTCCGAGGTCGTCTTCACCGACAATTCGCCGCTCACTCCCCTGCTACCCGAGGAGATAGATCAACAACGACGATCTGATCGCATCTATCGATCAGGTTGGCCAGAAGCTCGCCGATTGCCTCTCCATCGCAGAATCGGCTGTGACCACTCTGGTTCAGCGCCGACCACCCTCCGATCCAGATCTATCTGAAGCTGACCGAGAAACTCTAGGGGTTACAGCCCTACCCTTCAGGCTCACCAGCGTCGCCGCCGCCTATCAAGATGCCCTAAGGGGTAAATTCACCGACCAGGTGGGAGATATCCATCCTCTCGCCGACCAGATCGCCGAACAGCTTTCGCTGGCTGTCAACATGCTACACGTCGGCCGACGCCCCGAAGCATCCCTCCAAACCATCCTGAAGGAAAATTCAGACTCCGAGTCTCAGGGCTCTACGGAGACTGCCGCCGAAACCACCGCCGTATAGCCTCCTTTCCCTCCCTTCCGTGGAGGCAGAATTTTCAATGTCAGCGTCGACAGCCCCCCACGGGAGGGGAAACCGAGGAGGACCGCGCCACCCACATCAACAGGAACGTCAACCGTGCGCAGCGCCGAGCAAACGAAGCTGCCCTTGTGCTAGCCGAGGCTACTCGCAATGACCAGCTCGACTCGCAAGGAAGGTCACGCCAACTCCAACGCAACCTCGACGACGAATTTGTCCGTGTTGACGGCCACAACGTCTACAAGACCCCAAGCGCCAACTTGGTCGTGGCCGCTGTAAGGAAAATAGACCCTAGACCCATTTACTTTGGATTTTGGTGCTTGATGACCAACACAACCAAATTGGACTAATGAATTTGCAAGTGATTGTTCTGTAGTTCAATAGGATGTAAGACGTGACTTGGACAAAGGCGACGTGATGATCCGATGATCAACACTTCAAGCAAGACCTTAGGAGCACAAGAGAAGACCCAAGATATCAAGCAAAGTCCAAGCATGAAGATAGAAACCAAGCCGTATGCAAGATCGTGAAGAAACGAGCTCACAGTAGCGACCGGACGCTGGACCGGACGCTGACGAAAAGCGATCGGACGCTCCGATCAGAGGCTCGGCAACAGCAGTAGCAATCGGACGCTGGACTGGACGCTGGCGGCAAACCGACCAGACATAGGACAGCATAGTCCGGTCGAGTACAGAGAGGTTCCAGAGCGGCAAAACTGCGACCGGACGCGTCCGAATGCAGATGACCGAACGCTTGCAGCGTCCGATCAGTTGATCGCGGCTCCAACAGTCGGGACGACCGGACGCGTCCGGTCAGGACGATTTTAGCGTCCGTTCAGTAGCAGAAAGGCGGGATTTCGCCCCAACGGCTACTTTCTCAGTGGGGCTTATAAATACAACCCCCAACTGGCCATTTGGCAAGTGTGGAGCTAAGGAAACATATTAAGGGTGTTGATACACTATTTTAGTGATCTTCACTTGCATAGTGCTTAGTATTTCATCAGGTGATTAGCGTAGGTGCTTTGCGAAGTGTTTAGGTTGATTAGACCACCGCTTATGCAATTGCTCTGCATACCTCTTACCACTCGGTGCTTGCGTGCACCATTATTGTACATTGGAGGGGCTTGTAGTCTTGCGAGATCACACCAACCGCGTTTGTAGTGTGGCCGCCACCGTATACCAGAGGGAACAAGACCCGCGGCCTTTCGGCCGAAAGCTTGATAGTGAAGACGGCGAGGAGCATCCGGGAGAGGCTTGCCGGGAGGCACGTCGGAGACCCACTTGCGCGTGGGGAAGGCCCGAGGCTATCCACGGAATTACCCGACTAGGAGCTTGGCCCTTGCGAGGGATTCCTTGCGACGGGCTCCAACGAGGACTAGGGGAAAGCTTGCGCGCTTCTCGATACCTCGGTAAAAATACCAGAGTCGTCGACGGGAGTTTGCATATCTCTACCTTGCTCTTTACCTTCTGCATTTACATTGATTGTATTACTCCTTTTGTGGTAGAGATAGCAACACACTAGCAAAACCGTAGTTGCACATTTAGACAGTTTATCTTTTGCATAGGTTTTGCTAAGGATAGAAAAAGAGGCCATAGTTTAGAGTTAGAATTTTAAGTTGCCTAATTCACCCCCCCCCTCTTAGGCGTCACGGTCCCCTTCAATTGGTATCAGAGCCGGTTGGCTCAATTTGGACCTTTGGCTTAACCGCCATTGAGCCGACGCCATTTAGAGTGGTTGTGATGGATACCTCTAGGCCTCCGCACTTTGACGGCACTAACTTCCCTTATTATAAGGCTAGAATGGCTTGCCACCTTGAGGCGGTTGATTTGGGTGTATAGAGAGTCACTCATGACGGGATGAAACCCATCAAAAATCCCGAAAAACTCACAAAGAGTGATGAAAAAGAAATGCATTTCAATGCTAGAGCTAAGAATTGCTTGTTTGAATCTTTTAGCATGGATGTATTTAACCAAGTATTCACTTTAAATACGGCACATGAAATTTGGTTAAAACTCGAAGAGCTCCATGACGGCACAAGTAATGTCCATGAGCAAAAGCATTGTCTAGATAAATAAAATTATGATTCCTTTACAATGAATGATGATGAGCTTGTTTGTGATATGTATTCTCATTTGAATCTAATTATCAATGAGCTCCATTCAATAGGATTAATAAAGCTAGATGATGCGGACATCGTGAGGAAGATCATCTCCATGCTACCACAAAAGAAATATGCAAGCATCATCACCATCCTTCACAATATGGAGGACTTGAGCACCATGACCCCGGGCATAGTCATTGGCAAGTTAGTGGCATTTGAAATGTCATGAAAGATGGGTCAAGAAGAAGCCTCTTCATGAAGCAAAGGCAAAGCTCTCGCTTGTAGCGAGAAAAAGAAGATGAAGGGCAAGCAAGTTGAGACAAGCTCAAGCTCAAACTCCTCAAGTGAAGATGAAGAAGAAGATGAGGATGATGATGATGATGAAGATTCAAGTGATGATGATCAATCTTTCTCCTCCACCTCCGACCTTGATGAAGAATCAATCAAATTAATCAACAAGGTGGAGAAGATGATCCAAAGGCTCAATGTCAAGGGTGTGCCTATCCAAATTCAAGATCTCATTTTCACCAATCAAAGAAATAAGCAAAGAAAGAGAGGATGCTATGGATGCGACGAGTTGGGACACTTTGTGGAAGTTTGTCCAAACAAGTCCACACCCAAGACAAAGAAGAAGACATACAAGAACCAAGCCCTCACCTCAATAAGATCATGGGATGATTCTTCAAGTGAAGAAGAACACCATCACAAGAGACGAGGCCACAAGCACTCATCATCAAGCTCTTCACGTGTGTGCCTTATGGCATGAGGTAACGAAAGCTCATCCTCTAGTGAGAGTGAGAGTGGTGAGGATATGCCTTCTTATGATACAATTGTGCAACAAAATCTTAAATATGCTAAAATTTACACTAGTCAATAAAAGAAGCTCAAAAGTTTAAAAGAAAAGCTAGATAGTTCACAAGAAGCATATAAAACTTTGCTTGAGCAATATGAGAACTTTGCTAATTTAAATATTGAACTATCTACTAAAATTGAGCAACTTAAGGCTAGTGCAACAACAAATGAATGCACAATCAATGATGAGCAACTTGTAAAGAAAAATGAAAAATTAAAAGAAAAGTTAGCTAGCTCACAAGATGCTTATAAAAGTTTTCTTGCAAAAATGGAAACCATGTGCAAACATTGTGATGAGCTAACTAACAAAGTTGCTAATCTTGAAGCCGTTAGTACAACCCCCACCAAGTCATCTAAAAAGAAAAACTCTATCTTTAACATATCTAAAAAGGATGTCTCTACTTCTTATAATGATTTATGTTTTGACTTACCTTTGTGAAACCAAGTTTGTGTTGAGAAAATTGTTGTAGACACATGCACACAAGAGGTTGCAAAGGAGAATGAGCAACTCAAGCAAGAAGTAGCTCGCCTCACAAAGGACTTGACTCGAATGAAAGGCAAGGTAAAGCAAACCCAACTTCATCAAGATAACACCGTCAAGGGAGTGAAGAAGCTTGATGAAGGACAAACCGTGGTTTGTGATGTCTGCCACAAGGAAGGTCACAAGTCCTATGAGTGTAAGGTGAAAATAGGGGAGGAGCAAAGAAGAAAGAGAAGAAGCAAACAAGCAAGCTCTCCAACACCTACACCAACAAGGTGGACAAGAAGGCCTCCACACCTTATATCTTGAAGAAGAAGAAAAATAATAAGGTGGTGGCCATCAAGGTGAACAAGCAAGCCAACAATGGGGTCAAATGCTTTTGGGTGCTAAAGGAGATCATTTCCAACATGAAGAGCACCAAGAAGGTTTGGATCCCGAAATGATAGTGAGAAGTCCGTTGGACTTCGAGGAATTTGGAGACTTGGCAAAGTATGGGTGCATTTCATGGGGTGCATCATGATGGACAAAATCATTGCCAAGTAGGTTAGTGAATACTATGGACCCAAATTCCCCTTCCCATGTTGGGTAACTAGATTCTTTTTACTTCAATTGGTATTAGATTTAAATTTTCCTACAATTGGTATCTTTTAGCATCTAGTTACTCTTCATGCCTAGGTTTGCATTTGAATTCTTATATCTTTTGTCATGCATACACTAGGTATATCATATGGTAGGCTTGCTCGGTTTTATTCTTAACCCTTGGAGCAAACCTACATGGTTTAAAATTAGAAGCACGGCACATAGCTTGTCCTTCAATTGTTCATCTAATATGTGCCAAAGTCCAAATTATAGATAATTTCCCCCGAATATCATCTTTGAAAAGTAATTCTCACATTTATGAGATGTCATCTTTCAAGTGATATTTTTTTCTTCTAATCAATGTGCATGATTCCTACAAGTATTCCACACTTGTGTGTGCACAAATTTAGGGGAGGTTAATCTACAAGTTGGATGCTTTGAGACTAATACCCTTTTCAGGTTTATCATGTGTGTAGTAGTCTCATTGCAAGGAAAATGGAGTCCCCGGAGTTAAGCATCACACTTCAAATATTCACCACTCATTGCAAGTGGTAGAAATCAATTTGGTTTCCACATGTGGTATTTCTAAACCAATATCATCATGTTGATTTCATTTTGATATTTATATGCTTTCTCTATGCATTATATAGATTAAATTTCCTTGAACAATAACTTGCTAATTAGGCATATACTTTGCTTTCTATCATATGTTTGCATATATTTAGGGGAGCTTAATCTATATAATGTGAGAGTTAAATTTTGTGACCTATTCCACTCTTCACATAAAGGCTCACAAAGTTTGACCCTCCCTTGTGCTACTAATATCTTCCTTTTTGGTGTTTGATTTCAAAGGGGGAGAATTTAGAGGACCAAAAGCAAGCATTAATAATTTACAAGTGGTAATGGTCCGAGAAAAGGAGGATAGTGGATTATGGATTGCCTATGTAATGGGGAGAATATGTAGGAAGCAAGGCATAAATCCATAATGCCACATGGGGACATTTGCAAGGGCAAGATATGTTTTAATGTAGTATCTTTTAGTCTTACAAGTAGTATCTTTTAGCATCACATAATCTTGCCCCTTGCATTGCATCCTAGCAAGTAGGTAGTTTTTAAATTTCAAAATTTTTATTATTTGCTTGCTTTGGTCGTGTTGTCATCAATCACCAAAAAGGGGGAGATTGTAAGAAAAATGGACCCTAGGCCCATTTACTTTGGATTTTGGTGCTTGATGACCAACACAACCAAATTGGACTAATGAATTTGTAAGTGATTGTTTTGTAAATCAATAGGATGCAAGACGTGACTTGGACAAAGACGATGTGATGATCCGATGATCAACACCTCAAGCAAGACCTTAGGAGCACAAGAGAAGACCCAAGATATCAAGCAAAGTCCAAGCATGAAGAAAGGAACCAAGCCGCACGCAAGATCGTGAAGAAATGAGCTCACAGCAGCGACCAGACACTGACGAAAAGCGACCGGACGCTTCGATCAGAGGCTCGGCAACAGCAGCAGCAACCGGACGCTGGCGGCAAACCGACCGGACGTAGGACAGCAGAGTCCGGTCGAGTACAGAGAGGTTCCAGAGCGGCAAAACTACGACCGAACACGTCCGGTGGCACGTGACCGGACGCTGGCAGCGTCCGATCAGTTGATCACGGCTCCAACGGACGGGACGACCGGACGCGTCCGGTCAGGACGATTTCAGCGTCCGGTCAGTAGCAGAAAAGCGGGATTTCGTCCCCAACGGCTACTTTCTCAGTGGGGCTTATAAATACAACACCCAACCGGCTATTTGGCAAGTGTGGAGCTAAGGAAACATATCAAGGGTGTTGATACACCATTTTAGTGATCTCCACTTGCATAGTGCTTAGTGTTTCATCAGGTGATTAGCGTAGGTGCTTTGCGAAGTGCTTAGGTTGATTAGACCACCGCTTATGCGCTTGCTCTAGGTTTAGGCCTAGTGTTTAGTGAGGTTTGCATACCTCTTACCACTCGGTGCTTGGGTGCACCATTGTTGTACATTGGAGGGGCTTGTAGTCTTGCGAGATCACACCAACCGCGTTTATGGTGTGGCCGCCACCGTGTACCGGAGGGAACAAGGCCCGCGGCATTTCGGCCGGAAGCTTGATAGTGAAGATGGCGGAGAGGATCCGGGAGAGGCTTGCTAGAAGGCATGTCAGAGATCCACTTGCGCGTGGGGAAGGCCCGAGGCTATCCACGGAGTTACCCGACCAGGAGCTTGGCCCTTGCGAGGGGCTCCAACGAGGACTAGGGGGAAGCTTGCGCGCTTCTCGATACCTCGGTAAAAATACCAGAGTCGTCGACGGGAGTTTGCATATCTCTACCTTGCTCTTTACCTTCCGCATTTACATTGATTGTATTACTCCTTTTGCGGTAGAGATAGCAACACACTAGCAAAACCGTAGTTGCACATTTAGATAGTTTATCTTTTGCATAGATTTTGCTAAGGGTAGAAAAAGAGGCTATAGTTTAGAGTTAGAATTTTCAGTTGCCTAATTCACCCCCCCCCCCCTCTTAGGCGGCACGGTCCCCTTCAGCCGCCAACGAGCTCACCCGGCTCCCACAGACACCGGAGGTCGCCAAGGTCGTCGCCATGCTTAAAGCGGCACACTGCCAGGTCAATGAAATCCGCCAGGATCAGAGACCTTCCTACTCGATGAGCTTGATTCACCGATTAGCCACGCCAAGATCTAATCGCCGCCCTAGCCGAAGTCGTTTCATCGACCAGCATCGCGACAATGAACAACCTCTCCAGGGGGGAGCTAGGGGCAACCGCGTCGACCACCCTCACCAATATGACCAGGAAGTTGACCAGGACATCCGAGCACACCTCAACAATCTTCGAGACGTGCGACGACGTATCGACGAGCGCCGTTTCTCTCACCATGAAGAAGAAGTACGCCGCCGTCAAGAATACGAGCAAGAGTTCGGTAATCCGAACTCAGCCCTCTAGCCACTCAATGCTGGCAACGCCGTAGATCACGACAGCGACGATCTCGAAGGGCCCTGAGCATTCACAAGGGCACTTCAGACACTCTAGTAGCCCTGTGGTTTCAAAATCACTAGGGTCGAGCCCTACGAAGGACGGATGAACCCCACATAGTGCCTACAAGCTTAAGCCACTGTTGTGCGCGCCGCCGAGGGAGATACCAGCGTCATGGCAAACTATCTTCCCATCTTGCTCACGCCAACTGCGATGAACTGGTTCACAAGCCTCGCCCTAGACTCCATCGGATCCTGGGAAGAGCTGAAGAAGGTCTTCACCGACAACTACATTGCTACGTGTACTCGACCGGGCACCAAGCATGATCTGAACACCATCTACCAGAAGTCGTCCGACCTCCTTCGTAGCTACATCAGACGCTTTTTCGAGATGAGGAATTCTATTCCCAACATCACGAAAGCAGAGGTCATCACTGCCTTCGCTCGAGGACTCCATCATCGCGACCTCCACTCCAAGTTCAATCGCAAGCCGCCTAAGGGGATCGGCGAGATGATTACAACCACCGATCAATACGCTGACGTCGAGGAGGCTGAAGTACGCTTCAACAAGGATGCGGGCACTCATCGCCCAACTCATAGTAGCAACAAGCGACCCGACGACCGACGCCACAATGACCGCCGCTACGACAACCGCAGTCACCACCGGGACAGTGGCCGTGATCGGTCGGAAGGATCCAAATCTGGTCAATATCGCCACCGCCGACCAGACCACATCATCGCCGCCATTGATGAACCTTGCGTCAAGCACAACTATGATGAACAGTATAAGAAGATCCTCAAAGGCCCGTGCCCCCTCCACAAAAACAGCAAGCATAAGATGAAGGACTGCCTCAGCTTGGCTAAGGAATTCCAGGCTAAAAAGTCAGATGACGACAACAACGATGGAGCCGAAGGCTGCCGACCACCTGGGGGCAACAACAATGCCTTCCAGGATCACGATAAATTGGTCGCCACCATCTTCGGGGGCCTCACCGCCGCCGAAAGCAGAAGAGATCGGAAGCTCACCGCTCGCCGGGTGCTCGCCGTCAATGCAGAAGACGCCATCGCCAACCCAAGCTATCGCCCCTGGTCTGAGGTCCCCATCACCTTCAGTAGGGTCGACCAGTGGGTGGACATCCCTTACATAGGGCATTTCCCCCTTGTCCTTGATGCAACCATCCAGAAAGTGCTTTTTAGAAAAGTGCTCGTCGACGGCGGGAGCGCTCTGAACCTCCTCTTCGCCAGAGCCCTAAAGGAGCTGGGCCTTAGGCTAGGAGATCTCACACCCTCAGACTCCTCCTTCTGGGGTCTGGTACCTGGCAGGGCATCCTAACTGCTTGGAGAGATCACCCTCCCAGTACAGTTCGGCACGGCTAGCAACTATCGCGTCGAGCACATCAACTTCTACGTCGTCGACTTCAACACCGCCTACCACGCCATACTTAGTTGGCCAGCTCTGGCCAAGTTCATGGCCATACCGCACTATGCCTGTCTGGTGCTAAAGATGCCTTCACCTGTAGGAGTCCTGTCCCTGTGGGCCAACCTCTCCATCGCCTATGCCTACGAAACAGAAAGTCTCGCCCTCGCTGAAGCCACCGACCTCTCCATCCAGATGGCTAGCGTGGTCACTGAGACCAAGACGGTGTCCGCCGATGACCTGGAGATCCCAGTTCTAGAGCCTCCACGTGCCTCCGCCAAGTCCAAGGAAACAAAGGAGGTCAGCCTCGGCCTCGACGACCCCTCCAAGACCATCAAGATTGGGGCTCACCTTGACCCCAAATAGGAAAGCGCGCTCGTCTCCTTCCTACGTGCCAATGCCAACGTGTTTGCTTTGAAACCTGCAGACATGCCGGGGGTACCACGGGAGAAGATCGAGCACTCCTTGAATGTCTCACCGACCACCAAACTGATCAAGCAGAAACTCCGACGATTCACGCCAAACAAGAAGGAGGCTATTAGGGTAGAAATAAAATGGCTCCTAGATACCGGATTTATAAAAAGAAGTGTATCATCCTGAGTGGTTAGCAAACCCTATTCTTGTTCAAACAAAGAATAAAGAATAGAGAATGTACATTGATTACACTAATCTCAACAAACATTGCCCTAAAGACCCCTTCGGTCTGCCTTGGATAGATGAAGTTATAGACTCCACCGCCGGCTGTGAACTGCTCTTCTTCCTTGATTATTACTCCGATTATCACCAGATATCCCTCAAGGAAGATGACCAGATCAAGACATCGTTCATCACGCCTTTTGGTGCGTACTGCTATACCACCATGTCCTTCGGACTCAAGAATGCCGAGGTGACCTACCAAAGGGCCATCCAGATGTGCCTCGATCAATAGATCAGCCGCAACGTCGAAGCATACATCGACGATGTGGTCATCAAGTCCAAGACTGTCGATAATCTTATCGCTGACCTCGAAGAAACGTTCACCAACCTAAAAAGGTACAGATGGAAGTTGAACCCTTCAAAGTGCATCTTTGGAGTTCCATCCGGCATACTCCTGGGCTACATCGTTAGCGCCCGTGGCATCGAGCCCAACCCCGACAAGGTCTCCGCCATCACCAACATAAAATGGCCAACATGTGTAAAGGACATACAGAAGCTTACTGGTTGCATGGCTGCTCTCAGCTGCTTTATATCACGCCTCGACGAAAAGGGACTACCATTCTTCAAACACCTCAAGGCCTCCGAGTGCTTCTCCTAGTCGGATGAGGCAGATATAACTTTCAAGCAGCTCAATTTGTTTCTAACGAAACCTCCGATCATGACAACGCCTCGACCAAACGAAACCCTACTGATCTACATTGTCGCCACTTCTCACGTCGTTAGCACAGCTATTGTCATTGAACGTGAGGAGGTCGGGCATGCCTATAAGGTGCAATGTCCGGTCTACTTCATCAGCGAGGTCCTTAACAAGCCCAAAACTCGTTATCCTCAAGTTCAAAAACTGCTATACGCTATTCTGATCACGTCACGCAAGCTCCGCCATTACTTCGAGTATTACAAGATCGCCGAGGTTACCGAGTTCCCTCTGGGGGACATCCTCCACAATAAAGAGGACAACGGACGCATTATCAAGTGGGCTGTTGAGCTTGGCACTTACTCCATTGAATTCAGAAGCAGGCCTACCATCAAGTCATGGGCGCTCGCTGACTTCATCGCTGAGTGGACCAAGATCCAAGAGCCCATCCCCGCTACTTGCCCCGAGCACTGGGTGATGTACTTCAACGGTGCCCTTAACATCAATGGTGCTGGTGCTGGCATTTTATTCATTACGCCGACCAAGGACAAGCTCCGATATGTTCTTCGAATTAATTTTTCAGCCTCCAACAACGCCGCCAAATATGAAGCATGTCTCCATGGACTCCGTATAGCTGTCGAGCTCGGCGTCAAATGCCTCATGGTATACGGAGATTCCACGCTAGTCATCAACTAGCTCAACTAAGACTGGTCCTGCTCCAGTGAGAAGATGGACGCATATTGTGCCGAAATCAGGAAACTTAAAGGAAAGTTCTACGGTATCGAGTACCACCACATGGTACGAGATCAAAATTAGCTCGCCGACCACCTATCTAAGATAGGCTCTTCTCGCATCGTGATTCTGCCTAGGGTTTTCGTTCAAGACCTCTTTACGCCATCTATTAAGGAAGAGAAGGAAGTTCAAGAAATTCCCCCCACTGAGAAGCTGGTACTTACAGTACCTTCGCTGGTCATCGATTGGAGGGAAAAGTTCATCAAGTACCTCACTAGCATCGACGTACCTCCTGACAAGACTAAAACCGAACACCTAATCCATCGAAGCAAGCATTACGTGCTGGTGGACGGGAACTTGATGAGGAAAAGTGCCAAGGAAGGGATACTGCAGAAATGCATTACCCAAGAAGAGGGGGTGAAACTACTTCTTGAGATTCACTCTAGTTCCTGTGGCAACCACGTGGCCTCGAGAAACCTGGTTGGCAAAGCTTTCTAAGCTGGTTTTTACTAGCCCACGACCACCACCGATGCAGAAGACCTCGTCCGACGTTGTGAAGGATGTCAAATTTTCACCAAGCAAATACACATGCCGGCACAAGAACTACAGTCCATCCCAGCTTCCTGGCCTTTTGCATGCTACGGACTAGACATGATCGGGCCTTTTTAAGCCAGCGCTAGGTGATTTCCGGTACGTGTACGTCGCCATTGACAAGTTCTCCAAGTGGATCGAATACAAACCACATGTTTCGGCTACTGCTAAGAAGGCAGTCGAGCTCTTCGAAGATATCATCCATAGATTCGGTCTCCCGAACAGCATTATCACCAACCTTGGAACTACATTCACTAGTCATCATTTTTGGGACTTCTGCGAAGACCGATGCAACTCCATCAAATACATCTCCGTTGCCCATCCTAGAGCCAACGGCCAGGTCAAACGGGCGAATGACATGATCCTTGATGCCCTCAAAAAGAGGCTATATCAGAAAGAGGAAAAACATCCGGGCAGATGGCTCAAAGAGCTCCCAGCTGTGGTCTGGGGACTACGCACTCAAGTTAGTCGCAACACCGGTGTGTCTCCATATTTCTTGGTCTACGGCTTAGAAGCCATACTACCAGTGAACATTGTCTTCCGAGCACCTATGGTGGAACATTATAATGAAGAGCAAGCCACAGCTGTTTGGACATAGGATGTTGATAGGGCCAAAGAAGAATGCCTGATCACTTGCATCCACATAGCCAAATACCTAGAAAGCTTGAGGAGATACTACAACCGCAACAACAAAGGTCGTTCATTTGCTGTCAGCGACCTCATTCTCCGTCAGAAAATAGAAAACCAAAGGGATGCACAAGCTCTCCTCCCCTTGGGAAGGGCCTTACGTGGTCAAAGAGGTTACCCGACCAGGGTCTTACCGGCTATGTGACTTGGATGGAATCAATTTCCCCAATTCATGGCACATCGAGCACCTTATACGTTTCTATCCTTGAAACGCTCCAGATATGTATTTTCCACTCAATAATGAATGAAGTTTTGGTCGTCATAATTTGCCTCCATTATTTCTCCATTACGAATTAATCTCCATTTGCGGTCGCCAGCTCTAAACTACTCCTTGACAAACTCCAATACGTGATCTCCATAAACGCTCTGCCATGTTCCTCCATATCTCTAAGAAACTTCGCCAACCACCAAGCAGCACATGTTCTTCTCTGTGCTCTTTGGAGAAGACCCAGTCTCTGATCTCTCCCTACACGTGCTACGGGCTCCGCGCTCTACGTTATGGGTGATCGGCTGCGGTTCCTTGGTCACACCTGTTCCTCCTACACGTGCACGGGATCCACGCTCGACGTTATGGAATATGGGCTAGCCAAGGCTAAGAGCCCAGTAAAGAACTAACTGTTTGAACGATACTTATACCACGTATAAAAGTGTTAGGGTTAACACTACAATGATTTTTCAACGAAATACTGGCAAACTGCATAAACATGCACATGTCACTTTACAACATTTATACATATACATAAATGATTGGATGCGCCCTCACGTGTTTTAACTATCCTCTCTAGCTATTATAGATAACCCTCCGAGCAGGTCATTGGGATTGGCCATCGCCATCCATCTCGCCGAACAGGTCGACGTCGCCTGCCAGTTTCTTCGTTGCATCCTCCACCTCATCTTCCAGCTGCTGATGCTCCATTGCTCCCGTCCCTCTAGCGAATCCGGCCCCTATCACTTGAAGGTCAATGATAGGGTAGTGGGACCGGACCCCCGCTAGGGTGTGTGTAACGGCGGTGATGGTGGCGTCATGGTTGAAGCTTTTAAAGTTCTCCCACACCGCCTTGCACCTGTCGATGAGGGTGTCCAGACGCGGTGGCTTGCCGTCGGGATGAGGAGCCACCTCCATGTCAACACAGTCGAGCACCGGCTTGACTTCGGCAACTACGACGCCGAGCTTGTTCCTCTGGGTTCTAGCCTCCTATTCCAGCACATCTAACTACGCCTTGGTCCTCCGACGATAGTCTGCAGGCATTACAAGGGTCCGTCAAGCAAAGAAGATACTCCAGCAATAACTCCGACCATGAAGTACTCACCTTTAGCTCCTCGGCCAGCTTCTCCGCCCACCCACCCGTCTTCTTCTCCTCCTCCTAGAGTTGACCAATGACTTGGCGTAACTGGTCGAGCTCCGTGTCTTGCTCTGCAAGCAAAACGGTCGTCAACAACAATAAGACTTCAGCAATGCAAAGCAAATTCACCGATCCGCCATACCTTTTCTCTCTTGGAGATGTTTCTGAGCTGCTTGGATTTGCGTTCCAACTGCTCGAAAACACTCCTCAGCTTCTCGGAGATGGTGGCTAGCTGCTCGGACCTGCCCCGCAACTGCTCGGACATGGTCGCCAGCTACTCGGATAGAGCCCCCTTTTGGTATTCCAGATCCCGTGCGCTGGACTCGGCAAGATCCCGCTCGCGCTGGGCCCTCTGGACATTTTTCTCCATAAGCTTCATTGCCTCCTTCAACTTTGCATTCTCCTCGGTGAGGGGCTCCATCCTCTTGATTAGTTGTTGCCGTTGTTTAGCTATTCGAGCTATGCCCTTCAAAAGCACCAAGATTATGAAGAACTCCAATCTCCAACATCAAAGACGAACATTGATGAAGCAATGCTAACCTTGATCTACTTCATCGCCGTCGAAAGGGTGGACTCTAGTCTCCTGAGCTCCCTGGTGGTGTCCTCCTCCTCAACGACCACCACTTCGTCGCCCCGCTTGTGAAGGATTCGGACGGCTTGAGGTCATGATTCCTCACGCTCGATCTCTTCCACCTCGTCCTCCTCCTCCGCAACTGGTGGCGCCACCTGGGGACTCGGTGGCCGCACAGCGCGGGCGACCATGCCCTCCGACGTCTCTAGGAGCGCGGCCGGTTCTTCCGGCTGCACCAGCCTCCCTGCCCCTAGATTTAGGCGCGGCATCAGCAACTCCGGCATCCACCTCTGAAGACCCGGCGGCTTCCGCTGTTGCCCCAGGCATCACCGCCGAACCATTCGACGTCGGCGCCAACCGTTCACCGCTACCAAGTCCACCAGCAGTGGCGGTTGACTCCTCCACAGGCCGCTGAGCGCCCGGAGACTCCAGGACAGGATCTGCCGACATCGCCTCCGCACCGAGACCAGACCCTTGCTGCTCGTCGATCTAGACGGACGGATTCAAATCCTCCATATGCCTCGCTTTGCATCAGATTAGCTCATCAATCGCCAAAAGAGATAAAGATACGATAGCAAAATAAGTCCAAGTCAAGGATACTTACGTGTCGGCTTTCTGGTACACTTTTCTGAACCGACGCTGCCTACTTGAGCCCCCAGGCATGGCCCTAAGGTCAACTCGTGTGCCCTAGGGTGGAGGTCTCGTGGCCTCCACCGTTGGCCTCTCCTCTCGGGGACTCCTTTCGCCTACTGCTCGGGGACTTCCTTCCCTCCCTTCGATTGTACCTCCACGTGAGTGTTGCGCGGAGGCGCTTCAGTGCTAGGAGGGGGAGCTACTGGGGCCCCGTCATCATCCGACCACTCGGACATCACCGCACTCTATGCGTTCGAGTGGTCTGGTCACCACCAAGCGAGATGCCACCCGGCTTGCGGGGAGCAGCACCCGTTGTCTTCCTCTTCTTCCGGGCTGGCTCATCTACCGCTGCCCTCTTCCCTCGGACTTTCTCCAACACCGGGGGAGGACTCTCCGTCCGACTAGCGTCCGCGCCTCCGGACTCCGACGAGGCGCTGACAGCACCTTCCTCAGGCTGCGTTGTTGGCCGGGCGCCCACTGCCCTCAGCCAATCGCCCCTCAGCACGTCCGAGAAGTATGCCGCTCTTTCCTGCGAATGGATCTTTCTATAAGTGAATCATTTCACTGCTCGACAACGGTAAAGGATAAAAAGTATTAGGAACAAACAATTGAGATATTTACCTGAGGAGGCGGATTCATGCAGTTAAAGGCTCTCGTCTGCCCTGACACGTTGAACGAGGCATTTGAAGCGAATAGCCCTACGGACCACTCTATCACATCGTCCTTTGATAGCCTCTCCGTCCTCTCTCGGGTGCCGTTGGTGTCCCCCTTGAAGTCAAAGCCTGTGTGGGCCCTCTCCTTGTAGGGCTGGACGTGGCGTACTATGAAGCTCGCCGCCACCAATCCGCCGTTTATCTTTATGCCCTTTATTAGGCTGAGGAGCTCCCTCACCTGCTCCATGTCAGCACTGCTCGACTTCTCCAACCAGCTCTTTTGGTTCTCTGGAACATGGTCGACGTCGTAGTGGATGGCAGGGTGGCTCTGCTTCATGTAGAACCACTTGGCGTTCCACCCCTTCAGCGAGGTGTTCAGCGGTATAGTGATGTACTCACCCGCCATTCCATCGAGGAGTTGAAGATACACGCCACCGACCACCTTTGAACCGCCGCCACCCTTCTTCTTTAGCCAGAACAGATGACGAAAGAAGTGGGGAAGAACTCCGAGATACGCCTCACAAGAGTGGATAAAAATCAAGATGTGCAAGATAGTGTTTGGGTGGAGATTACAAAGACTAACTCTCTAGAACTCCAACAGGTCCCTCAAGAAAGAATGAACGGGAAATCCTAACCCGCGCCAGAAATAATATTCAAAAACTACTACTTCGTCAGTATGCGGCATCGGGAAGGGCTCACCGCTGGCTGGCCGCCATCCAGCGGTGACACGGTTAGAAAGAACGCCCGCCTCCACCATCCTGCTAATCTCCGCCTCCCCCATGTTCGATGGCACCCACTCATTGTCACGGCTGGCTCCGGCGGTCATCTTCTTCGGGTTTCAAGCTCCCCTCTTCGGCGCCATCTCTCAGATCTAGTTTGGAATTGGCGGTGGAAGCGCGTGTGAATGAGAATCTGGAAGTGCGAGGGTTGAGGAGGAAGACGAAGAGCAAAGTGGCAAAGGTGGGAGCGCGGGGTGCGGTGGCGCAGTTATAAAGCACTCCCCCACCTTTCGCATTCGAGGGTTTTTGGGAAACCACTTCACGATTTGCGCCTCTTCGAATTCTCCGCAATAGTGTGGTGAGCCGTTACCTAGGCTTTCACGCAACTGCAGCCCGTATCATCCATTTATCGCCGTTATTTGTTACTGCTCACCGAATATTCACCGACTTCTCCGCCATCTGTTATGGCTCAGTAATTACTACTATATAGCCTTTACTCCGGTTTTTTTCTCCAAGATTTCTACTTGCGGCTCGAGGACTACGTCAGCAGTAAGACTTGGTTCCCCATCGCACTTGGGACTTTCTTCTTTCTTGACTGTTTTTCTTTCATGTGACAATGGACCTCGCACCATGTGACACTTCACACGGTGAATGTGCTTTTCTCATCTCGGGCTACGCCCAGGACTAAGTGGGCGCACTTCACCTTCTACTTGGACCCGGGCACCACGTGTTTGTTTTAATCTCGTTCGGGAAGACTCACCGTGCGGTAAGTGTGTTTGCTTTAATCTGAAGAAGTTGAAGAAAACTATCTCCCTTTCTCGTGGTCGGACTCTAAGTGGGCATACTTAGTTCACTGCGGGGAAATTTTTAATTTTGAACTTGAGCTTCTTACATCCTTATGGCAAGTCTTACTTGGGATACAATGCTCAGCGATGGTTCACACTGCTCGGTGACGGTTCACACTGCTCGGTGATGGTTCACAGCTGCTTGGCGACGGTTCACACTGCTCGACGATGGTTCACAACTGCTCGGCAACTCATCACGGTGGTCGGACCACGAGTTTGACTGCTCGGCTTTGTTCGCACCTGCTCGGACAAGTTCAAGACAGCGTTGCACAACGGATGCAAGGTGCTCGGGGACTAGCTGTGGGAGGTACAACCCCGGATACCCATGACAGATCACATGGGTTGCGCCCCTAGGGGCGGCCCACCCACAAGACCAAGCCTTGCGGGGCACGGCGCTGCTCGGCGCGTCTCGCAAGACACTGGGAAGATATCCTGAAGATACTACGAGATCTGATAGGATACGTATAATCCTATGATTCCTGTAATCTGTTATTATTTTTCGGTTATCTCCTAGATCTAACCGAATTGTAACCCTGCCTCCTGAACTATATAAGGCGGGCAGGGACCCCCTCCAAACACACGTAATATCATACGATAGCCAATACAATCCAACAGACCACAGGGGTAGGATATTACGTCGTGCTGACGGTCCGAACCTGTCTAACTCGTGTGTTTATGTTGTCTTCTTGTTCTCGATTACACGCATCTCTGTCAATCAATCTACCTTCATGGGATACCCCTCGAAGGACTGCCGATGATATTATGTCGATAATAGCTAACTGTAATGACAGTATTGGTACGTACAAACTACAAACCCAAAAAAACAGGGATCAATCGTCTCGATTTCCACACGTTCGTGAACATTGGGCCCCGTTCGCTTCGCTGAAAAAAAAAAAGTCAAAACACTTTTCCGGCTGATTTGTTGTGAGCGAAAAACACTGTTCCAGCTAAAAAAAACGAGCTGAAAAATACGAATTATAAGAGAAGAGGGCCATCCGTGCGTGTAACTGATCGATGATGGATCAGTAGGACGACTCCGACGAGTGAGCTGCCGCGGCGTTCAGCTGCGCCTCCCACGCGTCAAAAGCGGCGCTCCAGCTGGGTGCTGCCACCAGAGGCGCCGACGCGCGACGCCGAGCGTGGAGGCGAGAAGCAGGGCGTTGCGGTTGCGCGGGCGGCGGCGGCGGCGGCGGCTGGCAGAGGTAGGTGGCGCCCGGTGCGGCGTGGTTGTGGACGCCGTCGTAGGTGGTGACGACGTAGCGCGGATCGTCGCTGTCCCTCTCCACGCGCTTCTTCACGCCGCAGCCCTCCGCCGAGCACCGGTAGTAGTTCCTGCACGCACGGCGCGGCGGCGGCGATCAGCACGTCATGCATGACAGCATGAACGTGACCATGGAATTGAAGTGTTCGGAGTTGGCGGCGGCGCCTAGTGTTGTATTGTATCGTACCTCGGGTTGGGGCTGCTCTTGACCGCCTTTTTGCCGTACTTGCGCCACTTGAAGCCGTCGTCCAGCACGTCCACCTCCGACCTCGTCCGGAACCCGATCCGTGACGCCGGCCGCCGGCCGCCGCTCCCGGTGCCAGCTGGTCCGCTCATCGGCCTCCTCCCGTCGCCCTCGACGCCGGCATAGCTCCTGAATCGGATCAATTAAACCACGCAACTGATGCGATGAGCATAGCCACAACGTGTGACGGCGACAGCGCACATTGCACGCAATCAAGCTACATGTACGTACGTATGTACAGGTATCCACGTACGGAAACTTACAGCAGGCTCATGCCATCGTCGAACACCGGTGCCGGCGGCGAGCAATAGCCGCCGCAGCCTGGAGCGCGAGCGCCGCCCATCTCCTGGCCGAACTGGAAGTAGTAGTCATCAACCATGGCCGTGGCGGCGGGCGGCGGGAACTCCGCCACGAGGTCGCTGGGTGGTGGTGGTGGTGATGGGAAGTACGAGCAGGCAGCGGCGGCCGGCGGGTAGGCGGCGTAGCACGCCTCGTGGGCGAGTCCTAGCGAGGCCGCCATGTAGAGTAGACGCACGCACACGGCACACCGGCGACTGTGGAGCGAACCAGCTGCTGCTGCTGCTGCTAGATAGCTGCCGTGGCGCTGCGTGTGACGGGATAGATATATTCCATCTAGCCCGGCCCGTCAAGCTCGGCAATTTATACTAGCGCCCGGACGACGCTGGCACATCGTCGTCTGTGGACTGCTGCTAGCTGATGATGAGGCGATGAGAGCTCAAGTCTCTGAAGCGAACTGAGCGAGCAGGCTAGTAGCCAGGCTTCTTCATGGATCTTTCACACAGCGGCATCTAGCGCACGCAGAAGGTTCGTTCGATTCTCAGATGCGTCTGCACGTGTCGAATGGCGTGACCAACTTTTGGAAGTTTCGACGGGACAAGCGAGCCCTAGTCAAGCAGCTAGCTAGGAGCCGAGACCGCCGGCCGGCCGTTGGTTCCGGCCGGGCGCGCGGTGACCGCGCACTGACTGTCCAGCATGCATGTAAATTATTCTTGCATTGGGCGCCGTCCTATGTTACCACACGTATACGTACGTATCTGGTTCGTGTAGTCAGAGCTAGCTAGCGTTCGTGGCTGTCCAAACTCGATCCAAAACGAAGCAGTCCAAGATAGCGTCCGGGGTCTAGATATTCCTGACGGGTCGATCGAGCGCATTACTGGCACTTTGGGCACGGTACGTACGTAGTACGGTGCATGCACCTGGCCGGCCGGAGGCAAGCGACACCTGTCAGAGATTTACCGGCCGCGCCAATCCGTTGCATGACTACCGAGTGCCGACGACGGCGAATTGAAGCTGGTCTCACTTTCTCCGAATTGATCGAGTACCGAGTACCGACGACGAATTGATCGAGCGAGGTAGCCATGAGCCATCGGCGGCCGGTTCCACGCCGCCGGCCGGTGCAGCAGCAGAAGCCAGAAAAAGTGACCGTGCCGACGTCCGTGTCACCGGGTGGCGGGTGAGTCGTGGCACGGTAACACGATAAGCTACTGGTACTACTAGTGTAGTAAGCTAGCTGTGTGCTGGATCTGGAGGACCAGTAATTCTGCGTGCCTGCGTGTGGTTGGCGACGGCCGACAGCGACGTGTGCCGCGCGCACGTAGAATTAAATGAACCTTGTTAACTTCACAATTGATGATGCGTCTATACTTTACCCGTTTACCGTCTCATATCTTTATTCCCTCTCACGGTCGCACTCAAAGAAATACGTTATATTACATATCGAACATGGTCTACGAGGCGAAACTTTTGTCAGGAAAAATAATATGATATTTCAAATTATATCACTAGATATTTTTTTACAAATACTTTTTGTAGTGAGCGAATCTGCATCGTATATTTGCTATGTTAATCGAATGGCTTCAAATTAAAATATACATCATGCTAATCGAGATAAAGACGAATATTTATATTGTTGGACTTTATGATGATGTAACGGCCTATGTTAATCCAAAGAGCCCATGCCTAACACAGTTAATAATTAATTAATTTGGTGTACATAATAATTAAAAAAATATATGCAAAACTAGCAAGTTGATTTTCATACGAGTTGGAAAGAAAAATACCTAAATAAAGGGGCCATGTAAACACAATTATAAAAGAAATTTTGAGTTAAAAATAGTAACAGTTTGATCTCCAAATGAATTGTAAAAAATAACCAAATAAGTAGTCCATACAAATCATGATCAATAAATAAGAAATAATTATAGAAAAATAGTAATTTGATCTCCATATCTAGGAAAAGGAACCTAAACAAACAGTTAGTGTATTAGAGCATCTCCAAGAATTTCCAAGAATTTCTTCCCAAAACCGTAGAGTTTTCCAATTGGCCAAAAAGTATTGGGAAAAGGCACATAGAGAGAGGGGGGCAATTAGATTACAATCAAACAAATAATTATTTTTTTAACAGAATTTATTTTCAAGAAAAAATAAATATTACAATAAAAGCTAGGCACCTCGTGCTCTATGCACGGTGCCATGGACCAACTTACTAGTAATTACAATGGGACTTGTTAAAATTCAGGCACCTGAATTTTAACTTTCTTTCAGACGACAGTTATTGCATATATTTATACTAAAATTGCAGCTTTATTTGTTGCAATTTATGTAGGCATAATTGCAATTTTTTATTCTGAGAATAAAAACTTGTTAGACAAAACCAAAAACTTGATAAAATCTGATCTATACCGGCACAAAGACAATTAACCGCACAATTGTTTATATAGTTAGATAAGGACAAAAATTTGATATGTTATGGTACAAAGACAAATAACAAATAACAAATTACAAAAGTAACAATTTAATTACTTGTATTAGTTGTTTGTACAAGAGCGTTGCATGAAATTATCTTAAATTTAGGCACCTAAAATATAGGAGAAGTGAATTACAATAGTCAAAGGTACAAAAGTTTGATTAACACGTGTCATGAATAAGAGGGGCTTCTCTCACGCATACACATTTTATTGCCCCATCGAGGATGATGGCGACCAGCACTAGCGATACATGGAACCAGATGTTCGCCAACCATGACGCCGATCTGGGTGATGATTGTACTTCTGGCACACGTTGGTTTTTGCGTGATTAGTTAACTCGGAAACTACGGGGGGAGTTACTACTACTACTAGTTGCTGTTAATTAATTACCGGCTGGCTAAGTATGTAGTGGCGCTAGGTACCGACTGAAGAAGGCAACCTGCAAAATCATCCGCCTTGGTCGGCTTTCTGGCTGAGTGGCATTTATCTAGCAATTTCGAAGGCGTCTGCATGCGCTCAGTGACTGACACCGATCGATCTTCACCTTGTAATTAACCGATCAATCTTTGTCCTTGAGATCGCGACCCGGGTTCATCAGATGCAATGCATGTTCCGTTCTGATCCATCCACTTGGTATCTTGTAAGAGAGCGGTGGACAATAAATATATAGAGGGTTCCGGTCAAAAAAAAAATATATATAGAGAGAGAGAGAGGGAGAGCAAACTAAAGTTGCGTAGCCACCTTTTCCATGTATGACGAATGCCGCGAACCGGCGAGGTAGCAGGCGCAAAGAAAACGTGGGAGTCGTTTCGTCGACGACGTCGCCGTCGATCGAGGTACAGTACTATGCATGGTTAGCCAGCCACCGCTGTGCGCCGGCACGTCAAGCGAGTGCACATGGCCGCCGGGGGCAGGCACTTGGTCTCGTTTCGGTCAGTGCGCCCGCGCTAGCTCTTCGATCCCATCACAGAGAAAAAGAAAATGCACGTGCGTTATTAATTCGTTGCTGGACGTACCGATCGGCCGGGTTTAGTGCAGTGTGTACAGGGATGGAAGGACTGAGCTCGAAGCACGCAACAACGAGCTCGTACACGCTGGACAGAGACAGCTTTGGGTCAGTTCATTTCCGGCAAGCTTTGCCTTGACTGGCCGGCTAGCAGTGCCGGTCCTAAATTTTAAGGGACTTCTAACGATCTCGTTGTAGTGGCCTCTCTAGTATAAAATCTTATAATATATAGTTACTAATTTTACTTACAAAACAAAAACAAATTCAATAACATATTTTGAATTTAACATGTCTGATAATTATCGAAAAATAATGTAGATTAAACAATATATTTGTTGATGTATGATAATTATCGATGAACAATGTAGATTAAAAAAACAATATATTCGTTTTCTTTTCTCACCCATGACAAATGTTTCTTAGGTAACATTTTAAAATTATAACGCCTAAATTAGAAGAAAAATATGACTATATGGGTACAAAGTACCAGAAGTCTGGAATACTATACAAATAATTAATTTAGATTAAAAATAAAAAGAAAAAATACCTTGGGTCTAAACAACTGATCGGTGATCGCAATTCGTAAGAAGCCAAGAATCAAGATGTCGTCGTCGTCGAGCCCTGCCTGGTCGCCGTCCTCGTGCGCCATGTCAGTGTCTCCGGTAGTCTAGCTCTTCGCGGCGGCGCGGCTCGCCAGCTCCGCGTGTGTAAGGCGCACGTCGCGAACTCACGATCATAGTGTGTTGTGCGCAGCGTGACTCCTCGCCTCCTCTTTACCCGAGGGCCGTGGGGAAAGGAAACTAGAAAAGAAATACCGATGTTGTTTTTTGGGCCGTTTGGCTAGTTCTATGTCTCTCTTCTCATTAGTTTGCTAATGCCTAATGGACTATAGGACCTGGGGTTTGTATACCTGGGCTTGAACCCTTCCTCCGCTTGGGCCCTCGACCGTCGTACCTCGTGCCCTACCCCTAGGGCCGGCACTGCCGGCTAGTCTTTGGTGAGCTGGATTGGTGGCTCTCATGTGATAGCAAGAAATTCGCTTGTTAGCACAAGCCCTAACACAACTTTATCGACTAACTAATCTACTACTCCCTTCTTCTTCTGAAGCAGGATCCAAATTTAATTTATCCTAAGTCAATATTTTATATGTCTAAATAAAGTCAAAGAGAAGACTATCAATTTTTATCATACCAAATATAATCCTATTTCATAATGTATCTAAAATGTAATCAAACTTCGTATATTTTGACTCGCGACAAACTCGGTCCCTTGTATTTCAGGAGAGAACTATTGTTTCTCATATTCACGTTCTGAGTTCTATCCAGGCAAGAAGATTAGGTGAAGAGCATGAAGAAAATCTCAAGTCTCATCCCCCGTGGGCTAGTACAGTGTGTGTTTGGTTTGAGAACAAGGTTGGATGAGATATGTGTATCTATGAATTTTTAATATGCTTATCCATGCTTCATGTTAGGTTACATGGATGTAACAGGTTATTTTTCTGTTTGGTTGAATGAATATCTGCTGAGCGCGACGAGGTGGGGCTAGTTATTTTTCTGTGTTGGTTGGATGGATGAGGATAGCCACGCCAACTATGTCATACGGAACCACTTGTCTTTTTTTTTCCAAAACATGATTATGTGATATCTTATTTTATAGATTTAAATAAAACGGATACAAGGATGTTATCGTATCACAAATACTATAAATGGTTTGTAGGAGATAAAATTGTTTGAAGGTTGCATGCAACCATATACTGGAGACGGTCTCTTTGCCGAGGGCCTAAGGCCCTCGGCAAAGGCCCATTAACCCTCGGCAAAGAGCTTTTAGGGAATTTTGAGTCGGTGAAGAGGGTCTTTGCCGAGGGTCTTTTATCGGGCACTCGGCAAAGCCTTTGCCGAGGGCTGGACCGGCACTCGACAAAGAAAAGCAGTCGTCACGGCGCCGGCGCTTGGGACGGAGTCTTTGCCGAGGGCCGTCTCCGGGGGCCCTCGGCAAAGAATTATTCTTTTTTTTTTTGAAAAATCTTTGCCGAGGGTCTCCAACCATGGCCCTCGGCAAAGAAATGTTGTAGAATTTTTCCAAAAAATCTTTGCCGAGGGCAATGGGACGGCCCTCGGCAAAGAATTATTCTTTTTTTAAAAAAAATCTTTGCCGGGGGCTTCCCCGCATGCCCTCGGCAAAGAAATTTTAATTTTTTTTAAAAAAAGTCTTTGCCGAGGGCCTCCAACCATGACCCTCGGCAAAGAAATGTTGCAGAATTTTTCCAAAAAATCTTTGCCGAGGGCAATGGGACGGCCCTCGGCAAAGAATTATTCTTCTTTTAAAAAAAATCTTTGCCGGGGGCTTCCCCGCATGCCCTCGGCAAAGAAATTTTAATTTTTTTAAAAAAAAGTCTTTGCCGAGGGCCTCCAACCATGGCCCTCGGCAAAGAAATGTTACAGAATTTTTCCAATGAATCTTTGCCGAGGGTAATGGGATGGCCCTCGGCAAAGGACCCTTCTTTGCCGAGGGTCTTGGTCATTGCTCTCGGCAAAGAGGCATAAATTTAATTTTTTTGTTTTTTGCATTTCATCGACACAAGCATTTCATATATATACATATATATATCAACCATCACATATATATATATATCACACAGAACCCATTTTCTCACAATATATCACAACCAAAATTGTGAACCACAAATCACAATATATTACAACGACAAGTCACATGTTCATCATCATTCACATGTTTATTACGACAAGTTCATGAAGTCCAAGCATAAGTCAGAACCATAAACCACAAATATTACAATAAAGTCCAACCACATCACCTAGCACTAGTCCTCATCAAGGTAGCCTATGAGACGGTGGTGAAGAAAAGGTGGGATCACCCGGTGACGCATCACGGGATAATTGGAACTCATGGACGGAGGTCGCACAAAGGGTCAGATTGCATGTGTGAGTAATCCGAGAAAACAGTTTTGGAACTTAGAGATTGCATCTAGTAATCTAGGAATACAAAAAGATTAGACTCAATTAAAAATTTCCGCAGCACCTCCCCTGCACGGGGAGGTTTCCAAAACCTGCAAGAAACAACGGCACGAACGCCGACATCCACAACGGCACGAACGTCGACATCCACAACGGCACGAACGCCGACATCCACAACGGCACGAAGGCCGACATACACGCAAAACACAAGCGAAAAGTGAACTTTCATACTTACAGGAGTAGCTGCAGTAGTAGGAGGTGGAGGTGTCATGTTATCGCATGTGGAGATGTCTGGGTTTTAGGCATCCGACGTTATAACTTGCTCGAAACCTTCTCAATTTTTTACCACAGCCTACACATGCGATAAAATGACACGTCGATAAGTTTCGTGATTTTCGGACTTCGTATGGATTTTATATAATTTAAAACACTTTTCCGACAAGTTCCTCGTCATGTTACGTGAAGAAGATGCCCGAAATTTGATGCGAGTTCGTGGATAGGGACTCAACATACACCAAATATTATGAATAACATTTTTCGAATCACTAAATTGCATTATTCCATCCACCTGCAGTTCAAATTTAAAATATTCGAAAAAAATCAACGAAAAGAAATAAATTAGGGAAATATATAAAAAAAGTCAAAATTGGCCCAAATTTTAAAATTGAGTTTTAAATAATGTATCATAGCACCACAAAAAAACTGGCTTCAAAAAACAAAAAAAAATATTTGCCGAGGGCCTGGCCAATGGCCCTCGGCAAAGAAAATAAAAATAAAAATAAAAAATCTTTGCCGAGGACTTGGCCAATGGCCCTCGGCAAAGAAAATTTAAAAAAAAAATCTTTTGCTTGAGTGGTTAACGGTGGGCACTCTAGCAAAGATCGACGCAATTATGTCATACGGACCCATCCGCCATATTTGTCGAGAGGCCAATTTGCCGAGGGAGGCCCTCAGTAAAGATTTATTTTGCCATCTTATTTTTTAGCCGAGGGCTCTGGGGCTGGCCCTACAACAGATGTTATCGAGTCACAGATGCTATAAATGGCAAACCCGAAGAGATACAAAGGATGGGTTTCCAATAGTGCATTAATTGTTGCTGGCACGTGAGCAAGAGCCCCAGCATGCAACATGGATAAGTTCACCCACAAGTTTTTTGGTGGCAGCTTCATAAAGCATATATAATCAGAGAATATTTCATATACGTGACCGTCCTATCCATATTGTCACTAAACCAAACGTATACAAATTTTGGACCGCCATCTCCCATTCGTGCATATCCAGCAGGACGCATGCAGCCCAACCCAAGCGTGCCACCTGGGCCACGCGAGTCGCGACCCTGCCCCTCACGGCCGGTCGCGGCGGCGTGCTCAACGCGCCGCACCCCGTACAGGGCACGGACAGGCAGCAGCGACACCGAGGTCGCCACGACGACGTCCCAGACTCCTCCCAGTCCAGTCCTAGGCGGGCAGCAGGCGGCGGCGGCGGCGCGCTGCGACCGTACGTGACGCGCCAACTGGAGCCGCCAATCACGCGGCCGGCTGGCCGTTTTCCCGGCTCCTTCGTGTTCCGTCCCCGTCGGCCGGCCGGCCTGCCGGCCTGACCCTGAGTCCTGACGACGGCTGGTCGATCGATCGAGAGGTTAGCCAGCCGGTGCCTATCGTCGCTCGTCGGCGGTTTGTACGCGCTCGGCGGATGTCACGGTCACGTCGCAACTCGCAACTCGCATGTATACATGCCGTTGCTTCTCCGGCAGAGATTGCACGGGCAGGACAACGGGCGGACTGTTTGCTCCCTCGGCGGCAGGGGTGCGGTGGTGTTTGGTGTGCGTGTGTGACGACGACATTCGCGCGCGCTGGTTAGTTACAGCTCGACAGGTTATGTTGGTCGTAGGTTTTCTAGCTCGTTCACTTGTGTCAATGTGCTGCTGCGGAATCGCACAAACGGTCGCGTCCACCATTTTGTCGGGTCCATGTAGAAATTCACGCTAGGTCCCTAGCCGTACGTTCTACCATCTCCAACGGGCCCAATGCTAACCACCTCTGTATAGCAGGGGTGGGTGTTCGGTCATTTCAGAATGTTCGGTTCGGTTCAGTGTCTTCGAGAAATTAAAGAATTCGAAAAAAAATAAAATTTTAGAGGAAAAAATAGTAGAAATAATTTAGTTTGGTCTATCGATCTGCGCGCGTCGATGAGCCTACGTTCATCCAAGCAGCAAGTAGATATTACACTGAAAGCACATGTTAGAAGCGTATATTTCAAGTGTTCCAGATGTTTTAGATGTATGTTGTAAGTGTTTCATATGGATGTTGCAAAAGTACATCCATATGTTGCATATGTTGCAATGGCTATAAACGTATGTTGTGAATGTTTTACCTGGATATTGCATATGTTTCATAGATATGTTGCAAGTGTTTTATACGGATGTCACGTATGTTTGCAATGGCTTTCAAATGTTTTTAGGTGTTTTACAAGTGTTTCAGACGTATGTTGCAAGTGTTTTCAGCCATTTCAGATGTATGTTGCAAGTGTTTTGTCTTGATATTATAAAAGTAGATATGGTGTTGCACGTGTTGTAATATGATCCATACGCCGCAGTTGCTTACTGCGGTTGTTGGGTGCCACCGCGCAGACGCCCCCACGTGCATGTGCGTGGAAAACAGAGGGGGCATGAGCGGTCCTGCGTGCGGTCAGGTGACCACGTCAGGGAACTAGCAATCGCATCGCCTATTCGCCTATGTTACATTACACATGTGTTCTGCTCTCCACAGCATCATAACGTTAGCATCAGCCGGTCAAGAAAAGAAAACGTTACCGTCACCAGGACGGCGACCGGGTGCCTGACCCTGACCGAACGAGCTCGGACGGAACAGCTAGGTAGCGATCTCGCCGTGGCGTCCGTCCTCGGCGGCAGCTACCCACCCCAGGACCGTGACCTCGGGTACCTTTCTGTGGTGCAAACCGCGGCGTCGTGCGTCCGTTCCGGCGAGACAAACTCCTTGCGCCCATGACCTCCCCCCACGGCTCGCCGGACGTATGTACTACGCGACAGAGACGGCGGCGCCGAGGCTGTTCGCTCGTGCGTCCACTTGGGTGAGTTGGCGGCAGAAACCTCGTCGGTCGGCGGCGGGCGTGCACGCCGTTGTTTGGCCTAACGAAATATCTCGGCGTCCTCATCTCTAGATCCTCTCGTTTCATACGAAGCATCGATATGAAGCGAGCTAAGAGGTGGCAGAAGGATTAGCTTGGCCTAACTGCTATTAGTACTAGTAGTATATCACGTGTCAGTTGCTGACAGTGATGTGGTGAGCTACCACAAATGTCCGAACCTTCACGTACGTATGAATACGGTTGCAGAGGCTGCGGACCGCTAGACTCGTGGCTCGTGCCAGTGTATCGGAGAGTTTAGAGATAAGATTAGGCTGTCACTGTTGAAGCCTGGCAGCCTACAGATACAGATGCAGGGCAGGTCATTTTCAGACGGGCCGGGTACGACCATATAGCCTCCATTGCCGTCATAATCATACATTCCTAATAAAAATCAAATTCTGTGGGCTTCGGAAGTTCAGCTCCAGACAAATGAAATTCTCTCCTACTAGTTTACACCCAAACTTACTACTGCGCTGTACATGAACAGTCAGCTATCAACTGACCACAAAAGGTGTGATGTCAAAATTCATACAACAACAACAACAACAAAGCCTTTAAGTCCCAAACAAATTAGGGTAGACTAGAGTTGAAACCCAGCAGAAGCAATCATGTTCAGAACACGTGAATAAAAAAGCTATATTCCATCCTTTCAAGTCTCCTTTTATTGCTTCTACCCAAGTCAACTTCGATCTTTCGCCTCTCTTCATGTTACTCTCTGGCCTAGGATTCCACTATGCACCGGTGCCTCGGAGGTCTCCGTTGGACATGTCCAAACCACTCCTCTCACGGTGTTCTTCAAGCTTCTCTTCAATTGGTGCTACTCCTAATCTATCACTTATATCATCGTTCAACTCGATCCCTTCTTGTATGACCGCAAACAGCTGAACATGTCGCCTTTTAGAGGGCAACATTCGCACCATACAACATAGCAGGTCTAATCGTCAGGCCCTATAAAACTTGCCTTTTAGCTTCGTGGTACCTTTTGTCGCGCATAGGACACCAGATGCTTGCCGCCACTTCATCCACCCTACTTTGATTCTATGGCTAACATCTTCATCAATATCCCCGTCTCTCTGTAGCATTGATCCTAAATATCGAAAGGTATCCTTCCTAGGCACTACTTGACCTTCCAAACTAATATCTTCCTCCTCCCGAATAGTAGTGTCAAGTCACATCTCATATACTCGGTTTTAGTTCTCAGTCTAAAACCTTTGGACTCCAAAGTCTCCGCCATAACTCCAGTTTCGATTCACTCCTCGCTCGGCTTTCATCAACTAGCACTACATCGTCTCATGAAAAGCATACACCAAGGATGTCCCCTTGTATGTCTCTTGTGACCTCATCCATTACTAAGGCAAACAAATAATCTAACCCTTGATGTAGTCCTATCCTAATCGAGAAGTCATCCGTGTCTCCATCACTTGTTCGAACTCTAGTCACAATATTGTTGTACATGTCCTTAATGAGCCCGACGTACTTCGTTGGGATTTTATGTTTGTCCAAAGCCCAACACATAACATTCCTTGGTATTTTATCATAAGCCTTCTCCAAATCAATAAAAACCATGTGTAGATCCTTCTTTTTCTCCTTATACCGCTCTATAACTTGTCTTATTAAGAAAATAACTTCCATGGTTGAAATGTCAATTCGTAGTAAAAATCAAATTCTGTGGAGTTCGGAAGTTCAGTTCCAGACAAATGAAATTCTCTCCTACTACTTCACAACCAAAACTTACTAGTGTACTGTGCATTAACAGTCAGCTATCAACTGACCACAAAAGGTGTGAGGTCAAAACTGCGCCACAGTTCAGCTTAATGCAGCCTGTGTCAAAAGAACCAATTCAAGTATTTGGGCACATGAATATTAATAACGATAGAATTGAAGAAATTTCTGCAGCTTCTATTTCCTTTTCTTTACTTCCACATGGTTACATAATCACAACAACATCGTGTATTTACCATGAATTTTCCTTCAAAATGAACTGATTTTCTTTGTTATGCTAAGCAGTTACTTTACATACAATAGGACAAATGAAATTTTCTCCTGCTAGTTTAATCCCAAACTTACTACTGTACTGTGCATGAACAGTCAGCTATCAACTGACCACAAAAGTTAAGAGCAGACCCAGTGCCGGAGGCTCTCACATGAGTGGGGTCGGAGAAAGGATAAACCGAGACAAGCCTTTCCCCCACAAAATCTACGGAGAGGCTGCTTCGAACTCACGACCTGGTGACTCAGTGAGACAGCTCTCACCACTGCACCAGACAAAAGTTGTGAGGTCAAAACTGCACCACGCTTCAACTTAATGCAGTGTGTGTCAAATGAACCAAGTAATTGGGCACATGAAAATAAACAATGGAATTGAAGAATTTCTGCAGCTTCTATTTCCTTTTCTTTACTTAATTCCACATGGTTACATAATCACAACAACATCGTGTACTTACCATGAATTTTCCTTCAAAATGAACTCATTTTCTTTGTTGTTATGCTAAGCAGTTACTTTACATACAATAGCAAGCAGCAACGTACATTGGAAGGCCAGTCGACGTGTCATGAAATGGCAAGGAGGCTAACTGCTATGGGATGGTCTCAACAGGCTACCTGACACTGACAAGCCTCTCACAGCAACTCTGACCGCACCAACAGCACCAAGCAGCCATACCTCGGGGGCCAACCCATTAAAATCGGGCTTTGCACCCATGTCAAGGTGAACCCAGATATGAAAGGCGACCTGCATGGTTATGAAGTCAGTCGAAACAAATTCCCATGCGGTTTGTACTGCAAGAGCAGAATATCTGACTGATAGCAAACTGCAAATCTATTCACTTAAGAGCTTCATTGTACACGGACATAGAAATTGTGTAGTAATTGTTTAATTCATCTGAGAAACAGCTTCTTTCAGGAAAGACCTGAGAAAGATGTAAGCGAACCTTGCCGGAAGCATCTCGGATAGGAGATACATGTAGAAGATCACAGAATGAACTTCCATCTTTCCTGATAGAAAGTAGAGGCAACAAAACTTCTGTCAAGTTCTTTCCACAAGCTGTCCTGTTAGCTACCAGTACAAACATGCATGAACGCACCTATAACTTAGTAGATCCACTGTGCATGCCTGCTCAGAACAAATATGCTGATTTATCTGTACGTCCAATTTTGAATAGAAATTTTTAAAAGTAAGCAATATTATGGGGAATGTGGTCATACAAGCTATTTAATCCTGGTCCGCACCTCCTCTAAAACCTCCAAGCTAGTGCCTGGACCGTTTAAGACTTTGCAGTTACAGCCCAATATTTCTTCTCTTGAGTAACCTGACAAAGTTAAAGTTTAAGAGCAACATAAGTCCTGCCTGTAACAAAAATGCTTTCCTAGTGAAATCTAATGCATAGCCACCAGAGTAATGGACCGATGTCAAGTTGGCAATATAGGCAGGCTATAACCAAAATAAAAATCACTCAAGGAACCACAACTACTAGCATGCACAACTACGAAAGGGCGTACCCAGCGTAGAGAGCTCCCGCTCTGTGCGGGGTCTGGGGAAGGGTGTTAGTGGCAAGCCTTACCCTCGCCTGTGCAATGCAAGGAGACCGCGACTCGAACCCGGGACCTTCCGGTCACAGGCGGTAAGACTACCGCTTGCACCAGGCCCGCCCTTCTAGCATGCACAACTACCAAAGAAAGAAATGTATCGTCTGTAAACAACTTACATTAAAACTGTGTTAGGTGTACGCGAAAAGTGCATTAATAAGTCTGTCAACACAATAACATAACCAAAAACAGAGGTTTCAAATTGTATTTTTTACATCATTTTATAAGGAAATTAAAAATGTAGCCCATACCCCCATCTTAAATAAAAACCATGCCAGGATTCTATCTGTTGCAGGGGGTGAAAATTTGCTCTTTCTTTCACATGATAATCCCAAAAGACATGAGTTTTGTGTAAGCATGCACCAAGTATACACAATCAGTTTGATTAACTTGATCCAGTGAAAACAATATATAAAAGATAACAGTAATATATTGGAAGTTTCACATATTACATACTTCAAAAAGTTGTTAGAATGCATACTCTGGTACTAACAGTCAAAGAACAACTACCTGTTAATGATGTAAAAGCATCACTAGCATAAATAATTGGCATGTCAGGCAGGTGGGAGTCAGTCCTGTGATCAGTTCAAAATGATCAATTTAATAATGAAGCACACATGAATAGAGTCAGATGCAATGTTTTGAGCACAAAATAAGACAAGGCAACAAAATAATGGACAAGATATGCAAACAACTCACAATACAAAGCTCTGTTTGATTCTACCGAGAGAGAGGTTTAATGACGAACTGAGTGCTGGGATGCCAATCGAGCTGCATCTTTTGCTGCTGACCACTAGACCAGTAAGCTTGCTGTAGCGGTTCAGCGCAGAGACAATGTTGTTAGCCGTACTTGTTGCCATCTCTTGCTCACGGTCACTAGCTACACGCGGTTCCTCAGCCTCCAACCCTGCAACAGCAAACTAGCAACAAGATACTCACAACTTGGTTCACTTATGTTTTGTTCGATACTTGTGTGACAGTGAAAACATTAAAATGAGACCCCAGCTCAAATTGATATACTAAGGCAAACACAAGAAAGTTTATGGAGACTTATAAACTACTGCAGGCTACTGAATCTTCAGTCAGGAAATCACATAAATGTGATTTGTCCTGATCCCAAAACCTATTAGTTTCTCTTTTGGGGGGTGAAGGAATCATGTAAGCACTACCTAAGGAAAGAGCTACCACATATATGCATTTGTGCGTGCAACTCTGCATAGTCCACATTGGGGAGAATAGGCCCAGTATATGTGTATAACCATGATTAACAGACTTCGAATCAAGACTAGGTGTTAGAGCACGGGAGTACTCTTAACTCTCTGAGTAATCTACCACTAAACCTACTTATTCAGCGGTTTGTCTGTCCATGCCCACAAATGAGTAGTGCAACTATAATTATCAACAGGGACGATTTCATGAGCAGTCTTATGCAGGTCAATCTTGGAACATATGTTCAGCTTTAGGAACAAGGCAACAAAGGGCTCTAATTGAACTCGCTTGCAATTAATGTTTGAAACTCAAGGGAAAATCGAGCAGAATGGGTAATTTACTAGTGCAACATACTAGGAGTACTACACAGGCAGCCACACTGACCTCTCTTGTCCATATCGACAAACACCTTCCCCGCGTGGGTGGCGCAGGGGAGATCCTCTCGGACCCTGGCCTCGTCGCGGCACGCGGCGAGCAACGGCCCCGGCGCGTGGCAGCAGCAGGCGCGATGGGCACCTGGACGGCGAGGAAGTGGAGCAGGGTGCCGTCGCGGGCGTGGAAGACGGGGGCGAGGTGGAGCAGGACCCAGTGCGGCGCGCCGTCGCGGCGGTAGTTGAGGAGCGCGGCCTGGTGCGGGCGGTGCGCGCGGACGGCCTTGCGCACGCCGGCGACGGCGGCGCCCTGGAAGACGCGCGTGTTGCGGCCCAGCACGTCGCGCGGCGCGTAGCCGGTGAGCGCGGCGAGGTCCCCCGAGGCGTACACGATGGGGTGGCCCGGCAGGGCGGGGTCCGTGAGCAGGAAGCTCCCCGGGAGCTCGTCCAGCGCCTCCAGCACCCAGTCTGAGTAGCGCGCCGTCAGGGACGACGCCAGGCGGCCGTGCCCGTGATCGTGGTCGTCGGGCCCCGACGCGCCGGAGGTCGCGGCCATCGCGCCGCCGGCGTGATCGGCGGGGAGAGGGGAGCGAGAAAAGATCTGCGCCCGGAGGGAGCGGGGCCTATGGCTGCGAAATTTTCGTCGAGTCCTTTCTTTTTGTGACGGTTCTGTTTGGGGGCAGCTCAGCTCTGCTAGTCTCCTGCAGTTGGAGAGTGGCTTGACTAGCCTGTTCGGCTGGAGCGGCTGGCCGGCTGGTGCTGGCCAACCCTCTTAAGCGGTTACGGTTTATATGGGCTGGCCAACCTCTTAAGCGGTTACGGTTTATATAAACAGTGTCTTTTTGTTACAATAGTATTTTTTTATAACACTAAATCACTCCATAATAATAATCCATGATCCAGCGAGTAGTGCCGAACAGGCTGGGGTCCTCTGGGCTTTGGTTCTTTCCTTCATCAAAGAACGAAAAAACAGAGCACGGAAGCATCGCTCGAATTTCGAGGTGCCAAAGGACGTCCAGCAAACAATCAGACTTGACTTTGTCTTTTAGTGAGATCATCCAATCAAAGAGTGGTTTAACTCAGCACACAGAAAATTCCTGCTAGCGGCCTCTCAGCTTTAAGGTAGGTCCCACCTAAGATAAGGTCAGTTGTCTAAAAAACCCTCTTATTTGGCTAGTGTATGGCTATTAGCTAAGTCGTAAGAAACGAAATTATACACTAATATCCTCTTATTTGTCTATAAAAAACTTTTTATACTAGTTTTATTCACGTTCTCTTTCCTAATTCTCCTTGCATTCACAACATTCACTTGATTTGTGGGCCACTACTGCATAGGCTTGCGTGCCCTGTTGTTGTTGCTTGTATGAGAGCCAATCTCTTATTTTCTCCACGTTAACATTTACTTGGCTATAAGATCATTGCGTACTTGTTGTAAGACCACTTCAGGGTATTAATTAAAATGGATCCTGCTCCTGTCTGGCTGCCCGTGAAATGAAAAAAAAAATATATCTCCACTTCACATGCATGTCTCCATCTTCGTACTGGCCGCTGCAGCCCCCATTATGGGTTTGTTTAGAACTTTAGACACCAGCCTTCATTTTCTACAACACAGCTGCTGCGGTGACATATTGTGGCGTCCAAATTCGGTGCTCAGAGACCTGGCGAGATTCTTGAATTGAAGCTTTTACTCTTTGCCTGCCTGTGGCCACCTTATCTTACTCACCAACCAAGCACGAGACAAATTTGTTGTGGCGGCCATACATATATATGACGTGGCATATGAAGGCGGGGAAACAAACAACCTCTATAGTCTATATTCTCACGGTCTCTCCACCGTGTCACCACTGGTTCCGCTTGATTCCAACATGATTACGTTCTCCTCCACTATTGTCACTCTCTTGAACGTAGATGTGGCGTCCTCCACCGCCACCGCTCAGTCCATGTTTGTGGGGGGGGGGGGTGCAGCCCAACTCCCATTTTGGACATAGGTTTTCCCAAGTGTCGTCGGAGCATGTCGCGAAGGCCATGACAAGTTGTTGTCGACAAAGCTTGTTGTGGGAGTGGGAGCTAGGCCATCCCCAAGCTAGCGCCGGTGGTGGACAAACTCGACAGCGCCTATGCTCCTACCTATAGCCTGAGCTGCCTCTCCCACATGCTTGACGTCGATCCTTTTTAGTATCTATATCTACTAAGGTTGAGTCTCAAGTTTGAAGCCGGCCGGTCAAACTTTTGCGCTTAGGGTCGTGTCACAACTCACAAGTCATTATACTACGAGGTTAAGCTTACAATTTACGCCCCTCTTGTTTTTCCCTACTTATTACGTACTCCCTTCGTCCTGTAATATAGTGCATTCTAGCATTTAAATTTTGTTCTTAAATATAATGCATTCTAAAGGGAAAAAAAACCAATTTTAACATTAAATACTTTCTATTTATCAACCAATCATTATTAATCATGTTGATAATAGCGTCTGATTAGGAAATAAAATGACAATACATATGTTTTTATATCAGTGTTCGCCTAAACGGATTAAACGGCCGTTTAAACGGCCAGTAAACAGTAAACGGTGGTAAACTATTTTGTTTAGGAGGTAAACGAAAATTAAACGGTCAAAAAAACGAGAAAAACGGTCTAAACGGCCTAAACGAAACAGAGATAAACAACATTAAACGGGCTAAACAGCTGTTTAAACGGCTGTTTAGGCGAACACGAGAAAAATCTAGTTCATTTTTGTATGGATAAATTTATATACTTAAGTTTATTATATTTATAAATGTGTACACTTGATATGTTACATGCATAAATATCTATATTTGGTTCTTTTCACATGCATAAATATATATACATACCAAAATAATTGATTTTTACTCGGATAAATATGTATAAATGCTATAATACTTGATTTTTTACATGCACATATATAATTATATGTATTTTTTAAAGTACAAAATCGTTTAGACCGTTTAATTTTGTTTAAACACCGTGTAAACAGCATAAATGGTAAATGAAGGATGACCGTGTAAAGACTGTTTACCGTTTAGAAAAATATTGCTTTATATTCTGTTAATTTGTATTAAAACTTTGCCTTTATATTAGAAAAACTTTATATTCTTGGTTAATTTGTATTAAAGGTGATTTATATGGACATCTAAATTGCACTGTATTAGGAAAAACTATTCTCGTCTCGTATAGGAGGGAGGGAGCTGTCACGGTTAGACTGTCTTCAATAGGTGATCCATATGGGCATCTAAATGGAATAAAAAAAATAGTTGTTTCAAGAGAGATAAAGATAAAAGATCCAGATTTCAGCTTTTCTACACTCACTTCACTTTTCCATAGCTCACACCATACGGAAGACTCATTTTGAGTTGTCCGAGAGAGACAAACAACCTAAATATCTATACGGAAGATCATTTCTCTCCTATAGACCTATAACCTAAATAAAAGGATCCTTTCCGTAAATCTATTTGTAGAAATGATTTTTTTAGTCTCTTTAACTGTAGCGCTATCTAAACGTTGAATGTTTATATTTTGGGTGTTGTTGTCGGAGATACTTGTGAGTTGGTGACGGATAGGAGCCACACGCGTCACCAGCCGGCGTGGTCCTGCAGGGCCGGGCCTGCAACGACAGTTCCGAACGGGGCCACATCTCCCGAGTCTTCTTCTTCTTGCTGTGCCACCCTTCCCGGCCCACCGTGCAAGCCGCCCCACTTAACGGCGATGGGCACGCACCAAGCGGCCTGCTTGTGCAGTGCATGCACGTGCACAGCAGTCAGCAGAGGCCCCGACATCTTTGGCGAGCGAGCACCCACCGGCCACCGCCACCGTCACATTTTGGAGCTACTTCGTCAGATGCCATGAAAATACCAAAAGAAGGCTTGCTCGGCCCGTCTGTATTACAGCAGGTTTTATCGCTGGTAGTACGGGCCCACGTGGTGCCCCCCGGCTGCCGCACTCACTTGGATACAAGCTGTTTTGGTTGTCAGGTTGCTAAACACAAACGTAAATAAATTAAACCTGCGGATGCTACGGCAAGAGAGACGATTTAAACTAATTTTATTTACATTTAAGTTAACCAAACAACACATGTTTAAGTGATTAGTCAATTCTAATAAGACTTCCAAAAGCAGGTGGCAAACAAATTTGGTATTTGAGGTCATGGGTTGGCCTACCAAGATACCAAATTAAAATGTGGCGTATCCCCTACGACTAGTAAGGTGTATTATTGCAGGATTCTCTGCTTGTTAGATGATTATTTATCATTTAATTATATTTAATAATAAAGCATCCAACTAATGTTGCGGTACCTTATTGAGGATTTATGGTCATTTATTTTTTTCTCATTGTTTTCTATTTGCACCCTATAGATAGAATAGTACTATGCCATCGATCTTGACATGTATAAGAAGCGTGCGTGCTAACAAAGAGGCAGTACTTAGTCCTAGTCACAACAATTCCATATACTGGTGTAGGATGCCTACAAAACTAGTCATGCAACTTCTGTTACGTGCTTTCGTTTTTACCAATTTTGCAACACACATCAGGCCTGTTCGTTTGATCGTATTTGACTCATAAGCCATGGCTTATCCATCAACGAACAGTATTTTTCTCTCACACCAAACCAGCCAATGGTACTATCAGCCATGCCTTATAAGCCAAACCAGCCCAAACGAACAGGGTGATAGTTTGGTGGGAGCGTGATTGCTACAAGGAAAAAGACTTGTTTAAAGCAAAGTGCATGGAAGCAATCACAATTGTGGGGCCTTACGCCCCTCCAAGTGCACCTTGCATTCGTCAAGTCAAAAGATCTGACATGGTTTGCATCTGTAGTATTACTACCCTCGAAGAGGAGAGGCAGATAAGATAGTTCATCTTGCGCGTTGGTTGGACAGACCAATGCCAGCTGGAATCAAATGTGGAAGTAAGTACCTGAAAATACTCAACCGTTATCATCAAGAAATATGTGGTACTATATTGTGCATCGTAAATATAACCTCGACTTTGTTTCTCAGCTTACACTGTTCCACCACCACCTCAGCTAGCATCATCAAGGCCAAATCCTTGAGTTTATGGAAGCCAAAGTCGCAAGGAAGAGTGGAAGACCACGAATTTAAAGATACCATAAGCTTATTCCATGTCTTTCTTTAATTATTATATGGCAAGGCAATGAATAATGAAAAATCAGTGTCATAAAATATGTGATATCTACTGGAATGAGATTGTGTCTCCACACCGGACACTGCTTGTCCAGACGGTGGCCATTTTATATACAACAAAATTCACCGCTGGTCCCAGAACTTGGCCGGAACCAGCGGTGTCATCTAGGTTTCTAAACTTTAAAGTGATATTTGTGGGTCCACAAACTTAGCAAACAGTATCATCCAGGTCTCTAAATTTTTAAGGTGATCACCGTAGGTCACTAAACTTGGCTGACGGTGTCATCTCGATCCCTGAACTTTCAAGGTGATCACCGCAGGTCCCTAAACTTAGCAAACGGTGTCATCCCTATCCAAATATAATAATATTAAAAGTTACATACAATAGTATTATAGATATAACTTTTATCTGTTATTAATACCATAACATTATTATTACAACTTTTAGTATTGTAATACTATTATTAAAAGTTCTAATACTGTAATAGTACTATCAAAAGTATTATAATATTAATAATGAAGAAAAGTTACTTCTATAATACTATTATTAAAACTGTTAAAATAATACTAAAATTGGAAGTAACTTTTAATAGAGAAAACTTTTAATACTTTAGAAATTTTAATATTATTTTAATACTATTAATGATACATAAATATTAAATTAATTTTAGTATTTTTTTCTATTTTAGTTTGAACCTAATATATTTGTTGTTGTAAATTATTTTAAAACTTTAATTATTTTTTGTTGATGTAAATTATTTTATATAATTTATATTTTCATGATAAATATTATATCAATAATCATTTATTAATTGACACATGTTGGATCCATGTCTAACGTACAGTCAGCATGTCACGCCAGCTTATAGAGTAGGTTAGACCATATTTGCACAAGGATGATACCGCTTGCTAAGTTTAGGGACCTACGGTGATCACCTTAAAAGTTCAGGGACCGGGATGACACCACCGGCCAAGTTTAGGGGCCTACGGTGATCACCTTGAAAGTTTAGAGACTTAGATGACACCGTCTGCCAAGTTTTAGGATCACATATATCACTTTAGAAGTTCATGGACTCGAATGATATCGCCAACCAAGTTTAGAGAGCTGCGGTGAATTTTGCTCTTTTATATACGTATGTAGCTCTTCAAACCGTACCGTACGCCACCTCTAAAAGGATTTGTACTTATTTTTAATAAATTGGACAGGAGTGCTCTGCCTTTTCATTTAGTAGATAGCAAAAATACAATCTGAAATGTTACACGAATTTGTACTAGACGTACATCAGCCGTTGGGCTTGGATTGAACTTTGAATTTTCCTCCTTAGATTATATACTTGAACGGTTGGACCCATCCCAAACACAGAATCCCGTGCACTACCAACCACATATATTTAACCCACACACGGCTGTCTTATCTATCTACAGTAACTAAAAAGATAACTCACGCATTACTGCGGTACTCTCTTAGGAATAAAATTATTATTACATATATATGAGTTAATTGTTCTTACATCCATTCTTATTAAATTTGATCGTGTTAACTGTTAAGAGGTTGGAAGTTAGTGAGATGATATGGCTATTAGTGAAAGATGATGTGGATAGTTAGTGGAGAATGACGTGGATGGGTTGCATATGTTGAGATAAAACTTGTAGTCAGGATTATATTTATAAGAAACTAGAAGCATACCTCGCATGTTGCTATAGGAATTGCGGATGAATTAGAATGAAATTAGACTAAATTATTTATTTAAAGAAATTGATTATTGTGAATTAATGGTAGTGGATGCGTGGCATACTAATGACGACAATTAAATGCATGTGATATTAGACTACTGAGGTGGATTGCTTGCATGTCGAGATAAAACGACTAGTGGGTTTTAGGATTATAAAAGATATAGATAGATATAGATTAAAAGGAGATCCATCAATACATTGAGCCGTGGCATGATGTCAACGAGCACCCTTAGAGAACCTCCAAAAGATTCTCCATATCCTTCCTAGTTGACTAAGAGCATGATTGGATCATCTCCTCTAAACTTTAGAGCTTTAAAAGTTTTAGAGCACTTTAGATCAGTTTTAAGATCTAAAGCTCTAATGCGAGGTAGACTAGAGTTTAGAGCTAACTTTAGATCAGTTGTTTGGAGACTTTAGCTCTAAAGTTTAGAGGAGGGTATCAAACATGTCCTAAGAATAGAGATTTTGATAAAAAAAAACCTCCAACAATCTCTTTATTTAGTTATCCAAATATAGTCATCTCCTATTTTAGATTTGTCACTAGCCAAAACGAGAATGACTGTCTAGAGTGGATATAAGATATAGAAAAACTATTGCAGAGTAAAACGATATAGAAAAAAATAATTTTTATGCAAATGGTGATTTAGGAAGTGAGCTCTAGAAAGACCGTTGGACATGCTGTTAGGCTATGGCATAGTGTTTTTTTTTAGAATAGGCTATGGCGTAGTAGACCCGACGATAAACATGAATTTTGCTACAAGTATAGCAAACATGATGACATGGGCTATTGGTATGGCCTGTTGTGGCTTAAAGCCCATGCAGTCTCCCATCTTCCCCACAGGCCACAACAGCTGGACTCATTAGGTGATGACACGAGTTGATGAATCCACCCATGAAGGCAAAAATTCTATGCGAAACTAGGGATGCGAACGAAGTCACCCTAAAAAAAACTAGGGATGCGAACGGAATAAAGAATCAGAGTTCCAGTTCCAGTGGTCAGAACTCAGAAAGTCAAAGTGCAAAGTGGGTTTCCAGCCACGGCCCCTCTGTCTAAGTTTCAATGAGATAAATGTATGGCTGGCTTTATATCTAGAAATTGGCAACAAGTTTAGGCGATGAAACAAATACAAGAGTAACTGATACAATACCCGGGAATCAGAGGGAGTTTATGCAACAAGGATTTCGGAGAAAGTTAGCAAGAACAGCAAGGGGTCTGAGTCCTAGACGAAGGAGGAAGACGAGCTCAGGTTCGGGTGGTTGTTCGATTCGATGCCCTCTGCCTAGAATATGCTCTGAACCTTTATAGCCGCCAAAACTAGCCCATTTCGCAGCCCGGTCCGTAGCAGGCCCAATGGCAGCCCAGTGCATGACAGTAATTTACCACGTCAAGTCGTTTTCCTAGGCGTTAGAGGGTTGAGAGACCGCTAGCTAGTGAAATGAAGTACAATAGTTCTTACAAATGTCTCACCGAAAAGAGTGATTTTCACATGAGGAAGTCATGGGTCTAGCTTGGGCCTCAATGTGACAACCACCTATTTGCATGCGGCATGTGTCGGGAAAGAAATTCCGCCCTAGTAGAAATTCCGCTGTCGTCCCTGCTGGCCACAGGACACAGCAGCACGCTGCATGACCATCTCAGCTCAGATCCGCGAACCTTTCTGCGCCCTGTTCGTTTGAACTTATCACCGTTTCAGCGAAATAACAGTATCTCACAACAAATCAGCGTCAACATCAGCCGTTTTTCCAGCCAGTCGAAGAGAGATAAAAAAGGCACGTTCTGGTCGATCGAGGATTCGAGGAGGTGGAATGTGAGGTTGGGTAGTTTGAGCACGGCAAGCATGGAGGAGTTTCGTGTTTTGCTGCACGTCCAGATGTCAACGGGGAATTCTCCCTCGGGGAGTGCCTCCCCATCCCCGTGCGGGGAATTAGTCCCCGTGGGGATCCCCATGACCCGCGTCAGTTCATGATAGTTCATCTTAATGTTAACCATTCATGTATTAACGAATTCACATTAATGGTATACAAACAAATCCATGATACAAAGACATCACAAATTTATAAATCAACACATCCACAGCCAACGGGATCCAATCCGACCATAAAGTCCTCAAGGCCATGCTTCAAAGCATCAATCGGACTGTGCATCAGATGCCTTCCGCAACAACCTCCAATGGCAAGCTCCAATCTAGGACGTGAGAAGGAATGCAATAAAAAAATGTATCACTGAGAAGAGAAACCAATAGCTAGAAATAGTGGGGTAGCCGCCGAATGCTTACCAGTGACAATCTAAAACTTGGCTTGCGGCAGCTCGTGCTGCTCCTAGCTCTGCAGATCTGCAGCCCCGGCAGTCCACCACTCCCGCCTAGTGGCTGACTGTAGAAGTGCAGCGCATGCATCTGCACACACGCTCGACCGCCCGCATGTGCCTGCTAGCCTCGCCCTATCTCCGTGCGGCGTGGTCGCGTGGATTGTCCAGATAGAGTGGAGGAAGCGTGAGCGGTGGCTGGCGGCTGCGAGAGGGCGAGTTGGGGACTGAGGAAGTGAGGAGCTAGGGTTGCAACATTGCTTATATATCACAGGTATTGGGCCTTGTCAATATATGGCCCTTTGGAATCGGGTCTCCGTAGGGAGCGGGGACGAGGGTCTGCGTACCATCCCCGCCCCCATGATCCCCGACGGGGATAACTTCAGCCCCGTTTAATCCCCCGTGGGGGTAGAATTCATCCTATCTCCGTCTCTTAATGGGTGAATTCCTCACGGGCAATGGGGGAACGGAGCCCCATTGACATTTGGAGCTGTTCGGCGCCCATGTCGTCAACGCCAAGTAGGTGAAAAGCGACGTGTACAGTGTACTCTGTGGACCATGGGTTGCTGCTAGTTGGCTTTGACCACAACCTTGCGTATGTGCCCAGGATGCCCAGAGGCTGCGAGGGGGGCAGCCACGGCCCACGGGCGCGAAGGAATCAATTTTTAGGTACCAAATCGTATATTGGGAGGGCATAGAGTTGGCGAATATCTGATGATAGAAACGAAAACGATGATAGGTAGTTTTACGGCTCAAGTGGCGCGACTACAACGAGGATAATATAGTGTTAGGAATCAAAGCACCTCAAAATGCTAGAACTTATTTAACGTTTGATATTCTTGGAAAGATAAAACATTTCGATCCTTTTCACTAACTGGTGCAGCTAGCGGCCATGTTATGGTTGATTTGGATAACACGAAACAAATTGTTTTTTTGACAATATTGACCTAAATCGCTTTTGCTGGTTCTATTCAAGGAGGCACATTGGCCTAGTTCGTTTATGCCTTCTGGGCCCAATTGCAACATTACGAAGATCGACAAGCGCTCATGTTGGGGGCTTACCATAATTTAGAGACTGCAACATTGAACCATTTTGCGTCCTTTGGATGGCATTCGATTTTTAGAATTGGGTCTTGAGTTCGTTTTGTCATAATTTTACTTGTTTGTCTTAAAGTGCTAGTTTGTAATAAGTTGGTCTGATTTCTCTTTGATGGGATGAAGCCGAATACTTATTTTTTCTATTATCTAAAAAATTCTCATTCTCATCTAACTTCTTAGTTAGTGTAATAATGTGTGTTCTCTCTAGTGGTTTGTTCAGTGCTAGCTTGAGAGGATTAAACACCTATTGTAGTTCTTATTGTTGAAAATTATATGCCATAGTATAATAAAACAAAATTACATTTTGATTATTTAATTTGGAAAAAAATATAGGGATCTCATTCTGTGAGTTTCGCTTTAGGGCCACAAAATCCTAGGTACAGGCTGTGTAATAATACAGTAATTTGTTATAGATGTTCTAAGAGGAGTTTTGTCTGATGCAAGTATAATGCGAGGTGCTCATAGTATAATCCTGTTTACCTACCGGGTAACGATCTATATCTAGTATAGCTGTACAGATACACGGGCAAACAACGTCCTAGTTAGAATCGTTTTTTTTAAATTACACAGTACAACGCAGATGCTCACAACACATACGTATACTCACCCCTATGAACACATTACGTAGATTAACGCAACACGGATCGGCGCATGGCCATGATAAATGTTTTCTTTTAACCATAGTACTGCTACTTGTGTAGTTTTTGTTTACCAGTGGACCATGTGGCCAGTGTGGCCTCGTGATGACGGGCCACGCACCCTACGCCGCTGGCTGAAGAGGGCGACATGCGTGCATAAACTTTCCGACAGTATCGGTTTGTCGCAATTTCCAAGTGATCAATATTCCCTCGCCACGGCTGACGGCCCTGCTGGTGTAGCTGACTGGCCTTAGAACTAGCTAGTAGTGCCGGCCGCTTTAAGCATATGCACTGGTGGTAGCAGGTTTACTTAGCTTTATGACTGACTGTATGTAGATGACTGGGATCATCAAGTGCATCTGCATAGCATCCATTCCTGCAAGCCAAGATTCTCCGCATGCGATACGGCGACCACGGACCCTTGCTCTTGTTTGTTTATATATGGCGATCGAGTTGCAGTCAGGACATTCCGTTGAGACAAAAATGGGCAACTGTGTGGCCGAGGAGGAAGAAGAACGAGGATGCACAATCACAATACAGCACCAGCCGCAGCAGAGCTGCTTGGAAGCTTGCGTTGTACTGTTCTCTTGGCGTGTCTCTCTACTTGTCTGCCGATTCAATCTGCCACGTACGTACGCCTGCATGCTGCATCCTGTTCGCCACACAGTTGCCCAATGTGGCATGTTCGTTTGAATTTATCAGCCAATACAATATTTTTCTTTCATAACAAAATAACTTCAGCTGACTTATCAGCTGACTTTAATACCAGTCGAACAGGCCAACACATTCAGACATTCAGACCAGACTAGACCTACCACCACTTTGCTTAATTGTACTCGACTTGCTCTGAATCTATCTATCTATCTGTGTTTAGCAAGTATTCCCTTAGTCCAAAAAAAAAAATTATAATTCTTGCTTTTGGAGGAGTTAAATAGTTTAAAGTTTAATTAAATTTATATAAAAAAACACTAACATTCATGATAAAAATAAGTACCATTAGATTAGTTACCGAATATATTTTCATAACAAATTTATTTAAAGACATAAATGCTAATAATATTTATTATAAATTTAGTTAAATTTGAGTTAGTTTAATGGCACGAATCCCGTAATTATTTTTTTTTTCATGGACGGAGGTAGCAGCAACAAAGGCAGGTAATTCAGGCTCATACACCAACAAATAGTATATGCAAATCCAACAACAACAACGAGGATGGGAGCATATGCTCCCTTCCTCGGGAGGGAGAGATGAATGGTGATTTTGATGCATGCCATGTTCATACAGTGCATTGGGTTGACAAGTCAACAAACAAGGCAGGATGAAAATGGGCTACATACCCCTACGTTTGCCATCATTGCTGGACGCACAGAGCAGTCAGAGCTTTACCACCACCGTCTACGGAAGGATAAAGCTGGGTAGGTTTCCTAGTTGAGGGAAGTTGCAGTTGCTTTCTATAGGCAGGGAACCCGCATAGATGGCCCACGACATTCAATCTGGGACTTAATTTGAATACCAAAACGACTGTAAATTTGGGACAAAGAGTAGGCAAGAGACAATTAGTTTTTTTCATGGTATATAAAGTAGTTTCTATTACCCCCATAATCCACATTGGAGCACCAGCTAAGGGTTAAGCTCATGTGAGTCACTAAGTACCCTTGGCCACGACTAGTTCAAGTTTACACAGTGCCACGGGATGATTTGTTGGGCCTTTGATTAACTGGTCTGGTGCACTTTAAACTTGAATTCCAAATCAGTTGGAAGTCGTATCTTGTCCAATTCAAACTTCTGAGAGCATCGACAAATCATCTACTCTTTAGGGCCACTCTTGAGTTGACTTAGTCAGAGTTTTAAACACTCGCCCCCAACTTTGATCAAGCTACTCATCTTGACTCTTTTTTTTTAAATTACACAGTACAACGCAGACGTCCATAACACGCACGTACACTCACCCCTATGAATACACGTACACAAACTCTACCCATGTGAGCACCTCTAAATGACTGAGCCGGTAGATCTCGAAATTCACAAAGTCACCACAAGCGCCTCGCTGTCGACAGGGACGTCGCCTACCATTGAAAGCATAGCGCCCTCACCCCTATGAACACACGTACGCAAACCCTACCCATATGAGCACCTCCAAAGGACTGAGTTGGCAGATCTTGAGATTCACAAAGTCACAACAGGCGCCTCGCTGTCGACGGGGACGTCGCCTACCACTAAAAGTATAGCGCCGTTAAATCCTGGAATAAATCCAGAAAAATACGATCACCCATGCCAAGTCGAGAACTTGAACCCGGGTGGACAGATTCCACCACATGGAACTCAACTAGCTGATCTATGATCAGTTCGCCATCTCAACCCCCCTTAATAGTACGGTCAAAGATAAAAGAAAGTCATAGCACTAAGTCTAAATGCTCTCAAAACCAAGTCTTGCACTTAAATAGTACCGTGTTCTTAGTCTTTACAAATATCCTTACTCCGTATTCTTGGAGCCTCAATTGTGCTCACACGCCTGGCTGCAGCCTATAAGTCGCGCATCTGAAATTACGTAATGAAAATATTCCAATTAGATCATATTTGGATGCATTCGTATTCGCCTTAGCGTGGATACGAATGTTTCCAAACAAGCTCTTATGTGTTGGCGTTGAGTTGGGTTGCGTTTAGTGTGTGTGCTTCCGGTTAGTACTAATAAACAAGCCTAAGGTGCAAGTTTATACCAAATATTTAATTTTAAAAATATTATTCAGCAAAAAAAAAAAATCCTGCCCCAGTAGGCAAGCTACGCCAGTCTGATACTCTGATCTACCTGTGTATATATATACACAGAGGCGCAGCCTTGGGAGAGCCAGAGAAGCAGAGAGGGCAGGGCAGGGCCACGCGACGCGACGGAGATGGAGCACACGAATCATCGCCGCCGTCGTGGCCTCCGCCTCCCTCGCCAAGCTTTGGCGGCTACCGTGTCGACGTCGACGACGACGCTCCTGCTGCTGCTTCTCATCTGTAAGAAGAAGGAAAACAAACATCTCCAGCCACAGCATTTGTTAATCCTAACTTTGATTCCTCACTCATGAATCATGACACGATGCAGGCCTCACGGCGTTGACGAGGACGCCGGCGGCAGAGGCGCTGCGCAAGCGCAGGGACGAGGGCGACGCTAGCAGCGGCGGAAGTGGGAGCGGAAGCGGAAGCGGAAGCGGCTGCGACAACAACGCCGGCAAGCAATCGTCGCCGGTGTGGGTGTTCGGGGACTCGTACGCGGACACGGGGAACCTGGGCGACCTCGGGCGGGAGCTGACCCGCGCGTGGTACGACCCGTACGGCGTCAGCTTCCCCGGCCGGCCCACCGGCCGCTTCTCCGACGGCCGCGTCCTCACCGACTTCATAGGTCAGTTGAGTACTCCCCTGTGCTATTCGTAGTGAAGAAGTGAAGTGAGCAATGCAACGCGAGTTAAAGCACGTGGCGATGGAGCCCCACCGCAGTTGCTGGCCAGGGCGAGCAGGAGTAATAAATGCATGTCGAAGAGACGAAGACCATGCTGCAATGGCATGGCTGCTGCATCATCTTTGCGTTGGAGAGGGCCAGAGGAGAGGAGAGGAGAGGACGACGGATCCTTGGGAGTTCCTCTCTCGCATTGATGGCCTGTTTGATAGATACGGAGTATGGCATATGCCCATGCTAGCAAACCGCCACGCACCGAAGTCGCCGATGGCGGCATGGCAACCGAGCTAGCCACATGCAGACATGCACTGATGTTTGATGCACACCCCACATTCCTCTGACGTCGCCACATTCCACTGTATTCCATTCTCAAGCTCCAGCCGCAGCCGGAAGCCCGGCAGCCGACAGCGCTGCCGACCTCGATCTCTTGGAGCCATGCATGCGTTTTCGTCAATCAGCTGACGAATTCAGACCACGCGATGGATGGACACCATCACACCAAGCATTCTTTTCTCGTGTGTTATAGTACTAGACAGCCACCACATGCGCGCATGCATCTGAAATGCATGGGCAAGTAAAGATTCCCCATATACTCCGACCTAACCTTAACCTTTCCTTTTCCAGCAGTACAATTCAGTGTAATTTATTTTAATCTTACGAGTGGTTGTGGTAGCTTTTAATCCTGCTTGGAAAAGTGCGCTAACTATGTTGGATTGGAACCACCACCATTGCAGCCTCTGCGATGGGAGTGCCAACGCCGGTGGCGTACAAGCTGCGCAGGGGCGCCGCGCGCGGGCTCATGGCGCGTGGCATGAACTTCGCTGTCGGCGGCGCGGGCGTGCTGGACACCGGCAACTTCCAGCGCAACATCGGCGCGCAGATCGACCTGTTCCAGGCGCACCACCCGCCTCCCACCCGCGGCTGCGACGCCGGGGTCGCCGTCGTCGTCGTCTCCGGCAATGACTACTCCTACGCCGCCGACAAGGACAACAGCACAAGCGTACGTACGCCAGTTATCACCACCATATACCATATCTCGTCGCTGTCTTACTTAGTACTGAACAGTGAGCATGCACGCAGGCCGCGATCGCGTATATCCCGGCGGTGGTGCGGCAGCTCCGGGAGCAGCTGCGGCGGCTGCGCGACGAGGTGGGCATGCGCAAGGTGGTGGTCACCAACCTGCACCCCATGGGGTGCACGCCGCTCTTCACCCGCGCGCTCAACTACTCCGCGTGCGACCCGCTCGCCAACGCGGGCGCCGCGCAGCACAACGCGGCGCTCCAGTCCATGCTCGCCGCGCTCGACCCGGCCAACCGCACGTTCCTCCTGCTCGACCTCAACACGCCCTTCGCCGCCTTCGTCGAGGACGTGCCGGCGGCGGAGAGGTTCGCGGAGCCGAGGCGGCCGTGCTGCGAGAGCTTCAGCGCTGACGGCCACTGCGGGCAGCAGGATGACAGCGGCAGGCGGCAGTACACGCTGTGTGATGACCCGAGCAAGCATTTCTACTGGGACGACGTCCACCCGACGCAGGCCGCGTGGGCCGCCGTCGCCCGAACATTCAGGCCCAAGATCCACGAGTTCATTCTGTCTACCTGACCCCAGTTGGGATTCTTAAAATATCACATTTCCCCTATGAGATGAAAAATAGGAGTACTCATAAAAAGAAAACTAACCAAGCTGTTGGATCCATAGTGAAATTCTCCTGTCATTGTTCCTCTAAAAATGGATCCTTAGTGAAATTCTTAGAGCCTATTTGTTTGCTTGGACAGGAGCCAGGGACAGGCTCGTGGGCTGCAAGTAGACTTGTTTGTTTCCCTGGTCGCTCCACGGGCCAGGCCTGCACGCTGCTTTAAGCAGTCCGCAGCCAGGCTTGGGGGGAAACGGAAATGGGCCTCGTTTTCTCCGGGCCTCGCTCAGTCTGGCTCTCTCCTTCCGAACGCGCTGGTTTCCGTCACCTCTCGGTTTCCGTCTCCACTTCGGTACGCAGCGCTACGCCGCTACCTGCCTCCCCCTCCCCCGTTCGCTCGCCGCCTCCGGTGTCCAGCGGCTGCCCGGTCCTCACCGTCGCGCTCGTCCTTGGTGGAGGTGGGGACGAAGCGCTCGAGCTCGCCGTACTGCGCTCGCCGTCACCCAAGATCCCGCCAACAAAGTGCGCATCGTGTGCACCGGGGCCCATGGCAGCGCTCGTCGAGGTGCTCCGGTCGGGCGCGTCGGTCTCCGAGGCGGGGAAGCACACAGCGGGGGCGCTCTTCGGGCTGGCCCTCAAGGACAACTATGCTGCCATGGGTGTGCGCGCGCTCGCCGTGCTGCAGGCATCGAGGTGCAAGGCCTCGAGCTCGGGCTCGCTGTGCTAGGTGTGCTCGCCCTCGTCGCCAGGTGGAAGGCCTCGAGCTTGGGCCAGCCCACTCGTCACCGGCGTTGGCATGGGGCGCCGACGACGAGCTCGCGTGATTCTCCCCTGGTGGTGGACTTCTCATGCGAACCAAGTGCTCGATGTAATGCCAATAACAAGTTACGGTGGCAAACAAACACGATCCCTACCTAGCCTGGCTGAGGAATGGAACCAAACAAGCAGCTGTTGCACCTGCTGGGCCTGCCCTCGGTACCCAGGCTCTCATGGTCCGACCGGGCTAGGAACGTCCAAAGAAAAAAAAAACACATCCTTAGTGAAATTCTCCCGTCATTGTTCCTCTAAAAATGGCTACAGTTGTTTTCAAAATTAATTAAATACAAGAGCCAAAAGGTTGGATATCAAGTTTGCGTTCACTAATGTACATGTATCAGAAGTCTCTTCCATGTTGGCACCAGCAGTGGCGGAACCAGTGGAACTGATTTTTTTCATTTTTGCCCTTCTTTTGTCAAAAATTCACGTCTACACCCCTGAGAGTCGTAATCCCGATTTTAGACCCTGGTGGTCAGCACCATGACCTACGATGCCGAGCTAACACGTCTCGGCGTCATAGGTTCCTAGATGCGGCCAACATGGCCTTTGACTTGGCAGAGCGCCACAAGACACGGCGCCGCCTGTGGCGTCGACCTTCAATTCAAAATCAACGGTCTTTTTTCTTGCCCGAGCTGGCCTTCATTCTTTCTAACTCTCTCGGTTTCTCCCCCTCTCCAACCCGTCCATCCTTCTCGATTGCACAAATTAGACCTTGAAAACTTGGATTTGATCTATAGATCTTCGATAGCAAGGTATCATCTCTCTCCCTTCCTCAATTTGTACGCATTGATTTGGCCTATGTCATATGTATTTTGCAACCCTAGGTGTTTAATTAGTTTGAAGCAAATTTGATTTTGGGTACATATATATATATAAAATATGCAAAATTCTAATGACTGATTAATTACGTTTACGAATTCGTGTTTAGTTTGTGTCGTTGATTTGTACGTGTACATGTAGGTGCACGTGTTTTTGATGATTATGTTATGATGTTATTTTGTATGTCTAAATTTAGGTCTAGTTTAAGTGTTGGAAGGCACCTATAATGGATAAATGTTCTTAGCACCCTCCATTGTATTAGATGAACGGGATGTGGTGTATGCAGAAGTGGTGAAAGCGGGATCGTCCGACACGACAATCGCCACATGTGTAGTAGGCTCGGCAAGCGGTATCCGGATGCCTCGATTCAAGCACGTGCACCGGCTTACCACAGTCACAATTAGGAACAAGTAGTTCAGGTTGCACGGGTGCATCCTTGCAAGAGAGGTCCGGGAAGTAATTGTCTATAAATAGTTCATTTATGTTCCATATGAATTACCTGTTTTGATGTTGGCATTCTATTTTGTAGCACTGGGAGAGGTGCTACTTCTTTTCGATGGATCGATGGGCCTGAGAAGTTTGACCCTAGGTTCCTCCTTTTCAACAAGCCATTTGGGCATCCTACAACAAAACACGAGGACTACAGCGTTGGGTTCCACCTTCCCGAACCCTCCACCAATGACGGACGAGGAGAAGAACAAAGCCGCATCAAAGCGATTTGACAACCCGCCTCTGTGTGAATACGGAGATCTAGGTGTGGTTGAGGATTCATTTGTTTCTGCACAGTTTCGTTGTGGCAATAAAAATGAAGTACGTAAACCAATCGATTGTTCTTGTAAATTGAGGTATTTTGTATGTAATTTCTTATGTGCATTTTTTGCAAGATGGATACTAGAAGTGACGCTTTAGCGAGTGGCTCTATGGACCTAAGTCCCATTGGCCTGAGCCAAAGGAAAAGGAAAAGAAGAAAGAGAGGATAATCATCCCAGCCCCTCCAGTACTGTGCAAATGTGGCGTTAAAGCCCATTACGACCTAGTTCCTTCGGAGCGTGGAATAGGCTATTGGTGCGGCCATATGATTGATTATGATGAGGTTGGTATTCTTTTGGAAAAACTTCTATTGGAATGTGTGGCACGTAGTGACTTATCTTTTTATGTTGAACAGAGCACTAGAAAATGCAAATGGGAGTCTTACGAGGGTAGAGATGAATATTGTGATACAATCAAGGTGAAGCAAGTAATGGGATGGAAACTAGGGTGTGGATCTCAGCTCATCGACGTCTTCATTAAGCAACACTCACAGGAGATGCGTAAGAAAGCAAGAGAAAGGGGTATGCTTCACCCTGTACATCCAGGTACAAATGAGCGGTATGAGCGGGAGCACAAAAAGGCGGTTGGCTGCCGAGAAGAAGGCAGAGGAGGAGAGGGCAAGGGAGGCGGAAAAAGTTTAGATGCAGGTCATGAAAGACCTTGTTGCTGGATTCCCTACGCTTTCTAGTGAGTGCTTCGAATATTTATTTGTTTTGGTATCCTGTTTTTATTCCTATTCTCATTACTAACTTATTGTATTTCTCTATGCAGGGAGCGACCGTAGTGAGGAGCATGCCGCTAAGGTAGCACATGCAAGGTTGGAAAAAGGAAGGCAGAGCAGCAACAAAAGAGAGGTGCTCGCCTCGTGCTGTCTTAGATTGTGGAGACCGATGAGGGTGGCGAGGATGAGGATGACAATGCTAGATTGAGCGAGCTCATCGCTCTAGTGGAAGCGGGCTTGCTAGCACAAGACAAGCAAGCGGAGGAGGATGCCTTCTTGTCTCAGGCCGTAGATGAAGCGGAGGCCGCTTACTTCAAGCGACATGCAGTTCACGCCAATGCAGGTGAGCCAAACCATAGGAATGAGGTTGTGGTAGAGGATTGGGACTTGGACGACGAGTTGTTCTTTGAGGGTGGTGACGATTGATGTTGTAGTAGATATGATTTTTCATGCACGCAACATTTGATCCCGTGGATTGTATTAGGTATACTTTTTAGACTATTTATGTACTTCACTTATTTCTATGTGTTGTCATGTACTACAACTCGTGAATTTGTACCATGTGTTGTTCTATCATTTTTAGTACTCATAATTTCCATCTAACACTTAGTTCAAATTGAAACAATGTAAGTGCATCTAGCCCTTTAGTGGGTTTTGGTGAATTGAATGACAACACCATTAAAGGTCTAACAAGTTTGCTAAGTGTTGAACAGGAAATTGAGTTTATTGCATACACTTGTGGACTGTGGAATGAGAAGTGTATATAGGTTCAACAAGAAGGCAAACTTGATGATATTCCACATAATGTTCAAATCAAGGCCAAAATTGTGTATTGTTGTGTTGGAAGATCACGGAAACAATATAGTTCAAGAGAAAGACAACAATGCAAATGGAGTTGGTGAAATGGCTTCTATGTTGAGGAATATCATAGTATCATGAGAAAGCAAGCATATTTGGCAAATGTTAAAAGAGACATGAGTTGATGATTTTGGATTGATCTCAATAATGGCTTGCTTTGCATGAACAAGAAGAGTTTGATAGTGGATTAGCTTTGACCAAGGATTGGAGAATGAGTCAAGAATGCATAAGTGAAGAAATACCAAGCAAAGGTTTAAATGACAAAGGACACACAACTCATATTGGATATAAGTTGGTCTCTATGTTGGTTTGCTTATATGGATAAAGATTTGGAAAATCACTTTGCATCGCTTTGATCAAGCTAGAAGTATGAAGATAGATATTGAAGTGAGTATTAGGAGTGTCAAGCCAAAATAGAGAGGATATAAGGAATCGTGAATTGGCTTGACCATATTGATATGGACTCATATATGTCTTTATGTGAATCAAACTAAAGCTTGATTGATCTCAACATTCATATCTAGAAGATATTCAAGCAAGGATCATACTATTGAAGAAATGGGTTTTCAATGGATACTTAATATGATGTGACTTGAGTATGGCTTGGTAAGGTAAAGATAGCAAGGAAAGGGCTTCGAGGGACTAAGCGAAGGTGAAGGGCAAGCGATGGCTTGAGGACCGAGGTACCATGGCTAAGGTGAAGAAGAGAGTGCTCACATTGAGTCGAATAACTAATCAAGCTATGAGGAGTCTTATTGTGTTGAGGATCAAATCATTAGTGAAAGTGACTTGAAGCCATTGAGGTGAACTCATATGTATGGAAATGGTTCAAGTCACATGCTCAAGGTGTGTTTGCTCGAATAGATGAGATAAAGATGATTGCAACCTCTTATGAAGTGATATTGAGAAGAAATGGCATATGAAGACATTGAAGACTCAAATGGTTAAAATGGTTCAAGTTACATGCTTAAGGTATAATGGGAATGAGGACAATACATTCGAGGATGCTACACAAAATGGAGAAGCCCCCAATTACAAATGTAGATGTTTTTAAACTCAAAGGAGGTTTAAATTCTTTTATATTTTAAATTTGAGTATAGGAAAAGCCATACTAAAAAGGAAGACACAATGCTTAAGCTAACATGTGCTACTAAGTGCTCAAATTTACACATGCATCCTCAGATTCATAGCCAAGACAGCCAACACTTCACTCTTACCCTTGTTATCTTGCCTGGTGCGGCACTGTCGCACCTGAAGAGAGGCATGCCGCAGTGTGGCACTGCCGCACTTGAGCCGCGGCACTGCCACGGCTTAAGTGACCATTGGGACTAGGGGGTATTTATACCTTTCCTCTTCCTCCCTAATGGCTCTCTAGAGCACTCCACTCATTCAGCTCGTCCAAGAATAGAAGAGAGCAGCTCTCTCTCTCTCCCTCACTCACCATTGGAGCCCATCAAGCTTCTTCCTTTGATTCTCTTCCAAATCCAAGAGAGTTTGAGCCTTCAAACTGCATTAGAGAGCAGCCCCAACTGTTCTTTATCTCCTAGAGCACTTGGTTCACATTTTGGTCAGCGGTTGTGTTTATTACTCTTGAAGCTTTGCTCCTAGCCGGCTAGAGCGTCGCCCGTGGAGCTTACCAACTTGTGCGGTAGCCCCGGAAGGTTTGTAATTATCCCAAACAGCTAGTGAAATCACCCCTCATCTCAAGAGTTCATTCTCTTGACTTGAGAATGAGGAAAGGGTTGAAAGAGACCCAAAGCCTTTGTGGCAACCTCAACAACGTGGACATAGGCAAGCCTTAGTGGCAAGCTGAACCATAGGATAAATTGGTGTCTTATTTATGTTCTTGTTATTTGCATTGCTATACTTGTATTTGTGGTGATTCTAGGGTTTGGTCTCGATCTACTTGCTTGTGCACTTCCGCCAACATCTAGGTGGTGGAATAGGCTCTGCTCTACCCCAGGAACATCAGTAATTTGCTTGATCTACTTTTCCTTGGGCATTTTTTGAATTGTAGTTCGAGCTTGTCTGCAGGTGCGGCAGTGCCGCACTTTTATGAGGTAGTGCGGCAGTGTTGCACCTTAGGACCAGCAATGCCGCACCTAGAATTTAACTTCCATTACGAGTTTGTTTTAAACAGGCCTATTCACCCCCCCCCTCTAGGTGACATCAAGGTCCTTTCAAACAATACCAACCATCTTAATAGTGCAACACAGAATTAAACCCGAACAACACATGAAATGGCATGTAAGGACCTATACAAAAGCAGGGTAAAGAGGTCCTAGACTAAACCTAACATGCCTTAGGTAATTAAACCAAACATCAATCACATGGATGTAGCATGCGTCTACACAACATCTCCATTGCAAATGAATAAGATATGTTACTCCTGGTAGTATTCCCACATAGCAAATTGAGTTGAACCTTCACAGTATCCTAACATTGTAGGCGACGGTGGTGGTGGCGTATCAGTGCAAAGTGCCTCCTCTGAACCGGCACCATCGCTGTTGTATTCCTCCTCCACATCCATGGTACCGCTTCTAACTTCCCTTCGTAGTTCAAAGATACGTCCCTGCAGGTAGTAGATGTACTATTGATGCGGATAAATAGGAGCATGATCGACCCATCTACTGAAGCTGTAGTTTCCTTCGGTTTCCAAATTCTGTATTCAATATCTCACGTAAATATTACTAAAGATGAGAAATATATTTGCAAAATGAATATTAATAAGAAATACCCATGCTCGTGGGCATTTGAAGAAACAACAGCCTCCATCCATCTCGTCGGTGCACATCTACACTAAGCAGTCCTCACCATGGCGGCATTTTGGCCAATCTTCTTTCCACTTATTGTATCCTCTGAGAGGATTCTCATGGGTGAAATCACTTTTCTCTCCACGGGAAACTCATACACCGCTTCCTCGAAGAAATGAGGACCAAGAGAACCCTCCCATACAATGGTAGGTCCCTCCCCCCCCCTTCGTCTACCTGTGGCGAAACCCTTTCCTCTCGATGAGTCTCCAGACATTTCTACTCCAACTAAACCTCAAAGCTAGTTTTGAAGTGAGGAGCATACAAGCACCAATGGGTATATGTAGGTAGAGGCAGGGTCAATAGAAATGGTACTGAGACGTAAATACTCCTGAAAACTCTATGTTTATTTCACTGAAAAGCATCCATTGTATGACTAGAAAGGCTATTTGACAACACACTGAAAAGACTATTTGAAAACACTGAAAATGCTAGATTCAGTTTCCTGAAAAGCCTATATGTGCAATCAATTCATCTGAAAAGCCTGTGTATAATACAATTGGACAACACAATGAATCGATGGACCTGAAAGTATTGTTGTACGATGAATGAATCATGGAAAACAAATCACTAAAGTTTATCTTGTTTTAGGAGCATCCATATTGACAAACATGACATCAATATATGATACAAACATATATTCAACCAAACATCACTTCACAAGACCATACAACATTACCATAGTCCATACATCCAAAAGAACATCAGCATCGTCCATACAATCAAAGGAAACACAGTCCGTACAGTCCAAATAGTTCATACATCCACATTAAGCGTCAACCAGCCATAAAACCAGAAGTTGCCATCACTGCCTCCTAGTCTTACCCTTGCCCTTGCCTCCAAGAGCGTATGTGCCTGGAGTATAAGGGCTAGGCAGCCAGCGTCGCCTACGTGCTGGAGGCTATGAAGGTTGAGTCGAAGGAGCGTCCTGGAGCTGAGACAGTCCTATCTCCTCGTAATCCTGCTCCTCATCCTTGCCCTCCTCGTCCTCGCCACCGTGGCCTTGAAAAGTATCGCTTGTCGTGCGGGACGAGCTCTGGCCTCCGAAACCTGTTGAAAGCTCTAGTTTGGTTTTGGTTAATTGATGAAACCCTAAGTGCTAACCTAGTTTATCAAGGTGATTATGAGATAGGTAGCACTACTCCAAGTGATGAAGCAATAACGAAGATCATGACAATGGTGATGGCATGGTGATGATCAAGTGCTTGGACTTGGAAAAGAAGAAAGAGAAAAACAAAAGGCTTAAGGCAAAGGTATAAATTGTAGGAGCTATTTTGTTTTAGTGATCAAGACACTTAGCGAGTGTGATCACATTTAGGATCGATAGTCGTACTATTAAGAGGGGTGAAACTCGTATCGAAATGCGGTTATCAAAGTGCCACTAGATGCTCTAACTCATTGCACATGCATTTATGATCTAGTGGAATGCTAACACCCTTGAAAATGTTTGTAAAAATATGCTAACACATGTGCACAAGGTGATACACTTGGTGGTTGGCACATTTGATCAAGGGTGGTGAAGTTTGGGTATAAGGGTAAGAAACTCTACCAGCGGAGTGTCCGACCGTAGAGTGTGGACAGTCCAACGGTGCCACCAGCGCCCTAGATAGAAAAGACGGAGGTCACTGGAAGTGACCGGATGCTGGCCTTGGTTGTACCGGCGTGTCCGGTCAGGTGTAACGGCGAAGACGCTGGCGTCGGTCAATCGACCGGACGCTGGGTCGCTCTGTGACCGAACGCTGGCAGGGTGCGTCAGGTCAGTGCTGATGTATGCTGACATAAGGCGTACAGAGGAGATGTTGAGTGACCGGACGCTGGGTGAGTCCGGTCGGGCAGGACCGGACGCGTCCGGTCGTGAAAATTCGTGTTTGGAACCTTACTACGACCGGACACTGAGGTTCAGCGTCCGGTCACTTTCCAACTGACGTGTCCGGTCATCACTTGACCGTTGAAATCGGGTGATCGACGTTTGAAGCCGATGACACGTGGCGCACATCGCACGACCGGACGCTGAGGTCCAACGTTCGGTCAATATGACCGGAGCGTTCGGTCGGCCCGTGTTCAGTGCAGTGAGGAGCCCAACGGCTCTATTTCGTAGGGGCGTCTATTTAAGCCCCATGGCCGGCTCAAGCTCACTCTCTTGGCCATTTTCATTGATATAGCAACCTTGTGAGCTTAGCCAAAGCCCTCCCACTCATCTCCATCATTGATCCATCATCATTGTGAGATTAGGAGAGAATCCAAGTGCATTGTTTGAGTGATTGCATCTAGAGGCACTTGGTATTCGTGTTTCGCTGCGGGATTCACTTGTTACTCTTGGTGGTTGTCGCCACCTAGATGGCTTGGAGCAGCGAGGATCGTTGAGCGGAGGTTGGTGATTGTCTCCGGCTCCGATCGTGGTGATTGTGAGGGGTTTTGTGCCTTCCCCAGCGGAGCGCCGAAAGGTAACTCTAGTGGATTGCTCGTGTCATTGAGTTACCTCACTTGTGGGTAGGTTCTTGCGGTGTCCTATTGTGTGGACGAGGTTCGTGCAACATCTCTTAGCCGTCGAACCACCAAGTGTTGGTCGACACAACGGGGACTAACGTGCCGGCAAGCACGTGAACCTCGGGAGAAAAATTGGTTGTCTCTTGTCCTTTGGAATTCTCCCGGTGATTGATTTAGTATTCATATTGTGATTGGTTCACTCCTCTATATGACGGTATAATCACCCTACTCACTCATTTATATTCTTGCAAACTAGTTGTGACAAGCTCTTTAGTGTAATTAGAATTGAGAGCTTGCTTTGTTAGTTTAAGTTCATCTAGTGGAGCTCTTTAGAGTAGGATTTTTGAGAGATTTTAGTGAGTAGCAACATTGCAAGTGGTGTGCCTAGTAATTATTGCAACTAGAATTGTTGGATAGGTGGCTTGCAACCCTTGTAGAGCTAGAACAAGTTTGCATTTCACTATTTGTCATACTAATCAAATTGCTCTAGTTGATTTATAGATTTTTAAATAGGCTATTCACCCCCCTCTAGCCATATTAGGACCTTTTAAGTGGTATCGGAGCCGTGGTCACCATTTGATTAAAGGCTTAACAACCTCAGTGTCAAATTATGGCTCAAGTTGTGTTCAACCATGTGGGGGGCAAACCACCGTTCTTTGATGGCACATGCTATGATTATTGGAAGAGAAAGGTGAGGATGTATCTTGGTTCAATCAATGATCAAGTATGGGAAGTGATCGAGAATGACTATGCTATCATTGATCCCGATGATCCCACCAACCAAGATAAGATCAACAAGCAATGCAATACAATGGCTCTCAACACCATATACAATGCCATTGATTCCAAGGTGTTTGAGCAAATTAAGAATTGTGAAAGAGCAAATGAGGTGTGGAAGAGATTGGAGGAAACATATGAGGGCACACCGGCGGTGAAGAGTGCCAAGCTGTATATCCTCAAGGATAAATTAACAAGCTTCAAGATGAAGGAAGATGAGAGCATTCCAGAGATGTTCCATCGTTTGCAAGTGATTGTCAATGATTTGAAGGCATTGGGAGAGAAGATCAAGGATGATGATGTCTCTCATCGGTTCTTGATGTGCCTACCTCCAAGATTTGAGATGTTGAGATTGCTCATCATAAGAGGAGGATTGAAGGAGATTACCCCCAACCAAGTATTAGGTGATGTCATGACCCAAGAGACATACCGTGTGGAAAGGGAGGGGATGACAAAGATGACAAGAAGGAAGAAGAAGACAAGAAGAAGAAGAGTATAGCATTCAAGGCTAGCTCATCATCATCCAAGAACAAGGGCAAGTCCAAGAAAGAATCAAGTGATGATGATGATCTTAGTGATATTGATGATGGAGCTATGGCCCTCTTTGTCCGCAAGATGGGAAAATTCATGAATAAGAAGGGTTATGGTGCAAGAAAGAGAAGAGATCACACCAAAAGCAAAGAATATGTGAGAAGATGCTACAATTGCAAGAGCCCCGATCACGTTGTAGCAAATTATCCATACAATAGTGACAATGATGAGGATGAGAAGAAGAAGCTTAAAAAGGATAAGAAAGAAAAGAAGGAGAAGAAGGAGAAAAGAATGACCTTCCAAAAGAAGAAGAAATGTAGAGCTAGAGCAAGTTTGTATTTCGCTATTTGTCATACTAATCAAATTGCTCTAGTTGATTTGTTGATTTTTAAATAGGCTATTCACCCCCCCTCTAGCCATATTAGGACCTTTCACCTGTACCTTCGTGCGAAGAAGTACCCGGGCCTACAGTGGTGTCTGAGAGTCGTGTCAATAGCCCGTGCATGTCCATCGCTGCGATTGTCCTGCAACCACATTGACCAGCTACACGGCGTAGGCGACGGGCTAGCCTCTGTAGTTCAACATTTTGTCAGTCAGCAAGGTACAATGAGGGTAACATATTAATATTATGAGGGTTACAACTTACTCCAAGAAAGTTGGGTGTCCTCTCGTCGACGCATGTCCTTGAGCAACGTTGGATGTCAAGCACGGACTGCTTCAGCGTGTTGCCCTGCAAACAACGAGAATAAGTGTTAAATTGCTAAAATTAGAGCTATCATGGTCTTTATGCGCTGTGATTGAAAACAAATATTGAGAGTTCACATTACCACTTGGTCTAAGATCGGTGCAGACTCCACCTGCGTCCTTGCCCTCGTCGCCAAGTCGTACGACGTGCCTTCATCGTTCGAAGACTCAATACTGCCTCCATGGTATAAGGTTACTAGATTGTCCATCTAATCCATACAAAAGACAATGGTTGTTAAGGCCTTGCCTTGTAGGATACTAAAATTATGAAATTAGCTAACTCCCTACGTAAATAAACTACCTACCTAACTATACAACTAACTAAAATAGCTAACTATCTAATCAATTAAATAACTAACTAAATTAACTAACTAATTGACTAAATTAGATAACCAATACACAACTGATCAATTTACTAACTAACTCAAGCTAACCAATACACTAACTAATCTATTAACTAACTAAATTTTGTAACTAAATTTGCTAACTAATCAATTAACTAACTGAATTTAGTTAACTAACTAAATTGTTGTTAACTAAGTTAAGTTAAAAAAAACATACCTGTCAGGCAGTGGGTGTGCTGTCGGGGTAGTGGGATGGTGGTTGCGTCGGGGCACTAGGGTGGGGGCGGCACGGCCTGGAGGCCAGCCGATGTGCACTAGGTGGTCGCCCTCGCCACTGGTGCTCGCTGGCGACGAGGGCTAGGGTTGCGACGAGGGCGGCCTACGGGGGCGATCACGAGCTCCGAAGTTTGGCCATTACCGCTAACGGATCCTGGCGGGGGCGGTGCTAGGGCAGCAGAGGTGGTGGCACAGGCGGTGGCCGGAGGTGGTGAGGGATGTGGCGGTGGCCGGCGAAAAGAGCTAGAGAGAGAGAGCGCTACGAGGGAAAGAGGAAGACGACGACGCGGCAATATAGGTTACCTAGCTCAGCGCCGAGCTACCCGCCACATCAACGCCACATCATCTGCCACACCAACCAGACTAGATACCTCGGCGCCATGACCTATGGCGCCGAGACATGTTACCTCGGCGCTGTAGGTCGCGACGCCGATCCTAGGGCCTAAAGTCAGGATTATGAACCCTAGGGGTGTAAACGTAAACTTTTGACAAAAAGGGCTAAAATGAAAAAAATCGAGCAACTGAATGAGGGGCAGCAGGTCCCGTCCCCCCACCAACCACAAAATAGTGATTTTTTTATATCATGTAAAAATTGAATTATAGAGCACAAAAAATTATCTTTTCACCTATTTTTTATGATAATATTATGATTTTTGTTATGAATACTAGATACATATGTAAAAGCATTGAAAAAACTATTAAGACATACAATTTGTATACATTTTCACATTTACAAAGTGTCATCATAATGCGCCCCCGCCCCCCGCCTTCCGCCGGATATACTACTATCTAGATCGATGGTATATGGGAGTACCTTCTAAGTTGTTACAAAAACGAGTCATGATAATGAAAATTTTCTACAAAATAAACACAGCCTCAACTAAAAACTATCAAGACCAATATTGCCTTGGAAGAAAAAAGGATATGAGTTTATCCAGCCTTTTACAGATTGCTAATACACAATAATCACCAGGCGACCTCGCTTCCATTTCTACTGTTACACTCAGTGTTACAACTAACGGGTTTAAAATCAGTTTTTTTCCTTCTTTTTTGCCAGGGGTCACCTTAATAAACAATCTACCAGGTACATGCACAACTAACTGAGTCATATAAGCACTTCTCAAATTAGACACCCTGTATCCTCACCAAACTATCCTACATACCTACCCAGGGGATCAGTTTGTCTCCAGCAACTGTACTGAGCATGTCAAGGGTAGCTACGAGGTCATCACCTTGTCATTGTCATTGGCTTCTGTTCCGGGTTGTGGTGTCAGTGTGACATCCATTGGGTTCGCTTTGGTCTCAGCGGTTTCATATTCTGAGAGGAGGTCCATGAACTCGTTGAGCAGCCGCTGCACTTTCCAGTTCGATGCCATCGAAGGAAGTATATCTTCCTTAAGAAGTTTTTGCTTCTTCATTCCCTGTAGAATTGCCATCTGTTATATTACAGACTGGAACATCATGTCAACTACGTAGGAAATATGAGAACTGAGGGCCTATTTGGTTCGTGACCAGGCAGGCAGGCAGTGATCCTGGCCACCAGGTAACCAAATCAGACAGCCTGGGATTGATGCCTAGCCCTGGCTCTGGCAAGCAAACCTGCCTGGGCACAGAACCAAACACGCCCTGAGTGCTATCTATTTATAGGTCATGCACCCTCATGGTTATCTAGAAAGGGCACTACTTGTGACAAACTGAAAGTCTTTCTTTTTGTGGACAAAATTGTAATTGGACGAGTCTAGTATGCAAATGGCCAAGGAAAGGGAGACTTACAAGAACATCAGGATCCCACGCTAGATTTTTGGGATCAGTAGGTGATGTTGAACCAACCATGCCCACCGGAGGACCTAGGAAGCTCTCACAAACTTCACGAAGACGAGATTCATCTGCTTCTCTGCATGCAAAAAAGACCAAGTGAAAATAATTAATTCAGCAAAGCTTCCCTCGTTGATTTTCAGTAAAATGTCCAAATTCAACTATTTTCCCAATCAATTAAAAAACAGAGCCAAGGATGAGGACCGCAAAATAAATGCTAAAGGATAATTCATGGAAATGTACAGTAAATAAAAATAAAATGAACTAACCTAGCTAAAAATCGTACGTAAGATAGGAGGCATTGGCGGTACTCCTGTGCAGACTTCAAAGCCAAAGAAGAGGCAAGTTGGGTTTCCAGATGGGCGTGCGTCTGCAACCCATCATCTGTAACCCTGAAACAGAAGCAGCCACCCAAATAGATTCAGACAAAATTGTGATATGTAGCACAGTAGCATGTCATAGCAATAGTTTCAAGAGCCTTTTAATACTAAAGTAATCGAAGGTAATACTCTGACCTGCTCCAAATAGGCTTTCTAGCCATGAACTTGCCTATGTCAATCTGCAACTTGCCTAGCTCCCCACCTTGTGGGAAACTAAACGAGCTAGCAAAATTTGATGCTGGAAAACAATCATCAGCAATCCTTAACCAGCACTTCATGCTCATGTCATAAAGAAAAGCATGACGGCTGGCAAGGACAACTAAGGGTGATCCACATCTTGAGAATGTGGCAGATATAACCTTTACTGTACCTGTCAACAAAGCAAGGACAACTAATAAGCGCCAGCTATTTCAGCAAACGCAAACATGCAGAATCTAAGATGGAACCAAGCTCAGATTAACCATCTCAGGTAGCACATGACAACGAAGACTAGATATAAAATAATTACCAGCATCTTTTGCAGATGACTCATCTGGAGATGCAACCAAAGAAGCTAAGGAGTCCTGCAAAATGCAGGTCCTGTCATAGAGGTTCCATATGTACATTAGACCTCTCCTTGTGACAAGAAGCAATTTCCAGCAGTCGTCACAATCAATAAAAACAGCTGCAGATCCCATCATCATTGCTGGCATTGCTCGCATTCCACATTTTGTGTAAACCTAACTAATTCAGAACAAATAAATTTAAGTGCTGATTGCTTAAGACTTAACAGATTGTCAGAAAATAAAAGGCACATTTCAGCAATAATTGACAGACATAGAAGCATCCAAATTGAAACACAGAATCGATTTGAAAGAAATTCTGACAGGGGATATTACTCACCTGCAGGAAACCATCTTCGCAACCAACAGCCCAGAAATTTGCATTGCCTGCCAAGACCGTAACCTTTCCAGAGATACGATCTGACCAAAGAGTTTCTGTACCTCTTATGCACTTAATCTCAGTTTCTTTTGTTGAAAACGCACCACCAACACCAATCATATCTCCAGCACCACGTTCTACAGGCCTCGCTTCAAGGCAGACAGGCAAAGCATCCTCAATGTCATTCTTATTTAGTACATGGATAGAAAGCGCAGAGCAGGAGGTCAAAGAGCTTGGGACCACAGATCTTGCGTGTTCTATACTCAGCCTTACATCATTACCAGCACTGGTTGAAGCTTTTTGAATAACAAGACTCTCAGTTATGTTTGCCCTTGCTGTGACACTAGAGCGATCCCTAACTCCACAGTTATTACAGTTGCTATTACTGCCATAAGATGGTCTTGTTCCATTCATTCGTTGATCCAGGGATGAAAAATCAACAAGATGATTCTGAGAATGGTTGGGTGTGTTATCCTGGTTGGAAGCAAATCCAACTGCCTCTGGGATTATTCGTTTCCGGCCATCAGGGCGCCGGTATTCTCTCTGTTTCACTGGACTAGATAGCTGGTTAGCTTTTTTTACATCATCAGCAGTGGGACCCGCTGTCTTCTTAGAGTCTTCAGGTGATGCCTCAGGAACTTTGAGACTTTGCACAACCGGAGCTGGGTTAGGCACACCTGCAGAAACTTTCGGGGGCGCTTGAGCTTGCTCGACAATTGAAATCCCCTTTTTTCCAGCTGATTGTTTTGCTGATGCCTGTTCTAGCAGCAATTGTGCAGGGCTTTCGGCCAGATTTGACTGCCATCCTCCAACATCACCATACCTGTTCCTCTTCCATTCATCCATTTCAGAGTCACTTAACCTGTATCCAAGCTCCTTTGCTTCAAAGTGAAAGTTTGCAACTGATCCATCCATGGAGCAGGCAAAAAGTGAATAACCATCAGGGCTCCTGCAAGGGAAACAAACAATATCAACATGAGTTTGAGCATACAAAATAATAATGGTTGTAGAGAAATAATCGCATCTCATACCAAGATAAATCAACCACACTTTGAGAGAAAAAATGCTTAGCAACAAATATTGGACGGGCACTCGCTGTCGTCCAAACAGTAATAGTTCTGTCTTGACTTCCAATAGCAATAACATTATATGGTTCCTGTTCTTTTGTTGATGTCTTTGATGCTCCATTGGCCCATCCAGCTGGTGCAGCCTTTGGGTCTTGGTCATTTGAGAAATTCTTACGGAATGCTGAGTTATTAAACTTAACCACCACAATAGGCGCATTATGCCCTAGAAAGTCAAAAGTTGCAGCCCACTCGCCTCTTTCAAGCACAGGTGCTGAATGCCTAGGTTTCTGGAAACCATGAGTTGTAGTTATGAGGTGGCCACAAGGTGACCAAGCAAGTCGTCTAAAAAATGTTGAACCAAGCTGCAGGAACAAAGAAAATGAGAAAGGCATTTAGTAAGACATGTTGATCACAGCTAGAGTTAATAAAGAAAAGTCAAAAAACACGACATACAGATTTTGCCCAATGGCCTTCTGTCTTGTGAGCAAGACTCCAGTCACTTGTACGCCATATCATAACAGTCTTATCATCTGATTGGCTTGCAATAAAAGAACCAATAGGATCCCAGGTAACCCCTTTCACTAAGCTGGAGTGCCCTCGCAAGACAGCAGTGCAAATGCCGTTGTTCATGTTCCATATGTGAATGGTATTATCCAAGCTACCGCTGGCCAACATTGAATCATCAGGGGACCAACTAAGATCTACCTACTTCATGCACAAGAAATGGAAAAGGTGTTCAATAGTTTAAAAAATAATTATCACAAAAGGTAATAATAAGATGTAAAGAACAAACATAAACATGGCTGTGGAATTTTAGAAGACAATTACCACATCAGCGGTATGCCCTCTCAAGGTCATAATGACCTTCCAGTTTTCTACATCTGGTGGTTGTCCACTGCCAAACTCAGGTATACCTGAGCCAGCTTTTCTCTCATGAATTAGGATAACCTGATCATCTGATCCTGAAGCAAGGTAGCGGCCATGCTTGGCCCATCTCACACAGTTTACTGATCCAAAATGATCACGCATTGTAGCAAGCAACCTTTGATTGGAATCATCGTTGGTACTGTCCTTATGCACAGATTTCATGCTCCATATTCGAACCTATTTCAACAACGAAGCAAATAAAATGAACTTAGTAAGGAGAAGGTCACCTATGAAAGAATAAAAAAGGGCGTACCCAGTGCAGAGAGCTCCCGCTCTGTGCGGGGTCTGGGGAAGGGTGTTAGTGGCAAACAGTGATAATACATCAGTATTACATAAACAACAGTTTACCAACACATATGACTCAAGAGGATAAGAAATTGCAACAAACTTAATGTTAGATTTTCGATTATCACTCAACAACACAGTTACCATCTTCCTCGGTAAAGAATCACATTAATGCCAAACCTTTTAGTTCATTCAGCTAATCCTAGTAAGATATAACACAGCATGCTAGCTAAAACAGACTGAAAACAGAACAAATAACTCTAAAGGACCTTATGACATTTAAATTTGAGACGAGAAACAATGATTGCACAACAAGACCCTGTTAAAAGTCAGGTTATCTCATTGATCCAGAGGTTATCTCAGATACTCCCAATAGCCAATTTCACCCTAATTTATATTACCCGGAACAAAACAAGCTGGACCCAACAACATAGACAAATCCTCACTAAAGCACAAAAAGTTACCAACACAGCAGTTAGCGCAGTGAACACACAACAAATGTTAAATTATTAGCACTGAAAAAATTGTAAGGGCATGTTTGGATGTTGTAGTTTTGAGGGACCTTGGTCTGAAGAAATTGTTACTTTAGAACCGAGAAGAGAAGTGAAACACAGTTTAAATAAATGTGCTCTAGAGTGAAGTTTCTAAAACTCCAAAATGACTAAAGTTTTAGCAATACCATGGTTTTAGAATCTACCGGGTTTGTTACACCCAAACACCTCATTCTTTCCAAAAACCAAGTTATCACACAAAACCATAGTATTTTTCTGTTACTCTCAAAAGGTCAAAAATGCTTTGTGTCCAAAAAGGGCCAAAGCATGAAACCAAAAGCCAAATATATAGAAAATTTTTCCATTCCAACATGTTCAAAGAGTAATTGAAGATATACACTAAGACTCAAAGCAAGTTGAAGGGGGAAAAACAGAGGATACCTTCTGATCACCACCGCCGGTGGCGAAGCGGAGGCCGCCGGTCTGGATGTCAATGGAGAAGATCTGCAGCCCCTCGTGGTGAATCCAGCTTGGTTTCTCTAAAATCATCTCCTCCAAGCAGGGGCAGGTCCAGTATAGAATAACTTTGCAGAAAAAGATGTCAAAGTTAGTGGGTATGGTACACATAAGCATTTAATCAGTTGCGTAGCCAGGATTTTATCTCTGGCTGTGCTGATTCAGTACTCCAAAATTTTCATAATGCCGGAAATTCAGTAAGATGAAATTACCAAAAGTACAATACAGATACACAGGTGGTTCTAGTTCTTGGGTTTGACCCTCAACCACAACTGAAGCAGCTAAATGCCGAACTTCCGGAGTACCCATCCCACTAAACCACGAGGAATTGCAACAAGTAGCAAATATGAATTCAGAACTACTGTAGCAAGGCACATAGCGTGTGACGTGAGCACCTGATTGCTTTCCGGCCTGCTGGCAGCAATGGAGGATGGAGGTTCAGCTTCGCCGAATCGCCGTGCCTCCAACGCTTCACCTGCCGGCGCCGGCAGTCGGCGTGCCCCGCAGCTGCCCGCCGTCTCCTGCCGACTAGCGCGCACGGCGTGCCTGCCGGCGAGAACGCGACCAGCAAGCCGCAGGCGCTCACGCGGCGCGCCTGACGGTGACGCTGCGACCTCGGCAGCCGGCGTTAGGGTTAGAGAGGCGGAGAGGGGATCGATTCGAACTGTCCCAACTCCCAAGTCGAAATCGAAGTCGAAGGTTGGGGAGCGTCGAGCGGGTCGGCTGTGAGGACGAACTGTGTGCGGACTGACTGGGAGGAGCGTGTCGACCTGTGTGGGCTTTCTTCATTTTCTGGGCCATATGGGCTGTATACTAGTAATGCTTAGGCCCAAATCCAGAACTTCGCATTCCTGGTTCGTGGCCCACTATGGCATCTTCTCGTGCTCCTCCGGGTTAGATTGGCCGGACAATAAGGGCCTGTTTGATTTCGGGGCTGTGGCCGGCTTGGCCCGCCGGCCGGCCCCAAGCCAGCCAAGGCCTGGCTGAGAGTGGACAAGGCCCCTTGTTTGATTTCTTGTGCCAGTATAGCCAGGCCCGAGTGATCCTATGTTTGTTTTCAACTCAACAGCCAGGCCCATCATCGAAAAACGAGAAGCAGCAGCCCAAAATCCGGAGAGAGCCGAGCCCTCAAAAAACGAAACCTGATTTCGTTTCCCCGCGTACAGGAGAGAGAGGGAGATGTGCACCGGCCCAGCTTGGCTCCCAAGGGTCCAAGGGATATCAAACAACAGAAGTAGCAGCTGGGGGCGCAGCCAGGCCCTATGGGCCAAAATCAAACACGCCCTAACCAGCCAGTCCCAGGCCCAGCAGTCTTCCTCCAGCGGTCCAGCCAGCTTCACCACCTCTGCCATTCTGATATTATTATATTCTAAATTCTAATCCACATAGGTTAGAAGTAGAAGGACAACCATATGGTTGCAATCAAACCAACCTTATACGAAGTGATTCTAGAATGATTTTGGTGGTGATTAAATAGGGAGAAGTGAGGAGTGGGTGTTTTTTTAGCTTTCAGTGTAAGTAGAGAAGTGATTATTATCTACTCCCCACTAAAACCTATTTCAATTTTTGTTGTTTCACTGAGCATGAATGATTCTCATGGAGAATGTGCTCTAAAGAGTTCTGCCAAACTGCACCTAACCTTCTAACTCATAGCATAAATGACGAAGCAATTCTTTTCTGATCCTATCATAATCTAGTTGGATTTTACTGGTTTATCTGTCTAGACGTGAGAACACTTCCAAATGACACTTAGGGTATGTTTGGTAGGGATTCAGATTCTTGTAGAAACGTTTCAGATTAGATCACTTCGTAAAATCATTTGGCTGGTAGGCTAGATTCTGATAACACATTCGGAAGACAAGAGAAATGGAAGAGAATCGGTGCGAAACCACCCTCCAGCGGATTCAGAAACTCAAGCAGAGCAGGTGAAACGTCTCGCTCTTCACCCGTTTGGCGCCATTCCAAGCAATTCCTAAAAGATTTGGAATGGTTTCGAGTAACCAAACGGCCCTTTAGAATATGTTCGGCAGAGCCCAAAGCAACTTCTAAGTTGAGTCTAGAAGGAACGCTACCAAACGGTATTTTATAGAGAAGTGATTTTTTGAAACCAATCATGAAGCTAGGGGATGAAAAGATTAGCTTTTCCTAATTCATTTCGCTTCAAGAGAATCATTTCAACCATATAATTACTTTCGACACTGAATTATTTCTCTCGTTTAGTCACTTCTCACCGTAAATCAGAAGTAGGAGTCCTACAATGCCAAAACTGATCCTTAGGCTTCTCCATCTTACTGGTGATGCAGCTTACCGTTTTTTTTTAAGAAAGCTTTGCAATTCACAAACGGTTGAGGAAGATCACGCACGTGGCAACAAACGCTATCTCCAGGTTTTTATTGCAAACGTCAACGAACTGGATCAGCTGGTGATGACTTAGAGAATGCGCGATCAATTCAATGAACTGATCCATATTGAACAGATCGCCTGTTTTTTTTTCCAACCGCACCGGAGATAAAGTATCGGAAATCGGCTAATAATCTAGCGACCGGACGTCAAAGCGCTCAACCCCCTGCGTCCACTTCTGCCCCTGACCCACGCGCACCCCCTGGCCGCAGCACCCGCGTCCACCGCCCCAAGCACCTCCGTCTGCTAGGCCCCCGGCCGAACAACATAAAAAGCTCGAATAGAACACTTGCAACAATACAGAACAACTGCTGCAACATTAGGTTGAAAGAGCTAAAACATTTGGAACATATTATTGCAATATTGGTGTGAAACATACCAAACAACGATCGAATAAAGACACTTGCAACAACATGGAACAACTGTTGCAATATAAGACTGAAGCAACTAAAACATTTAGAATGTATTATTGCAACATTTGTGCGAAGCATATAAACCATCCAGATCAGAAACGATTGCAACATCGTCTAGAAACATGTGAAACATTTTGAACAAAGTGCTTGCAACAATCATTTGAAACATATGCAACAAATGCAACATTTTCCGATCTATTTTTGCAACATTCATATGTTTCAACTGCAACATATCTCTGAAGCGTCTGAAACAACTGGAAGGTAGAATTACAACATGGGGGGAGAGAAGAGAGCCAGGCGCGGGGTACGCCATGGCCACTGGATCTGAGAGCGTCGGGAGCTCCTTGTAGGGGAGGACGTTGGTGTGGGGGAGGAGGACGCCGGGGTTGGGGAGGAGCCACCGGTGTGGAGAGAGGAGGATGCTGCGGTGTGGAGAGGAGGACGCCGTGGTGGGGAGGAGTGCCCGCGCCGGAGTGGTTGAGGCGCTGCCACCGGCCAGGGAAGAAGCGACGCGGCACGCGCAACGGTAGGGAGCGGAGAGGCACGCGAGCAACCAGTGGGCGCACGCGACGGAGAAACACGAGAAGAGCGACAACGCGAACCGAGAGGATAAGGACGCCCTATCGGTTTGGCGTACGCGCGCAGGATTGGTGCGTCCGGCCACATAGAAGCCCGGTTTTCATCATTATCGATCGGAAATACGTGTGCAGGCATGGTCGCGAAAAGAAAATATAAACTATCGGTTGCCTCTCGGTGACCGGAATATACTGGCCGGTAGACCACGACGGACAGCCGATACTCAGATACTTCTAACGTTCTCTTTTATATAAAGCACACATATATAAAGATTTAAACTTTACAATCTTTAACCATTAATTCAGCTAATAATTTTAAACTATTATGATATAAACTTGATATTGTTAAATGTATAATTAAACACGCTATTTAATCATCATAAATAAACTTGTAAGTATAAATAATATAGTACAAAATAAATAAATAGTTAATGTGTAATTAGGAAGACAATATGATATCAAACTATGTTTTATAGAGAATAAGAGCAACCTCAAGAGAGTCTTTATACTCTTTCTACTTTACAGGAATAGAGAATTTGTTGAAAAACAATCCAACGTTCTTTTTAAATTGATTCCAAATATGGACACCCTCTATTTTGGATTTTTCACTAGCTGAAGATAAAGAGCGAGGAGATATCAAAAAGTTGTTGAAGTGTACAAAAACATAGAAAGCAATTTTACTCAAATGACTTTCTAAATGATGGCTTAGAGAGTAAATTTTAAAAAGACTCTTGGGGGACTCTTGGAGATACTCTGGAGGAAGTAAGTGGGTTGCTATATTTTAGATGCCTGATTTTTTGAGAATTTTCAGGCAACAACTGACCAGAGACAGCTATTACAATTAAGAGGACAACTAATTACAGAATACAGATGTTTCAAACCCCTGCCAATTCCCCTTGATAAAGTTATCCCTTTTTTAGTAATAGCACTATTTTTGGAAATCAATCACATGTCTTTTTAAAAAAGTCAGGCGCATCAAGCTTCCCAAATCCTGTTGTTTCATGATCCCCACACTTATATAAGAGAACACATGGATATAACAAAGAATTTTCCATGTTTCTTCCACATCCACACCGGACTATATATCTTCCTTATTTGACATCAGCCAAACAGCCCGTTAGTCTTGGACAGTAGTTTTCTCCAAGTCTCTTGCTTTGCCGAAGAAGCCTCCTCCGCGACGCTCAATGTTTTTAGACGATTCCATACAAAGCGTAGCGTAGTAGTAGAACTTCTGGATCGACGACAACGATGACAGTGATATGTGCTCCGTGCTCGCGCGTCATTAATGAATGAAATAGAAACAGAGGTCCACGTGACACAAAATGTCCTTGAATAATCCTTTGATTTTTGAAATGCCAAGTAGTAGGGCTTGCCTTGCAAAGGCTTAAGTACAGCCCCAGCCCCTACTAATTCGTTTACCTTTCGCTAATCTAAAGCGTTATAAGCTTGCTTGGTGGCTGGTGTATTGTGTGTGTGTGGTAAATCAAGGAACGCTCACCATGATTGAAAAATCCATTGACCACTTCTGGCAGCTGATCGACAGAAGTAACCTGTTGGCCAAATACCCCACGTGGCCAATGGCCACAAGCAAAAGTAGCTGAGGAACACGTTGACGCCAGCATGGACGTCAGGGCAATTGACAGCTACTCCTACTACTCCTACTCGGGCCTTGTTTAGATTACAAATTTTTGCAATCTGGACACTGTAGCACGTTTTGTTTGTATTTAACAAACTTTGTCTGATCATAGACTAACTAGGCTCAAAAGATTCGTCTCGTGATTTACAACCAAACTGTGTAATTAGTTATTTTTTTTTACCTACATTTAATGCTCTATGCATGCGTCCAAAAATTGATGTGATGGAGAGAGAGTGAAAAAACTTGAATTTTGAGGTAATCTAAACAAGGCCTCGATTGCCAAGTCTTCTCATTGAGACTGACGTTTCGTCTCTCTGTCACCCCAAATTAGAAAAACGGATTACCTACCGGTTGATCGATATAGGCCCGTTCATTTGGTATGAAAAATTTAAAAAAACCTAATTGGTTTTATGAGAGAGAAAACATGTAGAGCGAACGTTGATGAACAGTGGCTTGTGAGGGAGATCAGCCGGCTGGTCAGCGAACGGCGCCATAACCATGAAAAAGTAGCGCTGAATAAGCTGAATGACAATTATTTATATATGTGTAGTACGGCCATCGGCCGACGCCTTTGACTCGCTGTTCAACGGTTTTACGGAGCACGCGACGACCTGCGGAGCACGTTGATCGATATTGGCATGGACGCAAAGGAAGTTTGTAAGCGGTTGCTGAATAAGTTTAGAAGAAAATTATTTATATATGTGTAGTATGTTTCGGCCGATTTGATAAACCTGGTCGATCATGAACTAACGGTCAAAAGCCGGTGATTTACAACCGGCGTAACGTTATTTTTTATCTATATTTAATGTTCCATGCATTCCTATATTGGCATGGACGCAAAGGAAGTTTGTAATTTTGCGGTTGCTCCTTGGTTCCAAAGTTTGACAAATTATTGACCTGAGACGTGAAGTGTTGGGAGCACGCATAATAAGATTGGCATCTCTTCATCATCGTTGTCGTCGCAGTCGCCACGCTGAGCTCTCTCTACATAGACCTCATGCATCATCCGTAGACTAAATTGTGGGCACCGATGAATAATGCGCACAAGTTGCTCCGATCCTTGAGTTCTTTCTTTTTCAGAGACATTTGGAGCCAGCCAGCAGCGGTGCTGCGCGCATCATTGAACACGACCGATCCGTTACCAATCACAGTTTGTCTGAAACGCACACCGTGCACACGTGCTCAACGTTGATCCCCTTGTCGCTCCTTGCAGAGTCCAAACATGCATGCTGATGGCGACGTACGCGAGGGAGCTAGGGCCCGTTCGCTTCGTTGAAAAAATAAGCTGAAACATTATTTCGAGCTGATTTGGTGTGAGAGAAAAATATTGTTCTGGCTGAAAAAATAAGTTAAAAAAGACGGATTATAAAAGAAGCGAACAGGTCTAGACTACTAATGACTGAGCTTCTAACAGAGTAACGGAATGTACATGCTCTCTACAGCTGAGTCTGCAGGCAATAATGCACTACAAACTGCTCTCTACAGCTGAGAGTGTGTACCTGATGACAATTAATCAGGGCCTCATGCCGGCACTGGCACTAGGGCGGGGGGCCTGATTACTCTTACTCCAATTGTGTGTGCTCACGGATGGCCGGATGTGGATGGGGTGGTTCTAGAACCGAACCGGCCGGAACTACCGTGTCCATCACGCAGATTTGACCCCGGAGTCCGCGGGGGTGGCGGGGGGGGGGGGCGGCGGCGGGCGGGCGGGGCTGTTGATCGTTGCATTGCACTATTGTGTCCTTGTTCGGCTCCGTCATGTCCGTAATAAAAGCAGAATAGAAAAGCTACAGCACTGCGCCGACCCAGCAGCTAAACTCCAAGTCCAATGTACTAGCTGCTGCTGACTGTCGACTAAGCAAACGGTTTTGATTGGTGCATGCACAGGATGTGCATATATATATATGTGTGGTTGCTGTGTTTTATGTTAATATAATTCCTTTTCTTTTGCCAGCCGATCGAGGATGAAAAGGACAATGCGCTTCCAGCTGAAGCCTTATAGGCACGCAGCGTTCCCGATGACGAGAGAACGCTGTCACGCTTATGTCACTGAAACTGAATCGAATTTACTATTCTACTCTATACATATATTAAGCCGGCCGGCATGGAAGAAATCAAAATGCCCCCAAGGGATTGTGGTTCGCTAATGACTCTTCCGCCGGGGAGACGATGGTTCTTGCTAACGCAGTGTTAGATTGGCTTATAGGTGGTATTTTTTCACCTAATGAACAGTATTTTTCTTTCATAATAAATCAGTCAACGATACCGTTGGGGATCTAATACTGGGGTACCCAATAAGGTGGAGCTAATAACGATCAAACGTTGATGCTTCCAAACAGACAAGAACACGACTGCACTTCTTGCCCCTACGATCGAAGGTTGGCCACGCCTCGCCTGGCCCCTGAGGGTTGGCTCCGCCTCGCCCGACCCCCGAGGCCTAGACTCCGCCTCGCCTGACGTCTGGGGACATACGCCGCCTCACCCGACGGCTGAGGGTTGGCTCCGCCTCGCCCAACGACTGGGGACTGGCCTCGCCTCGCCCGACCCCCGAGGGCTGGGCTTCGCCTCGCCCCGGCTGAGGGCTGGCTCCGCCTCGCCCGACGACTGGGGACTGGCCTCGCCTCGCCTGACCCCTGAGGGCTAGGCTCCGCCTCGCCCGACGACTGCACCCTGCTCCTTCACAATGACGAGCACAGGGTAAGACAAGACATTTGAGTCAACCGCAATACCGAGGACCATGCCCTGCACGCCTACAGAAAAGTACCGTCGGGATATGACGGGACGGGCGCTTTAAGCCTTTCCAGGCATGACAGAGTCCGAACAATGTTGTAGGCGCCGACTTTTGCCTTACAGCGTTGTGGGCGCTGCCATCAGCCCTCGGGCGCGGATCCTAAATATAAGCATACGACAACCGCTACAATCCAGGAGAGAACTCGCATCATCAACAGTAACGGACATATGGTCACCTTCCCGTCTGCTCCCCGTAGGGTCACGGCTCGATACCACGGCATGATGCATCGTCCGTCGGAGTAGGATGGGACGTGACCACTAGCTGACCGAAGCCAGACCACGACCCTATCAGGATCAACAAACATGCTATCCCTGATACCGTCTGCCATGACAGCAGGGCAGGCTCAAGGAAAAAGGAAGACATGGTACATTCGAAGGACCTTCTCTACCTTTAGGTTTTTGCTCTTTCTCCCATCTGTAATCCCTACTCCCCCTTAGTCTATAAAAGGGAGGGCAGGGAACCCCACTAAAAAGGGGACGGATCGATTTTCACAGACAACACATCACATAACACACAACCAAGCAGCAACCGAGCTCTTGGCAACCTTTCGACCCTTCCATCAGAGACTTAGGATATGTCCCTCTCTCGACCGTTTGTACCCCCTACTATGAACCTTTTTAGGTGCTAATAACATGAGCAGCAACAGACTAGATATAGGGACATTTCACCCAAACCAGTATAAACCTTGTGTCCTTTAGCACACCATCCGGGCCTAACGCGCAACAAATATAAATTTACTAGTTGGTGTTTATTCGACACACTGACAGTTGGCGCGCCAGGTAGGGGACCTTTGCGTGTTCCGACAATAAACATCACGCCACGGATGGCTAGCCACGGTATCAGCTGGGTCCCAGGCGCACACGTGCGCTTCGAGAACCTAGACTTCATCATCACGGTGGGAGGAGAGTTGGCTTTGGCTCACGCCGCCATCCCAACTCTCCCCTCCATCGGCCTCAACAACAAGAGGCTTGAGCGTCAGCTCGGTGTCTCCCTTGGACCCCAGTAGTCCAGGGAGGACCGGCGCTGCCTCGCCCTTTCTAACGCCAACGACATGGTGCGGCCTTCCGGAGGAGGGTCCCTCTCTCCGGAACATCCCACATGGAGCGCCCCGACAGCATTTCCGTTCGGTCTCCGCAACGCTACGGCGACCGTTAGCCACCTTGTGGCACGACGCATGGTTCTGCCGCCCGTGAACAACGAGTTCGTGGGGGTGATTGAACACGTCACGGAATCTCTCCACAACCTCCTCACAGAGGAGCCGAGGTCGTCCTCTAGCTCTGACTCTAGCAGGGGGAGCCATCAACCCTCCCAGGAATGCTTCATGACGGGTACCCCCAAGGGACACGTCGAAAGCATCTCCGCGGAGGAGGCTACCCCAGCGGGCAACCTCAGTGGCGAAACCGAAGGTGAGACAGTGGCCCCACCTCACGTGGGGGTGGAGCAGCTAAGAGCCCAAAAGCGGGAGATCAAGGAAGCCGGACTCCAGCTTGTGCGGGAATGCGTGGAGGTCGATCAGGAGATCGAACGCCGCGGAGACGGTGGGCGAGCAGGCGCCATAGCCCATGATGTAAACCGAAGGATCATCGCCAACAATGAAGCCCTTCCTCGCTTCGCTCAGGCAAGCCATAACATCACCGCCATGACGGCTGTGCTCCATGGTCTTCCAGAGGCCGCGACCCCCGAGGATCGTCAGGCCCACCGTGAGATTCGCACGCTGCTTGAGTGTGCGGCGGCGCAGCAGGCAGAGAGCTCATTGTCTCGGCAACGCGAGCTCAACACCAGCCAGCGTACGCCCTCTGGGCGTCCCGGTAGGGATGCATCGGTCCACCAGATGCCATAGGGCAGAAGGCAGCGCGCCGCTATCCCGGTGCATCAGTGTCTCGGCCGTAACCGCAACGCACGCATCACCCTCAACGCCCACGGACGTACCTATAGCGACCCGAGGGAAGGAGCCCACCGCGGCTATCATCCTTGTCGCGGTGGACGCTACAATAGCAGCGAGGACCGAAGCCCGAGCCCTGGCCTACCGGGTCCTCAGGCCTTCGGCCGTCACATCCTCGATGTTGCTTTCCCGCCAAGGTATCGACCACCTACCAATATCCTAAAGTACTCTGGGGAGACAAACCTTGGATTATGGCTCGAAGACTATCGGCTTGCTTGCCAAGCCAGTGGTGCGGATAATGACAACTTCATTATCCACAACCTTCCACTATTCTTAGCCGATTCGGCATGAGCGTGGTTGGAACACCTACCGTCCGACGCGATCCAGAGTTGGGCGAATCTGAAGGAGATCTTTATGGGGAACTTCCAGGGCACATACAAGCATCCTGGGAACACATGGGACCTCAAGAACTACCGTTAGAAGGCCAGTGAGACCCTCCGTGGGTACATCCGGCGCTTCTCCCGGCAATGCAACGAGCTCCCTAACGTCGTCGACGCCGATGTTATAGGAGCCTTTCTATCTAGGACTACCTACGAGTCTTTGGTTCATAAGCTGGGACGCAAGGGCCCGCGAACCACCAAGGAACTCTTGGACATCGCCACCAGCCACGCCTCAGGAGAGGAGGCGGTCGGAGCGATCTTCGACCATCTCGGGGGCAAGGCAAGGCGAGACGAGGGCGCCGGCGAAGGCACCTCCAATCGTTCCGCCAAAAGGAAGAACAAGAAGCAACGGCGCGAGGACTCGCTCGTGGCCGATGCTGACCGCAAGGGTGGAGGGCACTCCGAACCACTTCAAAAAATTACTCGAGAGGCCATGCCTGAACCACGCCTTCTCAGTTAAGCATCTGCAATAGGACTGCAGCCTCATGCAGCGGTTCTTGTCCGAAGGCTCCAACAAAGGGGAGCAAGGAAAGGACCCTGCCCCCACCACGGACGATGTCGAGGAGAAGGACGGTGGCTTTTCAACACCGGATGGCTGCATTATGATCTTCGAAGGATCAGCGTCCTATGACTCCAAACATCATTAGAAGGTCACGCGCCGTGAGGTCTACACGGCTGAGCCAGCGACACCTCCCTTCCTCCGATGGTCAGAGTCCGCCATAACCTTCGATCGGACCGACCATCTAGATAGCGTCCCACATCCGGGGAGATATCCGCTTGTGGTCAACCCGATCGTCGGCCCAAAGTGACTCACCAAGGTATTGATGGATGGAGGCAGCGGCCTCAACATCATGTACGCCAAGACGCTCGATGAGATGGGCGTCGACCAGACACGCCTTCGCCCAACCCGAGCACCTTTCCATGGCATTGTGCGGGAAGCAGGCCATGCCACTTGGGTAAATCGATCTGCCCGTTACCTTTGGGGATCAGTTCAATTATAGGACTAAACCCTCACCTTCGAGGTGGTTGGGTTCCCCAAAACCTTCCACGCCATCCTAGGACGTCCTTGCTACAAGAAGTTCATGACCGTCCACAACTATACGTACCTCAAGCTAAAGATATCGGGCCCCCACGGGGTCATCACCGTCGGCACCTCCTTCCAGCGCGCCTATGAGTGCGAGGTCGAGTGCTGCGGTTACGCTGCAGCAATTGTCGCCTCCGGAGAGCTCGACGCCCTCAGGGAGAAGGTCACCGAAGAGGCGCCCAACGCCAAGAAGTTGACCGGGTCGTTCGAGTCAGCAGAGGGCTCTAAAGAAGTCCTCATAGACCCCGCAGGAGCACTGAGGGTAAAGTTGTATGCATTGGTACCATGCTTTCCTTTGAATAGGAAGGCGCGCTCGTTGGCTTCCTCCATGCTAATAGAGACATCTTTGCTTGGGAACCCTCAGATATGCTAGGCATTTCGAGGGAAGTCGCCGAGCATACCTTAAAGGTCCACTCAGGCTCCAAGCCAGTGAAGCAATGCCTACGTCACTTTGACAAGGAGAAACGTAGGGCCATCGGCAAGGAGATAGCCAAACTTTCGGTGGCCGGATTCATCAAGGAAGTATACCACCCAGAGTGGTTAGCTAATCCCGTTCTTTTATGAAAGAAGAGTGGGAAATGGAGGATGTGTGTTGACTATACGGGTCTCAACAAGGCATGACCAAAGGATCCGTTTCCTTTACCGCATATAGACCAAATAGTTGACTCTACCTTGGGGTGCGAAACCCTCCGCTTCCTTCATGCGTACTCCGGCTACCATCAAATCGCGATGAAAGAATCCGACCAACTCGCGACATCTTTCATCACCCCCTTCGGATCATTCTGCTATGTCTCAATGTCATTCGGTCTGAAGAATGCTGGGGCTACGTACCAACGTTGTATGCTCAAATGCTTCGGGGACCTCATCGCGTGGACCGTTGAGGCTTATGTTGACGACATCGTAGTTAAGTCCAAATGGGTTGACCACCTCGTTGCTGATCTTGAGTAGACCTTCACAAAACTCTGAGAGAATGGCATCAAACTCAATACCGAGAAGTGTGTTTTTGGGGTCCCGTGGGGCATGCTGCTCGGCTTCATCATCTCCGAGCGTGGCATCGAAGCCAACCCGGAGAAAATCTCAGCCATCACAAGGATGGACCTGATTCAGAACATGAAGGGAGTTCAGCGAGTTACCGGGTGCCTCGCCGCACTCAGCCGATTCATCTCGTGCCTCGGCGAATGTCGTCTCCCCGTTTATCGACTCTTGAAGAAAGCCGACCGCTTTGAGTGGACGTCCGAGGCCCAGGGGGCACTTGACATGGTCAAACTGCTTCTAACGAAGGCCCCGATCTTGGTTCCTCCAACCGATGGAGAATCCCTTCTGCTATACATAGCGGCCACCACACAAGTGGTCAGCGCTGCCCTGGTGGCGGAGCGGGAAGAAGAGGGGCACGCCCTCAAGGTCCAGTGTTTGGTGTACTTCATCAGTGAGGTACTATCTGACTCTAAGACCCGCTACTCCTAGATCTAGAAGCTCCGTCCTCATCACCAAGAGAAAGCTACGCCACTACTTCGAGTCACACCTGGTGATGGTCGTGACGTCGTTCCCCCTCGGCGAGGTCATCCAAAGCCAGGACGCCACGGGAAGAACTGCAAAGTGGGCACTCGAGTTGATGGATCAAGGCATTACATATGCCTCCCGAACGGCGATCAAGTCCCAGGTGTTGGCTGACTTCATCACATAATGGACCGAGGTCCAAACGCCACTAGCGATTGTCGATCAAGAGTACTGGACGATGTACTTCGATGGATCACTGATGAAGAAAGGTGCCGGCGTGGGACTGGTCTTCGTATCGCCCCTCGGGGTATGCATGAGGTACATGGTTCATCTCCATTTCCCCTCATCCAATAATGTGGTTGAGTATGAAGCACTCATCAACGGCCTACGCATTGCCATCGAGTTGGGCATCCGATGCCTCGACATCCGGGGCGACTCCTAGCTGGTCATCAACCAAGTCATGAAGGAGTCAAGCTGCCATGATGCCTAGATGGCTGCATACTGCCAAGAGGTCCAATGGTTGGAGGACAAATTCAATGGCCTCGAACTCAATCACATCCCATGGCACCTCAACGAGACGGTCGACGTACTTACGAAGGCAGCATCCGGCTGAGAGCCAATGCCAATTGGTGTCTTCGCCAGCGACCAACACAAACCCTCGGTACGCTACGAAGTTTTGGAGCAGGCCAATGACGGTCCACCCGATCCAGCCTCGGGGGCTAACCAACCGATGGCTCCGTTTGGTCCCAAGGTCATGGAGCTTGAAGAGGATCCAGCGACAGAGCCTGACCCTCTGGTCGACTAGAGAACACTCTACCTCAACTACCTCCTCCGTGACATGCTGCCGACGGACAAGACAGAAGCCCGATGACTCATGTGTCATGCCAAGTCCTTCATTCTTGTAGAAGCGAACTCTACAAATGAAGCCACATTAGGATCCTGTAGCTCTACATCCCCATCGAACAAGGGAAGCATTTGCTGGGCGATATCCACGGTGGGGTCTGTGGTCACCATGCCACGCCTAGAACCTTGGTTGGAAACACATTTCGATAGGGCTTCTACTGGCCCACTACAGTAGCCGATGTCGAGCAGATCGTGCGCACCTACAAAGGGTGCTAGTACTACGCTCGGCAAACTCACCTCCTAGCCTAGGCACTCCAGATGATTCCCATCACGTGGCCCTTCGTGGTCTGGGGGCTCGATCTAGTTGGACCTCTCAAGAAGGCGCCGGGGCTACACCCACTTAGTTGTCACCATAGACAAGTTCACAAAATGGATCGAAGCTCGACCGATCTCCGCGATCAAGTCCGAGCAAGCCATGTTGTTCTTCCTCGACATCATCCATCGCTTTGGAGTACCGAACTCCATCATCACGGACAACGGCACACAGCTCCCTAGCAAGAAATTCCTTCGATTCTATGATGAACACCACATCCAGGTCAATTGGGCCGCCATCGCACACCCCCAAATGAACGGGCAGGTCGAGCGTGCAAACGGCATGCTCCTACAGGGCCTCAAGCCTAGGATCTTCAATTAGTTGAACAAATTTGGCGCACGCTGGGTCGCCGAGCTCCCCACGATGCTCTAGAGCCTAAGGACAACTCCCAGCCGAGCCATCAGCTACACGCCTTTCTTCATGGTCTACGGTTCTGAGGCCATCCTCCCAACCGACCACGACTACAGAGCGCCAAGGATTAGAGCATACGACAAACAGGGAGCTGAGGCATCCCATGAAGACACTGTGGACCAGCTAGACGAAGCTCGTGATGTCGCCCTCCTCGGCTCGGCCAAGTACCAGCAGGCGTTACGACGGTACCATAGCCGACGGGTGCGAGACTGAGCCTTCAACGTCAGGGACCTGGTTCTCTACCTCATGCAGAGCAACAAGGACCACCACAAGCTGTCCTCACCCTAGGAGGGGCCATATGTCATCACGAAAGTACTCCGGCCAGGCGCCTATAAGTTGAAAACCATCGATGGTGAGGTCTTCACCAACGCTTGGAATATTGAGCAGCTACGTCGTTTTTACCTCTAAATAAACACATACTTTCTCTTATCAGTTTTTCCATCAAAATCCCCGATCTTTCATGACATTCGACCCCTGCAAGTGCGAGGGGTCGGACCTCACTCGGGGGCTGGTATGAGCACATTTATTTTACAAACATTCTCTGTGTTTTTCCTCTTTTCTCATGGTAAGTCCTAAGGGCTAGGATTTCGGGAACAATTTCTGAGTATAACTGGTAGGACTATGGGAAACCCACGCCTCGGCGGCTACGGTCTCTTTGCTCACCAGCGTGATCAGAATTGGCTCACCCGCACCCTGAGCTTTTGCGACCTTAAACTATGGGAAGGGTCAGAAGGCATTAAACCTCTTTTGCCAAAAAGAGGGAGAAGAGCTGAAAAGCTGTTTACCATAACGAAATTTGAGAACATGTTCATTTTTGCACAAGTTCATCGCTTACAAAGTGATTTCATCACAAAAAGGGACTGATGTATTCATAAATACAAAAGACTGTCCACACAGGGGCTCCCCCACAACTTAAACAATTACATTTGCTGACTAGTTCTACTCTAAATACTACTACGGTCACCACGCCACGCTCTCCATCGGCAACATCCTACCGCTCTATGGGATCCCTGAGGGTGTCGTCGTCTACAACATCGAGCACCATGTTAGCGACCATGGCGCCATTGTCAAGGCATCTAGGGACTACACCATCGTGATCAGCCGCAACCCTAACAACGGCACCTCGACGGGGACGCTACCCGCCGAAGTATGGCCGCCATGACTGGTGGATATCTCCGATGTCTCAACAAATTTCATGAACTGGTCGATCTGAGCGGCTACAAGGGTGAAGCCCTCCATAGATGCAGTCCTAGGCAGCTTCCTCACCGAAAAGACTCGCCCGGAGAAGATTCATTGAAAGAGGTTCCCGTACGGCTCCATCCCGACGAAGGCCTCGCGGACAACGGCAAAACCGACGACGCTCAGCACCCTCCAGTGCGCCTCCTCCTTCGGTGGAAGCGGCCCCTTCTCGGCAAAGGTAGCTGACACCATCTCATCTACGTTGGATGACCTCTAGCTCAACATCGCACTCCGGATTCATGAGTGGATTTGTGAGTTTTTCTCTCCATGGCATTACCCTCTCTCACTTAGGAACCGTTGCGACGCACGAACGCATTCGGTGAAAAGGAAGAAGGAGAGGAGGTAGTAGCTCAAGAATAGGCGAAGGAATGGGGATGAGAACCCCCTCCCCCCCTATTTAAGGAGGATACGCTGCAGCTGAAGAAAGGCAAAAGGTTGGGACAAGAAACCCTCTCCCTTCCCCTATTCAATGCAGATGGGAAATCGATGCTGACGGGAATTCGAGGGGACGCGTCTGGACCGATGGGATGTGCTCTGCTCAACGAAATGGTGCCTGGTCAAATGGGACATGGCCTGGGCATGGCCCACCACTACCGCATCGCTGGGCACGAGAAACAAGGTGTACCCGCATACAGGCGACTCTCCGCTTCCCCAGGCAGGACCTAGAAGGACCCAACGATGAAACCTCCATCAAAGGGAACCCAACAGGCCTCTTGGGTCAATGGACGGCCTAGGTGAACGAACGAACGAACGGCCGCTGAAAGATAAGCACCTTTGTTTACTTACTTTGCGTGTCAATTTTACTACCGGGCCTCCGACCCCAGCAACGGCAGGGGCGCGGACATTGCTTGGGGGCTGCCAAGAGTGTCTACTTGTTTAGACATTCTCTTTGCCCGACACCTCCTTACGTTTAAAAGCCAGAGGCGCGGTGTGCGGGTGTCCAACTTTGAGTAAAACTGGGCGAACCGCTAGACCCTCGCCCCAGCAGCGACGGCATTTTTGTTCACCAGCATAATCGAATTCACAGTTCCCCGCACCCCAGGCTTTAGCATCCGCCTTCTCGAGAAGGGTTCGGAGGGGTCTGCCTACGGAATCTCCTTCAAGGAGAAGCTGTCAGGTCGCCCAAATCAATCGAACGGCTTGGATCACCACCGAGAGACAGAAATGAAAAATTGCGATACTCGTGTAGGTTACACCGGCCCCGTCACGAACGTCGGACCCAAACCTCGCACGGACATGTCCGATAAGAGCTTCCCATCACTCATGCCGCCGAGGTAACATCACCGACCCCTGCTTTCATTTTAATTAAATCATACATTAATCCCATACATGCAAATGTTGCATATGCAATTGCTGCATCTCAACGCTTCGTGTCGCGTCGTGAAGCGGTAGTCGCCTCATTCAATATGAGCGACAACTGACCAAGGTTCAAAGGCCGGCCCATGAAGGGCTCGAGGCCGCCTCGCGTCAAACAGAGCCAGGGGAGAAAAATAGAGATGAGCCCCAGTGGCCTTGCCCGACCCCGCTCAGAAGCGGACAGGGACATCTCAGCCTTTCTCGTTCGATTCTAACCTCGAGCCAAACCCACAGAATCTTCATCGAGGACAGGCCAACGGGCCACCCGAGCCTATCGAACGACTTGGGCATCTACCGAGTGGCGGGTTAGGAAGTAGTGGAATGCCACATGAGGGCTCTGCCGACCCTGTCAGCGAATGACGGACTCAGATTTCACACGAACGTGCCCGTTAGCGAGCTCATTGAGCATGACACTCGAGCCATCGAGGCAAGTGTCACTAGCTCAGCCCCTCCGTTGCAGAAGCCAAGGGGGGGTGACGCGTGAAACACGGCCTACCCCTATCAGACCCCAAGGGGCTCGAGCCGCTTGATCCGTGATCGAGAGACCAAGGCTCGAAGACTAGCCTCACGTCGAACAAGAGCCAGGGGAGAAAACGCAGATGAGCCTCAGCGGCCTTTGCCCAACCCGCATAGAGGCAGATAGTGTCATCTCAACCTTCTAGTTCAATCCAGCCTTTAGCCGAGCCCATTGAATCCCCATTGAGGGGGAATCTGTTGGAAGGCAGGTTATGGAGCAATGGAACTCCACCCGAGGGCTTTGTCAACCCTGTCACAAAGCAACGGGATCGGATTCCATTCGAACATCCCTGTTAGCGAGCTCATCAAGCACGTCACTCGAGCCATCGAGGCAAGTGACATCGCCTCAACCCCTTCGGGTGAGAAAACCTTAGACGGAGCGACGGTCACAAAATAAGCCGACCCTTGACCGAATCCTCACCATGCACGGGGGCTCGAGGAAGGCCGGACTTGCAATGAGACCGAACGCACGGTCACAAAATGATAGCTAAAATCCTAAGTAAGGGGTACGTGTGAATACAAGAGTAAGTTCGCTACCCTCGCTTCGGTCTCTAGTAACATCCGACCCCAGCGACCGCAAGGGGTCAGATCTCACTCGGGGGATGGTAAAGGTATAAATACCTCCTTTTTTTTGAAACAGTCGCTGCATTGGACCTCTTCCTCGCGTCAAGGTTAGTGGCAAGGTATGTGGGAACAAATAACCGAGCATGCCTGGTAAGACTGGAAAAAACCCATGCCCTAACGGCTAGGGTAACTTTGCTCACCAGCATAATCAAAATTCCCCTCTTATACACCTCGGGCCCTACGGTCTTAACGAATGGAAGGGTCAGATTGCATAAAGCACCTTTTTTTAATGCAAAAAGGGAAGAATATCCACGAAACGAAAATGAAGATTGCATAAAGCTCCATAGTTTAATTAAACGAAATGAAAATGCGAATTTGTTTAACGAAACGAAGTTGTGAATCTATTTTCAAAAGAACCGACACTTGTCCACAGATTATAGATAAATGTTCATCAGACTCATTCAACTAACTACCCTCTCTTAGGGGGAATATCTTCAATTTTGCTCACTAGGGTTTCTACAAAGGAAGTCACCGTCGCTTCTATGTCATCCAGCTCAGAGGGTTCATAGCCAGGCGCGAAACCAAGGCTCGTCGCCCCAAAATCGATGTTGTCCTCGTAATGCGAGCAGGCGACAACAAAGCTTTGGGTGATCCCTAAGCGACGAGCTTCCTTCTCCAACTGGCGCACCCGCGCCGTGATACCAGCGGCACGGGCCACAAGCAAGCTGGTCCCCTATGCCTGCACCACCTACAGATCATCGCAGACTACGCCAAGGGTGACCTTTAGGAGATCGAGCTCATCACTCTCCACCTGAAGAAGACTCCTCGCCTCGGCGAGATCCATGGCCAGTCCGGAAGCGGCACCCTCGGCCTCCAGCTTCTAGGTTTTCACGGTCTCTAGCTCGGCCTAGAGTGGAGCTGATCCTCTGTTGCGCCTCGTCGCGCTCTCGGACTACCAGATCATGCTCCCCACAGGACACGCCGCATTTCGAGCGGAGCCTCTCTGTAGTATGGTGTAGCTCATCTCGCTCCCTGCACAGCCGGGCAGCCATCTCGGTGTCCAGCTTCGCCCTCTGCTCTAGGGCCGTGGTCCTCGCCTCGGCTACCAGCCTCAAATCCATCTCCCCCTCGACCTTGGCCATGAGGTCGATGATCCGCTGGCGGGTCTTGGCGTCCTGCTGGAGCAGCTCGTCCTGCTCCTTCTCCACTCTGGTGGACTCCTCCTGATCCCACCGCGCCCTCTCCGATAGCTCATCAAAAGACTTCTCGGCAAGATCTACATCCCGACGGGCCTCGGTCTCCCGCCGTCGAAGATTGTCCGCCTCCGCGACAAGGGGAGTCATCTCGGACACCCTCTGGCAGAGCAGGGTGGTCACATCCTTATATAGCCATGCCTCATCGATGAGGCGGTCCCAATCCTCCTTGTGTGCATGAAGGAACTGAGATTTCTCCCGGCTACGAGCAATAAGCGACTGAAAAAAGACGGTGGTCAGAAAACAAAAATGGATGAACAAAGAAGAGATCGGGAGGTGAGACCAAGTGAATACCTGGCCAGTGGGAACGATGAAGTCTCGAAGGACGCCGCTGGCCTAGTTCAGAGCTTCCAGAGTGGTTGTGAACCCCTCATGGAGCTTCTCCCGCTCCATGCCCTCGGTGGCATCGTCGAGGGTGAAGAGTTCCGAGGACGGGTCCCACGGACTCACCCACTGGAAAGGGTGCTCATCCTACCTAGGCGGGTGGTGGCCCTCCAATGTCAGAACTAGAGACAACTCCCTGCCAGTCTCCTCAGCAACCGCCACGACGTCCGAGGGTCCCTCGGCCATGACCCCCTCCGTCCCACACACGACAGGCGTCGTCTCTATGGACGTCGGTGGCACAGTGCGCGCCGCTGCCTCGGCCACCGCCACCATAGCTTCTGGCTGTGACCCATCTATCATAGCCACCATCACCTCCACCTCCTTTGGTGGGACCTCATCCGGCTGCGTCGCGCCCGCCGTGGTTGACAGGATGGGTGCGGTCGACAGCTCCACCCACTCCGACATCGGCGTCGGCATCACTTCCGTCGCCGGTTGAGCGGCGACCTCCGAGGGTGCCCCCTCAACCTCGCTGGCCACTTGACCCACCGAGGGCATGGGCACCACTTTGGGTGGTGCTAGACCGGCTGACGAGGCTGTGACGCCGGCTCCGCTCTCGCCCGGAACGGGAGCGACATCAGGCGGCGGCCCTCGCCTTGCCTGAAGAGCGAGCATTTTCTTGGCTGCCAGCGCTATAGAAGCGCCCCGCCTAACCTGCCTCTCGACACTGCAAAAGAAACAAAAGGTGTGAAAAACAGAGAAAAATAGAGAAAAACAGAGGAGTCGACAACTTATACTGGCGCTGTTGGGCGGCAGAAATGTTTGGGGGATGAACCCCCAGCTCCCTAGTCCGCTTCATTGGGGCAGGACCATTTTGAGCCCACCCCTAGTTCTCGGGCCGAGGGGCTCGCCTCCCTCATATCTGGGGGCACAGCGGCGGCGCCGCTCCCCTCTCTTGGCACCCCGGGCACAGCGATGGATCCGCCCACCACCGCCGACTCTTGGGGCACGGCGACGGGTCCACCCATCCCCTCTGATTCCTAAGGCATGGCGGTGGGGTCGCTCTCCTCCACTGGCACCTCGAGCGCGGTGGCAGACCCGTTTGCCCCTGATGATCCTAAGGATGGGCCGACGGTCCGGCCCGCCTCCTCCTTTGGCCTCACGGCCTCGTCTTCCCCTGCGTGGAATGGGAAGGGTCCCTGCATTGACGAGTGGGTGCCTGTCAACGCGTCCTCGCTTTCCAGGTCACCCCACTCAATGTCGGTGACTACCTCATCATATTCCTCATCATCGTCGTTGTCACTTTCTGTCTCCTCTCCTCGCTCCCATGCCTACTGTCTCTCCTGCTTCTTCTTCCTCTTAAACTCCTTCATCTTGTTCTCCCACTCGGCCATGGTGCGATTTGCCGCCGCCACAAACAGGTCCTTCGGCAGCGGAGCCAGACTATCCGTGAAGACGAGTCTCTTCGGCTAGTCTCGCTATCCCGAGGTTAGCATCAAGGGGCCAGGAATTCAAGTAAAAAGGAGGCACGGGGAAAGAGAACTTATGAAGTCGATGAACCCCAGTTCCGACCGCATTGGGGGATGCCCCGGCACCGGATACATGAAATCAAGGATGACATCGGCATTGTCCTTCGAAGGCTCCATCGCCTCCTTGATGTGCTGCGCCACTTCGGAGGGGGGGAGCGCTTCGTCAACAAGCGTTGTCCCATCGAGTGATGCTCCGGGCACCATCAGGTACAGGGGAAGCGCGTGGCTCATCAGCGGCGCCACCCTCCGCGTATGGTAGGCACCGATTATCCCCGACCCCTTCATGCCCCACTCCTTCAGAATTCGGATGGCGGCGAGATGGTCCTGGATTTTCTTCTTATCTTTATCCGGGACACCCCACTTCCACGGCTCTGGGACCAATTTGATAATGCGCCCGGAGAACACTGGCAAGGGGGCGGCTGCGTCGTCCTTGATGTAAAACCAATGCAAATGCCACCCCTTGTTGGAGGTCGACAGACGCATCGACGGGTATTCGTTTACCCGGTTGTTACAGAGATGAATACCAGTGCATCCCATCGGCACGCTCAGCTCTTGCTTCTTCTCCCGCTTCTTCAAGAGGTTGACGGCAAAGAAATACCATCACAGGTCGAAGTGGGGACTAATCCCCAAGAACCCCTCACACAGGATGATGAATGCCGCAATGTGCTGGACCCCGTTGGGAGTGAAGTGCTGCAGCTCCACCTTGTAGTAATGCAGCAGCCCCCGAAGGAACTTGTGGGCGAGGATGGCGAATCCCCGCTCATGAAAGTGAGCAAAGGACACCATGTAGCCTTCGGGCGACGATGGCGCGTCCTCATTGTCGGGCAGCCACCACTCCTCGGCGGTGGTCCACGGGCAAAGGAGGCCACGATAAACCAGACCCTCCAGGCGCTGAGGGGTGATATCGGATCTGCACCACGGCTCCATGGAATGATTGGGAGGGAGGTGGATGCAAGCTTGATGGCGGCTGCGATGCAGGTGCAGGAGGCTTAGACGATTGGCGGTGGAAGTTGTAGATGCAAAGGTGAGGAGGCAAAGTATGGAACCCTAGGGGCGAACCCCTTGGTTTTATAGGGGCGACGGATGCGAGAAGGGCAACCGTCCGCCTAGATCTCCATGCCTACCACGATATGCCACCACGTCACGTCGTGGGATATATGCCCACGATCCCTATCCTTTCCCACCAAAGTCGCGCCAGACGTTTCACCTTCTCGGGCAGACTAGGACTCTTGTCCTGCAGAGCGGATACGGGTCAAAAAGCATTTCTGGCCGCCTGGGCCTAGGAGTTCGAGGGCTGGCCCAATAGTTTCGACGGCCGTCCCAACGAGGGATGGGCCCGCGAGTGGCCAAAACTTAGGCGCACAAGCCTCAAGGGAGTCTTGATCCATGATCGAGTCTCGACCGGGCTGACCTTGGACGAATCCCCACGAACGGGATACTAGGGTTCCCTTTAAGCAATCCAGTTGTCAAAACACCAAATCTCACAGACATACCTGTGAAGGGTCTGAATTATCCCCCGGGCGATTCTATCCGAATCACCCGAGGGCTCGGGGGCTACACCCGTTGGGTGCGCTCGCGCGCACCCTCTAGCGAATCGAAATACCCCCCCGGACGATTCTATCCAATCACCCGGGGGCTCGAGGGCTACACCCGTCAGGTGCGCTCGTGTGCACCCTCTGGCAAGTCAAATCACCCCCGGGCGATTCTATCCGAATCACCCGGGGGCTCGAGGGCTACTGTCGGGGACCTAGTACTGGGGTACCCAATAAGGTGGAGCTAATAACCATCAAACGTTGATGCTTCCAAACAGACAAGAACGCGACTGCACTTCTTGCCCCTACGACCAAAGTTGGCCATGCCTCGCCCGGCCCCTGAGGGTTGGCTCCGCCTCGCCCAACCCCCGAGGGCTGGATTCTGCCTCGCCCGACATCTGGGGACATACGCCGCCTCGCCCGATGGCTGAGGGCTGGCTCCGCCTCGCCCATCGACTGGGGACTGGCCTTGCCTCGCCCGACCCCCGAGGGCTGGGCTCCGTCTCGCCTGACGACTGAGGGTTAGCTCGCCTCGCCCAATGACTGGGGACTGGCCTCGCCTCGCCCAACCCCCGAGGGCTGGGCTCCGCCTCACCCGACGATTGCACCCTGCTCCTTCACAATGACGAGCACAGGGTAAGACATGACATTTGAGTCAATTGCAATACCGAGGACCATGGCCTGCACGCCTGCAGGAAAGTACCATCAGGATACGATGGGACGGGCGCTTTAAGCCCTTCCAGGCATGACAGAGTCCGAACAGTGTTGTAGACGCCGACTTTTGCCTTACAGTGTTGTGGGCGCGGATCCTAAACATAAGCATACGACAACCGCTACAATCCAGGAGAGAACTCACATCATCAACAGTAACGGACGTATGGTCACCTCCCCGTCTGCTCCCCGTAGGGTCATGGCTCGGTACCACGGCATGTCGCATCATCCGCCAAAGTAGGATGGGATGTGACCACTAGCTGACCGAAGCCAGAGCATGACCCTATCAGGATCAACAAACATGCTATCTCTGGCACCGTTTGCCATGACAGCAGGGCAAACTCAAAGGAAAAGGAAGACCCGGTACCTTCGAAGGACCTTCTCTACCTCAAGTTTTTTCCTCTTTCTCCCATCTATAATCCCTACTCCCCCTTGGTCTATAAAAGGAGAGCAGGGCACCCCACTAAAAAGGGGGCGGATTGATTTTCATAGACAACACATCACATAACACACAGCCAAGCAGCAACCGAGCTCTTGGCAACCTTTCAACCCTTCCATCAGAGACTTGGGACATGTCCTTCTCTTGACCGTTTGTACCCCCTACTACGAACCTTTTTCGGTGCTAATAACACGAGCAGCAGCAGACTAGACGTAGAAACATTCCGCCCAAACCAGTATAAACCTTGTGTCCTTTAGCACACCATCCGGGCCTAACGCGCAACAAATATAAATTTACGTGTTTATTCAAAACACCGACAGGTACTTTCAGCAATGACTTATCAGCCAAGCGAACATGTTAAGTTTTCTTGCTTCAAGTAGCCGTCAGTGCATGTGTGTGCTTCATTCTAATCTGATCCACAACATGCATGTGGGACGGCAGCATGCATGATTTGTGTAATAACTCTTGATTTAATTTGCCAATGACGACATTGAGAATCTTGAGCACGTTCCACTACAGGGGGAGTTGCCCTTTTAGTTTATGGGCCATGTTCGCTTGTCTTATAATCCGTACTTTTCAGCTTATTTTTTTAGCCAGAACAGTGTTTTTCTCTCACAACAAATCATCCAAAACATTGTTTCGGCTTATTTTTTCAACGAAGCGAACGGAGCCATGGTCTAACTGTCTAAGTTTGTTTAGTGATGAAGTACTTGCTATTTCCATAAAACGCAGAAGTCAATGTCGTTGACCAATAATGGCCTCGACAAGTGACCTGCTACGACTACGATCATGCCACATAGGTCCCGTTCGCTTCTCTTATAATCCGTACTTTTCAGCTTCTTTTTTCAGCCGGAACAGTGTTTTTCTCTCTCACAACAAATCAGCCGAAACAGTGTTTTGGCTTATTTTTTCAGCGAAACGAACGAGGCTATAGTATGCTTGGAAGTGGGACAAGCCGACAAGGCTGCTGTCGCTACTCCTATTATATTGTAGCCGGATGAAAATGGATTGGAGCGGAGCCAATAATGCCTTTCCCACGTCATAATCTGCTTTCGTTGTCAATTTGGATATGAGCAGATAATACTCGGATGCGGATGCGAATACAGATTTTTCAAATGTCAGAACTGGTATGGTTATGGAGCGAAAGCAGATCAGGTACGGATTTAAATATCGAGTAATATGTGCATACTTAGAGGATTTTATACTTGTCAAAAATTAATTTGCAAAGAGTCAATAACAAGTAGTAGACAAAAATCATATACTATACTACATTCCATGTTGTGGCTATCACATCTACACAAATAGGTTATCAGCCAATATGTAATGATAGCAAGCAAGAATTCAATTCAAAATTTATAACGTCAAAAAATGACATTACAAACTAAGAGTTCTCAACTAACAAACTTTTTTAAAATCATGAATTCCTCTAGGTATTAGTCTAGGAAGAGAAATTATCGGATATTATATTCTAAACATTGGATAATCTGCATACAACTTGCGGATAATCCATATCCTTCGAATTTTACCGATTCTATATTAATGAGAACTAAGGCCCGATCTTCCGGTAGGTAGATGATAAGTCGAATTGTGGAGATCATGACGTAGATGATCCAAGGACTTCAACCGAGCAGATCGACTCCCTTGCAATCACAACACCACTGCTCCGATGGTTATCAACCGAGCACGAAACCCGGATGACCTCGCCAAGAAGGCTAATCCCTGCAAGCGATCCGAGAACACGAGCAAGAACTGGTAAAGGCAATCTAAAATTGCAATTTGGGGAATCACAAACCAAAGTAGTAGCCTAATCGGTCCGGTACAAAGGCGAAATCTCACAAACAAAGTGTGCAGATGCAATCTAAGCAAAACCCAAGTTTTGTAGAAGTACATGGTGATTTTTATAGTAGAAAACAACTCTCCTAGAAGGCTATGGGCACAGGTCACCACATGTGGAAGTGGAAGGTCAATTGGTTCAGCTTCCATGAAGTCTATTATTGAAGTTCTCGCGCGTCTTCTGAGCTTCTACGCAGCCTTTAGTAAATCAACCATAACCCTTTAGTGGGAAGTCTAAAAGATGCTCCATTTGTTGGGTTGGAAAGTAGACTTGATAGCCTTTCCAACCATGTATAGCATGCACCACGGAACTTCACATGTCGGTACAGATTTCTATGTGAAGTTGGAGTACTTGTCATGTGAACTCAGTCTTGTACATGTAAACGTTTGTTGCTTGAGCGTAAACTTGGTGTAGAGGTTGAAGTTGGCGTGAGCGACGGTTGGCTTGATGTAAATGGTGTATCAAGACTTGAGGTAGCTCTTGTGCTTTGCGTAAACCATAGCTCATTGGATGTAAACTGTGATGATCCCATGTTCCTAAGCAATAAGACATCACAAGACTTTAGTAGCATCCCATCCTCATGAATATTAGTATGTAACATAAGGAACGAACGCATCTCATAATTCAAATGATGTGCACGAGACCTTGTCATTGGTGCTTCTAAAGAATTTGGGGTCGAATTAGTGATAGGGATTGTATCCGATGGAGCAATGTCCTCATCATCCTCCCCCTCTAGAACTGGAGTCGTCCTCGACTCAAGTGCATTTTCTTCTCCTAAGTAAGGCTTCAAATCTGCAATGTTAAACGTGGGACTAACCCCAAAGTCGGTAGGCAACTCAAGCTTATATGCATTGTCATTTATCCTCTCAAGAATTTTAAAAGGACCATCAGCACGAGGCATTCATTTAGACTTCCTTAACTCAGGAAAACGATCCTTACGCAAGTGCAACCAAACAAGATCACCAGGTTCAAAAGTTAAATGTTTCCTACCCTTGTTTCCATAAGATCTATACTTGGCATTCATTTTCTCAATGTTTGTCTTAGTTAACTCATGCATTTTGAGAATCCATTCAGCTCGTGATGTAGCATCAGAATTTAATTGGATAGATTCTGGCAATGGTAACAAATCAATTGGGGCACGGGGGTTGAAACCATACACGACCTGAAATGGACTTACCTTGGTAGTGAAGTGTATAGCACGGTTATAAGAGAACTCTATGTGAGGCAAACAATCTTCCCAAACCTTCAATTTTTTCTTCAACGCAGCCCGTAACATGGTGGACAATGTACGGTTAACAACTTCTGTTTGTCCATCTATTTGGGGGTGGCATGTAGTGGAAAACAATAGCTTGGTCCCAAGTTTACCCCATAAACATCTCCAGAAATAGCTCAAGAACTTGGCATCACGATCTGAAACAATTATGTTTAGCACTCCTTGCAGACGAACAATCTCCCTGAAAAACAAATCAGCAACCTTGGTGGCATCATCGCTCTTATGACAAGGAATGAGATGTGCCATTTTAGAAAATTGATCTACGACCACAAAGATACTATCCCTCTCCCTCTTGGTTTGAGGTAATCCCAAGACAAAGTCCATAGAAATATCCTACCAAGGCACACTAGGAACTGGAAGAGGCATATAAAGACCATGTGGACTCAAGCGAGACTTAGCTTTGTTGCAAGTAGTGCATCGTGACACATAGCGCTCAACATCACGTCTCATCTTTGGCCAAAAGAAGTGGCTAGCAAGAACATCTTCAGTTTTCTTCACGCCAAAGTGACCCATCAGACCACCACCATGCGCCTCCTGCAAAAACAAAAGACGAACGGAACTAGCCGGAACACATAGCTTGTTAGCACAAAAGAGCAGTCCATCAATGAGGGAATATTTGTTCCATGTGCGGCTGTCTCTGCAATGTTCAAAAGCCTCTTTGAAGTCCAAATCAGTAGAATATAAACTTTTAATTGTTTCTAAGCCAAAGATTTTGTGATCCAGTTGGGACAGCATGGTATATTGTCTAGATAAAGCATCGGCAATAACAATATCTTTACCCTTCTTGTGCTTAATCACATATGGAAATGTCTCTATGAACTCCACCCATTTAGCATGACGTTTATTCAATTTAGCTTGGCTTCAAATGTGCTTTAAAGATTCATGATCAGAGTGGATAACAAACTATTTGGGCCAAAGATAATGTTGCCATGTTTCCAAAATGCGCACCAAAGCATACAACTCCTTATCATAGGTGGAATAATTTAGATTTGGCCCACTCAACTTTTCACTAAAGTAAGCAACGGGTTTACCTTCTTGTAGCAGTACCCCACCAATGCCAATGCCACTAGCATCACATTCTAACTCAAAAGTCTTACCAAAGTTTGAAAGTTAGAGTAGATGGGCACATGTAAGCTTCTCTTTCAGCATGTTGAAAGCATGGTCTTGTGCCAGACCCATTGAAATGCAATACCTTTTTTGTCAACTCATTAAGTGGAGCAGCGATGGTGCTAAAATCCTTCACAAAACGACGATAAAACCCTGCAAGACCAAGAAAGCTCCTCAGCTATGTGATAGTTTGAGGGATTGGCTAGCTCTTGATGGCTTCAATTTTTGCCTCATCCACTTCGATGCCCAGTGGAGTCACAACATAGCCAAGAAAAGAGACATGATCGGTGCAAAAGTGCACTTGGCAAGGTTACCAAATAAACGTGCATCGCGTAAGACAGCAAAAATAGCACGTAAGTGTTCCATGTGATCCTCAAAAGACGTACTACATATCAAGATATCAGCAAAGTATATGACTACAAATTTGCCAATAAAAGCTTGTAAAACCTCATTCATCAAGCGCATGAAAGTGCTAGGTGCATTGGTTAAACCAAAAGGCATCACCAACCACTCATACAAGCCAAACTTGATTTTGAAAGTTGTTTTCCATTCATCTCCCAACTTCATTCTAATTTGGTGGTAACTTGAGCGCAAATCAATTTTAGTGAAAACAATAGAATCACTTAATTCATCAAGCATATCGTCCAATCTAGGAATAGGATGACGATACCGTATCGTGATATTGTTAATAGCTCGACAATCAACACACATGCGCCAAGTACCATCTTTCTTTGGAACCAAAAGAACAGGAACAACACAAGGACTAAGGCTTTCTCGAACGTACCCGTGATCCAAAAGATCTTGGACTTGTCACTAAATTTCCTTAGTCTCATCCGGATTGGTCCAATAAGCAGCACGGTTTGGCAAAGTTGCTCCTGGGATCAAATCAATTTGGTGCTCAATTCCTCGCAAGGGAGGCAGTCCTGGGGGTACCTCAGCTGGAAACACATCTTTATATTCCTGCAAAAAGTTAGTAACAACAGGGGGCAAAGAGGTGGGCATATCATCAAGTGAAAATAAAACTTCTTTGCATATCAAAGCATAGCACAAAGAGTCATGATCTGAAATTTCAGCAAGGTCTGATTTTGTGGCAAGCATAACACCACCCTTTAGCTTTATTCCTGTGGAGCTAGAACTATGTGTGGGTTTGTCTATGCTTGGTGGGTAAACCGTGTGAGGAACCTGCTGATTTGCATATTTTAAAGCTTGTTTCTTCTCATTTTCAGCAAGCTCTCGATCACATTGCACAATTTCAACAGGGGTTAAGGGCAGTAAAGTGATCTTCTTCCCCTTGTGTATGAGTGTTACTTCTACCATGGTGTGTAGCATCTGTATCAAACTCCCAAGGACGTCCAAACAAAAGAGAACATGCTTGCATAGGCACAACATCAAAATCAGCATGATCATGGTAGGAACCAATGGAAAAATGCACCCTCGCAGATTGTGTCACCTTCACCTTACCACAATTGTTAAACCACTGAACATGGTAGGGATGAGGGTGTGCTCGTGTGGTCAAGCCAAGCTTCTTGACCAGATCTGAACTTACCAAGTTGTTGCAGCTTCTACCATCATTTATGACACAAACACGGTAATTATGAACAATGAGAAACATCTAAAATAAATTGTGGTGTTGAAGCCTCTCTTCTTGCTTGATTTGAGCACTCAAAACATGCTGCACAACAATGGTTTTATAATTTGTAGTGGCAGCGGTACCCAAAACTTCGTCTTCCATTTCACCCGTGGCCTCATCATCATCAGGAGCTACAAGATTAGTGGTGAGTGCAATTTCATCCTCAACATCACTAGCACTAACATACCCACCATCGTCGGTTGCAATGTAGGCTCGCTGACTTGGGCAGTCCTTCATGACAAGTCCCATGCCATGGCAATGGTGACACACAATGGGTCTAGCACGTCCCGTGGAAGTGGCCGAAGAAGTGGATTTGGCTGGTGCCTGCAAAACTATAGACTTGCTTACCTCTGGTACATGTGGTGATGAAGATGGCATTAGTGTATGTGTCTGAGCTGAGGATGGGGCAGTTTTGGCTTGCCCCGAAGTGGATCATGGTGTCGAAGAAGTCCCAAAAGTGTTCCTCGCAGTTTGTTGGCGACTCTACAGTTCTTTTTCAGCCAACAAAGCAAGATGGAGCAATTGATTGGTTATATTATAATCCTTATAATCAACAATGTCCTAAATTTCTCGATGTAAACCTGAATGAAATGAACCATTCTATCCTCATCACGTTCCTGTACATCACAATGAAGCATGGTGATTTGTATCTCTTGATAGTAGTCGTTGACAGATTTATTTCCTTGATTTAGTCGTTGCAATTTTTTTTCAAATCACGTTTATATGTTGTGGGAAGGAATCTACCATGCATAGCTTGCTTTAATCTATCCCAAGTGTTAGGTTCCAAACCAGAATTAACAAGCTCGTTCCACCACAAAATAGCATATCCGATGAACTCACAAGTAGCAAGACGAACTCGATGAATTTCAGGAACCATATGGGTGTTAAATTTCTGCTCAACAATCATCTCCTAATCAAGATAAGCATCTCCATCATATGATCCATCAAAAGAAGGGATGACAAACTTAACCTTAGAATAAGGATCAGCTCGACCATTGTTACCTCCCATACCTTGGTGGTGGTGGTTTTGTCGATGTTGGTCACGTCCACCATCGTGTCTATGGCCATCTTGCCCAGCATTGCTAGCATCATCATCCTCGTCATCTCCATGGATGGGCTCTTCGGGCGCCTGCTCAAGATTGTCGACACCAGTGGTAAGGTTAGCAATGCTTGTCTGAATGTCCCGAAGGAGCTGCAATTGGGTATTGTGTTGTTCTCGCAGAATATTGTTGAGTTCATCCTTTGACACGCAATCGCTAAAATCAGTAGGAGCAGCAGCACCTGACATGATTAATTAGTGAACAAAGAACAATAATAAGGGAGTAACCCTATCAACTACGGGGCAGTAGAAGTGGAATCACTCACACTCAAGCACCTTACCACGTGCTTGCAAGTGTTCTTACCAACGTAGCAGGGGCGGTCAACCGGTGGCTGGTTCGTGATAAATCATCGAGCGTGGGCAGATTGCAAGGAAAAATCTATTCAGACAGAGAAAGGTGGAGCTTGGAAGGCTCAATATATAGCAAGGGTTAGCAAATACGTGAACAGAGTTGCAAAGTTGAATAGATATCCAAAGCACAAGTCACGGTTGTTGGTCCTTAACGTGTCCCTAGACCTAGGACAACAAGATAAAAGAAAGGACCAAGGACCAAGCAGCAAACACCAAACACAAAGCTGAATGAACATATTGCTTCTTGTTTTCTTCTTTCTTTTCTTTTCTCTCTTTTCTGTTTTATTTTTTTACCTCTCTCTTTTTTCCACGTCACTTTGTTTCTCCCTTTTTTACCTCTTTTTTCACTCTATTTTTCCTTTTATCTTTGTTTTTTTACACGTTACCAACTAGAGCTCTTGGGAGCTCTCTTTTCTCTAGGGTGGAACCTGATTCTAGTTTTGGAGAACCATCTCTTTCTCTTGAACTCTTCTCAAAACTAAAACATAAGGCACGAAGACAAACACAACATGTGTAACTGCGACACAGGAACAACAAGATAAATATAACCTTGGCAAAGTTTCTTAGAGGATTGCATAAACTAGGCAACCAAGACAAAGCAGTAATAGGATTTGCTAGATGAGCAAGGAGGGCTGTAGTAGCAAGGCGAGTGATACAAGGCAGCTTGCGACCTATCTAGGGCTGAGTGTGGTGAGAGTAAACACAAGGTGGCTTGTGGGGCAAATCGAGTAGTGTGATGGCTCGATGTGTTGTTGGGGTGGTGGAAATGGGATAACGGCACAAAAACAAAGCACGAGCGATTGAACTAAGACCAAGAACACGACTCTAGACCAGCAACAAAAACTCGACCACGGATACAAACTCAACAACACTGTCCTACAGCGGAAAATAAGTGGATTGTTTTTGGCTTTTTTTGTGTGGACTGTAGGTGATGAACACAATATAAAAACTAAAGGAAGAGTGAGATAATACCTAGCTGTAAACCTGACAATTTGATACCAGATAATGGGAACTAAGGCCCGATCTTCCGGTTGGTAGATGATAAGTCGAATTGTGGAGATCATGACGTAGATGATCCAAGGACTCCGACCGAGCAGATCGACTCCCTTACAATCACAACACCACTGCTCCGATGGTTATCAACCGAGCATGAAACCCGGATGACCTCGCCAAGAAGGCTAATCCCTGTAAGCGATCTGAGAACACAAGCAAGAACTGGTAAAGGCAATCTGAAATTACAATTTGGGGAATCACAAACCGAAGTAGCAGCCTAGTTGGTCTGATATAGAGGCGAAATCTCACAAACAAAGTGTGCAGATGCAATCTAAGCAAAACCCAAGTTTTGTAGCAGTACATAGGTGATTTTTATAGTAGAAAACAACTCTCCTAGAAGGCTATGGGTGCAGGTCACCACTTGTGGAAGTGGAAGATCAATTGGCTCTGCTTCCATGCAGTCTATTTAAGTTCTCCTGCATCTTCTGAGCTTCTGCGCAGCTTTTAGTAAATCAACCATAAGTCTTTAGTGGGAAGTCCAAAAGATGCTCTGTTTGTTGGGTTGGAAAGTAGACTTGATAGCCTTTCCAACCATATGTATAGCATGCACCACTAAACTTCACATGTTGGTACAGATTTCTATGTGAAGTTGGAGTACTTGTCATATGAACTCAGTCTTGTGCATGTAAACGTTTGTTGCTTGAGCGTAAATTTGGTATAGAGGTTGAAGTTGGCATGAGCGACAATTGGCTTGATGTAAATGGTGTATCAAGACTTGCGGGAGCTCTTTTGCTTTGCGTAAACCATAGCTCGTTGGATATAAACTGTATAGATCCCATGTTCCTAAGCAGTAAGACATCACAAGACTTTAGTAGCATCCCATCCTCATGAATATTAGTATGTAACATAAGGAACGAACGCACCTCATAATTCAAATGACGTGCACGAGACCTTGTCATTGGTCCTTCTAAAGAATTCGGTGTCGAATTAGTGATAGGGATTGTATCCGATGGAGTGATGTCCTCATCATATATCCTACCCCCATCCGCACAGAATTGGATTTGAATTATCCATATCCGTATGGATATTAAAAGTTCTTCCCAATATCATTAAAATTTGGATTTGGATTCGGGTCAGAGCGGAGAATTATATATCCACACCACTTTCACCCCGTTCCTGATCGAGTTTTTTTACTCACCATAATCCCCCCAACCCCACCCCACAGGCACGTCATTTAATATAAACATAGACATATGCAACGTCCTACTCCACTGGCACATCATTTCTGATTGTTTTGGCTGTCCATTCAGAACTTTGAACTAGCACAATCGAGAATCAAAAAATATTCCTATGGTACGATGATTATAACCTGTCCCAAACAGGGCCTTAGTTTCGTTACGATTACAGTTTTGAACAAGCTATGATATAATACTGCTAGATGTACTTATGATAAGAGAAAGTTATAGAATGGTCAGAGAGCAAAAGCTACAGTATCCACACGTACATCTTTTTGTTTGCTCAACTTACTGGCGTTTGTCCAAAATCTTCGTACCACACCAGAATCTCCAATTTCTCCTAGTGATATGAGATTCTTCTATTGTTTTAGCATTCAACATTTAAGTATAAACTTTATCTACCAAATGTCTCCTAGTGAGGATTCTCATGTGCTATGACTAGTGGTATTATTTTATTAGTATTTAAAAATACTAGGAGAACCCACCATTTTGACAGTGACATGCACACGAAGGAAATGGGAGTAAAAATGGAAATCTCGCGCGCTGGACATGGAAATTAGGATCAAGGTGGAGTGGAGAAAACAGTGGCGTAGCTAGTAGGGTGGTACGGCCAACGTTGGTTGTTGATATGTAGTGTAGATTATACATATTTGTACGTAGTATTAATATAAATAATATAATATTTGTGATATTAAAAAATTACTACCTCTGCCCTCAGATTTTTTAAAACCGAATTTAGAAGCATATAGTGCTCTTTTCAATAAATTTGACTAAATATGAAATTTCGATGTAAGACAACTCTAGAAATTACTAGTTTATTTAGAGACAGAGTATATATATATATATATATATGTGTGTGTGTGTGTGTTAAATTGGATCAATTTACCAAAAATCCTAGATAGGACATGGCGAGAAAATCCAGACGTGGCTAGAGCCAAATACTAAGGCCTTGTTTAGATTGAAGTTAGGAATCAGTATTTGGCACTGTAGCACTTTCGTTTGTATTTGACAATTATTGTCCAATCATGGCCTAACTAGGCTCAAAAGATTCGTCTCGTAATTTACAATCAAACTGTGTAATTAGTTATTTTTTTATCTACATTTAATACTCCATGCATGTATCTAAAGATTTGATGTGATGAAGAGAGTGAAAAAACTTGCAATCTAAACAAGGCCTAAAGAACAATACAGAAGTTCGCCTACTTTTCTATATATATACTTGTATTGAGGAATCTTTGACATGTATACTTTGTTTAATATTTATTACTTGTCTCTGTCGGTAAGCGAACTATGCACTGATGATGAAATTAGGCAAGCTTGCTTGTCTTCCTCCAGACCAACTCAATTTTTTACTGTTGGGACCCGATCGATGGCATTTTATGTTCGTTCCCATGTACAGTATATCACGGTTCTTTTGCCCTACCTTGTCTTAATTAGTCGTCGCTGGTGTGCACGTAAGATGGACATCATACGTACGTCAGATGTGTATATCTGCACGCTCCATTAATTATTACCGCATGTTTAGTTTCTGGCCCCCTTTGGGAAGTCAATGCAAATGCAGGCTATTTCACCGTGCCGTGAGGAGCCTTTTTGCATATAAAGGCGGCTAGCGTTTTTAATTTTTCTCTCCTAGTAGTCCACAACACGCATTCTTTAATCTAACTATATGATACACTAATGATCCGGCCGTCGTTACGTTAATTACCATCCCGTCTCGCCTAGGGCTCTCTCCCCTATAAATAAACCCCAATAGAGTGGCAAGTGATGCGCTATAGCTACTGCTAGACTACGTACTGGCAGCGGTAGCGGTAGAGAAGAGTGGTATAGTGAAGTGGAGACCTTTGTAGCGGGAACTTATGGACTTGTCTAGCATGATCCGGCCGACGCTTCACCGGATCACGTCCACCTTCGCTTCCACCAACAGCTACGGCGGATTCATCTCCCGCGTGCTCAGCTTCACCGGCTCCTTCAACGACCGGACCAGCCTGCTGCAGGAGCACGACGTCGAGCTCTGGCGCCCCACGCAGACGGAGGAGGCCGCCGCCGCTCCTCCTCCTCCGCCGGCAGCACCAGAAGCGGCGGCGCCTGCTGCACCGGCCACGACGACCGCGGCCAGCCACCCGTTCGACATCGAGGCGGGGACAACGACGCCGCTGGCCCCCACCGCCCCCGAAGGACCGGCGGAGGGCCAGGAGGAGCCGGCTGCCACCGAGGTTGACGCGGAGTCGAGGCGCGTGGGCAAGAGCGTCCAGACCGTCTGCCTCTTCGCCGCGTCCGCCTCGCTCGTGCTGTTCGCCAACCTCCCTTCCAGCAACAAGCAGCAGCCCGGCGCCGCGCTGCCGCCGGCGACGTCGGCGTCGGGGCAGGGGCAGCACCCTCTGCTGTACTGCGCCGACATGGCGTTCATCAGCCTCGGCTTCTTCTCGAGCCTGGGCCTGTCCATGTTCTCGATCGTGGCGAGGCCCGGCGGCGAGGCGGCGGTGGCCAGGGTGCAGAAGTGGGGGATGGTGGTGGCCGTGGCGTCCGTGGTCGTGGCCTTCTCGCTGCGCGTGTGCATGATGCCCGCTGCCGCTGCGTAGTTGGAGTGGAGGCCGGCCGCGTGCGCGTGCATGGGGGCATCTCCCTCGCTGCGCCGCGGTGGTGCCGTGCGTGACGCTCGCTGGCTCGATCGACGTACCCGACGCGGCCGCCGCCGGCCGGCCGGCCGTCACTGCGCGGCGGTGCGCGGACCGAGGCTTGGAGCGGTTCGGACGACGACCTGTGGACTTGACCTTGACTTGGGCGGAGGAGGGTGCATTATATATAGGAGTATTTTGGAGCCATCACAATTCTCAGTTAATTCCTGTTTAACGATTTGTGTACAGCATTTGTAAATCCGTGTATGCGTGTGTACATAGAGAATTCACGGCGGCTTGCAGGTCGATCGGCCGCCGACGTGGTGTACAGAAACTCATGTGTTAACTTTACCCCTTTTCCAATTGGATGCACCTCTGATCCGCGCTCTCATCGGCCCTATTCGCTGAATGAATTTAGAGGAATTTATGAGAAAGTGAACAGAATGAACAATATTTTTCATCCACACACAGTAAAATCCGGCTGGTTTTTCAACCAGCCAAACGAGCCCATCGGGACACGTCGATGAAGAAGCCGGCCGGCACACGTCGATTTCGCACATGCATGTTCCCGGAACGGAATATGCCCGGCTCTCCAACCATCGCCATCGGTGCATGCATGCATTTTGTTACGGGTTAGAACATTCGGTGGATTATTCGTGGAAACGTGCGTGCTGTCCTCTCCTAGCTGCTCGCTTCGCCTGTGGTCAAACTTGAAAGCCTGACTAGTACTACGGACTAGTACTACCGAATTGTGGGCGCCAGTGAGCCGTACTATTCACCTATGAAGTTTGGGCCCTTATTACCTACGCCTCCGTTGCTAGACGTTAGTCCGATAACTTTAACTTGATTTATATAAAATACGTGTAACATTTTTATCTCTAAATAAATTTATTAAAAAATTAGATTCAAATATATATCCATTATATTAATTATGTATCATAAATATTAATATTTTTAATATATATTTAGTTAAAGTTGTTTCTCGGGAAGTGAAAACGACGTACATTTAGGAACGGATGGGGTATATATACTGTAGCTAGCTAAGCGAGGGGAAACCACGTGATTAACGGATGCGAAAGGAGTAAAAATATCATCAGCCAGAGTGCAAGGACGACTAGCTAATTAGCTATAGTGCAGGCAGCGATAGATGCTTGCATGGCTCTGCCTTGACCTCCCTTTTGTCTAAGAGCGCACAATGCACGTGGCTGACGTCTATCAGAACCAGACTATCACCTTCTCCAAACAAATCGACTAACCAAGAATCAGTGCTTGGTTACAAGCTCAAATTTCCAATTTGCTACAGTGTCACACTCAGTCTCACACCATGGCCGGAAGCAAGAGCAGGGCTTGCTTTGACGGCGTGCGCGGTGGGCTCGGAACCGATAAGCATGCTGGCCATCCTGTCATGTCGGTGGTTGGCGGCTGGTACCTGTTCGCTTAATCGTATCAGTCATGCTTATCAGCTATGATATAATATTTTTCTCTCACAACAAAATAGCATCAGCCGACTTAAAAACCACAGAAATGATCAAGCGAATAGGGTGTGGCGCGTGAGAGGTCGTGTGCCTCCATGGAACGAAGAGCAGGGTAGACATGCACACAGCACGACAACCACTTCAGAGCTGTCCGCCAGTCTGCTGCAGACGTACGCCGACGCCGACCATTTCACCGTCACCGATCAGTTTAGTAACCCATCCCCGTCGTACGTGCTCGGTGCTCCTAATTTGATTCTGGAGGCTAAAAGTAGGGACCTGTTAAAGTTGCTTTGATAACCTTAAAACATCTTTTGAGTTTTATTAGTTGTCGAAGATATGTGGTGGAATCTATCTGCCGATGAAACCAGTCAGAAAAAAAAATCTATCCATCCAATTTTAGATGAATTGGCTAGCACATATATTTATATTGCATATAGATTATATATTGAAAAAAGAAAAGGAACAGGTAACGGTGAAAAGAAGAACGAGCTGCTGGGCCTCAACTAAAGATTATGGCCCAGCAACAAGCAATGCGCAGCAGGTGGATGTCCCGCCGCGCCCATCTCTAAACCGGTATTGGACACGTCGCCGCCAAATTTCGAGGCCGATGCACAGAGGCGCGGCGCAGCCCACTGCCTGCCTCCCTCTTTCCCTCGTCGCCGATCTGAATATATCGGATGAATCATATTTTATGTAATCTGGATCAGATATGCAGCATAGAAGTTAGATCGAACTTCGATCTCCAAAATATGTCGTTTTCCATACATCAATGAGAAATAGCAACTCTGTAAAAGTATGTTCCTTGTAAATAGCTACAACTCTGCTAACAGAAACCCTACTTCAAATGGGAAAAATTCCTGATACATATCAAACACCAACAACACTAACACCCATGAGAATTCCTGCCACAATAACATCATCTTATTTCCCTCCCATGATCAAATGTTAGCGGACCGGGAACTGCCACAAGAGAAGGCCGCAATTTGCTCCGCCAACCTGGGCAGCCAGCCGCAAGGTGCAATTTCTCCAAAAAAACCTGCCCCCATGTCTGATGAGCCCTTAGTACATGGGACCTTTGTTAAAGTCTGTGGCATTACTATTTTACAACTAGAAACTTTGGTGGATCTCTACAAACCCCTTGCCCACGATTTAGAAAGCAGAAACCTGGCTAAAAATGAGCAGGTTGTCCAGCTGGAGCCACGTCATCCAGGCATTTGCATGCTGATTTAGTTCGGAAAGTTGCTGAGGACAAACAGCACTGCAGGTTAGGGAATCATTGGATCACCAGATGAAACTGTGTGCATATGTGTGTCCCTCCCGTTAGGTTCCATGGGAGAATCCATGCCTGGTGGACCTGAGATTGATAATTTATCAAATATAAGATAAGAGCAGATGCAGGATGTGATCAAAATAGAGGTTACATGTCACTGGCAGAAGTATGTTACCGAATATCGAACCAATGGAAGGCCTTGTTAGAGATGAATTCCTTTGCAGATCTGCATGCATTTATAGTTTCAGTCTTTCAGTTCAGAAGTAACATTAGAGCATAATGTCCATTTAGATGCCATTGACAACTAGGCATGTAAACACTGGTAATTCAATGGAACATTACTAAAGTTCCTGAAACAATGACTGCTTGCAGAATTCAACACACAACTTCTTGATGAGTACCAATGTCATAAGGATTAAGGAGACAAACCTGAAATTTTTATTGCTTTCACTGCATCAAAGTTTTTGTATGTATACCCCACAAAGCTCAGATCTTTGGAGTTTAGCATCATCTGTAGATTTGTTACATAATAGATACATAAGATTGAGAATACAAAGGGAAAAAAAATAGATGTAGATATCTAAGACGAAATTAACATAAATTCTACTAAGACAGGCAGGTGATTTTAAAATTGAGGTAACTGGTGCAAAAAACATTTCTAAATAGCAGCTTATATAACCATCGTTAGGCAACGAATTAATCCTATACCTTACAGCAGTAATACTAGTATGAATACGGATAGTCCAGTGTAAACACTATCCACCTAATTTTCTCATGACAGCTTGTATCAACATGAATAGAGGGTGTGAGACAATCATAATCTGATGAAAAATAAACTCAGGAAAACAGTTACACGGCACACTAGCAAGCTGGAATGCAAAAAAATGATGAACTTTAGAGCTTCAGTGTTTTTTTACGCTAGTTTCTGAATCTGAATGTACATGCATACCTTTCTTGAAGGCCCAGAGCCAGTTTTGGCTGGAGGATTTTCCAACTGCCACAGAGAATAATGAAGTAAGTTGGAGAAACACGATTCATGAGCTAGCAACAAAAATATACAAGAAAGTAAAAAATAGTGCCAAGCTCAGAAAGCAGAAACTTAGGCATCCATACAGTCAAGCAAATATGAACAAAAACATAGTTACAAACATAGCCTCATTCATGTAAATATTTAAATGTTCCTTGAAGGTGGAATAAAATGCAAGAAAATCAATCAAATAATACCAGCGGCCTCTTTCAATTAATTACATGCCATATTCTGAAGGCAATAGTTTGTTGATTGACAAAGTTTACAGTTTGAAGAATCCAAAGCAGGAACAAGAGTAAACCTATCACTGTAGCTTCAGATGGACTTAAGTGTACAATTTAAAGAACTGTAGAGCAGTAAAAAAAATAAAGTGCAAAGTGATTCACTTACTTCCTCAAATTTCATGAAATTTTGTGTATCCAGTTCATCATTTACTTGAGGCTTAAATGCTGCTTCCATTTCATAAAGTTTATCCCATGCAACTCCTCGGAACCAAGGATGTGCCTAATTGTAAAGGAGAACATATAGTAAACATAGCAAGAAAAACAGTAAACAAGACAAGAACTATAGGGTTTTTTTTCTGTGACAGGCGCTACCTTTATTTGATCTGCTCCTGCACTGCCAATCCTGTGGTCAACATCACATAATAACCGGCAAATGAGATCTCTTGCTTCATTTGACAACTTTGCATCCTCAGGAAATTTCAAATGGTTTCTCCAGTGCACAATCTATAAAAATGGGGAAATAGATATCAGTGTAACACTCTAAGAAAAGACAGGATAAGCTTGCAATTATTCATGAGGCTGATGTGCAAGAATGGTAAACATGTTGTATATATCCCTAAAATGGAAGACAACAAAGAAAAACACCACTCAGATTTCTTTATTTTTTTATGAATCATATCTGATTATGAGATCAAAAGAACCATGTCTCTTCTATCATTGGCTATTGGATCTATGCATAAATTTTCAGTTTAGCAGAATGATACAGTGCTGTTTAGTAGTATGCATCAAAATCGATCTTGCATTCATTACATGTTTCCGAGAAACTGCAGAAAACATCATTTATGGCTAAGATTTGCACCTTTGATGAGTTGTCATGATATTAATGGGACTTGATTTCCCTAACGACCCAGCTTGAAGCTGACCTATTGGACACTATCCATAAACTGATTGGGTAGACTAAGCCGTATAAGATGCAGGTATGCAGTGGCTGTAATTAGGTATCACCTCACAGCATGAGCTAAAAATACTAAGGAATAAAGCAGTTTTCTGTGCTAACTTAGCCTTATTTTGATGATAAGCCTTTAAGCTACGCTAAGCCAAATAACATTCAGCAAACTATATTAAGAAGATACAATTATAGAACTGAGCCAAAGAAACACCAATGAAAAACAAACCTTTCGGCATGTAGTTATTGGATCATCGGCGTAAAATGGTGGATACCCAACTAGCATCTCATACATGATCGCGCCCAGAGACCACCTGGGAATAAAACAGAGGACAATAAATACCAGTTATTAAAATTGAAGACACATATAAGCACCTTGACATTAACTTGATTATGTAAACATTATTCCAACAAAGTATACCAATCGCATTCCATTCCATATCCCTTCTTTAGCAGAACCTCTGGAGCAATATAATCCGGTGTCCCAACAGTTGAGAATGCCTGCATAAACATAAATTCAAAGTAAGAAAAACTAATAAGAAGCAATCATGTTGTACATTGTACACAAAGAGTATCAATTCTCTTCCTGGCAAGGATCGCTACAAGATATTATCCAAGCAAAATAAAAATCACAAAGATTGATGCAATCCCCAATAGGTAAACTGTACATATGTATACCAGTTTTCTCCTGTTCATCTGCCAGTGCTGAAGCTGTTCGTGTTGACTTCTCCATCTTCTACCATTTGCTGTATCGGACAAGGAACTATCAATATCCATTGATTCCCTCAAGTTGTCATCACCCATGGGTTCATCTTCATTCAAAGTTGAGAGCTTCGAACAATCAATTGGCTTGCACAGCCCAAAATCTGACAGCTTCATGTGACCATTCTTATCTAGAAGCAAATTATCAGGCTTAATATCTCTGCAACAATAACAAACCAAATATATAGATCAGCAAAATGGTAGAACCACAATACATTAGGTGCCTTTAAACAAAGATATGTAACCTGTGGATGTAGTTATGTTTATGGATGGATTCGATAGCAAGAATTGTCTCAGCAATGTAGAATCGCGCCACATGTTCAGTCAAGGTATCCTCTCTCATGAGAAGGGTCATGATATCACCACCAGGGAGGTACTCCATAATAAGGTAAAGGTACTCGGTGTCTTGGAAAGAATAGTAAAGCTTCACAATGCAGTGACTAGCAACTTCGGCCAACAAGTTTCTTTCAGCTCTAACATGTTCCACCTAATAGAGAAAATAATAAAGAGCTCAATTAATTCAACTATCCAATAATGGATGGCAATTATTTTTTTATGGTCATTTGAAAAACATCAGAATAATTTTGATTTCATCGCAAACAATACAGCAGGGCCTTGATTAATCATTTTTTAAATGGACTCTTGAAAAACATCAAGTGATTCTGATAAAAAGAGATTTCATCGCAAACAAAACAGCAGGGCCTTTAATAGCAAACATCATGTCATGAATGGTTAGATCTCAAGCTAGTAAATTTTCTTTAGCAGAGTGATCTGAAGTATTGTCAAGGCAAATTTCTAAGGATTTTGACAACTATGATGCAGCACTTGATATATGATTTTATTAAACATACTAGAATCGAACAACAATGGCAGGTTCATCTGAGAAACATTTGGTTCATCCAAATAAAATCAAGTGTTCACCTGATCTCAAACAAAGTTCATGGTCACTGAACTAAGATAATGAAAAACATGTAACTAAATGCATAATTCAGAAAAAAAAAATCCTCTGTATGGTAAAATATAGCGACTAAGATCAAGCTCAGCAAAATTGACCACTGCAGTCGGTGTTTCGAATTGCCACCGGCTAGTAAATTTGTATATTGCGCGTCTGACCCGGATGGTGTGCTAAGAGGACACAAGGATTATACTGGTTAGGGCCGAATGCCCCTACGTCCAGTTTCGGGCTGCTCGTGTTACCAGCACTGAGTTTGTAGTAGGAGGTTACAAACTGGCGAGAGAGGGAGGAGCTCCCAAGTCTCTGTGGCTCTATTGCTTGATGTTTCTACTGCTCGATCTATCGGTCGATCGATCTCCCTCTCCGAACGGTGCCCTGCCTTCCCTTTTATAGACCAAGGGGAGAAAACAGGATATCAAAGTCCGAGAAAAGGGAAGAGGGAAAAAAGAAAGAGAAATAAGGCTCCCGGGGGTGTGCCATCCTCCTCTTCGCGTGGGTCCCGCTGACCCTGTAGCTTGTGGTGGCAGCGGCGTCGCACCGGGGTCCTGTTGGCCGCTGCAGCATACGTGCGGGCGTCGTGCGCCGTTCTTGTCTTCCATCCCATCTGAGCGGACGGAATGGTCAAAGGGTCCCCCAGCGAGAGGCCATACTGGGGCTGGTGGTATGCAGTCTTGAGAGACCAGCGTTGGGACGGTGGTCGACAGGAGTTAGCGACTGATCTCGGGCTGTTGATGCGGTGGGCGACGTGAGTCTCCCAGCATGGCCTGATGCGACCGCTAGTCGCATCAGGACGCGCCCGAGACGTGCTCCCGTGCGTGCGCCTCCATGCCGTAGTGGTTGAAGCGGTTCGGGTCCCACCTTGGGGCCACTGCTTTTGTCCGGTAGCAAATCCGAACCCCAGGGAACGGGCGAGGCGGAAATCTCGCCCTGGGGGCCAGGCGAGACGGAATATGACCCTCGGGGGTCGGACGAGGCAGAGCCCTCCCCGTGGGACCGGACAAGGAGCCCGTGCCTAGGGGTCGGACGAGGCGGAAACCTCGTCCTCGGAGTCAGAGCCCACGCCTTGGGGTCGGACGAGGCGGAAACCTCGTCCTCGGAGTCGGACGAGGCGGAAACCTCGTCCTCGGAGTCGGACGAGGCGGAAACCTCGTCCTCGGAGTCGGACGAGGCGTGGCCCGGCCCCTGGGGGTCGGACGAGGCCGTAGTTGCGTCCTTAACCATCGGATGAGCCGACGTGACGCTCATTAATCTTTTGGCTCGGATACCCGGATATAGATATCCGACAAGTGCTTTCAATTTCATGGTTCTCTCACACATCATTTTATAGTTATATCAACAAAAAGAAGTTCAAACAGTTATGAATTAATGCTTTTGATGAGAGAAATTGTGGGATGTGGGTTTTGCTTTCGCAGGAAACTAACCTAAAATGGACGCATCTGTCTGTTGGTTGTCAGAGATAGGATAGAAGTATACTAAATGAAAAGGAACTCGAAGAATAGAAAAGGCACTTTCACATAATTAATATTTTCAATCAGGTATTAGATGAAACATAAACCAGTCAATAGAGCCACTATAACTCCAAAACAGAAATTGAAAATAGCCAGAAATGCAAGCTATCTTACTTGGCCCCTGACAACCATATCAGACTTCTTGAGTTTTTTCATTGCATAAATGTTGCCAGAGGTTTTCTCTCGACACAATCGAACCTGTCATATACATTATGAACAGCACAAAATCTCAGTAATAAGTTATTATAAAGGTAAAAGCAACAGTTGTCACATCTCAAAGAGAACATGTCTTGCCTTCCCTAGAGTTTAAGCATTTATGGACATAGAAAATTAGTGCAACTAACTAAATTCACTGCCATAAATAGGACATAGGTACATGTGGAAAAGTATATGACGAAATTCAGTTTTCTGACCTCTCCAAAAGCACCTCTCCCAATAATAGTGAGCAGCTCAAAGTCATCCACACAAATTTTATGCCTTTTAAGTCGCATGTATTCAGTTTCCTTCCTCTCAAGATCTTTCATTAAATTGATTTGCTGCTCCTTGGGAACTTGAGAAGAAGCTAGCTGTCTCTCCAATCTAAAGCGCCTGCAATGCATTACATTTTGTAAGTGATAAGATGTGAATAAAAGATGCACCTTCTTCAAATAAAGGTCATAAACTCATGATCTCAGGGTATAAAAGGCAAACTGATTACAATAAATTGGAATGTCAAAGGATAAGGCCAACAAATAACAATATCATGATCAAGCACCATAGGTAGTAGGTCATAACTCAATGGCATGCTTAGTATAATAAAAGATCAATGCATGAAAAGTGTGTGCCCATGATACATACTCCCTCCATCTCAGGAAACTTGATGTTTTAGTTTTAGCTCTTGGACAAAAAATTTGGCACATATCAGCTTGGGTTGCAGTCTGCACATGCCTTCATGCATTTCTCTAATGAGGGGCTTATTCATTCATTAGCATGGCTTGGGTAATTTCCGTTGAGCACTAATCTGTCCTAAAATGCTAAAAGATCAAGTTTTTTGGGGCGGAGGTAGTATATATATAGAAAATAATTCTGCTTCATTACATATCCATTTAATGTTCAGGAATGTATTTATACAGCTGGCATCTGATGCATTGTTTCCTTGTCAACAAAAAGGGAAACAGGGATCAACTATTCCCCTAGGTACAAAAAGGAAAGGTAAGCCAAAGCTGGAAATGTTGTGATGTACATTAATTAATGAATGATTGCCAAAAGATAATTTCTAGCATGATTAATAGAACAAGTGTGTTTTAAATAGTATGCATCATCATCCACTGCCTATTAATGGAAAGACCATGAGAATGCCCAATAGTCCACTCTCAGTTCACAAGCAGCAGGAAACATGTTCTAGTTACACCAAAACTATCAGTCTGATAGTGATTTGAAAACCAACACAAACAACTCCGACTACACACTATCAAACAAAAAAACGAGGAAAACAAAAGGGGCACGTCTGACAAACTTTTGTGCCACTTTAGCTCCTCAAGGTCAAAGGCAATCGCAGTACTGCCACATTGTTTTTCCCTCAATTGACCTCGAACAAGCTTCTCGACAACAACGCTCCAGGCATTGTTACGCAGTTAGTCAAACAGCAGGGAGCACTAGAAGCTCAGCGTAACAGCTCTTAGCGCCAAAAAAAAAACTACTACATGCAAGCAATTTGAGCTAATTTTGCCTGATGCATTTAGCAGACACTAAGCATTCAAAAACAACTAGTGCAACAGGCTCTCCGGTCATCCCCAAATTAGCTCAAATTGTAGGACCTCAAATTGCAGGAAGAGGTGTCAATTCCCGAATCTATAACGTTGCACTACACCACAGGCTACTCTAGAACTTGTGAAGTCATGGCCACCAGGCTACTAGCACTAGCACACGGTGCCCTGCATTCCACAAGCAAGCAGCGCAAAGCTGGCGAAATCAGCAGCCCAGACAGGCAAGCTCCAGCGGCGCGAGCTCGGAGACTCCCTCCCACGGGCAACCCCAGCTCAGACCCCCTCGATCGAGCTCGCAGCGCGCGAGATCTAGCCCAGCCGCCCGCCCGCGCGCGAGCAAGCAGCAGCTCCAATTGGCGGCCGTGGCCGGCCGGCCGCGGGCGCGTGCGGGGGGAGATCGGATCAGCAGGGCCGGTACGGTACGGTTACCTCTCCTTGCGCTCCTGGATGTTCTTCGTCTGCGAGCGGTAGTGGTTCTCGATGAACTTCTTCGCGGCGGCGACGCGCTCCATGGTGAGGGTGGACCCCACCGCCTCGGCTGGCGCGTCCGCCCCCGCCTCCCCTTCCCCTTCCTCCGCCACCGCCGCGAGCGGCTCGGCGGCGGGGATCGCCGCGGCGGCCGGCGCGTCCGCCATCTCGCTCTCCATCCCCCGCACACCCCACACCACCCCCTGCACCGCTGGCAGTCCCTCTCTCTCTCTAGCTGTCCCTGTCTCTCTCTCTCTTCCCTCAGCGCAGGCGCAGCGGCTGTGTATTCTCTCTCTCTCCTTTTTGCCCCTCGGTATCTGGGCCTCTCTCTATGGGGGGCGATGATGCTTGTCGCAAATATATACAGCGCAGGATCGCGTTAAACTAATCGGGTTTTTCGTGGGATGTTAGAGGAAATGGGGGAGAGCTAAGCGAGCTCGGTCCACGAATAGAAGAAGGCTGGAGACAGGTGCGCAAGTGGGTAGTACAGTTTCCAGCTGGAGTTATTTTTTTTTCTTTTTTTAGTTTTTGTCTTTGCTTGCGCTGAGCGATCTCTTCTGTCATGTCTGACGGTGTGCTCGTGTGGAGGACGAGCTGTGGCGATCTCAGGAGCCGCACGCGCCTGCGTGCTTTGGAGTTTTCGATCCGATGAATGAATTGCGAATGGACACACATCATGTGCTATGGTTTTCAAAACTATAAATTTTATGCATCTAAACACTTTATTTATATCACTCCAATACTAAAATACTTCATAAAATCGTGATATATAAATTTTTTAAAACTCTAAAAACACTTTGAATCAAACGAGACTTTTAGACTTGGACTTGGAGATTAACAGGATATGGGTTCTGGACCTGAAGCAGCATGGGCCGCACGTGGTCCGTGTCCGGTGGCCTTCCCCGGTTCGCCTCTCAGAGCGTCATCACGTGTCCCGTTCGGCCGCGTCCAAAACTGCACATGGGAAGCCCATGCATTGGCTGATCTCCCAGTAAAAATAATGGCGGTTTTCTTTTGTTTTCCTTTTTCAATGAGTGCGGTGAGAGTGAGTATGTAACTGACGCCCGGATATGTAGTTGCCATGATTATCGTATGATGGAAACCCTCGATTGTTTGCAGCAAGCAAGCAAAAAATGGCGGGATCGATCTCTGATCCTCTTGCAGAAACGGAAAGTGATAATTGTTACGAGCATGCTTCAGTAATTATGTCTTGCTCTATATATCTATCTGTATCTACTTATTATCCTCTTTGCCTGGCCGGCCATGCTGAATCTGGCACGAGCTTGAGAGCACCGGCACCGGTCCGCGATGATGGAGCTCGCCGACGGCGGCCGACGGGGCGCGTACGGGCCAGGTACGGCGCGGCAGATCGATGGCGTGCTGTCGTGTCGGTCGAGGCCACGTCGTTGTCGAACGGGGCCGGCAGCCTGCCTTTTTCATGGCTTCACTTCACGCGCTGCTTCACCTGCAGTCCTGCACGAATTGCTCGGAGCCGGATCCAGTCGGTCGGTCGGTCACCGCTTGCGCTCGGCCATGATCGTACGACGTGGCACGTACTAGTGGCATCGAGGCAACCCAGGCAGCAACCGCCGGCCGGGTTGACTTGCAGGTTCTGATGCTGACCACAACACGTCTGGATCTGCTGCCACCGAGTTCGAGAGAAGTCAAGTGCTGGCCAGGAATCGCAGGGGAATTTCCCAGGTGTTTTTGTTTGCGTTGCGTTGCGTTTTCGACGAGCGACAGGGAGCAACAATTACAAGGAGCCTATCGATAATCATCCCGTTCACTTGACTTATAAGTCGTACTTTTTTAGTCAATAAACAATATTTTTTTCTCACAATAAATCAGCTATAATAGTATTTTTAGTCATGGCTTATCATGCAAGCAAACCGGCAAACGACATCTCCGCTCGCTAGCCGATCCAAACAGTGCAGCACTCGCCACATATAAACTGTACTAGTAGAGTACGAGCAGGCAGTACTGTTTGGTTGCTCGATGGATCCGTATGACGCTGACACTGCGCCATGGCGTCGATCGGCTCAGCCACGGCACACCACACGCGTTCCGCACCAATCGGAGTCGGCGGTCCGGCCTCCGCCTCTCTTAGTTCTCCCGGACAAGGACCGCGCGCCTTGGACGGATCCGGCGCCGGTGTCGTGGGCCGGGCGGCGCCGATGGATATCGATCCATCAGGCAGGCTGGTTCGTCCTTGTCCGATAAGTTCCAGGGCCGCTGCAAGCGTGACGTGCTGGTGAGGGGTGACGAAGTGGTGATGATGATCTTCCAGCACAACGCTCGCTCACTTGATCAAATGACGGGCTCTCGTAGTACAAAGGCCAATCAACGCTGGGGCCTGGGGCTATTTGTCTGTGAAATTCTATACTGTTTTCTAAGAATAATATTTTTTTGATAAAAAAATGATGGGCTCTCGTCGTACAAAGGCCAATCAACCCGGGGGCCTGGGGCTATTTGTCTATGAAATTCTATACTGTTTTTTAAGAATAATAATTTTTTTGGATAACATATGTGATGCTTGGCGCAGCGAGGCTGAGAAGGCCCAATGTTTTCTTCATGGGCCTCCAACGTCAAAAGAGGATCCTTCGCTAGCAGGAAAACACATAAAAGTATGTGCTGAATGCTCAAATTTAGGTTCAAGGTTGTCTACACAAGTTGGGCTGATTTATACTCTTCGATTCAAATTATAAGTCACTTTGATTCTTCGGCACATTAAATATGTCCAAATACATAGCAAATTCAACCTGGTGATTTCAATTGTAGCGATGAGATCTGTCAGTATCGTGCTCATTCCGTGAATCTTCCGAGATCTGGCAACCAAGCTGCGCTCTGCTCGCTTGGCTTATAAGTCATATTTTTTTAGCAAACGAATAATATTTTTCTTTCACAATAAATTAACTAACAGTATTTTCAGTCATGGCTTATCAGCCAAGTGAACAGGGCACTGATTTCATGTGGCCTTGTTATTTTGGTCTGTATCTCAGATTTATGCATGTGAGCATGTCCGCTAGAGGTCACCATGAATTGAGCAATATATGGCCAGTTCAAACGAAACAGCAATTGCTCAGTACTAATGCACTTATTAACCAACACCAGCTTGGGGTCAGTATGGTTGTGCATTTGGAGGACTGCAACAAGAAGAGCATGCATAGTTTTGAGCTTTATTATACCATACTGATGCGGCAAGACCATATTCAGTTACCTCTTGGTGAAGGAGAATGTGATGTAGGAGATTAAATAATATTAGCATTCTCTGGTTACTCTCCCACAGCCTTATCCTGGTCATTTAGAGAATTGCTAATTCAGTGTGGGGAGTTATATGGTGGCATTAGTGAAGGGTATGCTGCTAGCACTTGCAATTATTGCACAATTGATGCTATCACTTACGAATTGCAATAGTAGCAGCAATGGAAGTATCTCTACGGGTGTGAGTACGTATCAGTATCCACACCCACTCTACGGGTAGAGATTTTTCTCTCTTAATATACCCGTGGAAAAAACGGGAGGGTGTCAGCCAGTCAGACTCTGGAACTTGCGGATCAGGTTCGTCTCCTCCCTTTGCGTATATATGCGGTGGGCTATACATGTTGCCGGGCGAGCGTTGACCCTAAGAAGCCTAAATCGTCAGCTGTGTCATGCGAATCGATCTTTCAAGTAAGCATCCCTTCGTCTTCTGATCTTTGCTTCCCCTTTACACCGGTTAAGACCGAACAAAAGGCTAGTTTGCGCGATCGACCCTGTGCTGAACTCTCTCATCCTCAGCGGCAAATCTCCTATAAGCCATGAGGCATGAGCATTGCCTTGATAGATCCAAGCAGCTGCTTATGTGTTAGGTGCTGCAATCACAAGAAATACAGAAGTTGATCTTAAACACCTGCAGATTTAGTTTAAATTGGTTACTAAATCTTTTTTAAAGGGATTCCTAAAATGAGTTAGAGCATTTCCACCAGATTAAACAAATATAATCTCATTTTTTTTCCCACGGGTAGATTTAAAACTAGCAGCAAAGTAGATTTAAAACAAAAAAAAACAGAGCTTCATCACATCCCGAACCTTTTTTTTCAAAAAAAATCTTAATCTCAAAAGTCAAAACCTTCCCTCAATCCCTTACCAAGATTTTTTTCCTCTCACACTGATATTCCGGACCCACAATGCCGAGCTAGGCCGCGTTCTACGCCGGGCGGTCCGCCCCTGCCGCGCCGCCGCCACTGCGCCATCGCGTGGTCGCACCCCACGTCCCACGCCGGTCGCCACCGCGTCGGGCTGAGAAGCGGGCGCCGGGCCTCTCGGCCGCGCACCGGACAGGGGAGCGGGCCTGGCGGGGAGGGCGCCGCTGGGTGTGGTTGTGCGAACCGCGTCGGGCGGGAGAGCTCAACAATTCTTGCATTTTGCTGCCCTTTATCCTGCAGAGCAACAAACGACTATTAACATGGACTTAGCTGTGTTATTTTGTACTTTCGTTTGTTAACTGACTTTAAGATAATCCTCCAGCGCACATTTTCTACCTGCAGGCAGGATTAAAAAGAGGTGTTAGCTGAGTTATTCCTGTAACCATGAGCTTCTCAAAGGCTATTGGAGTCATTAGCAACATCAACGAGTGTGTTAATTTTTTTCAATGGGTTAAATCTGCCATTTCATCTCTGCGCTCACATGTTAGACACGAGAGAAAGCTTCAAGATGGAGTGGCCTTCAACGCCTCAGGGAAACTCTTCCTGCAATGTACGACCTCATTGATCGAGCAGAGTGGAGAAGCCATGAAGTCCATGTAGCCAAGCTTCTTCCAGCTGTGAAGGATGCAGTGTATGATGCTGAAGACATTCTTGATGAGTTCCGATGGTACGAGCTAAAGATGGAAGTGGAGGGCAATGTGATTCAAGCACCTTCCCTGGACTTCTTTAACAGTGTCGTTGAGGGCAGCTTCAACAAGGTGGATGCAATTCAGAAAAGGCTAGGTAATCTCTACAATCAATTGCACAACATGGGTTTGCGTGAAGTAGCACAACGATTTGACAAATGTATCAGGCCAATTACAAGTTCTTCCCCCACCGAGAAATTAATATATTTTGTCGTGATAAAGAACTGAAGGAAGTAATTGCATTAGGCTTTAGATTGCAAGTTTTTTCATTCTCTCTCCATCACATCAAATCTTTGGACACATGTATGGTGTATTAAATATAGATAAAAAAATAACTAATTACACAGTTTGATTGTAAATTACGAGACGAATCTTTTGAGCCTAGTTAGACTATGATTGGACAATAATTGTCAAATACAAACGAAAGTGCTACAGAACCAAATACTAATTCCTAACAACAATCTAAACAAGGCCTTACTTGGTGAATCAATGAATAGTAGCAGAGCTTGTTCTAAACGAAAGAGAACGAGTACTGAAGCTGCTACATCAACAATAGCCAAGTCGATGTTGCTGCCCTCTCTTGATCGAGCCAGCCAGCCCAACAGCTCCACCACCGTCACTGGCCACCGCACCTAGTAGCCCAGCAGCACCGCCTCCATCCCTTGCTTCAATCCCCAGCCCACCCAGCCCACCTATCATCACTTACCGCCGCACCCGCGTTCGCGCGCGCTCAGCCTTGACCGCTGCTCCCATGCGACACAGCTCACGCCTGGCTGCTAAAGCTCCGGCCAACTTCGTTGACTTGACCACCCAGGCGGTCCAACGCAAGGCCCTGCTCAACTCCCTGTCTGGATGCTCAGGCAGCCTCAAAAAATATGTTGCCAAAAAGAACATCCTCTCACGCAACAAGCTGCCGATTGGGGTTGCCGATCCGCGCAAGCTGGTGTCCGCCGTCAACTGGGCTGCAAGAACGTCGGCGTCGTCGGCGTGCAGGACCGACGTCATTGAATGATCGGGGAGGACACGACGCGTGCTTTCGGCGGTTTGCGCTCTCACCCCAACGGCCGGCTGGGGCTTTGAAAAAATGGCGCACCTATCTTTAGTTCTTTGTTCTTTAGGTTGTTTCTTGTTCTTTCTTGTACTCTTGTGTTAGAGTTACGCAAACTTTTGCGGTTTTTTTGCTATTCAAGCGGCGTCCGGTGTTGTCTGCTGATCCATGAATTGAACAATCGGTCTTTCTATATTGTGTCGTGGAATGTACGCAGTCTAGGCGACTCAGACAAGTGCTCAATTGTGCGCAACACATTCTGTGATGCTAAACCATCGATCGTGTGCATTCAAGAAACCAAACTTGCAACCATCGACATTTTCAAAGCGAAATCCTTTCTACCGCTAACTGTCGTCCTCTTATGTCTTCGCCCGATGGATGGCACTAGGGGCGGAATTTTAGCTGCTTGGGATCCGGCACTTTTTTCTCTCGAAATTTTTTTCCTAAAACCACATACTCTGACTACCTCTCTTTCTTGCAATGCCACAAATCTGGATTTCACTATCACAACACCTACGGCCCCTGTGATCACCAGGGCTCCTTACCCTATCTACGGAACCTCAAAGAGCTGATCCCGTTGAACCATGGGCCGTGGATTCTCCTAGGCAATTTCAACCTGGTCAGATGCGCAGCTGACAAGTGTTAGGTTGATCTCCTCCGACTCGGTCCAATGACCGAGTCGGGCCTTGATCCCGCGTCCTGATTGGGGGCGTCCAGTCGAATCAATGGTTGGTGGGCCCCCGTCGCATAGCGCCATAAAAAAAAAAGGAGGTGGGGGCCGGGGCACTAGGTACGAAATTCACTGCCGCCGCCACAATCCTCACCTACAAACCCTAAGCTGATCTAGAGGGGGCGCTGTGAGTGACGGAAAGCGCCACCGCTGCCCTACATCGACACCATGGCCAGCTCCTCCTTCAAGCCTACCGATGGTGATCGGTAACGCCTCCCCACTCTCATCTCTCTCTCTATCTCCCACAATTTTAGTTCATGTTCTAGGGTTTACTATATCCTAAATGCAAGTTTATACCCGCTAGATCTACTGCTAGTCGGTCTTAAGTTCTATCAATGGTATCGGAGCCAACCTAGTGTGTAGATCCAGATCGGAGTAGAAATAAAAAAAAATAAGGAGATGAAAGATTTCGAATTTCTCAAACCCTAACCCTAACCCTAGTAGAAAGGTCGGTGAGGGGAGGGACCTACCAGGGTTTCCCTCACCGCTAGCACTACCGTCGTCGTGCGAGAAGACCGTCGCGCTGGAAGAGAGCCATCGGCTCATCGGCGCTCTGCGGCGCCGCGTACATGTGCGCAGGGCGCAAAGGGCACCACCGCGGAGCCGAGCGCGGCTCCGGCCGCACGCATGCGCCAGCGAAGGGCACCACGGCGTCGCCGCCACCTCCTGCGTTGTGTTCGCCCTTGAGACCTCAGGTGCGGCGGCCATGGTGTGCAAGAAGAGAGAGAAAGGGGATGGACGAAATGGACCTATGGTTTGGGAGACGGCGACCGCGAGAGGTTTTGATCTCGCGAAATCAACGCTCGACCGTCGGATGGTGATGAACGGCTGAGATCGCTTGGGCTCGCTTCGGCCCAGGCGAGATTGGCAAATCCCGACCCAGGCCCAGGTTGCGGCTTGGGCACGGGGGAGGCACCGCGCGCGCGTGCGCAGGGGCCGCTGGGCAGCGCGCAAAGCTGCTGGGCCACGGAGTGTAGACGCGCGCGCAAGCGCCTGGTGGGCCGGGCTGAATGCACAATAAATTCACTGTTTAAGTTTTATTATTTTTTAGAAGCAATTGTGATGAATTTTATCAAGTTTTGATGTTAAATCTGTATCAAAATTTGAACCAACGGGATAATTTTTTTCAGAGAGTAGATGTGTACAGTAAAATGCTTATGAAAAGTAGATAAATTATTTTTTCATGTTTTCGCTGCAAAGTAGATGTTTATTATCTTCTAATTAAATTCGAACCACCGGAATGATTTAATTTGAAGAGTAGTTAATTTTATTCAGTAAATTATGATATTGTTATTTTTCTGACCAACATTGATAATAGCAATATTATAATTTTGTATTTATTAGTTTTTCCATGCATTAATTCTATTTCTGCCTAACGGTGATGTAGAATTATTATAGAATAATGTTGTATATTTTAATTTTGACCAACGTTAAATTAAGGCATGCAATTATTATGTCATATTTTCTCACTATCTCTGACGTTGTTTTCAAGACTCAACCCTATGGCATTCATCTCGCACATTCCGCCTCTTAAAGGGGGCAACTATCATGTATGGCGAGAGAAGTATGAATTAGCACTTGCATTGTCCGAAAATGATCTAGCGCTTACCTCTCCGTGTCCTACTGAGCCAATGGACCGATGAGGGAAGAAAATAAAATTGATGCTGATTTCACTGCTCGGCAGTGAGATCATGTAGAAGTGAGAATGAAATACGATCTTGATCGTAAGAAATGGGACATTTCGAACCACAAGTGCTTGATGGTGGCTAAGTCCACTATTTCAAATGTAATAAGGAGGTCAATCCCAGATTATGACACCCCACTGAGTATCTCAAGAAAGTGGAGAATCAGTTTACTAGCTCTTCAAAGGCATATGCGAGTCCTGATAAAGAAGTTATTCAATGAGAAATACTCTGGTGGAGGAATAAGAGAACACATATTGAAGATGAGCAACACGTCTTCCAAGCTCAAGCCAATGGATTTGGGGCTCAAGGATGAGTTCCTGATTCATTTGGTTTTTGCTTCATTGCCTAAAGAGTATGAAACTTTTGTTGTTAATTACAACATGCAGCCCGACAAATGGGACATTGAGAAGCTCATTGCAATGTGTGTACAAGAAGAGGAGAGGTTTAAAATCTCACATTGTGACTCTGCTAACCATATAAAGGACAATAAAAAGAAGAATTTTAACAAGAATATCAAACCTCAATGGAAAACCCCTCAGAATAACCACCATCAGAAGAACAACAATGCCCAAGTTGACAATGATCAATGCAAATGGTGCAAGAAGTATGGATATTACCAGATGGACTGTCCAGATTTTCTGAAGAGCCTTTTGAAGAGAGGGATTCCATACGGGGAGGACCCTACAAAGAGGACAAAGAAGAATTAAAGTGGCAAATGGAGTTAAAGTTGAAGTTGAAGCCATTGGAGATCTCTCTCTAGAATTAGATGATGGTTTTGTACTTCAGCTTTTAGATATCCTTTATGTACCCTCTTTGCATAGAAATTTGATAAGTGTTTTACGTCTAGACGATGATGGATATGATTGCCATTTTGGTAATGGCAAATGTCAAATTGTGTTTAATAATAAGTGTGTTGGTCTTGCCTTCCGACAAGACAAGCTTTATTTGTTATCATTTTCTGAGAATGTGAATGCTGTGAGCACTGAGAATGAGAATGCCTCCTCGTCTATGAATGCAAGAAATAAATGCAAGAGAGTTCATGATGTATCATCGAAATTATGACATTGTTGTTTAGGCCATATTTCGATAAGAAGAATAGAGTGATTGATTAAGAAATCAATTCTTCCGCCATTAGAATTTTTAGATTTAGAACAATGCATTGATTGCATAAAAGGAAAGTATGTTAAGAAAATAAAGAAAGATGCCAAACGAAGCGTAAAAATTTTAGAAATAATTCACACAGACATATGTGGTCATTTTCCTGTGAAGAGTGTGGATGGGTATGATTCATTTATAACATTCACAGATGATTATTCTCGTTATGGCTATATTTATTCAGTTAAGCAAAGATCAGAAGTATTGGATAAATTTAAGATATTTAAGTTTGAAGTAGAAAATCAGCATAATTTAAAGATTAAGATAGTAAAATCCAACCATGGGGGGGAGTACTACGGTTGACACACCCCATATGGTCAAGTTTGTGGACCTTTTGCAAGATTCTTATAGGAAAATGGCATAGTTGCCCAGTACTCTACACCGGGCGAGCCTCAGCAGAATAAAGTAGCTAAAAGACATAACCGTAGCTTAATGGATATGGTGAGAAGTATTATAAGTTACTCTATCTCTACCGATAAGTTTGTGGATGGAGGCGTTAAAAACCGCCATTCATATTCTTAATCGAGTGCCGAGCAAGTCGGTGCCCAAAACACCATATGAGTTGTGTACAGAAAATGAACCCTCACTTAACTATTTATGTGTGTTGGGTTGTCCAGCTGAGGCTAAAGTCTTTAACTCAAACATAGGGAAGCTAGACTCAAGACAGCCAGTTGCCATTTCATTGGCTATCTAGAAAAATTAAAAGGTTATCGCTTTTATTGTCCTAACAGACATACGAAGTTTGTAGAAATAAGACATGTTGTGTTCTTGGAGGATGATATGGTCAGGGGGAGCATGATAGCGTGAGAAATTAATTATAACACCTCGAGTGTTACGAGCTCGCTAAGCACTAAGATTATGGCCTAAGAAGTAGATCTATAAGTATAGTGAGCTAGTTTAATCAAATGCGATAATGAAAAACCTAATCCCTAGTTATATGGATAAGTTAATAGTTTGACTTAAAAAGTGATTTTTAAAAAGCAATAATAATATAGAACGTGTGTTTGGGGTTTTAATAAAAATTGAAGTACAAGTCGAGTAGATAAAAATACAACTTAGGTTTTGGAAAACAAAGGTTGTTAATTAGTGTTCTTGGAAGCTCAAAAATCAAATTGAAAATTAAAATTAGCCCTTTTCGTTGAATCGGTAAAAAGTTGAAGTTGTGTTGAAAGTACACTTTTTGGTGATTTATAAAATGCAAAATAGTTAAATAACGCCCTAATGTTTTGGTTCTATTGTTTAGTATAAAGTGTGTGCTATGTCGAGAAATGGTTGTTGATAAAGTTTGGTAAAGTTTTGACCATTTAAAAATTCAACCAAAAGTGCTAGGGAGTGTTAGTTCTAACTGGAACTTTGAATTCCTTTTTAGTCTGAAAAGATGATAGACGATGCTACTTCAACATTTAAATATCCATAAGTTCCCTAAACACCAACTCCATGTTTTTGCACCGTCAATTGCATCGAATTGAGCACTTGAGAATGGTGTAGGTCGAGGGGGCGATAGGTGTCACAGTACTCTCGTAGAAATTACCTAACTTCATTAGAACGCACTGCGAATTCAATCTGGTGCTCGTTCACAAACTAGCGTTCAGCATCGTTCACAACCGCTCATTTCACCTACCACGATCTGCTCTTGCCGCGTCCTTGCCATGTTGCCTTATCTGCTGCCTCATGCGCCATTAAGCCAAGACCGAGCTGTTGTCTTCGCCTCTGCTCTCTCTCACTCTCTCGGCCTCTCTCTCTGCTTGCCTCTACCGAGCCGAGTGCACGCCATGGCCGCCGTCGCCGTGCCGCGCCTCCTGCCCGCCCATCGCCAGGCCCACCTCGCGAGAAAGCGCGAGCCCCCATGGCCTCACGCTGGTCTTGCAGTCCCACAACGCTGCCCTCCCATGCTCCTACGCCGACCACGCCGCTACCGTGCTGCCGCGCCGTCGTCGTGCGCCGCGCCTCTCGGCCGACCGGTTTCCGTGCTCGCTGGTGCCACGGACGCTCCCATCGTCAGCCACCGCACGCGCGAGCGCGCCCGAGCCCACGTTGCCCCGCGCAGCTCCACCTCCGCTGTCGTGCCCCGCAGCACCCCGCCATGACCGTTCCCTAAGCCGAGCTGCCGGCTGTAGCCATGGTGCTCGCGGCCAGCCTGCCATGGGCCATCCCTGGCCCGGACACCGAGCCCCTACGACGCTCCCCTCCCTCCCTCACGCTGCTCTGGCTCAGCTCCGCTCTCTCCCCTGACGTTCTCACGCGTGCAGCCGCCATGGCAACCATGAAGCTCGAGCACACCACCGCTCGGCGCCTTCCCACGCTCGACCACCTGCCTCACCTCCTCCGCCTCGCTCTCCTTGGTGTCCCGCGCGTGCTCGTCGGCCTTCGCCGAGCCAGGAGCCACCGATTGTGCCACCACCATCGTGCAGCCACCCGCCGTGGCCACCGCGCTCATGGCCGGGCCACTACCGACTGCGCTCGGCCAAGTGACCACCGTCGGCCACCTCCAGGGCAAGCCATGTCCTACACTGGAGCGGCAGCGTGAGGTTGCCATGCCCCATGACAAACACCACCACCGGTGAGAGCCCCCCATCGGTATGCAGCCGCCCCCTTTCATTGCTTTCTGTTTCAAGGTAGAAGAAGGACTCAAACGTAAATAGAAACTCTTTACCGTGTTCACTTTGCAAAAATGCTAGACTCATAGATTTACAAATAGGGGCTTGGTTAATTTGAAGAAAAGTCAGGGTTGTAGATGTAAAGTGTGGGGGGAGCTGGCTGGGCCTTGCGTCTTGCTCGGCCGTGGGCCTCCGCCATCGCCTAGGCTACTCGCAGGCGCTGGCGTCTGTCCTGCCCTTGCCTTTTTGTGCCCACCATGCTTGGGCACAGGTGCATGCTGGGCTGCAGCATCGCTCTGGGCCGCCACTATCATGGGTTGGCAGCAGATCCCGATGCTGGAGGAAATTTCATTTTTCCTTTTTCTTATTTGCAGAAACATCATAAATCCACCAAAAAGTGTAGAAAATCACAAAAATGCCAAACCAATTTTGTTAAGTTTCTAAAATCATGATCTATCTGATAGGGTATTTCGTTCGCATAGGTTCTGTATGTTTTTAGGGTTGCTCTAATTATTTTAACATGCTTAATATTGTTAAGACATAAACGTGTAGGAATTTCCGTGATAAATCGGTGATAGTGTTAGCTCTAAAAATTTCGTAGTAGGTTAGAGGTGTTATCAGGTGTTCTCGGTAATTTTTGTAGCTATAGAGTAATTAAATTGCTAAGATAGCAAATGAGCCCTAGTTTGAATATATAGTAAATCAAATAAATGAAATAAAGAAACACCTTGGAATTGTATAATTAAAACACTTGTTGAGAAATGACACCTTTCTCGACGATGTTGATATGTAGATTAGTACGTTAGTCATTAGAGCTATCTTGTTAGTTCATAGTATGTACTCTGTTTTAAGAGTTGTTGCCTTGTTAATTAACTGTTGCATCATCTCTACATCGCATTGCATACCATAATAGGGACATCGATGGATCATGGAGTCATCGGGAGTTGCTAGTGAGATGGTACTTTTGGAGATCATGTCGCCAAGATGGAATACTAACTTTTGGTTATATGTTACCTAGGTAAGCCCCGGTGCATAACACCTACTTTTCTACACTTTATATTATGTTTGTGCATTAAGTTTTAAGAAGTTGAATGGAACCCACTTGCATATATGTATCTTTATCCTATGAGTCTTACTAGTATGATAGGATCATGTAGTTTGCTATGCTACAGGACTTCGGTAGAAGTCAAGTGATTGCCTGTCATTCTCAGAGATAGAAAATATATTATTGTTGTTACTATATTATTATCACCTAGAATATATATATATATATATGAATGATAATTGGACACCGGGCGGAATGATACTTTGGATCTGGACTTGGTTTGGCATTCGAGCGAGGCTCGATTGCATTTGTTCCACCTGTGTCGGTTAAGGACTGGCCGTTGCATTGGGTTCTAGGTAGGTCACAGACTTATTATCCTGAACACATATTTGTGTATGGGCATGGGAAGACTCATTGCTCTCTTGTCATGGGTTCCTACTCTTTCTGGACTGACTGATTAGAGGCAGGGATGGTGGAGGTCTAAGCACCGCCCTGAGTCCGGGACTCAGGAGCGGGGGCTTGGAGTCCAAGTTTGGACGGGGACCTGGACCCCGTGACAGGAGGGTAGTGGGTTGGTCCTGCTTGTGCCTGGGGTGCAAGCAGGGCGTGTGTTTCAGGGTACCCCACTAGGCACATTAATTCATGAATCGCTGGCGATCCGGTATGACTTGTCTACAATCTGGCATCGTAGTAAGAACTGGAAGATGAAAGATGGTAAAATGATTATGATTGCTTACCACTTGCTTAAAAGTAGCACATATGCTTACATAGAATGGTTAGTTAATGAACTAATGATGACTGCTAATAAAACTGAATATAAGGACACACATTTAGTAATGCTCCTGCAGATGCAATAAACCCACAAGTCAGATAGCCTTGCATACCCTTGGAGTCTTTTCTTTCCTCCTATCGGGTAAGTCTTGCTGAGTACAATTGAGTACTCAAGGTTTTATTTTCCCCTGTTGTAGGTGATAGGCGGATGCTAGAGCTAACTCTTGTGTGTGGATCCCTCCTGGTGGGCTCAGAGAGGATTCCTTTACGCTGCGATCATAGTTTTTATTTATAACTCTCGCTAAATGTTTTATAAATAGAAGTTTTATAATCTATTGTCATAGTCTATATATCAATGCTTCATCATGTCATGAATAGGTATTTATTTCCACTGTAACTCTGATCACATGTTTATATTCCGCTCTTAAATTAAATTGTTCATAACTCTGATAACATGATCATAACCGCTATTATAAACAATAAATATTATACCTTGATGTTGTATTAAAAGTGATGTAAGAAATGGTTAATAATGATGTAAGCTTTATTCTCTCATTTGTGATCCTGATGGAAAAAATGTGGATTTTCGGGTTCTCCCTTAGAGGTGTGCTTGATGGAACTGCGTAATTTGGTGTCCTCCCTTGAGCACTTAGTATCTAATGGAAGGCAAGTACTCCTGGGAGGCATTAGATTAGGCGGTTCTGCCACATTAATTTTGATGAGAAGCGGGTATACGTGCCCACTCCAATGGTTCAGGAGCCATTTTTCACGCTACCTGTTGTTACTGTACCAACAGTGCATGACACTATAGTAACAACACCTATTATTAGTTCTCTAGTGGCAACAATGAATGAACATGAGGAACATGTCGTTCAGGATCCTATAGAACCCGTTGTTACACATGAGGAAGAGCAACAACAGCCTCATATAGAGCAAGCGTCAACTAACGAGGCCCTAGAAGGTATCAAAGAGTCAGGAAACCAGCCATTCCTGATGACTATGAAGTCTATGAATGTGAAGAATTTCAAATGGATGGTGATCCCACCTCATTTGAAGAAGCCATGAGAAGCGCTCACTCATCAGAGTGGTTTGAAGCCATGCAGGATGAAATAAGATTAATAAATACCAACAGAGTTTGGGACTTAGAAATAATTTCTAAAGAAGCCAAGATTGTAGGCTATAAATGGGTGTACAAAACTAAAATGACTTCAAAGAGAATGTAGAAAGATTTAAAGCATGACTTATGGTGAAAGGCTTCACGTAAAGAGAATGACATATATTATAATGAAACATTTTCTCCAGTCTCATGTAATGATTCTTTTAGAATCATAATGGTGCTTGTAGCACATTACGATTTAGAATTACATCAGATGGATGTAAAGACGGCATTCCTAAACGGGAATTTGGAGGAAAATGTTTACATTGCACAACCAAAAGATTTTGTTGTGGAAGGAAAAGAACGTATGGGATGCCGCTCTGAAGAAATCCATTTACGGATTAAAACAAGCATCAAGACAGTGGTATTTAAAATTTGACAGTAGAATAAGGAAGTTTGGGTTTCAAGAAAATGTAGAGAACAATTGCGTTTATGCAAAGTTCAAGAATGGGAAATACATTTTCTAATCTTGTATGTGGATGACATCTTACTCGCTAGTAGTGATGTTAATCTACTACTAGAAACGAAGAAGTTTTGTCCTCGAACTTTGATATGAAGGATCTCGGTGAAGCTTCGTTCGTTCTAGGAATAGAGATTCACCGAGATAGAAGAAAGAGGGTTTTAAGATTATCAAAAAGCACACTTAGAAAATTTTCTAAAGAAATACAATATGCAAAATTATAAGCCTTCACCTGCTCCTATAGTCAAGGATGATAGATTTAGGGAATTCCAATGTCCCAGGAACCAATATGAGACCGATCAAATGAAAACGGTTTCATATGCTTCAGCTGTCGAAAGTTTACAGTATGCTCAAGTGTGTACACGCCCTGACATAGCGTTTGTTATCGGGTTACTTGGCAGATATCAGAGTAATCCAGGAATAGAATACTAGAGACTGGTAAAAAAGTTTTGTGTTACTTGCAAGGCACAAAAGGCCCCATGCTAATATATAAAAGATCTGATTCCCTACACATAGAGAAGATGATAGAAAGTCCATGTCAGAATATATATTTACTCTCGTAGGAGGAGCTATATCGTGAAAAAGCTCTAAGCAAACTGTCACTGCATCGTCTACGATGTATGCCGAGTTTGTAGCGTGTTATGAGGCCACATGACAGGTGAATTGGCTGAAGAAGTTTATGCCCGGGTTGAAAGTGGTAGATGACATACATAAGACACTCAAGTTATATTGCGATAATAATCCAGCAGTATGTTATGCTCATAACAATAAGTCAAATGGTGCTACCAAACATATTGACATAAAGTATTATGTTATGAAAGACAAAGTCCGAGATCATATAATTAGTCTTGAGCACATAAGTACATAAAAGATGCTCGTGGATCCGCTCACAAAAGGCTTACCACCCAATGTGTTCAGAGAATACTTAGTCGGTATGGGTTTAAGGAAAAACCTATGATTCCTAGACAATAAGGGCCTAAATAAGAATCTGTTTTCTAAAACAAAGAGGTGCATTGTAGTTGTTAATCTAATGACAACTGACCGTGATGATGAGGCACGCTCTATACACTGATCTGTGATGGAATGGGAACAAGATAAAGTAAGTTAAGTTTAAATTATAAGTTGAGATTGATGGGAAGAATGTTAGGTTGATTTTCTCCGACTCGGTCCAACGCGACGAGTCGAGCCTTGATCCCGTGCCCTGATTGGGGCGCCTAACCGAATCAATGGCTAGTGGGCCCCATCACGTAGCGCCATAAAAAGGAGGTGGAGGTCTGGGCACTAGGTACAAGGTTCACTGCCGCCGCCATAATCCCCACCTACAAACCCTAAGCTGATCTAGAGGGGGCGCTGTGAGTAACGGGAAGCGCCACCGCTTCCACCGAGACTCCACTGCTGCCCTACATCGACACCATGGCTAGCTCATCCGCCAAGCCTGCCGATGGTCCCTTCCCACTCTCATCCTCTCTCTCTTTCAGTTTTAGTTCATGTTTTAGGGTTTACTATATCCTAAATATAAGTTTATATCCGCCAGATCTTTTGCTAGTCGGTCTGAAGTTCTATCAACAAGAACAATGGTCAGATTAACTCTACCCTTACCACAGCCTTCAATGACACGCTTCAGGATTTGAACGTGTCAGAGGTAGAGCTCTCTGGTCGCCTTTACACTTGGTCTAACAAGCAGCCGAACCCAATCCATGCAAGGCTCGACCGTGTCTGCACCAATAATGCGCTCAACCTTGCCTTCCCGATGACCAACCTTTCCTCACTGCGAGGCCTACGTCCGATCACACGCCAATTCTACTCTCCCTGTCCACCAACCTCCCCAGAGCCGTCTTCTTCCGTTTTGAAAATCACTGGCTACATAACCAAAACTTCCTTCCCTCGGTCATCACGGCTTGGCAGCAGGCTCCGGTTCGTGCGGATGCGGTTGGGCAGCTAGCCGCTTGCATCAAATCGACAAGAGCAGCAGTGAAGGTTTGGTCTCGGTGTTTCAGGGCACCCATACACCTAATTCATAACTGTCTATTCATAATTCAGTTGTTTGATTACTTTGAAGAGATGAGACTACTGTCCCACGAGGAATTTCAGGTGCGGAGAAAGGCCCAGCAAGCTCTTGAACAGGCTATCAAGGCCAAGGCGACATACTGGAAGCAACGAAGCAAGCATAGAGCCATCCGTGATAGTGACTCCAACACCACCTTCCACCATGCACAGGCAATAACGCCTGCGTCAAAACTTCATCAGAATGGTGCGCGTGGACGGACCAGAGATCGTGAACCATGACGGAAAGACAAATGCCCTGACCGCATACTTCAGATCAATTGTTAGGGTAGCTGGAACCTCTGTGCCTGCTGACTTGGAAAGCTTGTATGAGGGAAGAGCACAACCTAGCAGCAACCTTACTGCAGCCTTCACGGAGACTAAAACGAAGCTTGCGCTGCTGTCAATGAACCGGAACAGCGCGCCTGGCCCGGATGGTTTCGGCCCGGCGTTCTACAAGGCAGCATGGCCAACAGTGAAGGAGCAGATCATGGAGTTCATGGCAGCTTTCCATCGCGGCGATGCCCAGCTTGAGCGTATCAACCGCTCTCACATGGTGCTGATCCCAAAAAAAACCTGGAGCGGTGGACGTTGATGCTTTCAGGCCAATTTGCCTGCAAAACTGCAGCCTCAAGATCCTGTCGAAGGTCCTAACTAGAAGGCTGCAAGAAGACATACCAAACCTCATTGACATCAACCAAACAGGCTTCATCAGGGGTCGGTCAATTGCTGACACTTTTGTCTATGCTGCTGAGCTGATCCAGGTATGTCACAAGAGGAAGAAACCGGCAGTGGTACTCAAACTTGACTTCGCCAAGGCGTTTGACACGGTGAACTGGGAAGGTATGTTCAGAGTTATGCGAGCAAGGAATTTTAGTGAGGTTTGGATCAGGTGGATGCAAGACATCCTAAACACTTCCAAGTCAGCAGTGCTTGTCAATGGCTGCCCAAGGCCATGGATCACTTGCAAAAGGGGCCTGCGTCAGGGGGATCCAATATCCCCATACCTCTTCCTTCTTGTTGCAGAAACATTACAGTGCATGATCAGAGCCTGCGAGAACATCCACCACCCGACTGAGAATGGGCTTCCTTGTGCAGTGCTGCAGTACGCTGACGATACCCTCGTCGTGCTTAAAGGTGATGTTACAGGTGTAACTACTCTCAAAAACATTTTAGACCAGTTCGCCTCGCTGTCCGGTTTACATATGGATGAGCAGGTAGTCACCGATTGTGTTCAAGCCATTGGGTGCAGAAGAGAGGGTTTCCCACAGCCATACTTAGGACTGCCTTTGTCGTTTCACAAGTTACCTCTGTCAGCTTTCACAACTTACATTCAGAAGACAGACAGATACCTCAGCTCCTGGCAGGCTCAATTGCTGAACCCGATGGGCTGGTAAATTATGTTCTTGATAGCCAGCTGGTCTACTTCATGAGCTCTCTACAATTGCCTCCCTCAATAATCCACCAGTTGGACAGAAAGAGAAGGGCTTTCCTGTGGTCTGGAGAGAAGACAGGCAAGTCCTCTCCGGCCAGCTGCCTTGTGGCTTGGACAACGGTTTGTGCCCCAAAAGACCTTGGTGGTCTTGGCATCAAAGACATGGGGACGCAGAACATATGTTTGCTACTGAAACTCCTCCACAAGCTTCACTGCCCGCAATCTTCAGCATGGGCCCAATGGGTGCACGGCCGGGCTTCAATCTCCTCCCTCAAGGGGGACATCCACGGTAAGCACTGGGAGGTGCTGCGGTCACTGCTGCCACTCTATCAAGCGATTACGTCGATACAGCTTGGAGACGGGAAATCGTGCTCCTTTTGGATGGATGTGTGACATGGGGATGAGGCTCTGGCAGACATCTTCCCGGCCTTGTTCAGTCACTGCACCAACAGAGAGGCCACAGTCAGTGAAGTGGTAACTTCTGGGCTGCAACAGGCCCTGGTGCCGAGACTATCTCGAAGAGCAACGCAGGAACTACAGCAGGTTCAAGATGTGCTAGCTGACACCCAACTGCTTGAGACACCAGATCAGCGCGCATCGTCTTTCTGCAAAGGCGCTAATGGGCTGGACAGTGGTGCCATCTATCGTCTGCTTAAAGCTCGCGGCCAACCAAACGATGTCAGATCAGCTTTCGTCTGGCAGAACTCGGCTCCACCGAGAGTTCAGATGTTTATGTGGCTATTGGTTCAGCGAAGAATTCAATGCCGCACGGTGCTGCAGAGGAAACACGTGCTTCAGAGGAAACACGTGCTTCAGGAATGCATCTGTAGATATGCCACGAAGAAGATGAGACCCCGGAACACATAATCAGTGGCTGTGTACTCGGAAAACAGTTCTGGCAAAAACTCAACATGAACTCGATGCTAGGGCAAGATACAGGAAACTTACACACCCTGACACGGCAGGGAGGAGTGCCAACAGAAGAATTTTCAGCTTTCATTGCCTTGTCATGCTGGCAACTTTGGAAAGCAAGAAATGCAGCAGTATTCAGAAACGAAACACTATGCATCACACAGGTGTTTGGGGCATGCAAAGCAGCTGCTGAGCAATGGCGGTTCAGATTCAAGAAGAAGAAAAAGCACATTGCTGATCAATGGTGTCAAATATTTGAAATGGCAAGACAGAGCTAGCGCTAGTGCCGGCACTTCATGCTTTATTCCTTTTATCCAACTCAGTTTAACATCACCATCTGTGTGATGATGTAAACAACGTCAAAATGTACATTATCCAAGGGGCCGTTTCGGGCCAATATATATAAAATCAGGTCAAGTTAGTGTGCTAGACAATTTTAAGCCAAGGAGTTTTGCCAATAGTTGGAATTGGGGGTGTAGGAAAAACTACTTTGGTCCACCATATCTGCAAGCATCCACAGGTCGCATCTCGCTTTGACAAGAGATTAACTAAAGAGGCCATACATTCTTTAACCGACAAAGAGGTAACAACTGATAATTTGAATGCTCTTCAGCAATCTCTTGCTTCTGAACTGAATCAAAGTGTTAGCCCTCGGATAACCGGCTCAGGTGAGTTGACTACTCACCAGTCTTGCCGAGCACCCGCTAGTGTTGCCAAGCATCCACTAGCTGTGCCGACCACGAACAAGCGTTGTCCGATCACACACACTCTGGTTTTGTTAGCCCTCGGATCACCGGCTCAGGTGAGTTAACCACTCACCAGTCTTGCTGAGCACCCGCTATTGTTGCCGAGCACCCACTAGCTGTGCCGACCACGAACAAGCGTTGTCTGATCACACACACTATGGCTAAGGTAGAAGAAAAGGGAGAACAGAGCATACACACACAGTCAGAGACACCAGCGTTGGTCGGAGCCCTGTATAGGAGATGGCAAATCTGAATTCTCTTTGTTGAGTTGCAGTGGCAAACTATATATATAACTCTATCCATCTAGTCCTAGTACAGTTCGCTGCCCGGTTTTGCAAGCAGGTAGCTGATTGTGACTAGATAACACAAGGCAAGACGACCTGCGCCTATCCAGACGCATGTGGCTGCAATGCGGCATGTGAGTCGTCGTCGCGTCGAAGCCGCCTCTGGAGCGACAGCTCTGAGTTTACCACATCGGAGAGAGCTTTTTTGCAATGGCGCCGCCTTCCCTTGTTGTGTGTTCACACAAGAAAGCGATGTGAGATTATCTAACAATTCTTCCCTAATCCTACCGCTATCCCTTATACCCCTTCCATGCCGATCATCTCCTTCGGCTCCGTTAGTCGAAGACGTCCGAGCCGCTTGGTGAGGACGCCACACGAAGGTTGTCGACTCCGGCCAGCTTTTGGCGAACTCGATGACGATCGCCATCCATCGACACGATCCACGAGGAAGTGGAACTTCACGTCGATGTGTTTACTCGATCGTGCAAAACCGGATTCTTCGCGAGGGCGATGGCGGGCTGGTTGTCACCATCGTCTTTGGTGGGTGAGCTTCACACCGGTTAGCTTCGCCCGGCGTAACTTTTGCAGGCCCACACAACTTGGCACGCCGCTATGGCGCCGCTCGATCAGCGCGCTCGCCTCGCCGCACGTGAATAGCGCCACCACCTTAAAGCTCGCAGCCAACCACGATGTGACCATGAAATTGGAGCCGACCCGAGGAAGACGAGTACGTCAGAGGTGCTCCGTCGTCCGTCGATGTCCCCCGCCATGTCTACATCGCTGAACACAGTGAGCTACAGCCTACTCCCGCCGGTTTTGGGAAAGATGATCCACTGATCCACCGTCCCCTTGACGTAGCGCAGTAGCCGCTTCACTGCAGCCCAGTGATCCTCTCTGGGATCCTCCATGAAACGACTGACGTTGCCCACGGCGAACGCAATGCCCAGCCTCGTGTGGACTAGGTAGCGTAGACCGCCGACGATGCTCCAGTAGAGTGTTGCATCCACCTTCGCCGCGGTGCTGGCCTTTGTCAACTTCAGCCGCTCCTCCATCGGAATCACGCATGGGCTTGCACTCAGCCATGCCGCTCCGCTCCAACAGCTTCGAGGCATACGCGCTCTGACCGAGCATGAGTTCCTCCTTCCCCTATCTCATCTCGATGTCGAGGTAGTAGGAGAGTGCGCTGAGATCGCTCATTCGAAAATGAGCCGCCATCTCGCGCTTGAAGCTGTTGATGTCCTTCGTGCGCGCGTTGGTGACGATCAAGTCGTCCACATACACGCCGCCGACGAGCTCCTCCTTCCCCCTTCACTGCATGTAGAGCGCATGCTCGGTTGCACACCGTTGGAACCCAAGCTCGCCCAGCGTGGCATCAAGCTTGGCGTTCCACGCTCGTGGGGTCTGCCGCAGCCCGTAGAGCGCTTTATGCAGTCAGAGCACCCTGTGCTCCTCTTCCTTGACGGCGAAACCCGAAGGTTGTCTGACGAAGACCGTCTCCGCCAGCTCACCATTGAGGAAGGCCGATTTAACATCCAGGTGATGGACGCGCCAATCCTTTGCTGCTACCAAAGCTAGTAGCAAACGGACAGACTCCATGCGCGCTACTGGCACAAAGATTTCCTCGAAGTCGATGCCCTCACGCTGAACAAAGCCTCGGGCGACGAGGCGCGCCTTATGTTTGACAATGGCGCCGAGCTCGTTCCACTTGACCTTGTACACCCACTTCAAGCTGACCGAACGCCATCCTGGGGGTGGATCAACGAGCCGCAAAGTCTCATTTTCCTCCATCGACTTCATCTCTCTAGCTAGTAGCGCATCACCATCTCGTCCGTCAGCGATTTCCATCACGCCGCCGAAGCGCTGACGTGAGTGGTTCCTCCGATGGTGACGACGGCGCAGTCTCCGGGAAATCATGGCGGCCTACCCAGGGCACCGAGGGCCTGTGCCACCGACGATGTCGTCCAGCCTACGAAACCGCACCTCCTCACCTTCGTGGAAGGCATCCACGAACTCAGTGATGTCACTTGGAGGTGAGGCGAACTCGATCAGTGTTGATGGAGTTCTCTGTTCCGCCGAAATGCTTGGCACCCTGGTTGCAGTGCTCGGCACTACTTCTGGACAGCTCATCATAACTCCTGCAGTGTTCGGCCACACTGTAGGAGTGCTCAGCCTCAGTCTTGGAGTGGTCGGCACCACTGCAAGACCTCTTGGCTCCGCCATGGGAGTGCTCCGCACCCATCCTAGAGTGGCCACCAGCACTGCAGAACCTCCCGGCACCACTCCTGGCGTGCTCGGCATCACTCCAGGATGAGCCTCAGCCTTCTTCTCCTACTTATGATTTGGGCACTCCCGTGCCCAATGGCCCGTCTTCCGCGAGTCGGCGTTAAGCGTTGGGGTCGACCGCTTCTTCTTCTCCGAAGAAGCCTTTGTCCTGGCGCTTGCCGCCATCGCCGCGCTTGCCATACCGTCACTCTCCCGGCCTCCGATCGCTGCGAGGAGGCTGCCTTCCGGAGTTCCTCCGAGCAGCAGCCCTCCTCCTCTGCCATCGCAATTTGCGTGCATCGCCCTTCTTCTCTGCTCGCTTCTCGCTCTAGCGCTCGATGTGCCCCACCACCCTTGAGATGGCTGTCACATCCTCAATAGTGAGTGTGGACAAGTCCCGTCTTCGCATCGCTCTCTATGAAGAGAGCGATCTGGATGTATTTGGCTGGCACGGAGTGGAGGTACTTGGAGACCGCCTCCTCCTCATCGATGGTGACGCCGTGGCTCTTCAGCTTGCTGATGAGCGTCTGCAGGCGGAGGGAGAAGTCCTCCACCGTTTTACCATCCTTGAACTTGAGGTTGGCGTACTCTCGCCCGAAGCTGGGCCTTGTCGCGCTTTCTTTTTGCGCTGGTCGGAACCGACGCGCATCGCCGCAATAGCCTCCACGCCTTCTTAGCGAGCTTTTTCGCTCTCAACTCAGCTCTCTCCACCGGATGGCCGCACATCCTCAATAGTGAGGGTGGATAAGTCCAAGATCGCTCTATGGAGAGAGCGATGATGATAGCCTCCAACAATGATATGTCATCTTACTCATTGTCGGTGCCCTTGTCAACAGCATTCCAGAGCCGTCGGGCTCTGAGATTGACTTTCATGGTCACCGACCACTCTCCATAGTTGGTGCGAGTCGGCGCCGGCCAGCCGAAGCTTGGTTCATGGTCACCGACCTTCCACACCGCGGCGAACAACGACCTCCGGTCATGGTCGGGCGACCACCGGCATGGCGGTGCCCAAGAGTGCCACTACTGTCGCCCATCTCCGAACCGTTCATCATCGCCAGCGGTTAGTCTGGCGACGGCGGTTGTACGGCTCCGATACCACTTGTTAGCCCTTGGATCACCGGCTCAGGTGAGTTGACCACTCGCCAGTCTTGTCGAGCACCCACTAGCTGTGCCGACCATGAACAAGCGTTGTTCGATCACACACACTATGGCTAAAGTAGAAGAAGAGGGAGAACAGAGCATACACACACAGCCAGAGACACTAGTGTTGGCCGGAGCCATGTATAGGAGATGACAAATCTGAACTCTCTTTGTTGAGTTGCAGTGGCAAACTATATATACAACTCTATCCATGTAGTCCTAATACAGCTGCCCTGCTGCAACAATGACTAGATAACACAGCAGGACTGACTTCTACGCCTATCCCTACATGTGGCTATAGTGCGGCAGGTGAGCCGTTCGGCGCCTGCCTCTGCTGTGGCTACAGTACCACAGCAGGTAGCCTTTTTGACGCCGTCTTCCCTTGTTGTGTGTTCACACAAGAAAGCAGTAGATTATCTAACAAAAAAAAAAAGAACATTTTTAATGGTCCTTGATGACATGTGGGAAGATGCCTTAAAGGAAAATGGGCAGCGCTGGCAAAGATTTTGTGCACCTCTAACAAATGTACTTCAAGGAAGTATTTTGTTGGTGACAACCAGATCAGCCATGGTCGCAGAGAGTGTGCACACACTGGAGCCATTTCAGTTGGAGTGTTTGAAGGACGATGTTTCTTGGGATTTTTTCAAATATTGCATTTTCGGGCATGAGGTTTCTCATTATGATCCTGATCTAGAACATATTGGTAGAAGCATACTTCCCAAGTTGAAGGGATCTCCTTTAGCTGCCAAAACGCTTGGACGCCTCTTAGCAATGAGCTACGATAGCACACATTGGAATAATATACTAAACAGTGAACTGTGGGAGCTTAGACAAGACGATACAGATATTTTACCAGCTCTTCGGTTGAGCTACATTTATTTGCCATTTCATTTGAAGAAATGCTTCTCATTCTGTGCTGTCTACCCCAAAGATTACAAATTCATAATGGAAAGTCTATCAGAAATTTGGGTAGCTGAAGGCTTTGTTGCACCTCAAGGTAACATTCCACTTCAAAGTATTGGTTGTCAGTTCTTTGAGGACCTCATAAACCGGTCCTTCTTTCAGAATCTTCATGATGGTACATATGTAATACATGACTTGATGCATGACATGGCACAACTAGTCTCAATGGATGAATGCTTCTGCGTACACAACACAAGTGACATTAAAAAAATTCCAGAAAATATTCGCCATTTGTCAATACGAAATGACGTAGATGTTGACTGCCCTAACTTACTGAGAATATGCAAACACAAAAGGCTACGGACCTTACTTTGCTACAAGAGTTTGATGGATAGGGATGCTATCATTAACCATTGGTGTAGTGAACTTTGTTGCATGCGAGTGCTTTTTTGTGCGTCTGTCGGCTCTGTGTGGGAACTACCAGAGACTATTGGCAACATGAAGCATCTTCGGTATCTTGCTATCTCTGGATATTTTATTCTGGAAGAACAAATTCCATCTGGAATATCTGGAGATAATATTATTGTTAAGAGGCTTCCTATTATTGTTAAGCTTCCTTCTGCATTATGTTGCCTGTATAATTTGCAGATATTATATGCAGGGGGGTGCAAGTTTGAATGCTTGCCCAGTGATATTAGCAAATTGATTAATCTACAGAAATTTGAATCATTGGCACTAAAATATCATCGAGGACATACAACGCATGTTGATGCAGCTGCAGCTAAGTTGATAAAGAACTTCAACTATTTTCTTGAAGATTTGGTCATTTGCAATATTGGAGAGATAAACAAGCAGGATAATGCAGCAGAATCTGAACTGAAGAATAAGGAACATCTTAACCGTCTCAGCTTGCAATGGTCTCAGTTTTCTCCAGAGCACAATGCGGTAGAAGTGCTTCAAGCTCTATATTCTCCAACAAATCTGAAAGATCTGGGTCTTGAGGGTTATCCATGTGAATATCTTCCTAGCTGGTTTCATCCACTCAAAATGCCAAAGTTGGCATCACTCCAGTTTGGTATTTGCAATGGTTTCGAGAGTATTTCATTTCCCAACAACAATGGCAGGCTAGGTGGCATTATTTTCTCATCCCTAGAACACATAATCATTAAAGGATGCCAAAACTTATCAAGCCTCGAGCATTGTCTGCATCCGTCTTATGTGCCTGCAGTCAGAAAAATAGTAATTGCAGATTGCAAAAGGCTAGTGTCATTGCCAATTGAAAGATTCGGAGATTTTCATCGCCTTGAAGAACTGAAGGTATCCAATTGTCGTCGTCCCTCAAGACTTGAGCTGGCAAGAGCGGGGAATCTCGGATACAGTATTGAGTCCTGCTCTCTCTCCTACATGCATTTGTCATCTTCATGTTTGATGTCGATGCAAATAGAATTGTGGATTCTTCCAGCTCTACGGGTGCTCACGATCACAAAGTATGACTCTCTTACATTTACTGAAGGGTCTGAACCAAGATTTAGACCATTCTCGTCCCTTACTGGGCTAACCATTTCCTATTGCAAGAAATTGCAAAACATTGATGACCTTGTAACAAATGAATGTCTCCCTGCCATCGAGAGGATCCATATTGGCAGCTGCCCAGAGTTACGGTCCGTGCCCAGTGAAAGATTTGGGGGTTTTACATCTTTAAGGGATCTGAACATTTGGGACTGTCCACATGTTACCTGGGAAAGAGGCATGGTGTTGCCATCGTCTCTCCAAATGCTGTCTCTACAGAACTGTGGGGATTTTTCTGCCGGGTTTCCCAGCTGCCTAGAGAATCTCAGCTCCCTACAGTCACTTCAGATTTCTTCATGTGAGCGCATCGCATACTTTCCAGGTGGCTTGTGGAGCGATAATCTCCCATTACTCCAGGAATTGTGGATTCAGAGCTGTCCAGACCTTGTGTCCATTGGTGGACCAGATGCGATTGCGAGCATCAGGAAGGTTAGAATTGGGGCCTGCCCTAAGTTGACGGAACTCAAGCAGCCTCTGAGGAAAGGCGACTTCTAGCTTTCGTGAGTGGACAGTGGGCACTGCTCTTCAGTCATCGTTTATTGTACGTGTGTGTGTAACACTAGTTTTTCCCTTCCTGGTTCATGTTTTAGGCCCCGTTCGGCAGCTGGGGATCGAATGCAGGAACTGAATCAATCCAGGCCAGAAATTAGATGATCCCCTTGCTGTCACTCATTCCCTAGGAAGGTTTAATTCCCTAACAGAACCAATCCCCTTGCTCCTATTTGTTGTTCGGTTAGCCAGGGATGAATCCAGGGCTGAGAATCTGATAGCATGTATACATATCCAGACGTTTAACTGATAAAAGTGTATCAGAGGCAACTGCAAGTCTGCAACCAGCGTAAATTCAAGTGATAAGGAATACAAAAGTGCATCAGCAGCAACACTCTTACAACAGTTACAATCGATAGTTCCCTTGAAGAATTTACGATCCATATCACTGATCATCTAACAAACAAAAATCAATGTATTGAAACTTTGAAAGGGGTCTTCTACTTGCTGTATCTTGTAGTAATCTCTTGTTCAGTCTGCACTTCATCAAGGACTGAATGAACACTGCCGCGTCTATCTACTAAAAAAATAGCTAAGTAGGCCTTGCCTACTATATAGATGAGTTGTGCTCTTCTAAATAGTACAGTCCTTGTTGACAAGTGATCAAGGATTTACAATGAGTTGAGTATCCAAATATGCTTCAAACTGTTGCAATATACTTATACGATAAGCCAGGTAGCAATAGATACACACATGCACAAGACATCTGAGTATCTTCTGGAGCTGGTACCGGATCCCAAGAAGACGGAGGTTCACCTTCCCCAACTCTAAATGGTGGTGGAGAGATCTACAAGTAAAAAGAAACCATTTGGCAAATCAAGACATCTTCTAGATAATAATAAAGTAACAAGAAACCATCTCGTGAAACTGAACTAGCTAGCTCTGAACAAACACCACAAAAGATTCAGTAACTAAACCCACCATTATATCCGAGTAATTCTAGTGAGATCATTGAAAACTTGATACAAGGACACTACTGCATACAGGAACAGTTCTTATAGCAGTCAAAACAATAATAAGAAAACCTGATGATGAAAGCACGTAAAGAAACAACTACTCTGCTGCTACTGTAACCGGCCACTGAACTACTGCTTCTGTCAGCACACAAGTAAAAGCACTGACAACATCCACTGAACTCAGCAAGCAAACAACAGAGCAACAAAGAATTTAGCAAAGCACACTGCAGGTCAAACAAGAGATAAGATATTTAACTAAATCACTTTGCATAGGCTAAACTATTATCACTACCAGGTCTGTCAAATATTTGCTTTCATCACTACTTGAAGAGTAAAATGTGCAAGAGTCAAATGACATCACTATTTGAGGTTAAAAAACACCCAGTAAATTAGATGCATCAAATTTCTGAGCCAAATCAGAGTTGATTACTCCATCACCATGCAGAGATAGGTCAGGACAACCAACGCTGAAATAGCTGCTAATTGCCACATGAACTTATCTCCCCAGTACACTGAAAATTGAAAATAATGGCAAGCTCTGGCTCTGCAAAGTGCTTGGGAAAACAAGCTAGTATGGTAGGAGTAGAAAATAGATACAGTATAACCGAGCAACGGAATCTCAAAGTGCTTAGGAAAAGAAGCTAGTAAGCTCTGGCTCTCCCCAGTACACTGAATATTTGGCTTATGCTGATGCTTATGTTGAAATGTTGTGAGAGAAAACAACATTTTATGGCTGAAAAGTAGCTTAAGCGAATAGGGCGAATCTCATGAACTTGGACAACGACACGTAATACAGTAGTAATGATTCCCAAATAGCAGTGTAGTGTGCCTCGCCGTCGCTGGCCAGCCAGGAAAGTTGCGAGCTGGTTCTTATTAATCGAAATACTAGCAACAAGAAAAGGAACAAACACAAGACGGGGCAGGAGAAGCACCTGTAGGCGTAGTCTAGCAGCAACAGGGGATTGGATATTCCGAGGAAAAGGGCCAAAACCCTAGCGCCCGAGCGACGGATCGAGCGACGAATCTAGCGAGCATCTACTGACGGATCGAGCGCAGGCAAGCAAGAACCCTAGCGCCCGAGGGAGAGAAGAGGGCAAGGAAGACGAGGACGCTGCGTTACCGGCGAGAAGGCGGTGGAGAGCGCGGACGTTCGATGGGATGCGGTCACCGTCGCCTCATGCCGCGCCGTCGCGTCCCCGCGATGCGCCGTCGCCTTGTGCCGCTCGCGTCGCCACGCCAGGAGGTTCCGGACCTACGAGGGTACGTCTCCATTCGGCCAAAAAGGGAAAAAAAGGCCCGGATTGACCCATTTTTATTCCGGGCCGTATATAACCGAATGACCAATCCTAGCCCAACCTAATTTCAAACCGGGCCATGTCAATCTGGGCTGGTCAGGTCGCGTTCCGGGCCGTTCCGGGCCAAAACGAACGAAGGCCTCGGATTGGGCGATATACACAGATCACTTCGAGGGGCCGCGGTGCCCGGCCATGTAAACGAGCATAGTATCTACATATCAAGTTCCGACTCTTTAGTGTTTATTTAGCTTGTTGACTGTTTGTTGCAACAGGAGCTAAAAGTTTTACGATATGTCTAATCTTGTTTGAGGATATTTTCAAGTCAAAATGCCAACTGATGCAGTTGGTCTAGCGCTCCTGCGGCATCCTGCCGGCCAGGGATCGAGCCCCTCGGGGGCAATTTATGCCGGTCGGAGGGAAAAAAATCCCTCGCTTGCCCGACGTTTCGCAAAGCACAGGTTGCGGACCGGCCCACTTACAGGGTTATGGTCCCATGTGTGCGGGCGGGATAGGGGTTCAGGGGTTTTTCTCGACCTGCGTGAGAGGTCTTCTTCTTAAAACGCAAAACTCCGAGGTTGTCTAGCCGTCCGAGGGTCGAGTTTTTTTATTTTCAAGTCAAAATCAAGATTACGCGTTGTTATACACATCTTTCATTGGCGCGTTTTAAGAATTTCTTCGGAACCATGCGACATGTTTCAAGAAATTCTTCCTGATCAAACAGGATTAACACAATTAGATTCTTCTCCCTTTTATAGCTAAATCTTTCTTGGGATGTAATGTCGTAACCAAATAGCATTTGGTCCACAGAAAATAAAGAACAGGTAATGCAAGTTACAGTCCAGAATTTGGACAAGATGTAGTCCAATTGAATGAACCAGATCACGAGTTACTTCTCCACACCGTCGGCCACGGGCCACCTAGCTTCGGTGTCCCTGGCTCCCCACCACTACTCCTCTGGGACTCGGCGAGCAGATCGCACGTACTCCAACACCACCTGGCAGCGCAGTCAGTTCGTTTGATTCTTGGACGGGAAAGCGGGGAGATTCTCGGTCAGAGAGCGCACAAGCAGATTGGGGTATCGTTCGGGCAGGGCAAGGAGCCAGCCAACGAGCAGCCGTCGTGTTCTCGGTGTAGTTTCCACGCTCCGTTTTTCATTAGGAGGATAAAAGTTTCCGAAACATAAGAACGCGATCACAATGACGAGGGTCCATTGTGAACGTTGACGAGACACCTAGCTACTGGGTTACAAGTATGTTGATTACATGATGCCTGTAATTTGCGACCAAAGCGTGCACGCAGCGGCGAGCGGTTTGAAGCCAGCGGCCACCCAGTCCTCCGCCTCCGTGACCACCACCCTGAACAGCCCGGGCGGTCCCAGTGCCGATGTCGCAAACGTTCTGTTGTTCCTCTCGTTCCATAGATTCCAACATACCAGCAGCATCAAGGAGTCGAAAGCTGACCGCGCGGACTAGTCGATCCTTTGCCGTTGCCTCAGCCACCATGAGGCGATTTCTTCAGCATCTTCACGAACGAGCGCGGACAGTCCCACCGGCGCCAGAAGGGAGAACCAGAGTTCCCGTGCGACCACACAACCCAGAAACATGTGTTCACCGGTCTCAGGCGCTTGGCCACAGATAGCACATGCATCATCGTCTTGAAGGCCATATCTTTTGCGGCGCTCCGCAGTCCACAAACGTCGGTGTAGCGCGAGCCAGAAGAAGAATTTGACCCGCGGCGATGGCTTGGTTTTCCAGAGTTCGGCCGCACCGAGCAGCGACGTGCATCCGTTGATGGAGGCCCGGTAAGAAGAAGAGGCGGAGTATTTGCCATCTGGTGACCACTTCCAAACGAAACGGTCTGCCTGCATCGAGTCGAGCACGACGCCGCGAAGTAGTCCCCAGACCCGCAGGTACTGGCAGAGCCCCTGTGTCATGGACGCACCCACGATGTCTCTCGCCCAGCGGTTTTGGAAGAGTCCGTCTTTCACTGACCTCTTCCTGGCGGCCCTGGAGATGGCCGCGAACAAGTTCGGAGCGAAGCGACACAACGGGCCAACCTGCGACCAGTTATGTGTCCAAAGCTTGGAGGACGATTGCGATTTATTGTATCCCAAATGTTGTGTGTAGGGCGTCATAAGCCTGCGTACAAGCCCAATAGATATTTCCGCGTTCGTCACTTTCGTTGCTCCTACCGCCTGCTCCTGCTCACCGCCCGTCCAGCTCCTCATTCTCCTGTTTCGCGCGTCCGCCCTGCCACTCCGGCTGCTGCTCCTGCTCCACCGCCCCACCCTGCTGCTCCTGCTCCGCTGCCAGCCCCGTCCGACAACGCCGACAGGCACCGCTAGTGCAAGTAGAAGGGCCGGGGCCTGGCGGCAGGCGCGGAAGCCCTCCGGCCTCGCCTCCTGCGACGACTGCGGCGCGCCGGCGTCCTGGTGCGGACGACGGAGAAGGCCGCACCGAGATTTGATACATGTTGCAAGGATACAATTCAAATGCTTCAAATATTTTAGAGGTATGTTGCAAGTATTTCATACGGATGTTGCAAAAAGTAAATTGGGTTGTTGCAAAATTAGATCGGGATGTTGCAATAGTTGTACACGTATGTTGCAATTCATCTATTTTTTCATATGTATGTTGCAAGTGTGTTTATCTACATATTGCATATGTTTCACACATATATTACAAGTGTTTTATCTGGATGTTGCGTCTGTTTGCAATGATTTTAAGTGTTTTTGTAAGTATTTCAGACATATGTTTCAAGTGTTTAATCTATCTTCAGATGTATATTGTAAGTCTTGCATCTAGATGTTTTAAAAGTAGATCAGATGTTACACATGAGATACGTGTGGAAAGCATGAGGGGGTGCCAGTGATCCCCACGGGTGTGGGCCCCCTAGTGGGTGCGCGAAAAAGCAGGTACGGAGGGGGGTGCCAAGTGCACGCACGCGCCGAGGAAGGGAATCAGCCCAGTCCACAGCCGCCGGATCAATATTCCATCGGACATCCAGACGCCCGTTGTTCCTTAATGTATAAGTGTAATTTGATAAAGCTTTTTTACTGTTCCTATTTAGAAAAAAGGTCTAATACTAGTATCATCCCCGTACACTTGATTGGCCCATGCAGTTTTGAGATTTTCAACTTTTCTTGTACGGTTTTGATTGACAGGATATGCATGCACACATTCTGTTTGAAGTACGCGTATTTTCCTGCAAGAGCTTCGAAAAAAATGAGACATGCTCATGTGTATTTCCCGCATGAATGAAAACTCTCGAGAAACAGGCATGGCTCGAAGACTTGCAGAGGGGAGACAAATATCCTGTCATCGTGCGATAGTTTTTCCACGTGCTGGTAATCCCAGCACCCAAATATTTGAATAAGAGGTTTAAGGAAAAACATTTGAAGAAGCAATTACATACAGGTGGAAAAAAGTGCTGAAAACACGACGTGGACACACGATTTCTGGTGCAATCCGTACGTGTCTCTGATGCCGCCGCCACCTCGGTGAAAATCGATCGTTAAGTTCGGAACAACGGTCCCTTGCGCCTTGCCCCATACGCTCCGCAGGAAAGGAGCCCTCCGGGTGCCGCTCGCCGGCCGGCGGCCGCAGCCAGGATCCAACCCAATCTCGTCCCGGTTCCAGCTCGCCGCCTCCGTCCCCGGCCCAACACGCCAGTCGCCAGCCAATCAACACTCCAACCTCACCCGGGCTCTTCGCGCGCGGCCTTGCGATTGCGAGCCGTCTCAGCCACTCCGCCGCTGCCGAGCGTGCCCGCCCTGCTCTGCTCCCACGGACGGACCGGTCAAAACTCGCGATAGCGTACTGCGAACTTCCACCGCGCCCCGGCACGGCATCCGCACGGCACGACCACGACTGCACTGCACCGCTCCCACGCGGCAGACACCGCTGGCTGGTCCGCAAGCTGCTCAGGTCTCCCCAGTCTCCGTAGCCACGGCGAAAAGCGCAAAAAGCAGTGGAAAATGTGGCGAGAGGGGGAAAAGAAAGGCACTGGAATCAGCGGCCGCCGCGCCGCGCCGTCCAAAGTATCCGCACCCGCTGCTGATGCTGCAGGCTTGCGCGCTGGAGCGGGGGCTTGGGTCGGTCACGGTCACCACAAGCCGTCGCGCGTCGCCGTCGCCGTCGCCGAGCCCCGGGTTTCCTCCTGCCACGACCGGACTCCCCCGGGTCGTCTGTCCCGGTCGCGGCGCTGTGTTCTTACCGGTCTCCCGTACGTCCAGCTCTCAGTGCTACGACGATCCACGCCTGCCCTGCGATACTTGGAACACGACGTGTACCGGACCGCGCCAGCCGCTCTGGGAACAGCAGCCGGCTCGAGTTCAAACCCGGACGGGGATCCATCGCCCGCAGTTGCGTAGGTGGATTGGCGCCCGCGCCACTGGTCGCATGTAGTATAGGGTAATAGGGACGTGGTCCGTCTCCGTCCGTATGCAGCCGGACAAGGAGGAGCAGTGCCACCGGCCGGCCACCCACCCTCGCTGTGCCCGTGGGGGGCGACGGGTCGTCATAGTCATCGACCATTCGTCAAAAACGGCTCGAAGATGCAGTGGCCAGAGGGTCATTACTGACAACATTTCGGTCAATGCTCTGGGGGCGAATATGCGGTTTGTGCAGGTGAATTCGAGCCGGATCGTACAGAAATGGGTACCTGCTGCCTGCTGGTCCGTGTACACAGCCGGAGACAAACACGTGCGGTGTCCCCGTGGCACGTACTGTACTAGCACCGCCGGCCACCGTGGGAGCATGGGAAAGAGGGCAACGCAGGAAATGGTGGCCGCTTGGACGCACCCCATTTGGAGGAAAAAAAAAACGGCCGTCAGTAGGCCTAGATCCGGCAAGCCCAGTCAATAGGCAATAGTACATACTCCAGTGAAATAATCGTGCGCTTTTTGTTGTAGAGTGCCTCATATATGTGTGTGTTTGCGGGGCCACGTCGCGGTTACTGTTCACCGGTCGCGCTCCTGACTCAGATCCCTGTAGATAACAGTATCCGACTCGATAAGGAACAGTACCACCCTATTTTTCCCCCTCACAGCGTCCACCGTTGCCCGCACGAAGCGCGGGGTTAAGTGTCGGATCCACGATGAACAGCCCCCGACCCGATAAGGAACAGTACCATCCTCTTTTTTTTTCCTTTTTTCCTTCTTCTTCTTCCTTCCCACGTGCACTGTTGCCCGCGCGAAGCGCGGCGTTACCTGCTAGTTTCCTCTAAATTTCTCGAGCTGTGGATAGGACCAGGAGAGAATGATAATGTTGTTCGGCTGGCTGGAAAAACGGCTGATGCTGATACTGATACTGATTTGTTATGAGAGAAAAATAATGTTATATAACTGAAATGGTACGGCTGATAAGTTCAAGCGAACATGGCCGATATCTACGATGGTCAATGGGGTGGTCTTAACAACATATCGCGTCTATCTTAAAATATACTCCCTCGGTTCCAAGAAAGAATACAATTCTAAATTTGAGACGAGCCAAATTTTCTTAAATTTAACTAAATTTATGCAAAATAATATTATCGTTATATTTTACATAGGTTTACTAAGGAAATAGATTTTATAATTAATCTAATGGTATTTATTCGGAGTCATAAACATTAGTGACTTATTGTATAAATCTGATCAAATTTGCATTTATTTAACTCCTCGCGAAATGTGAATTTTGTATTCTTTTGGGGACCGAAGGAGTAGGTCGTTTAGTTTTTTCCAAGTCAAAATTTTCTAACCTTAACTAACTTTACAGAAAATGTATAACAATTTGAATTAGAACAAAACTTTGAACAGCCAACATTTTAGCATGAAGAAAACATGCAAACATGTTTTGTACTCCTTTGGTGATAAATAAGGTACGCTTTGGTTGTTTATGTCAACCTCACTTATGAAGTCTAGGAATTTGAATTCGAGTCAAACTGTCACACTTGTGTTTTAGAGATTGTATAAAAAGGTACGCTTTGGCTGTTCATGTCAACCTCACTTATTAAGTTTAGGAATTTCAAATGATGCAATTACATTCGAGTCAAACTATCACACTTGGTTTTTAGGGATGGTATAAATAAGGTACGCTTTGGCTGTTTATGTCAACCTCACTTATTAAGTTTAGGGATTTGAAATGATGCAATTATATTCGAGTCAAACTGTCACACTTGTGCTTTAGAGATTGTAATGGAACTTACTGTTCGTTATTACGATTAGTGCATACTACATGATAATTAATGGTGTTATATTGTTCATTAATATACGAGAACTTAATTTTGATTTATCTCCAACTCTCCATGAGCATTTATTTATGCTTCTTTGTGACTCTTGTACCACGATGAAACGCGATGGCTAACTAAAAACTTATTTTTTTTAAGTGGACTTGATTTTAGTATTGATATATATACGCTTCAAAATTTTGACTATTTTCTGAATTCTTCTGTTGGAACTTGAACGTTCGCAGTGACACCCGCTATCCCCAATTGACTACCCATTCTCGCCATGGTAACCGGAGGAGAGAGTATCAGCCGAGAGAATCAGAGAACAAATATCAAAGTTTAATTAACTGAAAAGGAAAAAGTGAACAGTACGTCATCAAAGCTCAAACAAAGTAGTATAAGAATCCAATGCCGAGCGTAATCCATGATTGTGGCCGGGGCCGGGGTCACTGAACTTGCTGCTGCGGGAAGCTGTTCCACTGATACATAAATTGGCTGATAAGACAGCTGAAGCTGTTTTATTATGAAAAAAATACTGTAGCTGATAAGTCGAAGCGAACAGGGCCGCACCATCGCAACCTCCCGCTTAAAACAGGACTGACGCTACTGGACATCAGCGTAGTCCATGCCACTTGCCACAGCCGCGACCTTGAAGAGCCCGGACCCTGGAGACAAGCAGTATACGACAGTAGGAGATCGAACCCGTTGCCCTCTCTGCTGAGTGCAGAGAAAAAAAAAAGGCTGAAAACAGCAGGAAGGCACCGGAGTTGCCAAGCAAGCAGACGGGCATCGAGAGCGGACAGCCGGACAGGGACGGCTCGCCGCTCGCCACGGACTCGGAACGAGCGAACGGACACGGACGGGCGCGCCGGGAAAGCGACGGCAGCGTGGGGCGGAGACGCCGCATCGAGAAGGCGGGGGAGCCTGGGAGCCGGGGAGGGAGACGCGTGAACTCCATCCAGGTCCAGGAAAGCGTGTAGCGCATCATCGTCACCCGATCCCCACTCGGTGCGTCACGCGCAGCGTCATGCGCGCGGGCGGGGGCGGCGAGCTGTCCGTCCGTCCGCCTGGTCCCGCCCGCGGCCGTCAAAGCGGCTCGCTCACCCGACGTGACCACCCCGCGGACACGGTGGCCCTTTTCTTTTCTTCTTCTTTTCCTTTTCCCCCCCTCCCTCCCGTCGTTAAGCACGCCGCACGCGTCAGCTATGCGACGACACGCTAATTAACAGCTTCCGCGCTTTGTTTAGTGATCCCGGCTCCGGATTGGTGCGCGCATGCAACTGATTTGGGAGAGCAGGAGAGGCCGGCGGCTGATGACTCACTCGCGTATAATATGCGCCCCTGGTTGCCATTCCGGGTGGTGCTAGCCAACGGATTTCTATTTCTATATCCTCTGTCGTTTTTATAGTACTATAACACGGCAAGGAATCATAATTCACTACTAGTGCTAACGCTGTCAGCGTGAGATCAAACTCTGCTGGAGTAGTAATCGGAGGTTTTTGCGATTAATGGAGCAGTGGTGTGAACGTGAAAAATTAAGTTCACACGCCGTCACCGTTGGATAAAAACGTGAGCGCCAAAAGGATTAGGGCCTGTCACTGCGTTTTGGAAACAACCTGTGCCATTCGCTAATATGTCTGTTCTCGCATTCATATGACATCGAACATCCAAATCCAAACATAGAAAAAAAATGATATGTTGTAGGGGTTTGTGTTTCATTTTCCTTAAGAATAAGGGAATGTCCGGTCATAAAATAAATGGCAGGCTCTTATTTTCGTATCAGTCTAGTTTTATATGTAATACATATGTCAGAGCATTTTCAAGAGACCTTTTATATAGTTTTTATCACAAAATTTAGAAAATAAACAAAAAAAAAACATGCTTAAGAAGACTTTCTAAACTAATGTTAATTTTTTCCACTCTTCAAAACCACCATTCTCGCTCTCCACTTTTGAAGAGGCTATATGGCTCTCTAAATGCAATATATGATAAGCTATTAAAGTGTAGAGAACAAAAAATGGAGAGTTTGTTGGAGACACAAGAGATACATAAATAGAATGTTCGTTGAATAGCTCTCCAAATAGAGATTTGGAAGTTGGAAGCTTTGGCAAATCATAAAGTGTCGTTGTTAACTGAGATACTGACCTTTTCTTTGTTGAGGGTTGGAGGTATAGTTTGTCTTTAGCCATGTATTGCATGGTTTCGCTTTCTCTAAGTGGCTATGTTTTTTTTCTAAAAAAATGAATACATTGGGCTATAATGGTCTTAAATTTAGAATGAAATCTAGGTTTATTTAAGGTGCTAGCTAGAAGGAAAAAAATAGAATCAATTCACATGGTGTTTTCAAAATGATATAGCTTGTTAAATTCTATAAGTTAAAGATATGGCATGCTTAAACTTTTTATTACCAGGAGGACACCCCACGCTTTGCAGTGGGACCTTGGTAAGAATAATTCTTGCATGTTCTCTAGGCATATGTGACTATTACTGTGTTAGATCTAATTGGGATCGGGCAAATTAATGGAAGAATACAAGAAAAAAAAGATAAATCGGACATCAGGCGGAGTGACCTCGTGTGTGGAGGTGTGGAGCGTGGAGGGGAGGAATTGAACTACCTCGCATGTTTCATGCATTCCTACACCCATTGAAATGGAACGGATTTAAGGGGTGTGGGTAAGGATGAAAATAGTCGAGAACTCCTTTAACCGTTTCCATGTACACATTTGGCCAGTGGGACCAGGATAGCCAACAACATGAATGAAAACATATATGTGGTTATACAAAAACAAACAAATATACTAAAATCAACTAGGATCATAATCAGGTATAGTGTGAATATGCAGCATGCTAAAGTGCCTCACGAGCATTTCTAAGGACCTCTCAGGAGTCAGGAGGACTTTCTATTTTTCTAAAAAACGAGGAGTACTTGCCGTGAAACCCTAATTGTTTCTTTGAGAAATGTTGCTAGAATAATAATTGCTCAAACTTATCCTGAGTTTTATAGATACGGGTCTATCCAGCATAAAAACGAGATGGGAAACACCTCTTTTCACTTCTAGTCCTATTTCCATATTTTTCGTGAATACGAAAACATGTGAGATCAATGTAGAAAATAAATGGGATTTATCCCATCATTTTGAACCTTACATGGGGGAGAGCTTGAGCACTCAAGTTTGCACCTAAGTTTGATACATTCACTCTTGGTGGTGTCCTTAAATTATCATGTACCTATGTTGGATCTATACATGCATATATGGTATAATCATTTGTGATGGCCTAGAAAACGCAACACCGTGCATGCTGGAGCGACCTATGCGCCAATAATAATTCTTGTTCTTCTTTTCACGTAATTGTTCTTTAACACGGCAATGTTAGATATTCTTTTCTATAGACTAGACCTTACGTAACATAGTTTGACTTCAGAAAACCTTAGAAATAGTTACATTTTTTTGCACCAATGAGTAAAACATTTTAAGGATACCACCAAGAGTGAATTATTCATGTGTGATTCTATTTGCTCCGTATATAATGCTAAGGAACTTTGTATAAGTAGACTAGTACTGTACATGCTATAGAAGGTTTTTCAATATCTGTCACCTCATAACCTTATACTTTACCGAGCTTTGAAGCACATGTCAACGCAAATGCGCTAAATAATACAATAACACGCTGTAGGGCCTATATCACCATCGGTCAATCCATTTCAATCTAGGGCCCCGTTTAGATGTGAAAATTTTTGGCTTTTGGCTACTGTAGCATTTTCGTTTGTATTTAGCAAAAATTATTCAATTATGGACTATTTAGACTTAAAAGATTCGTCTCGCTAATTACGGGCAAACTGTGCAATTAGTTATTCTTTTTACCTACATTTAATGCTCCATCCATGTGTCGTAAGATTTGATGTGACGAAGAATCTTGAAAAATTTTGGATTTTGGGTGGATGTAAACAGGGCCCTAGTTCCGGCTAATACAAGTCAAACCAATCGCCCACAGCGCAGCATTTGAATATAAGCTGAGCCCCCGCCCCGTACGGAACAGCCGCAGAAAGAGCAGAGCGGAGTACTAGAACAGAGCACGGCACTGGTGTGTCATTGTGTGCAGCGCCGGGTGAGCCAAGCGACGGCGCCACGCAGATCCCTCCCCCACGCCACTGCTGGTCCCACCCGTCTGCCCCCCAAACCGAGTGTATCCGGCCCCACCAGCCCAGCGCCGTCCGATGGGAGTATATACTAGCCCCACCGCTGCTACTGACCGCGAAACCGACCAGTCGAATCGGCGTGGCGGATAGAGACGGGCGCGTGTGCTAGAAGCCTCGCCCAATCGCGCGCGCACACGGACACCGCCACACCGGACACGAGATCACTCGGCTTCCGCTACTCGCTTTCTCCGTTCTCCCCAGCCGCGTAGGCCGCGGTTGCGCCCGCCTGCCCGCGCGGTCACCCACCTTCCCTCCCACCTTCCTCCGGGATACCGCGTGCTCCTCCGCCCCGGTACCTATATATTCACTCCACCCGTTCGCTCCCCTCCCATTCCCAACCTCGACATCTCTAGATCACTTCCTCCTCGACAGCACAGCGAGCTCGATCATCATTCACCAACCAGATCAGATCATCATCGGATCATCCAGAACCCAGAGCTTCTACTTCTAGATTCTAGAATAGAACATCGATCGATCGGTCCTTCCCTACAGCCTCCACACCGTCATCACCTAGATGAGCACCTCGTACACCGAGGCGCAGTTCGGCTCCTTGTTTGACCTGCCCGCCGGAGACGACCTCACGTCCTGGTTCACGCACCTGTGCGGCGAGGAGCAGCCGGCGTTCCAGGCGCCGGTAGCTATGGCGGACCCCAGGAAGAGGAGCGCCGAGTACGGGCTCCTCGAAGGCGAGGCGTCCGGGGTCAAGAGGCAGCGCTCCCCGACCACCAGCTCCCGGGAGAACAGCGCCGGCAGCAATGACGGCGACCACGAGCACACGTCCGCCGGTGGCGCCGCCGGCGCGGGCAGGGGCGGCGGCCGCCGGCTCTGGGTCAAGGAGCGCGACCACGAGTGGTGGGACCGGATGAGCAGCCCGGCGTGCCCCGAGGACGAGTTCCGCCGCGCCTTCCGCATGTCCCGGGCCACCTTCGAGTCCGTCTGCGAGGAGCTGGGCGCCGCCGTCGCCAAGGAGGACACCATGCTGCGCGCCGCCATCCCCGTCCGCCAGCGCGTCGCCGTCTGCATCTGGCGCCTCGCCACCGGGGAGCCGCTCCGCCTCGTGTCCAAGCGCTTCGGCCTCGGCATCTCCACCTGCCACAAGCTGGTCCTCGAGGTCTGCGCCGCCATCAAGGCCGTGCTCATGCCCAAGGCCGTGCAGTGGCCCGAGGCGCCCGACGCCGCCGCGGGGGTGTCCGCCAGCTTCGAGGCCGCGTCGGGGATCCCGAGCGTCGTGGGCGCCATGTACACCACCCACATCCCCATCATCGCGCCCAAGGCCAACGTCGCCGCCTACTACAACCGCCGGCACACCGAGAGGAATCAGAAGACCTCTTATTCCATCACGGTGCAGGGCGTGGTTGACGCGGGCGGAGCCTTCACGGACGTCTGCATCGGCTGGCCGGGCTCCATGTCCGACGCCGACGTGCTCGACCGCTCCGCTCTCTACGCGCAGCGCGGCGCCGCGGGCCTGCTGCAGGGCCAGTGGGTGGTGGGCGGCGCCGGGTACCCGCTCATGGACTGGCTGCTGGTGCCCTACACGCACCACAACATGACGTGGGCGCAGCATGTGTTCAACGAGCGGGTGGACGGCGTGCGCGCCGTCGCCAGGGACGCCTTCCAGCGACTCAAGTCCCGCTGGGGCTGCCTCCAGAAGCGCACCGAGGTGAAGCTGCAGGACCTCCCCGTCGTGCTCGGCGCCTGCTGCGTCCTCCACAACATCTGCGAGCGCGCCGGCGACGCCGTCGACCCCGACATCGCGTTCCAGCTCTTCGACGACGACATGGTCGCCGACAACCCCGTGCGCTCCACGGCGGCCGTCGCCGCGCGCGACAACATTGCCCACAACCTCCTCCACCGCAACAGCAGCGCCGCCGGCGGCCCTGGATTCCACTTCAAATGAACTCTGACGGCAGGGATGTGAGGAAAAACAGCTCATTTTCTCTGCGGGATCATCAGAGAAGAAAGACGTCACAAGGCTCAGGAATCAAATCATTTTTTTTGTTTGCCATACTTCTTTTAGTCATGGTAAATTTGTCGGACGGAGAACAGAGGGCGATTCTTTCTTCTTTTTCGCTTGTAATAAGTTGGGAACAGAGCAAGGGGAGGTGATAGTGATACATACATACTAGGGTTCAAAGATACAGTAGGTGGTTGGTTGATAGGATTTGAGATTGTTCTGCAATTTTTTTAGAATCAAAGATTCAATCATCATTTTTCAGATTTGGTGAGACTGTAGCCTGTATAGTCAATACTGTTGTGCAGGCTATTTTGCCACCAGACTTTGTAATCAATCAGTTATACAGTTAACACAGAAGTTGATTTCGCCTCTCCAACCTCGGAATCAGATTCCCCCTTGTTCACCATGTGTACACGCGAACACGCGTTATTTTGTTTGGATTGTTCTGGGCCAAGCAGCACAAAGGAGATGTTTATCAGAACAAGGAAAAAGGAAGGCACGAGAGATCTTTGAATTGACCACAGTCAAAGCAGCCGTGTCGTTCTTTGTTTAATTATATATGGAAATAAACTCTGACGAGGCCAGGCAGCATAAAAGAAACCTGATGATGCAGGCTGTCTATTAGGTGGCACTAGTACGAACACGTATACGGAGTACTATTTGTGGACTTGAGATGATCAGCTGAGCACAGTAGGTTTGGAAGGAGGCTTGGCCCTATTCGCTTCGCTGAAAAGCCAGGCTGAAAAGTGATTTATTATGAGAGAAAATACTGTACCATGGCTGATAAGCCAGGCTAGCATGTTCAGTTATGTGATCTGCTACTGCAAGGGCCTCTGTTACTGCTTGTTTTACAGGTTTACTGAATGAAACAACATGAACCAAGTTAGTTGCACACTAAATGCTTCGAATCTCTGATGGTCACAGATTATCGCCTCTCTTTGACTCGGTTTTTAAAGAGAGGATCTTTTCTTTACTATCTCACCTCAAGGAAATGCTGGCGCAAATTTAGCTCCAAAAACAAATAAAATTCTGCCATCAGAGTCTGAACACAGAGCACAGAAAGTTCAGGTAACTTTAGGAAGGTCGGCACGACGGTCTGGGTCGTCTGGTTCCAGTGCTCCGACGACTGTTACCAGCTATATTAGTTGACAAGAGAACTTGTAATTAATTAAACCGCGGGACCGTCGTTTTCTGCATATTCAGATAATAATAACGAGCTAACGCAACGCTGTAAAAGTAGATCAGAGAAGCAGTCTCATAGAAGAGTTGACCTATTGTGCTGTGCCAAGAACATAACCTGCAGTACCACCAACTTCCAGTTCTTTTTTTTTCGAAAAAAAACCAACTTGTAAAAATTCTAAAAGCAGCACCTCTGTTCACACCATGACATTGACAGAGATAAAAGCTTTCTGTTTTCGACACTGACGATGACAAAGCAAAGCAACTCCATTAGTACTAGAATTAAGCACGGGTCTCATGGGATCGAGTTGACTGCATGGGAACGCATGTACGCACCGAAGCTCCGTATGGACGCAGGTTGTTTTTTGAGATCGCGGAAAATCTACAGACCGGATCAATAGATCATCGAATGGTTGACTAGCCGTCCAGCAGATCACAAGCCAGCAAAGCAACGATGATGTCGTTGTTCGGTACGGCCATGCGGAGAATTGGACAAACGAGCAGTAATTTCACCGGAATGAGCATATTTGGCCCATCTGGCTCGAGCATGCGGCCACCAAGGAGACCACCGTGCCAACATTACTACAGTCTACTGTATCTATCTACTCCAATTGCAGTCTACAAAGCAGCCCGGTCAACGGTCAACGAATCAGACACAGATATGAACTGAATCGCCAAGTCGTGATCGTCTTTCAGAAAAGGAAAGGCACATGTTTCAGGGCCTAATTTAAATCTTCGCTTAGGGGATGCGTCATCCGCAAGTCTTGAAATGATTGGCGCGCACCATCGATCATCATTTTTTTTGTTCTTAACATGATCCACACGAGATTGAGCCTATTTTCATCGCGTACCGAAAGTTTTTTCTTTTGAAAAAAAAGGTTTCTCCATGCGCATTTCATGCCTTGAAAAACCTCTGTGGCCTTGCTCAGAGCCCAAGCGACCGACAGCTGCTCAGTGTCCCTGGTATCTGTTTTTCTTTTTTCTATTTATGGAAAGAGTTCCATATGAACTCAAGCAGACCAGATATCGGCACTGGCCAGCTACTAGAGTACCAAGTTGTTTACATCAGAGAAATGCACACCTAGTGTGTTTTTTTTTACAAAGATTGCACACCTAGTTGAGCAAGATGATGAGCTAAACTACAGCATTACAGACCCAAGGTGCATCAACCACCGTTGCATGATTGCTACTCAAGACTATCCATTCCTGGTTCTACCAGTGCCATGCCCGCATCTGCAAAAAAAAAAAGGAGCTTGGAGACATGCTTCAGCTTCCGTGTTCAAAGTATCGAAAAAAAAGCTTATGTGTTCAAAGGCGATGAAGTTTTATATTGCGGATATTGCAAGCACGATTTTTTTAATTTTAACACTTTTTTTAAACTAAATTTAAATCTAACACTGTTTTTTAAACTAACACTTTTGGCCGTATCTATTGTTATGGCGCGACGAAATGCCTGTGCCGCATCATGCATGGTGACGCAACAGGAGGGTGATGTGGCGAAGACCGGGGCCGCTGACCGGTGACGTGGCAGGGTCTGCCGCGCCACCGATCTTGGCGCGGCACTGACGCGCCACGGCACACGGCGCGACAGGGTCAGATAAATATTGCCCGCGAGCCGCCCCTGTCCCCGAGCCGCCCCTGTGCTTTCATATTGTGTTCATATTGCATAACAAGTAGTTCAAATTTTACAATGCTACATAATGTTAATTTGAATATTGTTAATTTGAATACTCTAACTCTTTATTTATCAATTTGTAATAGGATGGCCCCTCCCACGCAGCACCCGTTGTATCCCATTCTTGAGGTGGAGTATGACGACCAACACCGAGCACACATCTTGAGTGACACCGACGCACAGGTGGCCTTGCCTACTTTGAGGCCCCGCACGTACACCAGGGCGCACCACACTACACCACAACACCGCTTCACCGTCAGACATCTGACGATAAAAATTATATTTGGCGATAGATGATCTGACGCTAAAGATAACTCAGAGACCGTCTAACGCTAAATTCTCATTTAACGATTTGTTGTCTGTTGCTATAGATATTGATATTTAACGTTGAACTGTCTGTCGCTAAAAATAAGTATACCGGCACTCTGTCTGTCGCCAAAAATAAGTGAGCCCCACCACACCGCTGGCTAAGAAAAAAATATAACGCACACCAACCCAAACAAGAAAAAAAAATAAAAACAGAACGCACACATCCACCAGGAAGACGCGCTCCTTATCCCTTCGGTAGCTCGGGTGCTCGACGTCTCTCCCCAGAAGCCCGACGCAGCTCTCGCTCTCTCCCTCGGTCTTCTTCTCCCCAGCATGCGCTCTCTTCTCGCGCCTCCTCCGGAAGCGCCAACGCCGGCTCCCTCCGCATCCTCCTCACCTGCGCAGGGCCCTGCTCAACCCCCCCACCCCTTCGGCTCCTTGCGGCAGGGCCGCACGCTCCGGGATGGGGCGACCGAGAGCCACGCCTGGCATGCCGCCACCGCCGCGCCATGGCCCGCTAGCCGGCTGGCCAACGCCGTCGTCCCCAGGCTGGGCGAGCTGGCTGAAGGCCGAGCGCCGTCGCGCGGGTCGACTGCAGCAGTGGCTCAACACCACACTCGTCCCGAGCCAGGATGGGCCTGGATGCGGGCTCGATCCATGTCGTCTCCGTCCGATCTACATCGTCCAGTCGTTCTAGTTGCTCCTCCATCTCGTGCGGTCTGCAGATCTGATATGCATGTCCACGGTGAGCCGTTTTCTGCCTCAAATGTGTGTACATATGTTCCTATGGATGAGTATTGTATATGTATGAATGTTTAGGTGCTGTGTTTAGAAGATCTAGGGTTAGAGTTATGTGTGTGTGTGTGTGTGTGTGTATATATATATATATATATATATATATATATATATATATATATATATATATATATATATATATATATATATATATATATATATATATATATATATATATATATATATGAAAATTCTGTGTTATTTGGCAATACAGTGTGATAATTTATAATAGTCACACTGCCATTCTCTAGAATTAGTAAATTGGCAGTATAGTATGTTTCAAATCAATAGCTTAGATGTTTTCAGAACTGCAGACCATGTCAGACCTGTCAGACTAAACAATATTGTTGAATTTAAATGAAAAAATAGCGAATTAATGTTCAAAGTAATTGTCCCGAAACCTTTGTTATCTAAGTAATTGCATTCGAAGATTGGTCTTCTCTGTTCTTTCTCACAGTTCAGAGGTCGCATGCAGTCATATGGTTGTCTTCTTGTCATTTGTAAACCAGAATTGTCTTCTTGACTTACAATCCATTGTCTTTTTAGATGCACAAGATCCTATATTGTAAATGTCAATGGTTACTTTTACCTTCTGCTTTATGTTTTTCTCTCTCGTACTTAGACGATATGTGCTTTCTTAAGTGTCTTTTGGAATTAGACATTGTTTCCCAATAGCTAATCTGAGTATTGATGTCTGACAATGATGCAACTTAAAATCTGTAGACTACTCTTGCTGCTTCTTATTGCCAGCAAACTCAAGCAGTTAGGTTAGGTTCTAAATAATGTCAATAATGTTTAATGATAGTACCTTGAAAAGTTAGTACTGTTGTTGCTAGGAGCTTCTAGTAGTTCTTATTATAAAATGAGTTCTTATTGGGAAATCCTTTTGTATATCAGCAGGCTGCAGGCACCTTGGCTGATGGCTGATGCTCATGAATTTTCAGGAACCAGGAGGCCTACTAATCCTTCATCAACTTGTTCTAATGGCGCACCCGTTTCTAATGGCGCACCCGTTTCTGGGAAACAACACATGTATAGGCACATGTCTAGACCTTTTTAGTGCTGATGGTATAATGGGCCTCGGTCGTGGTCAACTTAGCATAATGGATCAGCTTGTTGAAAAGGGTGTCATAAGCGATTCATTCTCATTGTGCTATGGCGGTATGGATATTGGTGGTGGTGCTATGGTGCTTGGTGGAGTGCCTGCTCCTTCTGACATGGTTTTTTCACATTTAGACCCTCTCCGCAGGTAATGTATGGTTTCCTATATGATAACCGATCCTTATTCTTTTTGTGGTACATATTTTTATTAGCTAATCTTAAATTGGCAACAGTCCATATTACAACATTGAGTTAAAGGAAATACATGTTGCCGGAAAGGCACTATGGGTAGATTCAAGGATCTTCGACAGCAAGCATGGGACTGTTTTGGATAGTGGGACCACATATGCTTATTTGCCAGAGCAAGCTTTCGTGGCTTTTAGAGATGCTGTAAGCTATTTACACGTCCATACCTTTTCTGTTGGATCTTTGTTCTATTGTAGTTATTTTTCCTTCATGTGACATCAATTTGCTTGGAGTTCAGTTTTTGCAATGTACCATGTAAAAAAGGCAGTCTAGCTTCAGAAGCTATCAATAGTATTTGTGGCTAAAACTGCATGCCATTTTTTTAACTTTTCCGCCTTGCATAAAAGAAGTTAAACATCTCAATGACACCTAGATAAATTTACACTTCCCTAGATAGAATCAAACTTCTACTTTAGCACAACCTGCTTTTTCTCCTTGACGCCTTTTCATGTCCATTAGCTAATAACTGTATCCCTCCTTTTTCTCTTATTCTCTTGGCTGTTGCTCTACAAACGAACTTCTGGATTATAAGGACACTGTTGACTGGTGCACCTACAATTCCTTTTTGTTTGGTTTGGTTTTGCATGTCATATCCCCTATTAATATATCTAATATTGATGCCCTGTACTATATATATATACTTTCTTTTCCCTTTTCATTGGTGGCTCATGGTGGGTTTCAACTCTTGCCTACCCCAAGTCATAATTTGCTAGGGACTAAAAAGCTTTGTTGTTGTTGGTATTTGGAAATGGACAGAAGCTCTCACTTACACCTGAAAATTATTTATTCCGGGTAGGAGAAATTGTGAACTAAACTGATTTAGGATATAGAAATCTCCCTCCCTCCCTCCCTCCATAACGGTGAAGAAAAACACGAGTCTGTTGTTAGTTGTTACTATGTGCTATGAGGTCTACAGATTCTTTTGCTTGTTCTTTTTGTTGCTATGAGGTCCGTTTATTTAAATATGTTTCCTTGGCTATAACAATTGTCTGAATGAAAGGTTCTTGATTTTCTTGATTCATTCAAAGGCTGTAGTAAAAATAGTCTGTTTCTATTACAAGATCATGACAACAGTTTATTATTTTATGCATTTAGAAACTTAGCCATTTTGAGTAGCTAAAGTAATGACCTTAATGGCAGGCATCATTGTTCGTAATACACTTGTGACCTATGACTGTCACAATGAAAAGATTGGCTTTTGGAAAACTAACTGCTCCTGCCCCTAGTAGCTTGCCAGGTTTGTGCCTAATTATTTTAATTTCTATTAATTTCACATGTATTATATGATGAATGACAAAATATGGATATTTGTTATATTTCACTTGTAACTATCAGTTAGGGATCGATTGTTTTGATCTGCTTTGTTGGTGGCTGTTTTGGTAGTTATGAATATGAAGCTTGATAGGGCTGAAGTTTTTATATGAAATGAGGCAAACAATCGATCTGCCTCTCTTGAAGGTCCTTTAAGCCGCAATTTGACCCATGCTTTACTCATTTTTTTTGTTTACCTACTTAGTTCTTTGAGTTTGATGGTACATTCACCAGTCTTTATGGCTTGCACAATAATCTGGTCCACATTTCATATGCCTATAGTAATTTGTTAATAACCAGGCTGATTACTGTAAGCTAAAGCAATAAGTAAATATTTTCTTAATTGGTGTTGGTTATTTTTTTGGTCAACAATAGCACACTTTATTTTTATGTAGTTTAAATAAATATTATTGTTCTGGATAGGAGCAATGGAAAAACACATAAAGTCAAATGATCACGCTACCTAAGAGGGCAACATAAACCCACCCAACACTTGAGGAGTACAAACAGCAGGGTATGAGCATTATGCCTTTAAACATTTTTCTGGAAATAAGAGAATTAAAATTGGAAGAAAAATGGAATACAACCTCAGAAAGTTGAAATCTCTAAATAAACAAGCTCAGGAAAGAAAAATTCCTACCACACATGAGACTTTGACTTCTTGACAAATATCCACCAAACCCACAGAAGAAGGGTTGTAAACTCTCCTGCTAGATTGTGGAGAAGAGGCAAGAAGGGTTCTAAACTCTCAATGCTAGATTGCGGAGAAGAGGCAAAAGAGTAGCTTCAGCCAAGACCAAACAAAACAGTGCTATAAATAAAGTTCTCTTAAAACGCCAGCCACTGGTTGCGAGCGTTAACCTAGAAAACTAACTTGCACAGAAAAGTAAATTATTCAGTATCTTCTTCTCCTGCAGAGCAGGAAAGAGATGGAATAACAACTCTATAATAAAATACTTGCGGATGGTTTCTTTGTGATTACTCATGATGTCGGTTATTACACAGTTTCTAGTATATGTCTTAATTGCTCACTTGAATTAATGAATGTACAGTTCAAACCTTCATATAGAAACTTTCCTCCTAGTAAATTCCTCAAAAAAGCAAGAATTGAATTAAGCTTACCGCAATATATTCCTCATAACTGATTCTTTAGCACCCTCAGTGATCTCTATCTTCCACCTCAGCCACCAGCCGTGTGGCTTCTGTCACTGTCAGGATGGCTGCCAATGCCACGCTCTTCTCGAAACAGAGTGAACTGTCAGCCTGCTGTTAGTATGTTACCTGCCTTGGTAATGGCATTCCTGTCTCAACTGCCATTGTCCTTGTCACTCACTCCCAGTTTTAGCAACAAGGAATAGGTGGCCATAGCTGTCCACATAATCAGTATATGTTTTTCATCTGTTGATTAAACCTTGAGCAGTTCGATATGTGCTTTAGGTGTAGTGCCTTAATCTTCACTTGTAAGAATTCTCTCTGGACAGTTCCCAGAGATTGTTAGTTATGGTAGGATTACATCTACATGTAAATTGCTTTTTTTTTCTTCTCTCTTTACCTCCCATTTCATGTTTTGCTCATTTTCAATAGAGGTTCGATACAATTTATGATCCAAACCTAAATCAAGGCAAATGCTGAATGAGCATTACTGTACTGTTTTTTCATTTGTGGTGCCTCCTTTGCCATACTGCTGATCTAGATTTGTGAGTGTTGTCTCTTGAATCCAACACAGTGCCCTTCATTTTAGGTTTAAGTAGGAAATTAATATGTTGATCACTTGCCTCAAGGAATTTCAGGTGTCACTAAGAAGCAGTTGCTGTAATTTTAAGGACTAGTACGGCTATTACTCAAGCTACTATTATTATGTGGTAGGACTGAACTGGGAAATTAATATGCTGATCACTCTCTGTTTGGTTATTACTTAATGCTATTACATAATGCTGAGTACTGGTTGTTGCTTGCAATATGATCACTATCTGTTTGGTCACCAGTTCCCAGAATGATTTGCCTGAACTAAAACTGAAGATTGCTATTATCTTCTATTTTCTGCTCATTTCTTGGCTGCTAATATCTTCATTTGTTTGCTTGAACCTTGAGTGTACTTGACTATTTCAGTTCAAGTACTTCACTAGTACATGGGACCCCTTTTAACATATGTTCAGTTTGATTTTAATGTTTGTTACCCTTGCCTCTGTAGGAAACATGCTAACCTTTATGGTTGGTTCAAAGCAAACATTTGAAGTATCCCTAGCAGATGTTGCACAAACCCAGATGCAAGGAAAAACAGATGTTCTCTTAGAGTTTCATGTTGATGATACTACTGGAGCCAATGAGGTTTGTAGTGGACAGTAGTTGTAGTGGATCCACTCATATTTTCTGCATTGCCAATGAGGTGCTAGTCGATCTCATTTGGATACATGTAGCTGATACTGTAGACTTATCATTGATGAATCATTGATTCATGTTTGTAATGGCTGACCATATATGTATGTCTTAGTGACTGTTTGGACTTGGTCATGAATGAATCTATTTGTACGAGAAACGTGCACAATGATGTTACTTTTGTATTAATTTGCAACCAAATGGACTTTTATTTTTTTTAAATGCATTTAAATGATCTCGTCAAACCATCTGTCGCTAAAAACATTTGTAACTTCAAATTGTCTGTCACTATAGAGTACTGAGAGACAATCTGTCGCTAAAGAGTAGCAGCAGACTATCTGTTGCTAAAAAAATTCAGGGCAACGGACTGTCTGACGCTAAAGATGTTTAGCGACAGGACTTACAGCGTCTGCAGAAGTCTGTCGCTATAACTTTTTAGCATCAGACTGTCTGTCGTTGTAGCCGCTTTTAGCGTTTGACCGTCCAACGCTAAACTTGGTGTTGTGGTGTAGTGCCAGTGGGACGAGCATTACACGCTGTATATACGGCATGCCGGCTTCCTCGAGCTTGTCCGTGTTGTCAACTACGGTCTTCCGCCCCTTGACCCAGCACTACTTACTGCAGCTGTAGACAAGTGCCTTTCTTATACATAAACATTCTTATAACAAATTTGAGGCAACTAACAGTCGTTCTATTCTTATAACAGGTGGAGGCCTGAGACCCACACGTTTCATCTACCTTGCGGCGAGATGATCTTGACCAAGCAGGACATGAAGGCTATCTTTGGCCTTCCGTTGGGGGGACTTCTAGTGACAGGGATAGTTGACAACGATCACTAGAGGGAGCTGGTGGCTCAGTTCACTGGCTTTCTTCCACCGGACGACGAGGCTTCCAAGAAAAATAAGTGAGCAATTCAAGCCTATTTAATACTTGCATTGCTTTCCTGCAGTCATCGGGTCTCATTTTCTTTGGTTAATTTCAGGAAAAGTTCTGGTGTTTCGTTGTCCTGGATCACAGAGCGCTTTGATTACTTGGACCCACAGGCTGAGGAGGCTTAGATCGACAGGTTCGCTAGAGTGTGGCTCTGGCACTTCCTTGGTGCTTTCCTCTTCCCAGACGCCTCAGACAACACCATCAGCTGGATCTTTCTTGACATACTACGCCAGCCGTGGGAGAACATAGCGGCGTACAGCTAGGGCAGCGCAGTCTTGGCATGGATGTATCGACAGCCGTGCGTTGCCTGCCGTCTCACCTCAAGGTATGCAAACCTTGGGGGTTGCTCCTACCTACTCCAGGTTTGGTGTTGGGAACGATGGCCCATTGAGAGGCCCCTTAATACTGGTTTATCGGTAAGTACTTCGGTTCACTATATTCTTCGAGGCAGTTACATATGATGAGATTATTAATGGCTAATTCATTATCATGTTCAATGCAGCAATGGAACGGGCATGATACACTCCCTACAGCTCGGTATATCTGGGCGAAAGCAGAGTTAGTTAGAGGGAATGCGAGGCTCAAGTACAGGGAGTACATGGACGGTCTCGACATCCTGACATAGCACCATGTTACGCTCTCTTTACTATCATACCTGTGTCTTATTCGATGTACACTATATCACAACCTAACTCAATTACAAAATGTTCAGGTGCATTGGTGTCCTTGGGATGCTCCGGAGCTCGAGTACTATCTGAGTCTTGTCACTAGGGATGAGTCAGACGAGTATCGCTGCAACGTCCCTCTTATTTTCTTCCACGGGGTCGAGATTCACTTGCCCATCAGGGTCTGTAGACAGTTTGAAAGAATGAACTGTCCACCACCGCTTTACTCCAACCAAGGATTGCACGGGTGCGTTATCGATTAATATCAAAGCTACAATTCAGAGGTGTGTGTGGTACAACTAACATCGTTTTGTTGCAGGTATGACCGTAGGAAGAGGTACAATACCAAGGATTGGCGCGTGACACACAACACGCACATCCTTTTGTGGGAGACTAGGGAACGACAGCCGGTCCATGCGGGTCCTCCACACGACTAGCACACCTTCGACGAGTACCTACGGTGGCTTCACAGGTCTTCGAGGACACATATCAAGCCCCCGTACACTAAGGAGGCGATTAATGAGGACTTAGAGGAAGATGTGATCGAAGATGTGTACGACGTTGCCACTAGAGAGGACACACAGCTACAGAGAGCCCCGCTTCAAAGATACGTGGTAAGATACTTGAATGGTACAATTTGTTATCCTTTTGGTATTAAGTATGTGTACTAAAACTGTCCAACCGCATTTCTGTACCCAGGCGACACAATTGTCAAGGATGTCCAACGAAGCAGCGTTCCGGCTTCACGAGTCTAGAGGGCAGGGGCTAGGCGTTCTCGAGGCTTTTATGGAGGTAAACATAAACTTGTCCGTTCGGAAAATATTTCTTTAGTGTATATGTATTTGGGAAATACACTAACTTTAGCGTCTATTTATGCAGAAGGTGAAGAAGAGCTGCAGGAAGCTAGCTCAGAAGCTGAGCTACATGGACACTCCTTATGTGGAACCGCCACTCCCATCGCGGTCGGGTGGCACGTCTTCAACCTCTTTGAGGACACCAGCCGGCTCTTCTCAGTCGGAGACAGGTGCCACTTCTGCAGTGCGTACACCACCACATCATAGCGCTAGGAAGGACCCTACAACCGAGGACGACGAGGACAACGACAACGACGACGATGACCTCCCGAGCTTCCACAGACAACACGACTAGTGGGACGATTGGCCGCAAGACGAGATCGGCATGTCTCCGCTAGGTGGTGCCCCGCTTGGTACCCAAGGAGCCTCACAGGTACTAAAAAAGATAGTTTCTTTAAATACGTAGGCTTCATGAACTAACGATCATAAAGATTATAAGTAATCGTGCATATCATATACTTGCAGGGTACGAGCCGCACGCATCGGCAACACGACCACACCGACATTGGGTACACTCCCAATGTGTTGCCAATAAATTCGAAGAGACAGAGGCGTCCGAGGGATCCTTACACTCCTGGGTCTTAGTTTGTTAGGTCGAATGAATATTGGCGTCCGAAACTTGCAGGCTTAGTTGGTTATGTTATGTCGAACTTGGTTATGTTATGTCGAACTTATGTCAAACCAATGAAAATTTTATGTGGCAGCTTGTCAACTTGCGCATGGACTGCATTTATTTGATTCATATTCGTTTCAATGTGTCGCGGCAGCACTGTCGGTGACATTAAGTAGCAACTAGTTCGGGAACCGGTAGTCCCGGTGTATCTCGACGCCGATGGCCGGCGTCTTGACCCTAATCCTCCCGAGCTTGGTCATCGCCGCCACGAAATCGCCGAAGAAGGCACCCTAGTTATACGCGCAGTAGTCGACCGTGCTGCGCGACCCCATGTCAGACTAGAGCACCTGGTCGGAGCCCACTAGGAATGGGGCAAAGAAGTCGGGGTCCATGGTCCATGATCGCATCGCTACTGATCCTCAAACAAAAGCAGCCGATCTTCTGTCTGCGTCTAGGTCCTGCTGTGCCATGTGCCGTGGCGCGTCAGTGCCGCGCCAAGATCGGTGGCCCGGCAGACCCTGCCACGTACCGGTCAGTGGCCCCGGTCTTTGCCACATCAACCTCCTGCTGCGCCACCATGCATGGCGTGGCACAGACATTTCGCCACGCCATGACAATAGGCACGGCCAAACGTGTTAGTTAAAAAAAACAATAGTGTTAGATTTAAAATGAGTTTACAAAAAATGTTAAAATTAAAAAAAAATCACAAGCACCTACAGCAACGGCCTCACCCAAGTGACAACTGTTCTGTTCCCGCGCTGGCCACGAGACTAAAATAGAAACTAAATAGTAGTCTCTAATGCTGTTTGTTTAAATGGATTAGAAGAGACTAAACATCATTAATGCACCTGAACAATGATCAAAGAGCCCCTAATCAATGCAGTGTTCCCGTGCTGGCTCGCTCTGCGTGCTTGCTCTGCTCGCGCTCTGTTCCCGCGGTTGTGTGCTTCGCTCACTGATGATACCGGCCATGCTGCTGGCCAGTTACAAAAATTCATCAAATTTCATTTATTCAAAATAGTGTTCATGCAGTTCTAGAATCTCTATTATTACAAATCATCAAAGCTACTACCTAGAAGACAAACCATCGGCTATCCAATCCCGAAACCGATTCATATTTTGATCTTCATCTCCATGACGAGTACTAGCTCCATTAGCTTGGCTAGATGATGGTTCCTCCCATGGAATGTAGTTTTCATCTTCATCACACCTCTCAAAGTCCCTATCCTTTTTATCATTCTCTTACAAAATTATGGAGGGCCATGCACCAGAGAATATTTTGCTTCAAGACTCCAAATGACCGCTCAATGACATTTCAATGTAAAGAATGTGTATAATTATAGAGCTCCTTTTTACCTCTTGGGGCAGGTCCTTGTTGATACTCCTGGAGATCATACTTTGTACCCTTGTAATGTGCAAGATAACCCGGTCGGTTTGGGTAACCTGAGTTGACAAGATAGAACTTCCCTACACAGTTGCAATTTCTTGTAAGCCAAATGCAAAGTAAGAGCATCTAGGTGAAAGAAGAGATCATAGGACAAATCAATACCTTCAGGTGGATGTGGAAACCTGTCGCCATACTTGTCAATTGCATCTTTGAATACCCTCATATCATGAACTGATACAGGCCATCCCGCCACAACAAATGTGAGTCTCATATCGAAATCACAAAGGGCCAACACATTCTGACTAGTGTACCCATGTCTTTCCATATGAGGTACTGCCTGATTTGTTGGCACCACTACCTTCACATGTGTTCCATCTAGTGCTCCAATGCACTTATCAAAGAAAGAAGAAAACCTAGGGGACTGTGGCCTCTTATGCACATATCTAAATTCAGGGTCTTTTGGCCTAATTATATTAGTTGCTAGTTTGCACAGACAAGCTAACACCTTATCAAACTTTCTACTAACTGTGTGCAATGAACGTGTGAACCGGTTATCAGCTTGCCTAACTGATTGTTGAGATGCACACATCCATATGAACATCCCTGAAGCCTCAGTTGATGTCATCTTACTTGAGGACTTCAATCCATATGAACTCTCAAGCACATTATGAAGTTTATCAAAGCACTCTTGTAACACCCTAGATGTTAGCTTGCATTTAGCTTTGTCATTGCATGAGCACAAGCATCATTGATCATTCATGAGCATGAGTATCTCAAATATTATCTCTATGTTTGCTTATATTGCATGTGTTGTCACTAAAATGCTTTACATATGCTAGGGTTTACATGTAACCAATGTATAAAATGTTTGTGGAACCTTAGGAGTACCTTAAGCATGCTTAGAATGTCATATGGAACAACTTTTGTATTCATGACTTGGACCCATTTGGCCTCTAAGTCATGGTTATAGTGTAGGCTTTCATTTTCAAGTTGTATGTTTGACCTAAGTTGAACTATAACCTAGATTGTTTGCTTGGTAGTGCACCCTTAAGCAAAGTTGTAGTACTTGACTAGAGTAACAACTTTTATTTTTGGGTAATGAGCTAATTTAGTGCCTAACATGGTCAATTAGAGCTCACAAGAATCAACAATGTACTGTTTTTAGAACTTAGAAATTTTTCTAAGTCAAATTGATTTTTTAGTTTCGATGTGCCTGACTTTGTGATGATGTAACTTCCTAACCATTGCGAATTAGAAGATGGTTTCTAAAGCAATATTGTAGCCCTTACATAGCTCTACAAAGTTTGTTTTAACGTCTTGCACCAATTCGCCATGGATTAAGTGCTTAAGCACCCTTATTTCGTGCTATCAGGCTTGCCATTGGGCGCTGATGGCCGCAGACACCTCGTCGGCTGTACACCACCGACGGCCTGGTCAGTCAAGCCACAGTGGGCATAAAGGCACCCCATGCCCATTCTTCCACCCCCACGCCCTCACTCGCTCTCTGCTTCCTGCTCCGCCTCGCCGAAGCATAGCACTGAGCTCGCCATTGCTGCCACCATACTCCGCCGTGGCTGCTTGTTGTTGTTGCTACACCACTATCCGATTCCTCTCGCCTGCAAGTCTGCCGTAGTCACCACTTCCACGCCTACTTACTAGCCCATCTTGCTGACCCTTGGTAAGGGCACATTTCGCATCGCCGTTGCTGTGAGCCCTCACCGGAGCGTCGTGGCGCGCCCGTGTCCGTGCCTGTCCACCGCACCCCATGCTTCTCTCTTCACCGGTCCAGCACCGCACTAGGTCGTAGGAGCTCAGGTCACATCTAGGTTAGACGTGACCAAGCAAGTGCATGGGAACACGCCGCCACTACCGCCATGGCCGTCATTGATGCCGTGGCAATCGAGCTCACCATCGCCGAGCTGAGCCATCGCCTTTCATCTCTGTCGCACGCATTAGGATGAGTAAGTCTAGATCTAGCGTAGGGCATGACGAAGACCCACCTCTTGCCGCCGTCTTGCCGGAACGCCGTGAGCACCGCCGTGCTTCGTGCGCTGCCACGCGGGCATGCACGTGGTCAGTGCTCGCCGTCACATCACCAGAACCCTATCCACCTTGGTTAGCTCCGATAGGTTACCACGTAGCTGTAGAGCACCTCGCCGGAGCATATGGTGGTTGGAGGATGTTGGCGTACCACCATGCGACCACCGTCGTCCGCCATTGCCGCCGGCGAGCTACTTCTAGTGAGCCTCTGGGCTTGCCGAGCACACCCATCGATGCGCCTTGATGAGCCGAGCACGTAGGTGTTCTCGTCGTCGCCGGAGATCTCACCGGCGGCGAGATATCTCTGGTCGGAGTATCTCCTCTGTTCTCGCGTCACTGACGTCTGGGTCCCACTGACCAACGGGCCCCATCTGTCAGTCTGAGTATTAGTTGATTTTCTGAATTGTTTCCACAGATTTGGATGCTTGTTTCAAAAATTTATATCTAGAGGTAGGAGTGTCCAATTTTGGTGAACCAAATTTTGTTAGATTCTTCGTGAAGTGTAGTATTTTATAAGTGCTTTTTGACTATTTCTGGCATTTTTCAAGGTGAATAAAATGTAGCTAGATAAGTGCTTTTTGAATCTTTGGAATCTTGTAAAATGTATAACTCAAGCTAGGAAAGTGATAAAATTGTGATTCCAATTTTGCTGATCTTGTGTTGACATGCTTTAGCTAGGAAAAATATTAAACCTGCAGTAAACATATTTTAAATGTGATCTTCATATTTAATCCTAATTAATTGCTAGTTTCTAGTGAAATTAATTGAGGTAAAAATATATAACATATGATCATGCAAATTTTTACACAGTATTCTTATGCTTGAAATAATGTAAGAACAATATTAAATATGTTGTTTGACACTTTCCACTGTGCTAAACTATTTTTGCTAAAATCAGCCCATGTAACTTGTCATTTTTGTAGAGGTAGTTGTACTTATCCAGATGGCATAAAATTTGTAAAGTAGACTATTATGGTCATTTGTATGCTACTGTAATTTTATCCGAATTTGTTAAGCACTAGAATTATTTAACCTTTAAATCACACTATTATCTAAGGAAATTAATAAATGGATATAAATAATTTAGTTATGTTTGACCATGATGTTTTCTATGATGCTGGTGATAAATATGAACTGTTGATGTTAGTGGTAAGGATTAAAAGCAATTGGTTGTATGCAACTTGTTAATTATTGCTTTATAATTCAACTAGATGGCAGCATGTGTAGTTTCAGTTGAGTTGATAAATTCATGATGATAATGATTTTTTCTATAAAACTTGTTAATAAAAAAGTTGTAGATAACGTACTTATCTATATTATGTTAAATTTTCATAGTCATAGGCCCTATGGTTTAAGAATGATGGCTGTTAGAAGTCTGTTGTCAGAAATGCTTGCTTTCTGGACAGATTGGAATGATTGAACTGTTTGACCTAGATAACTGTTGAATCACATTAAGGGTATTAAAAGAAAGTTATAGACAATTTCATAAGCTTTACAGAATATCCACAACTATATTATTTTGATGTAAACAACTCCAGGTAGGACCAAAACAAGTAGCTACTATCTTGTAGTCCAGAAAATAGTTTACAGAAGTGTTTGCTTAAGTAGTAGAGAAGAGTTATACACCTACTCAGTAAAATAAGATGCACTTATTATTTATTTAATACCATGCTATTGAAAACACTTATGATGATGCATTCATCATGTTATACCATATTATACGTGTCATCGTATGTGCATTCGTGATATCTTATTTCATGCTCATGCATATAGGATCGTCCAAAGAGATAACACTGTTGGAGTTCAACGAAGAAGAGGAAGGGGATCAGCAGGAGATGCCCTAGGCCGCATATCTAGGAGAAGAGGAGCAGACTCCCAAAGATCTTCCTAAGTGCCCAGTTCACCGGTCAATCTCCTTCCTCAAAGGCAAGCCCCGGCATTCTAAGTCTCCCATGTTCTATAAAATAATACTTGAGTCATGTATGGTTGATGCATTAGGTTATAAGACTTGATTGGAAACACTTGATGCATAGAACTACCTTGTCCAGTTATATATACCTTAACCCTGTGTAGGTCTAGGATCGAATATATGCTTAGCCATGCTTAGACCGGTAGAAGTCGGGTGATTTCCTATCACCTGCGAGATATAGGTGGATACCGAAGCACGGTTGGCTATATTTGCTATCATGGAAAATAACTATGGGGTAATGTAAATGGAGGTCGGGCAGAGTCTATGGGTAGGTTGACTCATGTGATTCCGTCTGTGTCGATTAAGGACCATACCGTTGTTGGCACTTCTGACAAGATTGAACGCATGCCTATCACTTAGCTGGCCGGATAACTCATTTCGATTGTGAAGCTGTGTAGCTCAACTCAGGCTGGGCCCCGCTCTGTTAGAGTGCGCACTCTGGATGGTAGAAAGGATGTGCGGGGAGCCAGACGTGAGTGTAAGGTCAAGATGGCGGACTAGAGGGGGGGGGGTGAATAGTCCTTTCTAAAATTTATCGCGTCGGCTAACCGAAACAAGTGTGGAATTAAAACTATCGGTCTAGCCAAGACTACACCACTCTATTTATGTTCTCTAGCACCTTCCAAAGATACTAAATAAGCAAAAAAGGTACTGGGCTAGCTAGAGCTCACCTAACCAATTCTAGAAGCAAGGTCACACAAACCTATGCCGCTAGTACTTTAAGCAACAAGGGAGCTCCTACACATGCTAGTAAGCAAAAACACAAATCCACCTAAGCTCACTAGCAATGCTCAATAACAAGGCAACCAATGCCAAATTAGAGAGCGCAAATACTTAGCTACACAAACTAAGTAATGTGACTAACAAGGTTACACAAACCAAATAAGCCACGCAAGGGAGCTACTTCTATGCTACACAAGCAAGAAGGTAACTAGTGAGCTACACAAGCTAACTAAATACAAGAGCAACTACACAAACACAATGTATATGAAAGTAATTACAAGCTTATGTAATGAGGAGGCAAACCAACGGGAAGAACAAGGTTGACACGGTGATTTTTCTCTCGAGGTTCACATGCTTGCCAACACGCTAGTCCCTGTTGTGTCGACCGCTCACTTGGTGGTTCGGCTGCTAATTGGCATCACCCACCAAGCCCGCACATTGGGCACCGCAAGAACCTACCATGAAAGTGAGGGTACCTCAATGACACGCTTTACTAGAGTTGCTCTTCACGGCTCCCGTGGGGCGAGCACAATGCCCCTCACAAAGCTATTCTCCAGAGCACCGCACAAACTTCTTGCGGGCTTCGATGGACACCACCACAAGCCGTCTAGGAGGTGGCAACCTCCAAGAGTAACAAGCACCACCAGCTTGCAACTCAATCACCTAGGGCCACACGACACAACCTCATGATGTAATTGCACTAGAATCGCTCTCTCACACAATCGGATGATCACTATCAAGTATGTGTGAGATGGAGGGCTCCCAAGCACCACCACACAAGCCACCAATGCTCTAGTGTGCTCAACTCTACCAAGCTAACGGCCAAAGGCCAACCAAGGCTCCTATTTATAACCCCACGTACAAATAGAGCTGTTACCCCTTCATTGGGAAAATTTTGGGCTGACCGGACGCTCCGGTCAGATCGACCGGACGCACCCTGCCAGCGTCCGGTCACCCTATGCCATCCATGTGTCGCTCTGCATTCAACCAAAGCCGCCCAATCTCAATGGTTAGGTTGCGACCGGACGCTGCTGTGCCTGAGTCCGGTCGTTTCCAGAGAGCTCCCTGAGCCTCTGTTTTGCGACCGGACGCGTCTGGTCCACCATGACCGGGCACAGACCAGCGTTCGATCAGTTCTGTGCCCACAGGCCTAACTCTAGCACCGCCTACGTCACCATATGTCAGCACTGACCGGACGCAGACCCTGAGCGTCCGGTCACTCTTCACGCTAGCGTCCGGTCACGAGACCGAGACCACACGTTCACTGCTGCCACTGACCGGACGCACCGGTCCTATCGAGGCCAGCGTTCGATCAATTCTGTGAAACCCTATCTTTTCTAAATAGGGCACTGGTGGCACTATCGGACTATCCGCACTCTACGGGTGGACACTCCGCCGGTGGAGTTTCGAACCCTTCTCGCCTCCGTTTCATCACTGAGTTGATCCACATCAACTCCAACTTCATCTCCTTTGTAAATGTGCCAACACCACCATGTGTATGTGTGTTAGCATTTTCATAATTATTTTCCAAAGGATTAGCCACTCAACTTGCCACGCCACTCAATCCTAGCGATGATGCAAAGTTAGATCACTCGAGTGGCACTAGATAACCGATATGCAAACAAGTTTGTCCCTCTTGATAGTACGACCATCTATCCTAAACCCGGTCATAAACTTCTCTACACACCTATGATCGGTGAAATGAAATTCCCTAGGTTATACCTTTGCCTTACGCATTCCATTCCATCTTCTCTAATGTCGATGCAACACATGCACCAACACGATCAACAATGATATGATCCACTTCATATCATCACATGATCATATTGGTTCATCGATCTTGACTTCACTTGCTTTTCACCGTTGTCTTCGTTCATCGGTGCCAAGTCTTGCTTAAGCTTCACTGCCATGTGGTCCATCGCTCCAAAGCCTCTGACTTGCCCTTCATGCTTGCAACCGGTGCATCAAGCCAAGTCTTGTCTTGATCTTCTCCACCTTGATCTCATGACTTAATGTCATGTCTCATGTGCAATGAGCTCCTTCATCATCACATGTGTGAGCTTTGCAACATCTCCGCGCTATTTTCACCTTCATGGCATATGTTGCTCACACACATGTACCTGTGGACTAATCACCTATGTATCTCACATAAACATAATTAGTCCACCTAGGTTGTCAATCAATTACCAAAACCACACAAGGACCTTTCAATCTCTCCTTTTTTTGGTAATTGATGACAACTCTACAATGATATGGAAATTAAGCTCTTTTGGATTCATGTTGCTTGCCCAAGCAATTTTACCATGTGTAAATGATTTTGGACAAGTACCACAAACCCAAAATGGTAGTATTAGCTCCCCCTACATATGTGCTAGAGTGTTTGATTTGAAGCTCGCACATATGCATAGATTGAAATTATGTGAGAGTAATTACTACCGAATGATGCTAAGGTGTATAGAGGTAACATTTGAAGTGTGATACCAATTGGAGTTGCACCTTTAAGTTCATCCTTAGCACCATGGTTAGCTAGATAACACTTGGAAAAATAAAAAGCACTAGATACCTCGTGAGATCAACATTAAAAGCAAGGTACTAGCATTACTTGAAAAACATACCAAGTGTCTAGCTATCATCCTATGCATGCTAGTTTTCATTTCATCAATCAAATTTTACAACTAGCATACATCACACAAGCATGCATATTGAATTTAAGAACTTATGCAATGCAAGCAAGCACATGAATATGCACATATCAAATGCAATCAATCAAAGTTCATGATCTTGCTCCCCCTACTTGTGTGCTTCTCTTGTCTAAGAATTTTGATCCATCTCTTTTCTTCAACGTTGCTCCCTTTTTGTCCATGTCCATGTCCAACCTCTACTTCTTTATCTCAATCCTCTCCCAAAGCTTTTATATCTTATCTCTCCCCCTTGTACAGTCTCAATATCAAGGCTTTCATATCTTTGTACAATCTCTCCCCCTTTGTCATCAATTTCCATAAAATGTGTGCTTCTCATTGATGCAAAGGTATGCATTTGGGGTAGATGGTTGAGGCTTGACTCTTGCATTTTTATGGACATCACTTGATTGTTGGAATGATACCACTTGTATATACCACTTGTAACTTATACTACTTGTATCTTGTGTAGGGCTTCTTGAGATACTACACATAAAATCTTTGATCTTGATATCAATTTGTGTGACACCTCCCCCTATGTGATAGCATGGGTCATCCATTTGATACACTTGGTGAGGGATGCATTCTTCATTTGATGATCACTTAAAGTTGAGGATCACTTGTGGAACCATTGTCTTGCATGATTGATGCCACGTGTAGATGTGATACCATTTGAAAGCATTTTCTAGTATGAAACAACTTGTTGGATTTATCAATAAAAGCCATTTCTTGAACATTTGCTATCTTCATGAGTACCACTTATAGGATATCACTTGTGAGTTGATCTAGACATCACTTGTGAATTTGATGAAATACTTGAGTCTAGATACTACTTGAAACAAACAAGCTAAATATCTATTTGCATTGTTGTCTTGTGCTTGTACTTTTATCATTATCATGAGCTTCTAATGTTGAGGTGAACTAAGTTGATTTGCCTAAGCTTCCAAGTCCGGTTTGAACCAATGACATGCTTCTTCACACCTCTTACAAGGGTTATCTTGCCAATGTTGTACTTGTCACTTGTTAGTAATCCAAATTAAATCAAGTACATGAGTTCACTAGCTCATGAGAAAATTCATATACTAACCACTAGATCAAGTAATCATTCAAGCAATAGTGGTAGACTATGAATTTAAACATTTCATTTGTTATGCATGATCCTACGAAGCATGTACTATATGCACTAACCTCATACTAGTAAGGTATAAAATGATCATGCACATTACAATGATATCTTTGCTATGGTGGAGTAAAGGATAGTCACATAGATTCTAATTCATAACTCCAATAGCAATGTGAAGTCCAATTATAAGCTTGGTGAAGGCCAATAGATACCATTTTGAATTCCATTCTTCACCCATATGAAATGAATACCACTTATGATCAAGTGCACTTTCTTATTGTGGTTAGCTTGCTTTTATCTTTTGAACAATGCTTGCATGAGAGCATCAATTTGATAATACCACTTGAAATATCATGACTAGCTCTCTTTTGGGTGTTGCTTGCTTTTCTTGATCAACCCTTTTAATTGCTTCAACTAAGCATCTCAATTGTTCCTCGGATCACCACTTCCATGTTAGCCTTCCAAGTACCACACTTGGTTTACCTACACATAGGCGGCAAGCCCCTACACTAGGGAGAAGTGACCTCTCTCCAAAGAACCATTCTTGATACTCACTTGAAATAGCTTGATTGATTCATCCAAGTGATGGACTTAACTTGATGAGTAACCTTGATTCCCTCTTTAAGTCATTTTTTTTCTACTTATTTAAGTCCTTTTCTTTCTACCAAATGATCTCCAATCACATATAGAACTTAAACTTCATCTTCAACTTGAGTTTGATCTTGATTTTCATCTTGAGTACCAAAAGTGTGCAAAGTACACTCCACAATCAAATGTCCTTGTACTCTTTGCTTTTCATGCTTCTAGATCATCTCAAAAACAAACTTAGGTGCCTCAATTACTTAAAAATGTGTTTCCAACTTGAGGACCTTTCAATCAAAGTGACTCCAAATAAATCCAATAATCGTCACTTTTTTGGCAGATTCTGTACTCTTCAAAGAAAAATGCATATCTCCCAAAGTACAAATCCAAATACTACGAAATTTGGTAGAGATGTGTATAACTAGGTTGTCTAGCAGCTGTAAAAATTTGAGCTTCATTTGACTTTTAGATTGCTACCAGCTTTCAATTCTTCCACCACTGCTATATGCTAAAAACCGCTTCACTATAACTGACAATATCCACTCCAAAACCAAAGCATTTCTTATCTAATTCTCATCAAAATTGTACAAAATCTTATACCATAAGTCTAGAGCATGTACACCAATTTTTATGCCAATCCAATAAGTTTTGATTACTCAAACATGGCTATGATCACAGCTAGCTCAATTTTTCAATATAGGACAAATTTCAATCACTTGAGCTATACTTCATCAGATGTCAATCAAACTTGAAACCAACTTATTAGAATACTTTCATAAGACATAAATCCATTCAATCCACTTACTAAATGTTATCTTATAAACTTATCCAACACAAATCAATCCAAACTTGATTACTAAGCAATTATCCATTCAATCATCTTATAGCAAGCAACATTGCATATTTATCCAATTCAATCAACTCATATGCACCCAAATGAAATGATCAACAAGAGATATACCTTGGTTAGCTCATGATCATCCAACTAGCAAGTTTCAACTCAATTATTTTCAAGCCATCAAATCATCCAATAAATCACAACTTGAATATGACACTTGTATGTTGTAGCACATTTGGACTTCACTCAATTATCATGGCATTGGCTTTGGATGTGCACTAGGCTTCATAACTTTACTCAACATATAATGATCAATATGAAGTCAATTGAATCAAGTCTCCAATGCCAATGGTACCTACAAACACTCATCCACTTTTTGATGGTACCCAAACAATTTTGGGTCCTCTCAAGTTAGGTGCAACATACTTAGGCATATCCTTAGTATGAATAGCGGGATGTTTTGCAATAGCAACCATAGAGGTACCATTGCCACCCTTCCTAAGCATAGAATCATCATTTATTAAAATAGGCTTCGGGGTGTTATCTAGGGGACATGAATGTGCCATGTGTCTCCTTTCCCGGCATAAGTAGCACTTCCTCTTTGATTGAGCCTTCTCTTCCTTGCTCATGTGGTGCTTCCCATTGCCTTGCCTCTCATGAGTTGCTTGAGCCTTGTTCTCAAGTTTGGTAGGACACTTTGAGGCAAAGTGTCCCGTATTTCCACACTTGAAGTACTTGATGTGAGCATAGACTTTCTTCTCATCATGTGTCTTGCTCATCATCTTGGCATCTTGAGTTTGCATTGGATGCCTTGCCTGTCCACCCCTTCTTGTTTTCTTCTTCTTCATCAAGTCACTACCATCTTCATTGTTGATCTTGATTTGCTCTTGAGGTGTCTTCTCTTGCTCAACTTGTGGCTTTTGTTGAGGCTCTTCTAGTAGCTTCACCAATTGCTTGGTTGGGCACATTGAGGTAGGATGACCCAAGTGCGGCACTTGAAGCACTTCACATGCTTGAGCCTCTCCTCTTCTTTTATCTTCTTGAGCTTCTCAATGTTAGGGCAACCATTTGCAAGGTGTCCCGCTTTATGACACCGGTAGCACATGATATGAGAGAGCTTTCTTTGTTGTAGCTTCTTCATCTTTCTTTCTCTTTCTTTCTCCCTTTGTCATCTTCTTCTTGAAGCCAAGACCACACTTGTCACCATAGCTTCTTTGCGTCTTCAACATGTGCTCAAAGGTGATTTTTGAGTTGTAGCACCTCTCTAACTTGTTGCTCAAATTCTTCACTTCATTTTTGAGCTCATTGTTCTCCTTCAAAAGGTTAGTCTCACAAGACATAGAAGTAGAACAAGCATCTATATGTGAAGAACATGGCATTTCTAATAAATCATCAGAAGAGGTGGATACATGCTTCTTGCCTACATCACAAGGGTTAGCAACATTTTGCAATTTATCATTTGATCCATGTGATGAGCTCTCATTATTTTTAAGTTTCTTTGTAAACACTTTAATGAGAGAAGCATGATGTTCTAATAATTCTTCATGAGATGCAAGTAGTGTCTCATGATTCTATTTTAGCTCATCAAGTAATTTCTCATGTTCTTCACAAGAGTTCTTTAGAAATAAGTTTTCTTTTTCCAATTTCATTGTTTTAGCTTTCTCATTTTCTAAAGATATGGTCATGCTAGCAAGTCTACTCACAAGCTCATCATATGAATCAACATGATCAACCACATTATCATTTGATACCTTGGTGTCACCTTGTGACATGAAGCAATGTGGTGATGTAGAAGAGCTTATAGTAGCATTTCAATTATGGCCCGAGCATGAATGAACCATCATCATCAAGATCACCACCAAGTGTGCTTGAGATAGAATCTTCATGTGCAACACTTGTGGCGTCATCATCAACCTTGTCAAGTGAACTTATAGTGGATCTATCATCATCAACATCACTTGACCATGAGGTGGAGCAATCTTCCACAATCACCAAATTGTGGTTATTGTCGTAGAACCGATCAATTTATAAGAATACAAGTACAATGGCAATCCACAAGCGGTCGCACTGTCATACTTGAACCCATATAAACCCGGTAGTCTGTCGAGTACCACGACGGGTCTCGATAAACGATTTACAACAACCAAGATCGTACAGGATTCAACATACATGCCACATATTACATAAAGTTCACAGATACTTTTCATCATCAGAGTACGAATAAAAGTTATTACAAACCGAGTTTGATAAATAAAGCGAAGCAAATAAGTTCAAGATAAAGTTTCCAACATAGTTTGACAAAGTGCCAAGCTAGATCACGGTCCACAAAAGCAAGGATAGGAATTAATAAAGAAGCCGCCCAAGGCTTACTCCTCATCCACAGCGGGATAGAAGCAACTCTTGCAATAACCATGATACACAAGTGCCATCTCGCAACATTGGGAAAATAAACCACGAGTACGAGAAGGTACTCAACTAGACTTACCCGCCATGAACCGTAAAAATAAAATGACTCCAAGGATTATGCAAGGTCTGTATAAGTGAACGTAACTTGACAACATTTTTGCGTAAAAGCAATTAAATCATGGTACAGCTTACTAATTCTTTACCAAGTTAATTATAACTATTCATTTCTAGGTTAGCAACTATCCTGTGCCAAACATGTGGTACATCCTTTAGAAGCATACAATAGTAACCATAGCATGTATTGTAATTCCATTTTCGTCCGAACCATCATGTTCCATAACACGTTACTACGATGTTGGGACTAGCCAAGTTTCTCACTATCCGGGAGAGACGGCGATTCAATCGATTTCAACCAGGTGGGAATTTATTCCTAACACAAACCTGTGTCTACCACCATGATAGCCTTAGGTCACCTTTGGTACAACTCCGGTACACATTTCAAGGGTCCAGATCGCTACCGCATAACTGGAACACTAGATGCCGGGATGCTCAAAGCCAAGCCCGCCTTTGGGCTCACCGATCGTCGTTCCCTAAGGAGCGCACAATGTAAGCGATTCCGGCCCGAGTTGAATTACTCGGGCATGCGGTCGGAACAAGTTATCCGCCAGCTAAGTGAGAGGCATGCGTTCAATCTTGTCGAAGCACCAACAACAGTACGGTCCTTAATCGACATAGACGGGATAAATCCACACCCAAGACCTCCATGTCTTGTTGCTTCTCTATCTACTTCCCGTCCGGTCTCGATTTACTTTTTACCACATGGTTCTGTTCCACTATAGTGAGTATATAGCCAACCGTGGTTCTAAGATTCACCTATATCTCGCAGTGACAGGACATCACCCGACTTCTACCGGTCTAAGCATGGCTAAGCATATATATTCGATCCTCGGACCTATACCGTTACAGGTGTAATATTTGGACAAGGAATGTACATGCATCAAGTGGTTTCATTCAACTCTTATAACCTAATGCATCAATCATAAATACGTAAGTAAACATTTGTAAATTATTGGGAGACTTATAATGCTCCGGGGCTTGCTCTCGCAGAAAGGAAGTAGGGCGATGGTCGGGACACTGGAAGCTCTTCGTGGTTCTCGCTTCCACGCCCGGGAGTCTGCGGCTTGCGGATCCTCCTGCGGGTTCCTTCCTCCGCTTCTTCAATTCCAAGCAACGTGATCTCTTCCTCCGATCCTAGATGCATGAGTATGGTATAAGTATTACGAATGCATATATGTTAACAAGTGCATCACGTTGTTTGAGTAGGTGCATATCTCTTCTCGATTATTACTTAACTACTTCTATAATGCATCGACTATGCCACAAACAGTAGCTACTTGTTTCACTCATAACTGGAGTTCTACAAATCCAAAAATAGTGATCCAGGACTTTCTGGAAAGCTTATCAAATTCTCTACCACTTTGTTATTAACCATTTTTACAGTACACATCAGTTTCAACATGCAACTCATCACACTCTAGAATTTGTCCGGAAACTATTCCAATTCGCATTATAAAGTAACGATACCTCTACTTCATATAAGTATTCAAAGTCTTATCATACAAAGCCTACCAACAGTTTAAGCATACCAAATACATTTAAGAAAATATAATGGTGAAGCCCAAACTATTTATTTAAATTGCCTTTATTATTTTATTTAGATATCTAGGTTAAATAATAAATATATATCAGATGTGCTTCATAAATTCTCAAAAATTTACAGAGCCTTACTAATGCTATCAAAGTACTACTGTAAAAATTTCATGTCATTTTACCAAGTAGAACATTCTATACAAAAATGACAAGGCAGCAAGGCTTAAAATAGCATAAATGGAAAATACTATTGAAAAGTGTCAAGCAACAGATTTCATATTTTTCTTAGCATCCATATGGTACTAGGATTACCTCCAACAAATTTCATGAATTTTGGACTCATACTTAATTTATGAAAATTCATGCAAGGATTAACTAGTCATAAAATAAAAATCTATAACTCTAAATCTACCCATGCATTGGTCCTCAAATTTTTTACCAGAGTCCATATATGACAAGACTAGCTTACCACAAAAATTTCATAATTTTTGGAGCACAGGAACTCTAGATATAAAATAAACAAATTTGAATGCATTCAAAAGCACATTTCAAATCCCTATTTAAATCTCCAAAAATTTCCACTGTACAAGTCAAGAACATATTTTTTCTAAATACTACACTTCCTAAGGAACACTCACAATTTATTTCAAAATTTTAGGAGCTACTAAACTGAAGATACAAAAATAACAAAACACACTTGAATCTGGAATTTTTGAACTGGCCTATTCTACTTCTGTCGCTGACCGGTGGGACCCGTCGGTCAGAGGACCCCACATGCCAGTGAACGAACAGGCAGCGGCAGCAGGCTGGTGTGGTGGTGGTGTTGGCAGAGTTTCGCCGACGGCGAAGCGAAGTTTGCGGCGTGTGACATCTTCGCGACGTGATCTACGTGACCTAGCGCATCTATTGAGCCACTTGGCGGCCCTATTGTCGACGGCAGAAGAGGCGACGACGGCGGCGGCGGTAATGGTATGAGCGGCGAGGCGGGACGACGGCAAGACGTCGGCGACGACCTCGGCGGCTCAACCTAAGGTGCGGACAAGCAACTATGAACGCTGGGGACCTAGCGCGCTAGCTAACGGAGCGGGAGGAGGATCAGAGCGACGCGGGCCACGACGACGGGATCACGGCGGAACTCCGGCGAGGTGTTGCGATCGCGGTGGCTTACCAAGCTTTATCGGCCGGGCACGGAGGAGCAATGGGGTTTGGGGGAGACGGTGGAGCTATGGCGGTGGTCTTTGGAGTGGCAAAGCGAAATGGCTTGTTATGGCGACGACGGAGCTACTAGAGCTCTTCGGCGGCGCGCTATGGAGTCGCGGATAGCGAAGGAGGAGCGGAAATGAAACCGAGGGCGCTGGGCGTTATGGGCGGTGTCTTTGGCGTGAAGAAGGCGTGCTTCTGGCTGGCTTGGCTTGCTACTGGCAGAAGCGCCGCGACGTGACCATCGCCATCGCGGCGACGACGCGCACGCTAAGGCTCGACGGCGGTCGGCCATCGAATCACCGATTCAGTTCATCGATCGCGAACGGTGATGCTCGACGGTAGCGTTTTCAAGTCGACATATCCGCTATTCCGTGGCTCCTTCGTGTAAACATCCTAAACAAATTTTGTAGACTCATGTACCAGCTACAAATGTTGTTCAATGCACTTGTTCTAAATCGCAATTAACAGAGAGAAAAAATTGATCCAAAGTCGGGCCGACAAAGACCTTTGTCGAGAGTATGACTTAGAACAAAATGGCTAAGTGTTGAAAAAGCAGTGATTCGATGATTTTTGAAATCCAAATTCAAGCATGTTAGGAGCTGAATCAGTCAATGACCCAAAAATAAAAGTTGTTCCTTATGTCAAACACTACAACATTGCTTTAGTGAACTCCTCCATGCAAGGTCTCTAACACCTAGTTCAACTTTGGTCAAACATGTCACTTTGCAATCATGATACATATTCAAACCATGGCTAAATGACCAAACTAGCCCTAGCCTTAAATACCAAAGTTTTTCATGATGATACTCTAAGCATGTTTAAACAATTTGCAAGGTCATTTAAGCATTTCATGTAGTAGTCACTCATATAGCTATCCAGGTCAACAGGTAATATTACTTAAGTGCTTGATCATGAAAGGTGACCTTCATGAACAAGGTTCCTTTTGTTAACCTAAGTGTAGCTAAGGTGTTTTAGTGACCAACATTACCCACTTGCATTCATTTGCACATGATCATATGCATATGTTCCAAGAAACACGAGATAACAAGCAATGTTTCATATGTTTCGATCGAATGTTTCAATTGTAAATGATGACTTATGAATGCTTGATGCTCATGCTTATGTTATGCAAGTCAAGTTATGCAAGGCTAACACCCGAGGTGTTACAGCCCCTCCCCCTTATAAAAATCTCGTCCCGAGATTTGCAAGACCTACCATTCTTGAAAAAAGGCGGGATAAACTTCTTGCAGATAATCCTCTCTTTCCCATGTAGCATCTTGTTCACTATGATTGTTCCACACCACCTTATAGAACTTAATAATCTTACTCCTTGTCACTCTCTCCATCTCTTCTAATACCCGAATTGGTTTTTCTTCATAGGTCAAATCCGATTGAAGCTGCACGTTGGTGGGTGCAATAGCTTCTTCCGGTACTCGAAGACATTTCTTTAGCTGAGAAACATGGAACACATCAAAGATTGCACTCATCTCTGGTGGAAGTTGTAACTTATATGCAACCTTCCCTTTTCATTCCAAAATTTTGTATGGCCCTACATATCTTGGTGAAAGCTTCTTTTTCATCCCAAATCTTTTCACGCCTTTCATGGGTGATACTCTCAAGTATACATAGTCACCCACTTCAAAAGTTAGTGGTCTTCTTCTTCGCTTAAGCATAACTTTTCTGTCTTGATTGAGCTGCCTTCATGTGTTGTTGGATGATACGTACTTGCTCTTCAAGCGTCATTTACAAAATCAATACCAAAGTATCTCCTTTCACCGGCTCAATCCAGTTCAAGGGAGTTCGCACTTTTCGCCATACAAGGCTTCAAATGGAGCCATTTTGATACTCGCTTGATAACTGTTGTTATAGGAGAATTTAGCTAAAGGTAACCATTTCTCCCATGAACCTTTTGAAGATATAACACAAGCTCTAAGTAAATCTTCTAGGATCTGGTTTACTCGCTCATTCGTCTCGAAGTTTGCGGATGATAAGTGAACTTCCGATTAGCTTGGTTCCCAAAGCCTGGTGTAAGTGCTCCGTAAACGAGCTATGAATCTGTGGTCCTCTATCGAGATTATGGTCCCGGTACTCCATGCAATCTCACGATCCGGGATACATATATCTCAACAGATTTCCCAACTATATACCGCGTGTTCACGGGTATAAAGTGTGTTGACTTGGTAAGACGATCAACAATGACCCAGATTGAATCGTGACCTTGTGGCGTCGTTGGAAGGGCTGTGATAAAGTCCATGCTGATTTCTTCCCATTTCCATCCCGGAATAGGCAATGGCTGAAGTAATCAATGGTTTTCATATGGACGGCTTTCACTTCATGCAGTTATCACACCTAGCAACGAGGGTCTGCGATCTCTTTCTTCATCTTAGTCCACCAAAATGGGTTCTTAAATCTTGATACATTTTACTACTACCCGGATGGATAGACAATTTTGATGAGTGAGCTTCTTCTAAAATTTGACTCCTTAGCTCACGGTCTTTTGGTACCACTAGTCGGTCCTCAAACCATAATACACCTCTTTCGTCCAATCTAAAATGTTTGGTTTCTTGCTCTTGCATTTTTCTCTTGATGTGACTTATTCCCACATCATCTCGTCATTGTAGCTCTATGATTTTTCCCTCAAGTGAACAACTGATTGTGATATTGTGTAGTACAATGAGGATGTAACAAGTTGAATCCATCTTCCAAAGAATGCTTCCACAGTGTTACAATGGGACTTCCGACTAAGTGCATCGGCTACTACATTTGCTTTACCCGGATGGTAATGCACCTCCAAATTATAGTCCTTAATCAATTCTAACCATCTTCGTTGTCTCATGTTTAGCTCTGGCTGGGTAAAGATATACTTGAGGCTTTTGTGGTCAGTAAAGATATGACATACATTGCCCAACAAGTAATGTCTCCATATCTTTAGTGCATGGACAACGGCTGCAAGTTCCAAATCATGTGTAGGGTAGTTGACTTCATGTTTTCTCAATTGCCGTGAGGCATATGCAATTACTCTCCCTTCTTGCATAAGCACACATCCCAAACCTATTCCTGATACATCACAAAATACATCAAAAGACTTTTCAATGTCTGGTTGTGCTAACACAGGTGCTGTAGTCAACAAAGTTCTGAGAGTGTGAAAAGCTGTTTCACATTCTGGTGTCCATTTGTACTTCTCATTTTTCTAAAGTAGTCTGGTCATAGGCTTAGCTATCTTTGAGAAATCTGGAATAAACCGACGATAGTATCCAGCTAACCCTAGAAAACTCCGAACTTCATGAACCGAAGTTGGGGCTTTCCAATCCATGACCTCTTGTACTTTGGATGGGTCTACTGAGATTCCATCTCTTGATAAAATGTGACCTAAGAAAGGTACTTTGCTCATCCAAAATTCACATTTGCTAAACTTGGCATATAGCTTATGCTCCCTCACCTGGATAGGACAATCCTCGATGCTCTTCATGATCGACTCATTTTCTCGAATAAATCAATATATCATCAATAAACACTACCACGAACTTGTCAAGTTCGGGCATGAATACCGAGTTCATCGTGTACATGAAATAGGTTGGAGCATTTGTTAGTCCGAAAGACATAACCAAATACTTGTATAAGCCGCACTCTAGTAGAGAAAGCAGTTTTAGATATATCCTCCGGTCTCGATCTTTATCTCGATGGTAACCCAATCTCAGATCAATTTTGGAGAATACCTTTGTTTTCGCTAACCGATCGAACAAGATGTCGGCGCGGGCAATGGATATTTATTTTTGATGGTCACCGCATTGAGTGGTCGTAATCTACACACATTCTCGGTGACTTATCCTTCTTTTTCACAAACAATCTTTGGGCATCCCCACGGAGATGAGCTAGGTTGGATAAGACCCTTGTCCAATAGATCTTGCAATTGGACCTTAAGTTCCGCTTAACTCATTGGGTGGCATTCTATAGGGCCTTCGGATATGGGTGCAAGACGGCACTAATTCAATCTTAAATTCCACGTGCCTATCCGGTGGTAGACCCGTAATTCCTCCGAAATACATCCGAAACTCACAAACCATCGGGATATCACATATCGTGGTAGCTTGGATAGCACAAAGCTAAATGTTGGGGTTTGAAATCGCGGGAGAGTGGGACTAGAAAAGCATTCCCTCCCGTGGGTTCTCTCAACATAATAGTGCGGGTGCTAGTGTCAATAAGAGCACCATGATACTTCATCCAATTCATGCTAAGATTACACTTATTGACAACCCCGCAATATTATCAAATCTGTGGTATACTCCCTCCCTTGTATCACGATGAGTACATTTTTGACTATTTTTTGGTAGTAATAAAGATTCCCTCATTTGAACTTATGTTGAAACCCCTTTGTTTACTTTAATTATTTCTTGACCATGTCTAGATGCAAATGCTCGACTCATAAATGAATGAGAAGCTCTGAATCAAATAAAACACAAATGGATGCTTGTTGACAAGAAACATACCAGCCGTGACAACTTCTCCCATGGGCACTTCCTCCACAAATGCAGTATAATGCACTTGTCCTTGACGTGCCCCTCGCATTCACACCGCCTCGATTGTTCTAATTTGGGTTGCCATTCCTCTTGGGGTGGGGACATTCCTTGGACCAATGACCCAGTTGGTTGCAGTTGAAACATGGTTGATTACTTCTGAATCCTGTGGAGCTGTCCTGATTGCCATTTCCTTTTGGTAAGGCAATAGTGAATGCCTTACGGAATGGTTTCTGTGGCCTGTTATTCTGAGCTTTCGGTGGTGGAGGCCTAAACTTGGGTGCAGGTGGACGGAATTGTGGCCTAGCTGTGATAGGAGCTTTTGATTGGAAAGATCCGGAGGCACCGGCCTCATATGTCCTTTTGCGACCCTTAGCAACTGCATGCATGTTGTTGTGGTTTTCTTGGGTCAAGGCATCACTAATAAACTCGTTGTACGTGGTACATCGAGAATTTGCCATAGTCTTCATCAGTTTAGTACCCAACCCTCGCTTGAAACTCTCTATCTTTTTCTCTTCAGTATCCACAAAACCGGGAGAATATCTGGACAAGTTGTTGAATGCGTGCATATACTCTGTGAGTGACTTTGTTCTTCGAGTGAGCCTCATAAATTGGTCGCTTATGCGCGATCGGGCCCGGGGAATATGATGTCCCCTAAAAGCCAGCTTGAATTGTTCCCAGGTCACTCGTGCATTAGCAGGCAGAGACGACAGGAAGTGTGTCCACCAGATCCCTGCTGGTCCTTGCAATTGATGAGAAGCATACTCTGCTTTCAGATGCTCTATGACCCTTAGCAAACGAAATTTCTGCTCAATGGTATTCAGCCACTCATCAGCCTGCAGTGGTTCCTCACCACCTTGAAGATTGGAGGCTTCGTGTCCGTAAACTCCTTGAATGTATCAGGTTGATTTGGCTCGGCCCTCGTTGTTGTGGGTGGCCACGAGCGTGTGTTTTGCGCGATAAGGCGCAAAGCTTCTTCCATTGTCCTTTGGCTCCCCAAGAATCGAGCAAAGAACTCTCGAAAGGCGGCGGCGGCGGTGGTGGTAAGTCATCACCATTGCCATCGTGGATCGCTACTACCCAAAGACGGCAAAAGCGCGCATCATCGCGAAGTTGCAACAATAAGCGATTATTGGTTGATGTCAAGAGATTGTAGATGAATCATAATCATGCCAAACTGAAATCACCGGAGAAATTCTCAAATTCACAATAAAAAACAGAGGCATAACAATTCATTCTTGCAACATGGCATCCCCAATTTGACCACTTATCGCGCTCATAACGCATGCAAAGTTAAATCGTGATCACCAACAAGGAACAGAATGGCATTGATGTTCAACCAAAGGTGCACTTAATCAACATTACATGATAGTCGGTTACAAATGCCAAATTCGAAGCCTACAGGTCCATTACATGAAGAAAGGTGATACATTAGTCCTTCCACTAAGTGCTAAGCGATCTAATCCTCATCATGATCACTATCGAGGTCGACGCAAGATCATCTCCTTCCTCGTGTTCTACTTCTTCTTCAGCTCCACTTCTTCTTCTCCTTCCTCGCACCCTTCTAGATCCATTTCGCGGCTCGTGTGGGACATAAGGGTGGAGCTGATTGTTCGGAAGATGAACCTCTTCATGCAGATTATCATTGTATTCTTCCGCATTAGCTACCTCTTTGTCCTAGCTCAAACCCGTCGAGCTCTTAGGACATTTTCCCTTGTCCAAGCTGCATTTCACCGGTGAGTTAACCAAGTCATCTCTTGAGTGAGCCTTTCAATCTCGGCGTCGTGCTCCCTCTGAAGTCGACGTTGGTCCCTCGCGGCATGACCAAGAGCACCAGACACACGCCCCGAGGCTACCTTCAACTCCATCCAACACTCTCATCATTGCGAACATGGCGCTCATGGAAGGGTTATCAACGTTTCGCTTTTCTGCCGCACCAATCTCCAAAGATTTTCCTCTTGTCTCCGCCGCCATGAGTCGCCGGAGGGGTTACCTCTTGAAAGACTCAACCAAAGCGGCTGCCAGCTCCCGAGGAAAACGATCCATGATGTCCTCAGATCCCAAAGGCTGCCTCGCCACTTGCTTCTTCAGCAGCGATCCCGCCATTGACTCATAACACCACTGTCCAATCGAATCGTCACGGGGACGAACAACGGCCTCCACAAGAATTCAAGAGACCTTCCCCAACCGCTCATTCACCCGTAAGTAGCGGGGTTCCATTCCATCTGGATAGCCTACATAACTGAGTACTCTCCACAAGAGTGTAGGCATCCCAAACTCTCCAAGGAACGTGTGTCGTTGACGGGTACGTGGAGCAAGCTGACGGCGGGGAGCTCTGCCTCCGGTGGACTTGCGAGCGGTCTGCTTGGTGCGTGCCATATGCACCATTAACATGTACCCCTTGGTGAGACAATGTCATACTGGATAAGAGTTACATAACCGAGTAAGAATTTTATAAGGGGAGGAACAATGTAATTATGTGAATGGTAATTATCATGATGCATGCTCGTTCCGTACGTCCTCACAAACTTAGGAAAAATTTGTTTCTAGCGGTAGACACGGTGGCATACATACGTTCTCTCATAAATAGCATAACTAGTCGAGCTACACGTTTCGCTGTTAGTGTACCTGCATAAGATCTCATTTCAGCCCTAAACCCATAATGAATATGCAGAATGTAATTGTAAATACTTCCATATATGTATACCCATACATATACTTACGTATCAATCTACCCGACAATAATTTAACCCACAATTAAATACGTACCATATACACATGCAAGCATGCATACATAGCCGTACCAAAGCTACTCTTCCCGACCGCATGCTCACATCTTGCGGTCATACACTCATCTTACCTTGGCGTAGAGGCATTTGATCCATACATTACCATTCAAGTGAATGGCATCCATACAATAGCACACCGTATGGACGACGAAGTAAAAACCCCCATGTTAGTACTTAAATAGCCACCTAATAGTCCTTAATTTGGGCATAAGGAAAGTGATCATTGGCACACTTTAGATTTCAAATACCTATTATATAACTATTAGTTGCTAGAGAAGGGTTTTCGGAAAACAAAAACTTTTGTTTTAAATACACTTGTGACAATTAACGTTGAATCTTGCTTTGATACCAGCTGTCGCAGAACCGATCAATTTATAAGAATACAAGTACAATGGCAATCCACAAGCGGTCGCACTGTCATACTTGAACCCATATAAACCCGGTAGTCCGTCGAGTACCACGATGGGTCTCGATAAACGATTTACAACAACCAAGATCGTACAGGATTCAACATACATGCCACATATTACATAAAGTTCACAGATACTTTTCATCATCGTAGTCTTAATAAAAGTTATTACAAACCGAGTTTGATAAATAAAGCGGAAGCAAATAAGTTCAAGATAAAGTTTCCAACATAGTTTGGTACAGTGCCAAGCTAGATCACGGTCCACAAAAGCAAGGATAGGAATTAATAAAGAAGCTCGCCCAAGGCTTACTCCTCATCCACAATGGGATAGAAGCAACTCTTGCAATAACCATGATACACAAAGTGCCATCTCGCAACATTGGGAAAATAAACCCCGAGTACGAGAAGGTACTCACTAGACTTACCCGTCATGAACCGTAAAATAAAATGACTCCAAGGATTATGCAAGGTTTGTATAAGTGGGACGTAACTTGACAACATTTTTGCGTAAAAGCAATTAAATCATGGTACGCTTACTAATTCTTTACCAAGTTAATTATAACTATTCATTTCTAGGTTAGCAACTATCCTGTGCCAAACATGTGGTACATCCTTTAGAAGCATACAATAGTAACCATAGCAGGTATTGTAATTCCATTTTCGTCCGAACCATCATGTTCCATAAACACGTTACTACGATGTTGGGACTAGCCAAGTTTCTCACTATCCGGGAGAGACGGCGATTCGAATCGATTTCAACCACCGGGAATTTATTCCTAACACAAACCCAGTCTACCACCCACGATAGCCTTAGGTCACCTTTGGTACAACTCCAGTACACATTTCGCGGGTCCAGATCTTGCAAGCATTAACTGGAACACCAGATGCCGGGATGCTTAGGCCAAGCTCGCCCTTGGGCTCACCGATTGTTTCCGGAAGGAGCGCACAATGAACGATTCCCGGCCCGAGTTGAATTACTCGGCTTCGCGGTCGGAACGAAAGTTATCCGCCAGCTAAGTGAGAGGCATGCGTTCAATCTTGTCAAGCACCAACAACAGTACGGTCCTTAATCGACATAGACGGGATAAATCCACACCCAAGACCTCCATGTCTTGTTGCTTCTCTATCTACTTTCCCGTCCGGGTCTCGATTTACTTTTTACCACATGGTTTCTGTTCCACTATAGCAGTATATAGCCAACCGTGTTCTCAGATCCACCTATATCTCGCAGTGACAGGACATCACCCGACTTCTACCGGTCTAAGCATGGCTAAGCATATATATTCGATCCTCGGACCTATACCGTTACAGGTGTAATATTTGGACAAGGAATGTACATGCATCAAGTGGTTTCATTCAACTCTTATAACCTAATGCATCAATCATAAATACGTAAGTAAACATTTGTAAATTATGGGAGACTTATAATGCTCCGGGGCTTGCCTCATTGAAAGGAAGTAGGGCGATGGTCGGGACACTCAGGAAGCTCTTCAGGTTCTCGCTCCACGCCTTGGGAGCTACGCGGCTTATGGATCCTCCTGCGGGTTCCTTCTCTCGCTTCTTGAATTCCAAAGCAACGTGATCTCTTCCTCCGATCCTAGATGCATGAGTATGGTATAAGTATTACGAATGCATATATGTTAACAAGTGCATCATGTTGTTTGAGTAGGTGCATATCTCTTCTCGATTATTACTTAACTACTTCTACAATGCATCGACTATGCCACAAATAGTAGCTACTTGTTTCACTCATAACTGGAGTTCTACAAATCCAAAAATAGTGATCCAGGACTTTCTGGAAAGCTTATCAAATTCTATACCACTTTGTTATTAACCATTTTTACAGTACACATCAGTTTCAACATGCAACTCATCACACTCTAGAATTTGTCCGGAAACTATTCCAATTCGCATTATAAAGTAACGATACCTCTACTTCATATAAGTATTCAAAGTCTTATCATACAAAGCCTACCAACAGTTTAAGCATACCAAATACATTTAAGAAAATATAATGGTGAAGCCCAAACTATTTATTTAAATTGCCTTTATTATTTTATTTAGATATCTAGGTTAAATAATAAATATATATCAGATGTGCTTCATAAATTCTCAAAAATTTACAGAGCCTTACTAATGCTATCAAAGTACTACTGTAAAAATTTCATGTCATTTTACCAAGTAGAACATTCTATACAAAAATGACAAGGCAGCAAGGCTTGAAATAGCATAAATGGAAAATCCTATTGAAAAGTGTCAAGCAACAGATTTCATATTTTTCTTAGCATCCATATGGTACTAGGATTACCTCCAACAAATTTCATGAATTTTGGACTCATACTTAATTTATGAAAATTCATGCAAGGATTAACTAGTCATAAAATAAAAATCTATAACTCTAAATCTACCCATGCACTGGTCCTCAAATTTTTACCAGAGTCCATATATGACAAGACTAGCTTACCACAAAAATTTCATAATTTTTGGAGCACAGGAACTCTAGATATAAAATAAACAAATTTGAATGCATTCAAAAGCACATTTCAAATCCCTATTTAAATCTCCAAAAATTTCCACTGTACAAGTCAAGAACATATTTTTTCTAAATACTACACTTCCTAAGGAACACTCACAATTTATTTCAAAATTTTAGGAGCTACTAAACTGAAGATACAAAAATAACAAAACACACTTGAATCTGGAATTTTTGAACTGGCCTATTCTATTTTCATCGTGACCGGTGGGACCCATCGGTCGAGGACCCCACATGCCGTGAAACGGAACAGGCAGCTGGCGCTTGCGGTGTTTGAAGTGTGCTGCGAGTCGCCGACGGCGAAGTTTGTTGCGGCAGTGACATCTTCGCGACGTGATCTACGTGACCTAAGCGCATCTATTGAGCCACTTGGCGGCCCTATTGTCGCACGACGGTGAAGGACGACGGGCGGCGGCAATGGCGGAGCGCGGAGGCGGAACAACGGCGAGACGTCGGCGACGACCTCGGTGGCTCAACCTAAGGTGCGGACAAGCAACTATGAACGCTGGGGACCTAGCGCGCTAGCTAACGGAGCGGAGGAGGATCAGAGCGACGCGGGCCACGACGACGGGATCACGGCGGAACTCCGGCGAGGTGTTGCGATCTTTGCGGTGGCTTACCAAGCTTTATCACGAGCACGGAGGAGCAATGGGGTGCTTTGGGGAGACGGTGGAGCTATGGCGGTGGTGCTTGGAGTGATGTGTGCGAGCGAGGGCGGTGTTATGGCGGCGACGACTGCGAGAGCTCGGCGGGCTGCGCGCTATGGGACTGCGGACGGCGAAGGAGGAGCGGGAAATGAAACTGAGGGCGTTGGGCATTGCGGGCAGGTGCTGGCGTGAAGAAGGCACGCTTCGGCCTGGCTTGGTCGTGCTGGGCAGAGCACCGGCGACGCGCGGCCATCGCTGCGGACACGCGGCGGCCAAGGCCTGACGGCGGTCGGCCACTGAATCAGCCGATTCAGTTCGTCAGTCGCGAACGGTGATGCCTGACAGCGCGTTTTCAAGTCGACATATCCGCTAATCCGTGGCTCCTTCGTGTAAACATCCTAAACAAATTTTGTAGACTCATGTACCAGCTACAAATGTTGTTCAATGCACTTGTTCTAAATCGCAGCCGAAACAGAGAAAAAAATTGATCTAAAGTCGGGCTGACAGCACTATCAGAGTATGACTTAGAACAAAAATGGCTAAGTGTTGAAAACAGTGATTCGATGATTTTTGAAATCCAAATTCAAGCATGTTAGGAGCTGAATCAGTCAATGACCCAAAAATAAAAGTTGTTCCTTATGTCAAACACTACAACATTGCTTTAGTGAACTCCTCCATGCAAGGTCTCTAACACCTAGTTCAACTTTGGTCAAACATGTCACTTTGCAATCATGATACATATTCAAACCATGGCTAAATGACCAAACTAGCCCGAGCCTTAAATACCAAAGTTGTTCATGATGATACTCTAAGCATGTTTAAACAATTTGCAAGGTCATTTAAGCATTTCATGTAGTAGTCACTCATATAGCTATCCAGGTCAACACAGGTAATATTACTTAAGTGCTTGATCATGAAAGGTGACCTTCATGAACAAGGTTCCTTTTGTTAACCTAAGTGTAGCTAAGGTGTTTTAGTGACCAACATTACCCACTTGCATTCATTTGCACATGATCATATGCATATGTTCCAAGAAACACGAGATAACAAGCAATGTTTCATATGTTTCGATCGAATGTTTCAATTGTAAATGATGACTTATGAATGCTTGATGCTCATGCTTATGTTATGCAAGTCAAGTTATGCAAGGCTAACACCCGAGGTGTTACAGTTATGCTCAACACACTCATGTGCCTCCACCTTGTGATCATCCTCCTTGAATTTGCCATCATCACTTATGGAGGAGTCACTATAGAAGGCTTGGAGTGCCATCCACATATCATGAGCACTCTCCAAGTCCCACACACGTCTAAAAACATCATCATGTAAAGCACATGTTAGATAATAAAGAGCACGATGATCAAGTTGTAGGCAATCCTCTTGTACTTGGGTTAGGTTGTCCTTATCCAAAGCATCACGAGAAAAACCAACAACAATGATCCACCATGACTTGGGACCCAAATCACAGAAATGATCAAGCATATGACGTTTTCACCGTGCTTAGTGTGTGCCATAAAAATGTGTGTGTCACAAACAACTTCTAGCCCAAAGTTTGCCATCCTCTCGGGTAGGTAAAGACCACAAATGAGAGACCTAGCTCTGATACCACTTGTAAGGCTGAGATGGTAGACTAGAGGGGGGGTGAATAGTCCTTTCTAAAATTAATCGCGTTGGCTAACCAAAATAAGTGTGGAATTAAAACTATCGGTCTAGCCAAGACTACACCCCTCTATTTATGTTCTGTAACACCTTCCAAAGATACTAATTAAGCAACAAAGGTGCTGGGCTAGCTAGAGCTCACCTAACCAATTCTAGAAGCAAGGTCACACAAACCTATACCACTAGTACTTTAAGCAACAAGGGAGCTCCTACACATGCTAGTAAGCAAAAGCACAAAGCCACCTAAGCTCACTAGCAATGCTCAATAACAAGGCAACCAATGCTAAATTAGAGAGCGCCAATACTTAGCTACACAAACTAAGCAATGTGACTAACAAGGTTATACAAACCAAATTAGCCACGCAAGGGAGCTACTTCTATGCTACACAAGCAAGAAGGTAACTAGTGAGCTACACAAGCTAACTAAATACAAGAGCAACTACACAAGCACAATGCATATGAAAGTAATTACAAGCTTATGTAATGAGGAGGCAAACCAACGGGAAGAACAAGGTTGACACGGTGATTTTTCTCTCGAGGTTCACATGCTTGCCAACACGCTAGTCCCTGTTGTGTCGACCGCTCACTTGGTGGCTCCCGTGGGGCGAGCACAATGCCCCTCACAAAGCTCTTCTCCAGAGCACCGCACAAGCTTTTTGCGGGCTTCGATGAAGACCACCACCAAGCCATCTAGGAGGTGGCAACCTTCAAGAGTAACAAGCACCACCAGCTTGCAACTCAATCACCTAGTGTCACTCGATGCAACCTCATGATGCAATCGCACTAGAATCGCTCTCTCACACAATCGGATGATCACTATCAAGTATGTGTGAGATGGAGGGCTCCCAAGCACCACCACACAAGCCACCAAGGCTCTAGTGTGCTCAGCTCTACCAAGCTAATGGCTAAAGGCCGACCAAGGCTCCTATTTATAACCCCATGTACAAATAGAGCCGTTACCCCTTCACTAGGTAGATTTTGGGGTGGCCAGATGTTCTGGTCAGATCAATCAGACACACCCTGCTAGCATTCGATCGCCCTACGTCGTCCATGTGTTGCTCTGTGTTCAACCGGAGCTGCCCGATCTCAACGGTTATGTTGCGACCGGACGCTGCTACGCCTGAGTCCGGTAGTTTCCAGAGAGCTCCCTGAGCCTCTGTTTTGTGACCGGACACGTCCGGTCCACCATGACCGGACACAGACCAGCGTCCGATTAGTTCTGTGCCCGCATGCCTAACTCTAGTGCCACCTATGTCACCATACTTCATCACTGACCGAACGTAGACCCTGAGCATCCATTCACTCTTCACGCCAGCGTCTGGTCACGAGACCGAGACCACATGCTCACTGTTGCCACTGACCGAACGCACCGGTCCTGCCGAGGCTAGCGTCCGATCAATTCTGCGAAACCCTGTCTTTTCTGAATAGGGCTCCAGTGGCACTGTTGGACTGTCCGCACTCTACGGGCGGACACTCCATCGGTGGAGTTTTGAACCCTTCTCGCCTCCGTTTCATCACCGAGTTGATCCACATCAACTCCAACTTCATCTCCTTTGTAAATGTGCCAACACCACCAAGTGTACACCACCATGTGTATGTGTGTTAGCATTTTCATAATCATTTTCCAAAGGATTAGCCACTCAACTTAACACGCCACTCAATTCTAGCGATGATGCAAAGTTAGATCACTCGAGTGGCACTAGATAACCGATATGTAAACAAGTTTGTCCCTCTTGATAGTACGACCATCTATCCTAAACCCGGTCATAAACTTCTCTACACACCTATGACCGGTGAAATGAAATGCCCTAGGTTATACCTTTGCCTTGCGCATTCCATTCCATCTTCGCCAATGTCGATGCAACACATGCACCAATACGATCAACAATGATATGATCCACTTCATATCATCACATGATCATATTGGTTCATCGATCTTGACTTCACTTGCTTTTCACCGTTGCCTTTGTCCATTGGTGCCAAGTCTTGCTTAAGCTTCACCGCCATGCGGTCCATCGCTCCAAAGCCTCCGACTTGCCCTTCACGCTTGCAACCGGTGCATCAAGCCAAGTCTTGTCTTGATCTTCTCCACCTTGATCTCATGACTTAATGTCATGTCTCATGTGCAATGAGCTCCTTCATCATCACATGTGTGAGCTTTACAACATCTCCGCGTCATTTTCACCTTCATGACATATGTTGCACACACACATGTACCTATGGACTAATCACCTGTGTATCTCACATAAACATAATTAGTCCACCTAGGTTGTCACTCAATTACCAAAACCACACAAGAACCTTTTAGTGAGCCCAAGGGCAGGCTAGGCCTAAACATGCTGGCAGCTGGTTGGCCTTGATTGTGCGGCGCTGGGTGAACCCACGAAATGTGGACTTCAGTTGTACCAAAGGTGACCTAAGGTGACTGTTGATCTGGTCTGCCTAGGTTTGTGTTAGAAATAAATTCTCAGCTGGTTGAAATCGATTCGAATCGCCGTCTCTCCCGGACAGTGAGAAACTTGGCGAGCTCCAACATCGTAGTAATTGTATTATGGAATGTGATAGTTTGGATAAACATGGAATTGCTACACTGGCTATGGTTACTATTGTATGCTATCAAATGACATACCACATGTTTAGCATAGGTTAGTTGCTAATCTAGAGATGAATAGCTATAATTAACTTGATGACCAAAGTATAATTGTACAACTGAATTAGTCACTTTTTATGCAAAATGTTGTCAAACTACCTCCACTTATAAAGCCTTGCATAATGCTTGGAGTCACTTTATTTTTGGTTTATGATGGGTAAGTCTAGTTGAGTACCTTCTCGTACTTAGGGTTTTAGTCCCATTGTTGCAGATGGTATAGTTTATCGCGGCTATTGCAAGAACTGCTTTTGTCCCGCCCTGGATGAGGAGTGAGCCCTGCATCTGTTATTAATCCTTCTTTTGTGCTTTTGTGGGAGTGTGATCACGAGTTGGCACTGTATCTAAACTATGATGGCAAAAGTTAGCTTCAAACTTTAATTTGCTTCCGCTACTATTTATCAAACTTGGTTTGTAATAACCATATTTCGTACTTTGATGAATGAACTATAATTGTGAACTTTATGTAACATGTGACATGTATGTTGAATCATGTACGATCTTGGTTGTATATGGATCGTTAATCGAGACTCATCGTGGTACTCAATGGACTACCGGGTTTATATGGGCTCAAGTATGACAGTGCGATCGCTTGCAGACTACCATTATACTTGTGCTCTTATAAATTGGTCGGTTCTGCGACAACTGGTATGAGAGCAAGATTCAACATTAATTGTCATATGTGTATTTAAAACAAATGTTTTGTTTTCCAAAACCAGTTTCTAGCAACTAATAGCTATATAAATATGTGTTTGAAACTTAGAGTTGAATCTAAAGTATGCCAGTGATCACTTCCTTTACGCCCAATTAAGGACTTTAGGTGGCTAATAAGTACTAACTTGGGGGTTTTTATTTTCTTCGTCCATACAACGTGCTATTGTATGTATGCCATTCACTTGAGTGGTAATGTATGGATCAAATGCCTCTACGCCCAAGGTAAGATGCCAATTATCATTACAATGGCATGACCGCAAGATGTGAGCGTGCGGTTTGTGGGGAGAGTTAGCTTTGATACTAAAGTATATATATGTCTCATATATATGCGGAGGTATTTAATTGTGGGTTAGATTTGATACGAATGTATATGCATATTTATATGTATATATAGAACGTATTTATTTTTGGGTAGCTTTGATACAAAAGTATATATATATATATATGGGTATATATATGGAAGTATTTAGATTACAACATAGAGCCTAGATTTACATTCTGCATATATAATTGTGGGTTTGGGCTAAAATGAATTTCTTGTGCAGGTACACTAACAGCGAAACATGTAGCCCGACTAGCTACGCTATATATGAGAGAATATATGTATGCCATCGTGTATGTCGTTAGAAATAATTCTTGCTAAGTTTGTAAGAACATACGGAACATGCATGCATCATGATAAATTATTATTCCACACTTGCATTGTTCCTTCCCTTATAAATCTCTTACTCGGTTATGTAACTCTTATCCATTATGACTTTGTCTCACGAGAGTTGCACATGCTGTTGGTACAGATGGCAGCACCAGCTGGAAGTGAGAATTTCCTATTGATGTTGGGAACTCCTGCCCTACTTTGGAGAGTCTTGCATTATGCGGGGTATTACGAACCACCCCTCTATTACTAGAATGAAGTATACCTGAAGGGACAACCATGGTATGAAGTACAACTAACCATACCTGCTCGTACCCAAGCACCCTTCTGGCAAGAATGGAAGGCAAAATCTAAAGGAAGAACTCCTTGGGAGGCTGCCCAAGTAGTAGCCTTTGAGGTACTGAGTCAGATTTGTCAGCAGCACGGGCATGAGCTTACCAGCAGTGCCGCTGGTATTTTTCCTTAGGTGGATCCATCCACAATAGTATGGGCACAACGCAACAACAATGTGTTGATCCGAGATAGGGATGAGTGGGCAAATAGTTCTAGTCCTGCTATGAGTGCCATGTTTGCGGTAATGAAGATGTTCTACACTCATCAGGACACAAGGGACTTCTAACAGGAGTCCTATATCACTTGCATGGATAAGCTCATGAGAGACGAAGCTACACACCATAAGTTAAATAAGCGTGTGCACAAGCACAAAAAGGCAGCAAGTGAGGCTCGATGGGAAACTGATCAAGCATATGTAGCTTTGGGAAATCTCCACACCCAACTGGAGCAAGTTGATCAGCAGAGAGCTGCCACCCAAGAGGCAAGAGCGGATGATCAAGCAATGTTAGCAGGACTACGAGAGTAGCTAGAGGCCACCCATGCCAAGGCATTCATAGCTACACGCCAACGGATCCTAGCAAACAACCATGCAGCTATTGCGGAAGCAGAATGAGACAGGACCCATGCCTTGAGCGTACAACAGGACCGTGTTGAGAGGGACTTGCACCAGCAGCTTGCACCGACCCAGAACATGGTGGTTGATCTTCAGCATGAGGTGCATTTTTTGAACAACCAACTACACCTGATCCTTGATGAGGAAGAAGAAGATCCAAAGATGTTAGTTAAAGATGATGGCTGGGAGGAAGAAGAAGTGGAGCTAGAGAATGAGGATGATCCTATCTCCAACCTCGACAGCGAGCATACGGAAGATTAGAATAGCCTAGTGACTAGTTAAAGCGCTAGATGTATCCCTGTTATTTATATAATGGACTTGTAGTTTGAAGTTTGGTATTCGTGATTTGACTTCCGTGTAATATTGGTACTCTGCATGTTGTTTCACGATGGGTTGAACTTTAATGAAATTCTAGTTTTGTTTTATTGGTGATTATGACTTGTATGTTAACACGCTGCGAGCTCGATAAGTGATCAAATTGGTGATCTCATGTTGCGAGAATGAACTATTATGCCTCTGTTTTATTGTATGAATTTAAGATTCTCTCCAGTAATTTTAGTTTGGCATGATTATACAATTCATCTGCAATCTCCTGACATCATCCAATAATCATTTTTTGTTGTAACTTTGCAGATGACTTGCACTCGCGCTGGAGGAGGCAGCAACCAAGATGGCAACGATGATGACTTACCACCACCACCACCACCTCTGCGAATGAATTCTTTGCACAATTCTTGGGTCATCAGAGAACTATGGAGGAAACCCTACGCCTCATTACGCAGAACACAGCTCACGCCCGTCAACAACAACAGGGCCCTAAGCCGAATCAATACAGCTCTTTCAAGGATTTTCTAGACACCAAGCCTCCTATCTTCAAGGTGGCCGAAGAACCACTCCAGGCGGATGAATCGCTTAACACCATTGAGCAAAAGTTCTATCTATTGAGGGTCATGGAACATCAGAAGGCAGAATATGCACCCCATCAGCTGCAGGGACCGGCCGGGATATGGTGGACCCATTTCCTATCCTCTTTACCTGCCAATGCACAGGTCACATGGGCGCAATTTAAGTTAGCCTTTAGGGGACATCACATTCCGCTAGGGCTAATGCGCATGAAGGTAGCCGAGTTCATGCGACTCACACATGGGACCAAGACCATTACTGAGTACATGCATGCTTTCAACAATTTGTTTCGTTATGCCCCAGGTTTTGTCGATACAGAAGAAAAGAAGATTAAAAGCTTCAAGAGAGGTCTTAGCACTAAGATGATGAAAACTATGGCCAACTCGAGGTGCACCACATATGATGAGTTCATCAATGATGTGTTGACTCAGGAGAACCAGAACAATCTAGATGCGGTAGCAAAGGGCCGCAAGAGGGTAGCTAAGGTAGGCGCCTTAGGGTCTTCTCAGTCTAGAGCTCCAGTGGCGGCTCGGCCATAGGTTCGACCACTAGCGCCCAAGTTTAGGCCTCCTCCACCAAAAGCCTAGGCCAACCGACCTCAGAAGGTGTTTCGTAAGGCATTCACCATTGCCTTACCCAAGGGGAACGGAGGACAAGGAAGCTCAACAGGACCCAGGAGTAATCAGCCATGCTTTAACTATAATCAGTTGGGTCATTGGGCCAAGGAATGCCCCATCCTAAGAAGAACAACAATCAAAACTAGAGCAATCAGAGATAGGCAAACTAAAGCGTGTCCTGGATACGTGCATTACACCGCTGTTGAAGAGGTTTCTGCGGGAGAGGTTGTCATAGCTGGTATGTTTCTTGTTAACAAACATCCTACCATTGTTTTATTTGATTCTAGAGCTTCTCATTCATTTATGAGCCAAGCATTTGCATCTAAGTATGATCAGAAAGTAATTAAGGTAAACATGGGTGGTTATAGTATAAGTTTAGCTATGACTACTATCTCTACAAATAAGATAGTCAGAGGTGTGCTCATCTCTATCCAAGAGAGGGAATATACGATAGATCTGATAGTATTGCTAGGATTAGCCATAGATGTGATCTTAGGCATGAGTTGGATGAGTGACCTTGGTGTTCTCATTGACACTAGCACTTGGACAATTATGTTGAGAGAACCAAAGGGAGGTAATGCTTTTCTAGTACCACTTCCCCAAAGTTTCGATCTCCAAAACTTGTCTTGCGCTATCCAAGCCACTACCCTTTGTGATATTCCAATGGTTTGTGAGTTTCCTGATGTATTTCCAAATGAGTTACTAGGTTTACCGTCTGATAGGGATGTGGAATTTAAGATTGAGTTAGTGCCAGGTACAACACCTATCTTAAGAAGACCCTATAGGATGCCACCAAATGAGTTAGCTGAACTTAAAATTCAGTTACAAGAACTATTGGACAAAGGTCTCATTCAACCTAGTTTGTCTCCATGGGGATGTCTAGCTTTGTTTGTAAAGAAGAAGGACAAGTCTTTGAGAATGTGTGTGGATTATAGCCCACTTAATGCTATGACCATTAAAAACAAGTATCCTTTGCCTCGTATTGATATATTGTTCGATCAGTTGGCAAAAGCAAAGGTATTCTCCAAGATTGACTTGAGGTCAGGCTATCATCGGATAAAGATCATGCCAGAGGATATACCTAAAACCGCTTTCTCCACTAGGTATGCCTTGTATGAGTATTTGTTCATGTCTTTTGGACTAACGAATGTTCCTGCCTACTTCATGTACTTGATGAATTTGGTATTCATGCCTGAGCTTGACAAGTTTGTGGTTGTGTTTATCGATGATATCTTGATTTATTTAGAGAATGAGGCAGATCATGCAGAGCATCTGAGAATTGTTTTGTCCAGATTGAGGGAACATAAGTTATATGCCAAGTTTAGCAAGTGTGAATTTTGGTTGAGCAAAGTACCTTTCTTGGGTCACATCTTATCTAGAGATGGAATTTCTATGGACCCATCTAAAGTACAAGAGGTCATGGATTGGAAGGCCCCGACTTTGGTTCATGAAGTTAGGAGTTTTCTAGGGTTAGCAGGTTACTATCGTCGTTTCATTCTGGATTTCTCCAAGATAGCTAAACCCATGACCAGACTACTTTAGAAAGATGAAAAGTTCAGTTGGACACCAGAGTGTGAAGCAGCTTTTTAGACCCTAAGGACCCTGTTAACTATAGCTCCTGTTTTAGCATAACCCGACATTGAAAAGCCTTTCGATGTGTTCAGTGATGCATCGAGTATAGGTTTGGGGTGTGTGCTCATGTAAGAAGGAAGAGTTATTGCCTATGCTTCTCGGCAGTTGAGAAAGCATGAAGTCAATTACCCTATGCATGATTTTGAGCTTGCAGCAGTTGTCATGCGTTAAAGATATGGAGATATTATTTGTTGGGAAACATATGTCACATATATACTGACCATAAATGCCTCAAATATATCTTCACTCAACATGAGACAGCGAAGATGGTTAGAACTGATCGAGGACTACAATTTAGAAGTGCACTACCATCTAGGAAAAACCAATGTTGTAGCAGATGCACTTAGTTAGAAATCTCATTGCAACACTTTGGAAGCATTATTGGAAGATGGATTTAATTTGTTACATCCTGTTGTGCTACACAATATCACTGTCAGTTGTTCACTTGAGAGCAAAATCATAGAACTATAGAAAACAGATGTAGGTGTATTTCACATTAAGAGAAAGATGAAAGAATAAGGAACCAAGCATTTTAGGTTAGATGAAAGAGGTGTGCTATAGTTTGAGGACCGACTTGTGGTACCAAAAGACTGTGAGCTTAGAAATCAAATTTTAAATGAAGATCATTCGTCTAAGTTGACTATCCACCTAGGTAGTAGCAAAATGTATCAAGATTTGAAAACCTATTTTTGGTAGACCAAGATGAAGAAGGAAATCGCCGCCTATGTTGCTAGGTGTGATAATTGCAGTAGAGTAAAGGCCATTCATTTGAAATCTGTCGGATTACTTCAGTCATTGCCTATTCCAGGCTAGAAATGGGAAGAAATAAGTATGAACTTTATTATAGGCCTTTCGATGACACAATAAGGTCATGATTCCATATGGGTCATTATAGATCGTCTCACCAAGTCAGCACATTTTATACCAGTTAACACAGCATATCACGCGGGGAAGTACGCTGAGCTGTATGTTTCTCAGATCGTGAGACTACATGGAGTACCCAGAACCATAATCTCAGATAGGGGACCACAATTTATAGCTTGTTTTTGGGAACACTTGCACCAGGCTTTGGGGACTAAACTAATCAGAAGTTTAGCATACCATCCATAAACTTCGGGACAGACCGAGTGAGTGAACCAAATCTTAGAAGACATGTTGAGAGCTTGGGTTATATCTTCCAAGGCTTCATGGGAGAAATGACTACCTTTAGCCGAGTTCTCCTACAACAACAATTATCAAGAAAGCATCAAGATGGCTCCTTTTGAAGCCTTGTACGGTCGAAAATGTAGAACTCCTTTGAATTGGATTGAGCCCGGTGAAAGAAGATACTTTGGCATTGACTTTGTCACTGAAGCTGAAGAGCAGGTGCACATTATCCAATAGCATATGAAAGCAACTCAGTCAAGACAAAAGAGTTATGCTGATAAAAGAAGAGGACTACTGACTTTTGAAGTGGGAGACTATGTATACTTAAAAGTATCACCCATGAAAGGAGTACAGAGATTTGGAGTGAAAAGAAAGCTTGCGCCTAGCTATGTAGGGCCATACAAGATTACTGAACGAAAAGGAAATGTCACCTACAAGTTATGACTTCCTCCAGAGATGAGTGCTATATTCGATGTCTTCCATGTTTCTCAGTTGAAGAGATGTCTTTGCATACCTGAGGAAGCCATTACACCCACCAACCTTAAGCTTTAATCATACTTGACATATGAAGAGAAACCAATCCGAGTGTTAGAAGAGATGGAAAGAGTAACATGGAGCAAGGTCATTAAGTTCTACAAAGTGGTGTGGAATAACTGTAACATCCCAGATGTTAAAAAGTAATTAAGAAAGTGATCATGTCATCATTATGCATAATCATCATGTATCAACTCATGAATGCATTTCATGTTTATTTATAGTATGCAAATGTTATTTTATGGAGTGTTTTATATATCACCTGAAATAATGTTAATAATAATGATTAGGAAACTTTGTGAATTTTGATGTGGGAATCTATTAAACAATTCAAATTCTTCCTTAATAAAGTTTAAAGTGTTGAATTGTATGGAATGAATCAAGTTCAAAACTTTGTGTTGTATTGGATTTCCGAAAAACCCTGAGTTTCAGCATTTAAGTTTACCCTGGAAAACCATTTAAAAATCTAAGCACATTTTGGGGTTGGGCCTAAAAGCAAAAGTGTAGAGCTTGTCAAGATGTACAAAGTTTGTTTTTGGAGTTTTCAAAGTTGTTTTATAAAATTTGAAGAAATTCGAAAAGGCGTGATTCTTTAAATATTCCCTTTTTAAATTCAAATTTGCATTTCAAAATGTAGGCCGAATTAGGGGGTGGTTATAAAAGCAAAGTTGTAGAACTTTTAATTTGGAACAACTTTTATTTTTGGAGATTTTTGAGTTGTTACATAAATTTGGAAGTAATTTGAGTTTCAAATCAGATGACAATTCTATAAATATGGTGAACAGTACCCGCCGCTTAACCTCACCGACGGCGACCTTCTTCTCGGTTCCAGGTGCGCTCGTGGCCACGTTCGGCTTCGTGCTGGCATGGAGAAGGCTCCTGCATGGCTTCTACTTGATTCTTGGACGCGCTATTTAGCCTAAGCCATCGCCGTTCGTCTCTGTTTTCCCTGCCCTGTTTTTCCCGATGTCGCCGATCATCTCCGTCGAGCCTGCGCCGTCGCCATAGTGCTTCACCGTCGCAACCAAGCCTGTCGCAGCTTCACCTACTCTTTGCGAACCCAACTGACTAGTCGTGGGCGCCTGTTATCGCTGAGATACGTGGTGCGTTGCCTTTCTTCCTCGCGGCCGGCAACGTCACCGGTGACCCCGCTTCACCGTGGCCGGAGCTATTCGGTTAGTCTCTGCCCTCGCGAATTGTTGCTCCATCTTCTCCGTGTTGCCGTGACTCTATGCGCCTTGTTGATTGGACCGTTCATCCACTACAGCCACCGGACGTCGAGCTTGCCATTGCCGCCGTCGCCATCAACGTCGACAGAAGTGCCCCTTTGCTCCTCACGGTCAACCAGTGCTCTATTCCGATCTAGGGGAGCCGTTGATGCTATCTGAGTAGTTGTAGGTAGCTCTAGCGAGCTCTAGCGGTTATAACGCCATGGCACCGCCGTGCCCTGCTCGGCCGAGCTGCCATGGTCGGCGTCAAGCTCGAGCCTCGCTGTAATTGCTCAAGTTAGTGCCTTCAATCGATGCGGGGTGGTGTGGGGAGTGTTTTGGTACCTTGGCCGTCGCCGTTGATCTCGTCGTCGGCGAGATTTCGCTGGTCAGTGCGCGTGTCGCCGTGGTCAAAGCGCGAGGTAGAAGATGACATGTGGGGTCGGGTTGTCAGTGACTCAGCAGTTTGAAAATGAATTTTTCCTTTTTCAGAAATGGATGAATAGTGATAGTTTTTGTTATTTTTGTGTAGATTTATTTGGAGCTCCAAAATTTTGAAAATTTTTGTGTGACTTCTATGTGATGTATATTATTTAGGAAAAATATGAAATGTTGTTTTTAGTACTTTTTGAATGTGATAAAAATTGCTCAATTAATTAATAAATGGGTTTCCATGATTTTTCTAGGCTTATTTATTTATCCAAAAATTATGAAAATTGTTTTGCCACTTAGTTATCATGTGATGAATATTTACAAAAATTTTGGGCTCAATTGGAACAAGTTTATTTATTTCATAATTTGTAATTAAATAATTAATTAATAAAAGCAAATAGTAACCTTTAATGATTTAGGTTTTGATTGAATTTTTAGATTGAGTGATGACCTTGGGTCATTAGTTGATAATGATCCTTGGCAATGGAATTAAGTGTTACGAAAAAGGTTTAGTTAGTTTGACTTGTAACTGCACCGCGAAGGAAAGTTGTATTCAAGTTATTAATTTTTGTATCCATCATCGAGCATCATGTTTTATATCTCGCATCATGTTAAACATGGCATTGTTACTACGTGTAGTGAACGATGGTGAGCACGTGGTAGTTAATCAAGTTGTGGAAGAGTTTGATCTGCCTGTTGAGGTCGGATTTGATAATTGTGGAACGACTCCGGAACCTAACTTTTCCGTCAACGAAGGCAAGCCCCGGATGCATTTAAACCTACCTTGTATTTTATAAATTTATATCGCTTTTGCTTCCAAGTACTGCATTAAGTGATTAGGAGTTAAGTGAAAACCTAATTGGTGCATTATCAACCTTGTTTTTCCATATCTAACTTGTTATCAGATTTACTCCGTAAATGCCTAGTTATGCTTAGCTATGCTTAGACAGATAAAAGTCGGGTGATTGCCTGTCACCTACGAATTTTAAATGGATCTTTGGTTACGCTTGGTTATTCATGTTATCATGAGATATGAGCATGTGGAGTAATAAATCTAGACCGAGCGGACTCGGTGTGTGAGAGCCATAAGACATGGAGGTCTTGTGAGCGGGTTCTTTCTGCCTGTGTCGATTAAGGTTTGTCCGTTGTTGAATTGCATGAGGTGAGACTTTGTAGTACTAACCACATACTCCGGTAAGCCTTAACTTGGCTATTCTATTATGAGAATGGCTACTCGCGCACTGGGAGTGGAGAGATGGTGGGAATAGCGTGTACCCACGTGACAATGGGCTGGATTGGTGGAGTACTGTATTCTCGGGTGGCGCGGACCCGTTCTTGTTTTAGAGGATCCGAGGGTAGGTTGGTATATGTAGGTTGGGGACCTACATATGTGGTGTGGTCTGGAATTCCCAGCTGGGTTTTAATCGGTTCGAATCATTGTTGCTCCTCGGTTATGGAGACTCAACTCACTGTTCATCATCGTAGTTTAATAACTGGAACTTGAGTAAGGTTCGAGAAGGTGTTGGATATGAAGTTTCATGATCTTAATGCGGATCATGTCAGCTTTTTATATGATCTTTATGAAGTTTTAAATATTGATATAAAGAATTTTGTTAAAGAGCTTTTATGCAAAAGAACTTTGATTATTGCTAAAGCCATACCTTGAATCCCTGAGTCTGCATTCCTGCGTTCTATCAATTCTTATTTCGGTTAAGTCTTGTTGAGTACTTTTGTACTCAAGGTTCGTTGACCCTTGTTGCAGGTGAGCCTCATGAGCAGATCTGTTTTGGGCCGTGCTGCATGACTGTTGTTCAATGCGATGACGATAAGTAAATGCATGGCCCTTGGGCAGGGCAGTTTAATTGTGTGTTTTGTATGTTATAATACCACTCCACTACTATGGTTTGTAATAATTATCGAACTTAGTTTGTAAGGTTTGAAACTACTATTTTGTAAACTAAGTTTTTGTAAGACTTCCACTATTTTACTCTGATGTAGATATTTGAATAATTGTTGTAATACTGCAATGACTCTGTAATGTGATCTTTCTTAGAAATCGTGGATAATTCGGGGTTCCCCGAGGACACCCGACAGTCTTCTTAAGTTATTGGGAACATATGCAAAGTCGTCAGATGTCTTTGGACAGTGACAGGTGCATGTGGGTCCTATAATTTAGGAGGTTCTGCCACAATAACCACAGTGAACAAGATGCCATGTGGGAACAGGAGGATTACTTACGTGAGGTTTATCCAGCATTTTTTGAAGAATGGTAGGTCTTACAAATCTTGGGACGAGATTTCTATAAGGGGAGGGGCTGTAACACCCTAGGTGTTAAGCTTGCATTTAGCTTTGGCTTTGCATGAGCACAAGCATCATTGATCAATCATGAGCATGAGTATCTCAAATATTATCTCTATGTTTGCTTATATTGCATGTGTTGTCACTAAAATGCTTTACATATGCTAGGGTTTAAATGTAACCAATATATAAAATGTTTGTGGAACCTTAGGAGTACTTTAAACATGCTTAGAATGTCATATGGAACAACTTTTGTATTCATGACTTGGACCCATTTGGCCTCTAAGCCATGGTTATAGTGTAGGCTTTCATTTTCAAGTTGTATGTTTGACGTAAGTTGAACTATAGCCTAGAATGTTTGCATGACAGTGCACGCTTAAGCAAAGTGGTAGTACTTGACTAGAGTAACAACTTTTATTTTTGGGTCATGAGCTAATTTAGTGCCTAACATGGTCAATTAGAGCTCACACTAATCAACAATGTACTGTTTTTGGAACTTAGAAAATTTTCTAAGTCAAATTGATTTTTTAGTTTCGATGTGCCTGACTTTGTGATGATGTAACTTCCTAACCATTGCGAATTAGAAGATGGTTTCTAAAGCAATATTGTAGCCCTTACATAGTTCTACAAAGTTTGTTTTAATGTCTTGCACCAATTCACCGTGGATTAAGAGCTTAAGCACCCTCATTTTGCGCTGTTAGGCTTGCCATCAGGCGCTGATGGCCATAGACACCTCACCTTGGGTGGCCGACCATGTTAGGCCATGAACGCCGCGTGGCAGCTGTACACCACCGATGGCCCGGCCGGTCAGGCCACGGTGGGCACAAAGGCACCCCGCGCCCGCTCTTCCACCCCCACGCCCTCACTCACTCTCTGCTTCCCGCTTTGCCTCGCCGAAGCGCAGCACTGAGCTTGCCATTGCCGCCACCGTACTCTGCCATAGCCGCTCGCCATCATCGCTGCACCACTATCCAATTCCTCTCGCCTGCATGTCCACCATAGTCACCTCTTCCACACCTACCCACTAGCCTAGCTTGCCGACCCTTAGTAAGGGCACATTTCGCATCGCCGTCGCTGTGAGCCCTCACCGGAGTGTCGCCGCGTGCTCGGCTCACCGTGGCCATGCCTGTCCACTGCACCCCATGCTTCTCTCTTCACCGGTCCAGCACCACGCTAGGTCTTAGTAGCTCAGGTCACGTCTAGGTTAGACGCGACCAAGCAAGCGCATGGGAACACACCGCCACTGCCGCCATGGCCGACATTACCGTCGTGGCAATCGAGCTCGCCGTTGTCGAGCTGAGCCATCGCCTTTCGTCTCTATCACACGCATTAGGATGAGTAAGTCTAGATCTAGCATAGGGCATGACGGAGACTCGCCTCTCACCGCTGTCTCGCTGGAACACCGTGAGCACTACCGTGCTCCGTGTGCCGCCGCGCGGGCATCCACGCGGTCATTGCTCCCCGTCATGTCACCGAAACCCTAGCCACCTCGGTTAGCTCCGATAGGTTACCACGTAGCTGTAGAGCACCTCACCGGAGCATATGGTGGTCGAAGGACGCTGGCGTACCACCACACGACCACCGCCGTTCGCCATTACCGCCAGCGAGCTACTTCTAGTGAGCCTCTGGGCTTGCCAAGCACACCCATCGACACAGCTTGATGAACCGAGCACATATGTGTTCTCATCGTTGTCGGAGATCTTGCCGACGGTGAGATATTGCTGGTCAGAGTATCTCCTTTGTTCTCGCATCGCTGACGTCTGGGTCCCACTGACCAGCGGGCCCCATCTGTCTGTTTAAGTATTAGTTGATTTTTTGAATTGTTCCACAGATTTGGATGCTTGTTTCAAAAATTCATATGTAGAGCTAGGAGTGTCTAATTTTGGTGAACCAAAAATTTTTTATTCTTAATGAAGTATAGTATTCTATAAAAATATGAAATGCACTGTTTCTTGATAAGTCCTTTTTGAATGTTTGCAATCTTGTAAAATGTATAACTTGAGCTAGGAAAGTGATAAAATTGTGATTCCTATTTTGCTGATCTTGTGTTGACATGCTCTAGCTAGGAAAAATATTAAACCTACAGTAAACATACTTTTAATGTGGTCTTCATATTTAATCCTAATTAATTGATAGTTTCTAGTGAAATTAATTGATGTAAAAATATATAACATATGATCATCCAAATTTTTACATAGTATTCTTATGCTTGAAAGAATGTAATAAAAATATTAAATCTGTTGTTTGACACTTTTCACTGTGCTAAATTGTTTTTGCTAAAATCAGTCCATGTAACTTGTCATTTTTGTAGAGGTAGTTATACTTATCCAAATGGTAAGAAATTTGTACAGTAGACTATTAAGGTCATTTGTAGGCTACTGTAATTTTATTAGAATTTATTAAGCACTAGAATTATTTAACCTTTAAATCATCTTATTATCTAAGGAAATTAATAAATGGATATAAATAATTTAGTTATGTTTGACCATGATGTTTTCTATGATGCTGTTGATACATATGAACTGTTGATGTTAGTGGTAAGGATTAAAAGCAATTGGTTGTATGCAACTAGTTAATTATTGCTTTTATAATTTAACTAGATGGCTGCATGTGTAGTTTCGGTTGAGTTAATAATTTCATAATGATAATGGTCTTTTCTGTAAAACTTGTTAATAACAAAGTTGTAGATAACTTACTTATCTATCTTGTGTTAAATTTTTATAGTCATAGGCCTCATGGTTTAAGAATTATGGTTGTTAGAAGTCTGCTATCAGAAATGCTTGCTCTCTGGATAGATTGGAATGATTGGACTATTTGACCTAGATAACTAGTGAATCACATTAAGGGTATTAAAAGAAAGTTGTAGACAATTTCATAAGATTTCCGGAATATCCACAAACATATTATTTTGATGTATATAACTCCAGTTAGGACCAAAAAAATAGCTGCTCTCTTGTAGTCGAAAAAATGATTTAGAGAAGTGTTTGCTTAAGTAGTAGAGAAGAGTTATACACCTCCTCAGTAAAATAAGATGCACTTGTTATTTATTTAATACCATGCTATTTAAAACACTTATAAGGATGCATTCATCATGTTATATCATATTATACGTGTCATCGTATATGCATTCGTGATATCTTATTTTATGCTCATGCATATAGGATCGTCTGAAGAGATAACTCCGTTGGAGTTCAACGAAGAAGAGGAAGGGGATCAGCAGGAGATGCCCTAGGCCGCATCTCTAGGAGATGAGGAGCAGACTCCCAAAGATCTTCCTGAGTGCCCAGATCACCGGTCAACCTCTTTCCTCAAAGGCAAGCCCCAGAGCATTCTAAGTCTCCCATGTTTTACAAAACAATACTTGAATCATGTATGGTTGATGCATTAGGTTATAAGAGTTGATTGGAAACACTTGATGCATAGAACTACCTTGTCCAGTTACATATACCTTAACCCTGTGTAGGTCTAGGATCGAATATATGCTTAGCCATGCTTAGACCGGTAGAAGTCGGGTGATTTCCTATCACCTGCGAGATATAGGTGGATACCGAAGCACGGTTGGCTATATTTGCTATCGTGGAAAATAACCATGGGGTAATGTAAATGGAGACTGAGCAGAGTCTATGGGTAGGTTGACTCATGTGATTCCGTCTGTGCCGATTAAGGACCGTACCGTTGTTGGCACTTTTGACAAGATTGAACGCATGCCTATCACTTAGCTGGCCGGATAAATCGTTCTTACCGAGAAGCGTAGTAGCTCAACTCAGGCTAGGCCCTGCTCTGTTAGAGTGCGCACTCTTGATGGTAGTAAGGATGTGCGGGAAGCCAGACGTGAGCCCAAGGGTAGGTTGGGCCTGAACATCCTGGCAGCTGGTTGTCCCTGATTATGTGGCGGTGGGCGAACCCGTGAAATGTGGACTTGAGTTGTACCAAAGGTGATCATTGATCTAGTCTGCCTAGGTTTGTGTTAGCAATAAATTCCCAGCTGGTTGAAATCGATTCGAATCGCCGTCTCTCCTAGACAGTGAGAAACTTGGCTAGCTCCAACATCGTAGTAATTGTATTCTGGAATGTGATGGCTCGGATAAACATGGAATTACTACACCGGCTATGGTTACTATTGTATGATATCAAATGACATACCACATGTTTGGCACAGGTTAGTTGCTAATCTAGAGATGAATTGGTATAATTAAATTGATGACCAAAGTATAATTGTACAACTAAATTAGTCACTTTTTATACAAAATGTTGTCAAGCTACCTCCACTTATAAAGCCTTGCATAATCCTTGGAGTCACTTTATTTCTAGTTTATGATGGGTAAGTCTAGCTGAGTACCTTCTCGTACTCAAGGTTTTATTCCCATTGTTAGCTTCAAACTTTAATTTGCTTTCGATACTATTTACCGAACTTGGTTTGTAATAACCCTATTTCGTACTTTGATGAATGAACTGTAATTGTGAACTTTATGTAATATGTGACATGTATGTTGAATCATGTATGATCTTGGTTGTATATGGATTGTTAATCGAGACTCATCGTGGTACTCGACGGACTACCGGGTTTATATGGGCTCAAGTATGATAGTGCGACCGCTTGCGGGCTGCCATTGTACTTGTGCTCTTATAAATTGGTCGGTTCTGCGATAGCTCTCTCCTCATCCTAAACATTTTGTAGCATTGTGTCCTATGGCCTAAGGTTCTTGTGACCCATTGGTAACCAGATTCTGCAACCACTCTACATTCAGTTTTGTTCATGTAAAGCTCATGGTGATACATACCAAAAATGGAAGCAGCAACCAGCATTTGTCGCCTACTCTTCTACGCTCTCATATAGTACTCCACCACTTCATCCTCCTTAGAATCACTTGAAGATGAATCATCACTTGATGTTGAAGATGAATCATCACTCGAATCACTGTCCTGTGAATCATCCCTAGAAGCATGGACACCTACAACACCATCTACGGCATTACCATCATCAACCTAAACACATGAATTAAAACTGAATCAAACAATGCCAAACAACAATCACAAAGCAATCACAAAGCAACAAAACATTGACAAGCCAAATCATTCAACCGCCATACATAGGTTCATCACAAATACCGAAATTGGAAGATTGAAATGCATAGGTTCAACTACATGCATAGGTTCATCACAAATATAGAAATTACAAGATTTAAATGCATAGGTTCAACTACATTCTTTGTTGCTGGCCACCCTTCGGAACCCATTTCTACAACCACACAAGTCTTCCCTCCAGTGTGCCAATGTCACAAAAGATTCGTCGATAGTATTCTTCCTTAAACAATGTGGTAGCAATGAAGAATTCATTAGTTTTATCATGTGCTCCACACTCCTTGACCATTGCCATGCATCTTCTAACATATGCAACTTTTTGCTCCTTTTTCTTCAACTTTCTGGCTTCCTTGCTGCTTCTAAACTGAGCCAGATTTTCATTTGCAACCTTGCTATCCTCATCAAACTTTTCCATTATACCATTGAACATAGTCTTTTGCAGAGGTGTCTTGGTCTTCTTAGATGGACTCTCACCTAAAGTAGCAGTGCTCTCACTGCCCCTCTTGCAGCTAGAACTGCTGATTGGGCTATTTTCCCACCCATCTATATCAATCCCTCCTATAGCCCTAGCTTCCCCTGGCATCTCATATCCTTGTTCCTCTCTTGCAGTTGCTGAAAACTGCCCTATGATGCAAGATGTAGAGTCATCTACCACTACCCCTTCGAACATCTGTTCCAGATAGGGGAAATAAGCTGGCCAGCCCCGTTGAAATTTCTTGCACTCTGCAGGTAACCCCTGAAATGCATAGATGCAATCGCAATGAAATCACAAATCAAAACTTTGACATAAGGTTGATAGAAGTTAGATAAATATACCAATGTTTTGTTTGCCCACCAATCCGGCGTTGCGTCAATTGTTCCATAAGCTTTTTGGCCTAACCCTGTGTTCTTCATTAGTTTGTCCCCAAAACGCCACACGGGCTTCAAATGATTGATTCAGTTCTTCAATTGTTTGGTTTCATGCTTCAGTTTAGTTATCTTTTCATATTGATGTTTAATTATTTTGTAGCCTCTAGTTGTCATTGTCCCATTATTCTAATTTCCATTGTTCATTTGATCAATATAGAGTTCACACAAAATTGCAATGTTTTGATCAGTCCAATTGGCCTTGTCAAACTTCTTCTAAAAAAAGAAAAGAGGACATCACATATCAAGATACTTTTCATCCATGAAACAAAAAATAGAGAACATAAAGTAGAGCCATGAAACATCAACACATAAAGTAAATTATGATTCACTATCAGCACATGTTGCAGCCTTGCTTCATTCAGACAGAACTCAAGTGCAACCATACTGATGACTGAAAGTCAAAAAACAAAGAGCAACAAATTTGTATCTGTTTCCTATGATTATAAGCAGAGCTTCACCAACACACTGTAGCACAGGCCACAGAATAAATTAACTACTACAGATGTATTAGTAACTAGATGAAAATAGATGTATGCGCACTAGTTTCATGATGTTAGTTTCTTCTGGCCCATTTGCAAATTTACCACTGCTTTTCTTTTCTTGCAAAATCAAGATAAAAATTGTTGTGCAATCATATACTAGTTGCCAAAGTATCATCTGGAGATCACCAAACCACATCTAGCAAAACATTTACAAAAAAAATAGGGAAACAGGTATGGATCTTACCGACACAGGGGCGTTCTCATCGAATCCTTTGTTGTCATCCTCTACATCCACATCCTCTATGATGTCAGAGTTGCTGGCGATAGATGTGGATCCACGAGATACCGTCTACCTCATCCTAACCCCACGGCCACCACCGCCCATTCTTAATAGTGGCAACCCTTGGGAAATGGATGATGTTGGCTGTTTACCGGATCTATCTCCAGTAAACAGAGCTCCATGATGGCTGCCTCTTGGGCGCGCAGCCTGGCTACCTCCATGGCCAATTTTTGTACGAGATCTAGTCTGGACCGACCGTGGAGGCTAGAACTAACCTTGAACGGATCTACCACCAAGGCCAAGGGGAGGGAGCCCTACGCCGACACGAACTACTTACGACTGTAGGTGCTCCTGGTTGGGGAAGACATCAAGGTTGGGGAACTCCGCCTAGGAGTTCTAATCCTAGTTCTCTAGCCGTGACCGTGGAGCAGAGAGGCTGGGGGAGGCATTGGGAGAAGACGGAGCATGGGAGTACAAGCCAAAGTCATTGGTGACGGAGAACTAAGGGTACGGCTCAGATCTGGCGGTGGGGAAGGAAGAAGACCCGATGAAGTAATCCTTGTAGTTGTCCTCATAGCCATCCATGGCAGATGCGGTGGGGGGGGGGAGGGGGAGCCGCGGCGGTAGCATGCTGATGTAATGCGTGGGGGCGATGACGAGTGAGAGGGCGATGGGAGCAATTGAGGGTGCTGAGGGCTCGGGATGTGGTGTGGGGAGGAGGGGTAGCGATGCTGCTGGCATGCGCATGACCTGAGGAGCGGCGGCTTGTGGGCAAGATGCGCGGTGGCAAGGACAAGAGAAAGGGTGAGGGAGCAAGTGAGGGAGCTGAGGGTTTTGGGGTGGGTGCAGTGAGGGAGCTAGGGGTAGCTCTATTCTGTTTGTTTCGTACTTTATTGCTTATGAATGGTAGTAGTGCAACATGTGAATGTAACATGAGTTTCTCATACCTTTAAACATGGCAACATGGTAGGAATGTGGCAAGTTAAGCTTGCAACAAAAGTAATGAGACATGTGAAACATGGAATTGCAACAATTGAGTGAATTGATTGTTTTATGCTTCATCACATGTGATCATTAGAAATTAGTATAACAATTGTGTAAAGTGGTTGATCATGGTCTAATACACCTTAACTACACTTAGGGTAATTGTTTGGACATTGTTCATATAGATCAAAATGACAAAATTGCCCTCAAGTGGAAGTTTGACTGGAATGGACCCTTAGAGTGCCACAGTTTGACTGATTCAAAAGACCAACTTAGAGACTTTGCATGGCTGTGCACTCTTTACCAAAGTTGTAGCTAATTTATCAAGGAACAAAAGTTGTTTTATGATCATCTCATGAAAATGGCTAGAACATGCTCAAACATGGCCCACAAGTCAGAATTTCATGCTGATTTCATACTTAGAAATTTTCTAAGTCCTTAAGTGTTTTGCAGTTTCGTGTACCCAACTTTTTCACCTTGTATCTCCCTAACAAAGCCAAACCAGCTCGAGCTCCAATGGTAAGAGTTGTAGTTCACATATAGATGATCAACTTTGTTAACTATGGCATGATCTAAATCATCACGGATTAGGAGCTAATCACCGTCAAACTTGCTCTGTCAGTCACCGTCGGTGATCTCTGAATCACAATTTTCTGAAAAACCGTCAGAGCCGCCGTGGCCAACCGGCGCAGGAGCCACTCGCTGCGTGGCATTCATGCTCTGTCGATGCCACCATGTCGCGCATCCACGCTCTAGAAGAAGGCCAGCGCTTGCTCGACCGAGTCGCCTGCTCCATTTGCCCTTCCTTCGCCTTCCCCGCGCGCAGCGCCAAGCCACAGCCATCCGCCATTGCCAGCCGAACCTTTGCCCACGCCTTGCTCATGCGTCATAGCAAAAACGCATTGCCCTGTTCGCCCAGAGCCTCACCATGATCCCCTCTATCGCCTCCACCGTTCAGTCGATCCATTTGAGCCTTGGTAAGGACGAATTCGTCGTTTCTTCCACCGCCGCCATGGCTGACCTCGCCAGAGTTAGCGCTCCATGCGGCCAGCTATCCTCGCGTCCTTGCCATCCCTCCTCTACCTTGCGCTAGGTCCAGTGCATGCCACTGATGCTCGTAGGGTCACCCATTCGAGCCGTGGCGCTGTAGTCTCGCTGGAGCCAGCCCTGCCGTGGTCGTGCGCCGCCATGCTCGTTGCCACCCCCTGTAACCACAATAATAGTTTCGATTGAGGGCACTGCTAGATGTGTGCGGACGAGGTGAACATCGTTGTTCTGCTGGACTCGCCGGAGGAGTCACCGGCGACGAGTTGTGCCATTGCCTCCTTCTCCTCCCCGTCTCTCTCTCTCTGCTTTGCTGGTCCCGCACGTCGTCGGCCGCCGAGCCGAGGGCGGGAGCGACTGGCTCTGCTGATGTCTAGGCCGTGCAGTTGTTTGCTTCATGCAGTCATTGTTTCTTCGGGCTGGCCCACCAGTAGTTGAATTGGTTTTCTTAATTTGTTTTGTTTTATTATTTTCACAGATTTATGTACATTTTCAAAAATATGTATCTCTTAGATGGTAGATCCAAATGATGTGGTTCCAATTTTGTTGAGTTCATGATAATTTCTAGTTTCTATTAAAAATATAATCCATGTCATGTTCTGTTATGAAAATGGGAGTTTCTATTTATCTCTTTTAATCATGCAAGAAATAGGGGTAATTATATCTTTTTCTAGGTAGCTCCAAATGGCATGAAATTTTTATGGTGTACTGCTCATATCATGAATAGCTTGTAGTTAAATTTTCATAAATTTTGGACACTGTTTGCAGGAGATAGAAAATTATCTTGTTTGCATGGATGGATCTTGTGTGAATTTTCATAATTTTTCTATAGATTCAGTTAGGGTAAAAAATTGGTGAGTACTGTTCTTATGCTAGAATGATGCTTGGAAAAATTAGAAATCTGTTGCTTGACACTTTTCAATAGGGTTTCTAATTATGCTTAAAATAGACATACTACCTGTTATTTTGGATACAGCAAGTTCTGCTTACACAATGGCTTTGAAATTTTTATGGTAGTCTATGTGAAGCATGAGATAGCTACTGCAATTTTGTAGATTTTTTTGAACAGTTTTACTATATATTGCTTTAATCACCTAATTAACTAAAGAAATTAAAAAAGGCATTAAATAAATTGTTTAGAAGTTGACACTATACTTTCTGATGTTTATCTGATATGCAAAACATGTTGGTAAACTTTGTTTGGTCCAATTATGCTTTTGCATCATCATTAAATAATTAAGTTAGTAACCCTGTCATTTCTGGATAGATTCTAGGTTTACTGGAATTCGATTTGGTTAACGTAAGAATCATGCTTTGATGTTTACAATTGATTTGCAGAGAATTTCATAAGCTTTCCAGAATGTCCTCATGCAAGTCATTTGGAATTGTAAAACTCTTGTTGTGATTGAATTAAGGGACTACTTGTGTGCATATGAAACTTTAAATGATAATTTATGTATGCCTTTACTATTTCTAAGTTTGTGGTAATGTTCCTAGGTGTTAGGCCTTTAACTGAAGATGAGCATCTTTATCTTAGGTTATGCAAGTTAGGTAAGTTGATCTTGTTCTTCAAGTTAAGTTAGATACCTCTTTTAAAGTGATTTGAATAGAGCTATTCTTAATTGGTAAACGAGTGTCTAGTGATGTTTTCGTTAAACACTTACTGTGATTCATTCATCACGAGCACAGTTGGCTATATTTGCTATCGTAGAAAAGAACCAGTCTTAATTTGAAATGAAGACCGGACAGAGGCTTGCCGGTTTGCAGTGACTCCGTCTGTGTTAATTAAGGACTGAATCTTAGAGCCATTCCTGTTCATGTTGAATGCATGCCTCTCTCTTAGTTGGCCATGTCCGAAGACCAACCACGAAGCCGAGTAGCTCACCTCATGCCGGGAGTCGATAAGTATAAAGTGCGTCTTGGAAGGGAGCCGTAGGCATGAGTCCAAGGGCAGGTGATTTAAAAGTCCTGATCGTCCTGGCAGAAGGGTAATCCCTAAGAGTGCTGGCGCTGATCGAACCCACGAATTTGTTTCCTGAGTTGTTCAAAAGGTGACCCGCGGCTACCCTTGCTAAGTATGCCAGGGTGAGAGTTAGGAATACCCCCTCAGCTGAGTTGTAATTCGATTCGAGTCGCCGTCTCTCCTGGTTAGTGAGAACTTGACGGGCTTATCTCCAATGTAGACGCACTAAATAACATAATGGTTCAGAAAGGATGATATAATGATGACATCCTTATTATACCTGCTATGGTTAATATTGTTTGCTCCTAATAAGTGAGTGCTCTAGTATAGGTGCTAATCTAGTGGACAGGTAAATGATGATAAGCTTGATGCTAAGTTTAAATTGGTTACTATAATCATAAGCTCTTTTATGCAACTGTGTCAAGCTAGCCCACCTCATAAGCCTTTCATGATCCTTGGTGTCTTTTATTTCTAGTTTTGTCGGGTAAGTCTAGCTGAGTACCTTCTCGTACTCAGGGTTTATCTCCCACCTGTTGCAGATGACCAGTTCTACTTTGGTTGCTGCAAGTATTGCCTTCTCCCGGCTAGGGATGAAGACTAGACCGTTGGGCACGGTCTCTCCTAGTTCTCGTACCTGATGATGCTTTTGTGGGACATGACTAAGATCTGGCAATGTATTTGGAACTATGAAGTTATGTACTAAACTATGTTGCTTCCGCACATTTGAACTTGGTTTGTAATATTTTATTTGAACTCTGATGGATGTAATCCGAATGCTACTTATGAAATGTTGTAACGGATGATGTGTTGTGTTGAATCACTATGGTCTTGGTTTGTATGTCGAGAGTTGGTTGAAATCCTTCATGATTTCCGGACTACCGGGATTATGGGAGCTTAAGTACAGGAATTTGATCGCTTCGGTGATTGTTTTTGTACTTACGTTCTTATGATTTGGTTGGTTCTGTTACAGCTGGTATCAGAGCAAGATTCGACACTAAACATGTCATTTGTGTATTTAAAACAAAAGTATTTGTGAAAATCCTAAATTAAATACTAAGTATTGCCAGTGGTCATATCCCTTATGCCCAAATAAGGACTCTTAGGTGGCTTATTAAGTACTAACTTGGGGGTTCCTGCTTGTTTCTGTTTCATCATCCATACAGCGTGCTATTGTATGGATACCATCCGCTTGGGTGGTAATGTTTGGATCAAATACCTCTACGCTCTGGTAAGTGGGAGTTGTGAGAGCATGACCGTCCAACCGTCGGTCTAGGGGAGAGTAGTTGTGGTTGCTCGCATACTTACATGTTCGATCATGTATCTATGAGAGTACTTAAATGTGGGTATCTCTGACGGGTAGCTGTTATACTAGAGTATATGCATCTGGGGATGTATGTATGAAAGTATTTAGTTTACATGCCTTTTTGGGAAATTATTGGGCTGAAATGAAATTTTCTGTAGGTACACTAACAACGTACCGTTGCAGATCGACTAGCTACCGTGTATGAGAGAGCGTATGTATGCCACCATATATTTCGCTAGTCTTTAAATTTTTCTAGGTTTGTGAGGACGTACGGATCGTGCATGCATCATGTTCAAGCATACATAGCATTTTTGCAGTACTCCCTCCTTTAAAATTGATGGTCTCGACTAATTAAATTTCGTATCCCTTAAATGATTCTCCCCTTACGTTGCAACTTTTTGCTACAGATGGCGTGCACGAAACTCACTGCTCGCAAGTCCGCTGGAGGCAGGGCACCTCATCACCGGTTAGCTCTTCGTGAGCCCCGTCCGGAGCCTACTAAGACGAAAAGGCTGAGGACAGAGCTGGCCCGGGTGACTGCTGAGAGGAATGCGGCTCAGCAGCGTTTGGAGCAAGTAACACAAGAATGGGACCAAGAGACTCTGGAGGTTCAGAGGTTGACAGTTGCTCACCGCAACTATGAACGTATGTTGATTCACGTGATGAACCAACATAATGAAGCCTGGCATGAAGAGAATGTGTTGGGAGCGCGACAGGTGGAGCTAGAGCAGCAGTTGGCAGTTGCCGAAGAGTACAATGACCATCTCCATGAGGAGGTTCACCTGTTACACAATCAGCTTCACCCTCTCCTACCACCTGATGATGAGGATGAGATGGGCTCTGGTGTCATCATGGCTGAAGGTGATGATGGCATTGAGGTCAATGGACCTGAGGACGTTCCACCTGATGAGGAGGAAGATGAGGAGTTAGAGCCTGCTAGTGATGAAGATGGAGGAGAGATCTTCGACACTGACTCCGAGGACGATGCGTAGTTTAGCTTACTACTTAGCTGATGCGCTAGAGCTAATCTTTTGTTGATCCTCATGCATGAACGAGTAGCTTAGTAATAAGTTAATCGTTGGGATGTAATATCGAACCTTAAGTTATCTTTGGATGTAAGTTTGGAACCACTATGGCTTGGATGTAACCTATCAAACGTGTTATGCTCCACGTATGTGAGCCTTTGTTAAATTCCGTCTTTGCGGTTTATAGATCTCGTTGTTGGTTAAGTTCATCGCATTTATGTGTCAATTGATGCGCTTGATGAGTTGTGTGGTTGTGATGGATGATTGTGCCTCTATTGATTATATAAATGCATTCCCTCTAATGGACTCAGTTTGGCATAATTATACAATTCATCTACAAAAATTTCCACATTGTCAGTGCTCATTGGCTATACATTTTGCAGATGGCTTATAACCTTCGTCGCGGTTGTAGCATGGGAGATGAGGAACAACCACCTCCTCCACCGCCCACACCAGCTGAGCTAATGTAGATAGTTGTTGAAAGTCAGCGCATGCTAGCTGAGGCTATGCGCCAAATGGCTAACCGCGAGGATCGACATGTCCGCCAGGGACCCGAGCCGAACCAGTACAGCAGCTTTAAGGACTTCATGGACATGAAGCCTCCTATCTTTAGAGAGGCAGAAGAACCATTACAAGCTGATGAATGGTTGAGCACGATAGAGCAAAGGTTTGGATTGCTCCGTTTGACTGAAGGTATGAAGGCCACATATGCAGGACACCAGCTCCAAGGCCCTGCAGGCATCTGGTGGACCCATCACAGGACCACCTTCCCTGTGAACATCGAGATAGTTTGGGGCCAGTTTCAGGCAACTTTTAGGGGACATTTTATCCCTCCTGGTCTCATGGCCATTAAGCATACCGAGTTTATGAAGCTAACCCAAGGCAACAAGAGTCTTAAGGAATACCTCCAGGCATTCAACAACCTGGCGAGGTATGCTCCTGAGTTCATTGATACTAATGCCAAAAAGATAGCTAGTTTCAAGAGGGGACTTTACCCTAAACTGATGAAGTCTATGGGCAACTGCAAGTGTGTCACCTTCAATGAGTTTATCAGTGACACCCTGACTCAAGAGAATAATGATAAGGTATATGCTGCTTCCAAGAACCGTAAAAGAAACTTTGAGGCAGGTGCTTCTCAGTCTAAGGCACCAGTGGTATCCAAGACCCAGTACCGTCCACCCAATGCTAATGTCCGATACCGCCCATCTCAGAAGAAGAATCAAGCTAAAACTGGTTTTCGCAAGGGGTACACAATTTCCTTGCCAAAGAATACCTCTGGGCAGGGCAGCTCCAATGTCCCACCAGCTAATAGGCCGTGTTGGAACTGTAACCAGCCTGGTCACTAGGCTAATAAGTGCCCCTATCCTTCCAAGCAGAATGCTCAGGGAAACGTCTGTCAGGGGTGTGTTCACTACACTACTGTGGAGGAAATTACTGCTGGTGAAGTGGTCACTGCTGGTAAGTTTCTTGTTAATGATCACCCTGCAGTTGTGCTCTTTGATTCGGGTGCTTCACATTCCTTTATAAGTTCTACTTTTGCATCTAAGCATAAGATGAATGTGATTACAATTGTCAAGGGTGGTTATTGTATTAGTATTGCTGGGAATAATATCATGACTAACCAAGTAGTTAAAGATGTAAAGATTGAGATTGGGGATCGAGAGTTCCTTGCAGATCTTGTAGTTCTGCCGGGGGTAGGAATCGATGTAATCCTAGGGATGAAGTGGATGAGTGGGAATGGAGTGTTGATCGATACGTCAACCTGTGTGGTAATGTTGAGGGATCATATGGATAAGAAGGGTTTTCTAGTGCAGTTACCTCATGATATCGCTATTCACAATACAATCAATGCTACCCTATCCAAAGCCATTGAGGAGATATCGGTTGTCTGTGAGTTTCCAGATGTCTTCCCTGATGACTTGCCTGGATTACCTCCGGACCGTGATGTAGAATTCAAGATAGAACTCATTCCAGGTACGACTCCTATTTCTCGAAGGCCCTATAGAATGCCGCCCAATGAGTTGGCTGAGCTGAAGAGTCAGTTGAATGAGCTTTTAAAGAAGGGTTTGATCTGGCCTAGTTCTTATCCTTGGGGTTGTCCAGCTATATTTGTGAAGAAGAAGGACGAGTCTCTACGCATGTGCATGGATTATCGCCCCCTTAATGCTGTTACCATCAAGAACAAATACCCTCCTCGCATCGATATTCTGTTTGATCAGCTCTCCAAAGCTAAGGTATTCTCCAAGATCGATTTGAGGTCTGGTTACCATCAGATCAAAATTTGTCCTGAAGATATACCTAAGACAGCTTTCTCTACTCGTTATGGCTTGTTCGAATACCTTGTCATGTCCTTTGTGTTGACAAATGCTCCGGCACACTTTATGTACCTGATGAATTTAGTATTCATGTCGGAATTGGACAAGTTCGTCGTTGTGTTCATTGATGATATCCTTGTATACTCTCAGAATGAAGAAGAGCATGCTGAACATCTAAGAATTGCTTTAACTCGAGTTACGTGACAACCAGCTTTATGCTAAGTTCAGCAAGTGCGAATTCTAGTTGAACAAGATACCTTTTCTAGGTCATGTGTTATCTGGAGATGGAATTTCGGTTGACCTACTAAGGTGCAAGAAGTCCTAGAGTGGAAGGCACCTACTATGGTCACAGAAGTCCGAAGTTTCCTGGGTTTGGCTGGCTATTATCGTCGCTTTATCTCGGATTTCTCAAAAATCACCAAGCCCATGACTCGACTACTTCAAAAAGATGAGAAGTTTGTGTGGACTCCGAAGTGTGAAGAGGCTTTCCACACTTTGCGGACCTTATTAACCTCTGCTCCTGTATTGGCACAACCTGACATCGAAAAGCCTTTTGATGTCTACTGTGATGCATGTGGCACCGGTTTGGGGTGTGTTCTTATGCAGGAGGACCGAGTAATTGCTTATGCTTTGCGCCAGCTTCGAAAGCATGAAATCAATTATCCTACCCATGACTTAGAGCTAGCCGCGGTTGTTCATGCCCTGAAGATTTGGAGACATTACTTGCTTGGTAATGTGTGCAACATCTATACTAACCATAAAAGTCTCAAGTACATCTTTACTCAACCCGAGTTGAACATGCGTCAACGACGATGGTTAGAATTAATCAAAGACTACAACCTTCAAGTGCACTACCATCCTGGTAAGGCAAATGTGGTTGCTGATGCCTTAAGCAGAAAGGCCCATTGCAATTCCTTAGTTAGTGAAGACTTTCATCTGGCACACCTCCTTCATCCTGTAGTACTCCACAATATCACTGTGGATTGCTCTCTTAGAAGTTGAATTGTCGAACTCTAGAAGACTGATGTGGGTGTGTTTCACATCAAGCAGAAGATGAAAGAGCATGAGACCAAACACTTTAGGGTCGATGATAAAGGAATTCTCTAGTTTAATGATAGGCTTGTAGTACCCAAAGACAAAGAACTTAGAAATCAAATTATGGCTGAAGCCCATTCTTCTAAGTTGTCCATCCATCCTGGCAGCAGTAAAATGTATCAAGATCTCAAGCTATATTATTGGTGGACCAAGATGAAGAAAGAAATCGCAGCCTACGTGGCAAGGTGCGATAACTGTTGCAGAGTCAAGGCTATTCACATGAGGCCCGGATTATTGCAGCCACTCTCTATTCCTGGCTGGAAGTGAGAAGAAATTAGCATGGATTTTATTGTTGGATTACCCACTACCAAAAAGGGTTGTGATTCCATCTAGGTTATCGTCGATCGTCTAACTAAATCCGCTAACTTTATTCCGGTCAAGTCTACCTATCACCCTCACAATTATGCTGAGATTTATTTTCAACAAGTGGTACGTCTCCATGGTGTACCCAAATCCATTGTTTCAGATAGAGGACCACAATTCACGGCTTGCTTTTGGGAGTGCTTACATCAGAATCTTGGCACTCATCTAGTCCACAGTTCTGCCTATCATCCGCAAACATCAGGACAGACTGAGCGTGTTAATCAAATTCTTGAAGACATGCTTAGAGCTTGTCTTATCTCTTGCAAAGGCTCTTGGAAGGACTGGTTGCCTCTCGCTGAATTCTCTTATAACAACAGTTATCAAGAGAGTATCAAAATGGCTCCTTTTGAAGCTCTTTATGGCCGTAAGTGTAGAACTCCTTTGAACTGGGTGGAACCCGGAGAAAGAAGATTTTATGGTATTGATTTTGTAAAAGAAGCCGAAGAGCAAGTCCGAACTATACAGAAGAATATGACTGCCGCTCAGGCTAGACAAAAGAGCTATGCTGACAAGAGAAGAAAACCTATTGAGTTTGAAGTAGGTGATCATGTTTATCTGAAGGTATCCCCTATGAAAGGAGTAAAACGTTTTGGAATCAAAAGAAAGCTTGAGCCTCGATATGTTGGACCTTACCGCATTATTGAGAAAAGTGGAAGAGTAGCATATAAACTCGATCTACCACGTGAGATGGGAGCTATATTCCCGGTATTCCATGTGTCCCAGCTGAAGAAGTGTCTCCGTATTCCCGAGGAAAGAATAGCAACAAGGAAAGTCAACTTGAAATCTGATCTTTCTTATGAGGAGAAGCCAGTGTAGGTTCTAGATACTCATGAAAGAGTGACTCGTACGTGAGTAGTTAAGTTATACAAGGTAGTTTGGAGTAATCATAGTGAACGGGATGCAACCTGGGAGTGGGAAGATTATCTAAAGGAAAATTATCCGGCTTTCTATACTGATTGGTACGCTTTCCAAATCTCGGGACGAGATTTTTCTAAGGGGGGAGGGCTGTAACACCCTAGGTGTTTGGCTTCTACAAAAGTGCATTCCATTTCATAAACATATGCATCATCCATGTCACCATGCCATTATCACTGAGACATACATATGCAACATTCGCATATTCTGTTTGTTTCATACTTTATTGTTTATGAATGGTAGTAGTGCAACATGTGAATGTAACATGAGTTTCTCATACCTTTAAACATGGCAACATGGTAGGAATGTGGCAAGTTAAGCTTGCAACAAAAGTAATGCGACATGTGAAACATGGAATTGCAACAATTGAGTGAAATGATTGTTTTATGCTTCATCACATGTGATCATTAGAAATTAGTATAACAATTGTGTAAAGTGGTTGATCACGGTCTAATACACCTTAACTACACTTAGGGTAATTGTTTGGACATTGTTCATATAGATCAAAATGACAAAATTGCCCTCAAGTGGAAGTTTGACTCGAATGGACCCTTAGAGTGCCATAGTTTGACTGATTCAAAAGACCAAATTAGAGACTTTGCATGGCTGTGCACTCTTTACCAAAGTTGTAGCTAATTTATCAAGGAACAAAAGTTGTTTTATGATCATCTCATGAAAATGGCTAGAACATGCTCAAACATGGCCCACAAGTCAGAATTTCATGCTGATTTCATACTTAGAAATTTTCTAAGTCCTTAAGTGTTTTGTAGTTTCGTGTACCCAACTTTTTCACCTTGTATCTCCCTAACAAAGCCAAACCAGCTCGAGCTCCAATGGTAAGAGTTGTAGTTCACATATAGATGATCAACTTTGTTAACTATGGCATGATCTAAATCATCACGGATTAGGAGCTAATCACCGTCAAACTTGCTCTATCAGTCATCGTCGGTGATCTCTGAATCGCAATTTTCTGAAAAACCGTCAGAGCCGCCGTGGCCAACCGGCATAGGAGCCGCTCGCCGCATGGCGTTCATGCTCTGCCGACGCCACCACGTCGCGCATCCGCGCTCCAGAAGAAGGCCATCGCTTGCCCGACCGAGTCGCCTGCTCCATTTGCCCTTCCTTCACCTTCCCCGCACGCAGCGCCAAGCCACAGCCGTCCGCCATTGCTGGCCGAACCTTCGCCCTCGCCTTGCTCACGCGTCGTAGCAAAAACACGTTGCCCCGTTCGCCCAGAGCCTCGCTGTGATCCCCTCTACTGCCTCCACCGTTCAGTCGGTCCATTTGAGCCTTGGTAAGGACGAATTCATTGTTTCTTCCACCGCCGCCATGGCTGACCTCGCCGGAGTTAGCGCTCCACATGGCCAACTATCCTCGCACCCTTGCCATCCCTCCTCTGCCTTGCGCTAGGTCCAGTGCATGCCACTAATGCTCGTAGGGTCACCCATTCGAGCCGTGGTGCTGTAGTCTCGCCGGAGCCGGTCCTACCATGGCCGTGCGCCGCCATGCTCGTCACCACCCCCTATAACCGCAACAATAGTTTCAATTGAGGGCACCGCTAGATGCGCGCGGACAAGGTGAACATCGTTGTTCTGCTGGACTCGCCGGAGGAGTCACCTGCGACGAGTTGCGCCGCCGTCTCCTTCTCCTCCCCTGTCTGTCTCTCTGTTGCGTGGGTCCCGCACATTAGTTGCCGAGCCAAGGGCGGGAGCCAGACCTGGGATGCGCCGTGTCTGGGCCGCGCCAGCGTTTGCTTCGCGGGCCGCCGTTTCTTCGGGCCGGCCCACTAGTAGTTGAATTGGTTTTCATAATTTGTTTTGTTTCATTATTTTCACAGATTTATGTACATTTTCAAAAATATGTATCTCTTAGATGGTAGATCCAAATGATGTGGTTCCAATTTTGTTGAGTTCATGATAATGTCTAGTTTCTATTAAAAATATAATCCATGTCATGTTCTGTTATGAAAATGGGAGTTTCTATTTATCTCTTTTAATCATGCAAGAAATAGGGGTAATTATATCTTTTTCTAGGTAGCTCCAAATGGCACGAAATTTTTATGGTGTACTGCTCATATCATGAGTAACTTGTAGTTAAATTTTCATAAAATTTGGACACTGTTTGTAGGAGATAGAAAATTATCTTATTTGCATGGATGGATCTTGTGTGAATTTTCATAATTTTTCTATAGATCCAGTTAGGGTAAAAAATTGGTGAGTACTGTTCTTATGCTAGAATGATGCTAGAAAAAATTAGAAATCTATTGCTTGACACTTTTCAATAGGGTTTCCTAATTATGCTAAAAATAGACATGCTACATGTTATTTTGGATACAACAAGTTCTGCTTACCCAATGGCTTTGAAATTTTTATGGTAGTCTATGTGAAGCATGAGATAGCTACTGTAATTTTTGTAGATTTTTCTGAATAGTTTTACTATATATTGCTTTAATCACCTAATTAACTAAAGAAATTAAAAAAAGGCATTAAATAAATTGTTTAGAAGTTGACACTATACTTTCTGATGTTTCTCTGGTATGCAAAACATGTTGGTAAACTTTGTTTGGTCCAATTATGCTTTTGCATCATCATTAAATAATTAAGTTAGTAACCCTGTCATTTCTGGACAGATTCTAGGTTTACTGGAATTCGATTTGGTTAACGTAAGAATCATGCTTTGATGTTTACAACTGATTTGTAGAGAATTTTATAAGCTTTTCAGAATGTCCTCATTCAAGTCATTTGGAGTTATAGAACTCTTGTTGTGATTGAATTAAGGGACTACTTGTTTGCATATAAAACTTTAAATGATAATTTATGTATGCCTTTACTATTTCTAAGTTTGTGGTAATCTTCCTAGGTGTTAGGCCTTTAATTGAAGATGAGCATCTTTATCTTAGGTTATGCAAGTTAGGTAAGTTGATCTTGTTCTTCAACTTAAGTTAGATACCTGTTTTAAAGTGATTTGAATAGAGCTATTCTTAATCGGTAAATGAGTGTCCAGTGATGTTTTCATTAAACACTTACTATGATTCATTCATTATGAGCATCATGTCATTTCTTATGCATCCATGATATTTATCTTGTGCATCAGCATGCAATAGGTGTACCGGAAGGAGTGACCCTGATGGAATTTGAGGAACCGAGCGAGCAGCAGCAACCGACACCGGAGGTTCAGGAGGTGCAGCCTTCAGGAGAAGTGCCAGACGAGGTCGCCGTTGAGTGCCCGGATCATCGTCCGTGCAACTTTGTGAAAGACAAGCCCTAGAGCATATTAAGCCTCCTAATTTTTGAAATACAGTTAAAGTATTATTGTTACATATATATATTGTTGCATTAAGTTTAGGTGTTGGATGCAAACACTTGCTGCATTGGTTATCCAATCCTTGTCCAGATATTGATACCCTGAATCCTATGTAGCTCAGGCTAGTGTAGTGCTTAGCCCTGCTTTAACATGGTAGAAGACATGTGATTTCCTGTCACCTGCGAGATATGGGAAGATACATATGGCACGGTTGGCTATATTTGCTATCGTGGAAAAGAACCAGTCTTAATTTGAAATGAAAACCGAACGGAGGCTTGCCGGTTTGCAGTGACTCTGTCTGTGTCGATTAAGGACTGAATCTTGGAGCCTTTCCTGTTCATGTTGAACGCATGCCTCTCTCTTAGTTGGCCGTGTCCGAAGACCGACCACGAAGCCGAGTAGCTCACCTCAGGCCGGGAGTCGATAAGTATAAAGTTTGCCTCGGAAGGGAGCCGTAGGCGTGAGTCCAAGGGTTGGCTATAATGTTGTAATGGATGATGTGTTGTGTTGAATCACTACGGTCTTGGTTTGTATGTCGAGAGTTGGTTGAAATCCTTCATGATTTTCGGACTACCGGGATTATGGGAGCTTAAGTACAGGAATTTGATCGCTTCGGTGATTGTTTTTGTACTTACGTTCTTATGATTTGGTCGGTTCTGTTACAACGTCTCCGACCGGGGTGCGCAGAAACCCTGCTCACCACTCTTCTCCGACTAGCATGGCCAGAGCCGACTAGGGCCATCCGACTGGGGACGCCCGCTAGGAAGGAGCCAGGGACGAACGGACAAAGCAAGCTAGGGCGATAAGTCAAACCATGATACCAGGGACCATACCCTGTACACCCGCAGGAATAGTACTCTACAACCGCCCCGACACAAATAGTATTGTAGGCATCGACATTTTCCTCTACAGTATTGTAGGCGCCGTTAAACTCCCGTACGATAAGGCCCCCCACGTGCCTCTAGGCATCGATAGTGTTGTGGGCGCCGGGATTTACCGTACTAGGTGAACGTGGTGACACTCCTCACATGCCTCTAGGCATCAAACAGTATTTACAGGTACTGACGTCTACCATTCCTAAAAGAAGGCAATGCAACCTCCCACATGCATCTGACAATCTACAGTGACATCAACAGTGTTGTGGTGCCTACCATTATCTTATACCCGTCGGCATGGGCAACAAAGCTCAGTAACATACATACCCTCACCCTCTAACTTCTAAAGCCATCCCCTTTATCTATAAAAGGGGATGCGCTCCCTCCAACAAAAGGGGACCTCTTAGAGCTTTTCTGAGATTCATTAGATCGACCAAGTTCACTAGTCTATAACTGTAGAACCGCTAGGTTCGAACCTCAAGCACCCGCTTGAACACTCAGCTCATAGCATAGCTTCTATCGCTCTCGATCCTCCTGACCGGAGCCGACCGGACCTCTTATACACCCCATCTTTATCCTTCTCGTTTGTAACCCCACTGTAGACTTCGAGCACCTAGGCTCAGGAATAAGGTCACTGACCGACCCAAACTGGACGTAGGGCATGTTGCCTGAACCAGTATAAATCCTATGTCATTGAGTGCTAGGCCACCTCCGATCACAACGTACGGTAAAACTACAAATATTTACTAGTTGGTCACATTCTACACCGATAGTTGGCAGTGTTCGTGGGGAAGATGTTGTACGTTCAACACTTTTTGGTCATCGGATGACCCACTTTCCCGCCACCCCCGCCGTGGCGGGCTCAGGCGATACGATTCACTTCAGCTCGCTGGAGTTCCCCGCACTCACCGGCTAGGATGCGGGTCCCATCTATCTTTGAGCCATCCTAGGCCTTCCTCTCTAGAAGCCTAAACTTCATCGCCGACCGGCTCGGTATACTGCACCTCCGCGAGGAGGCTCACGTCCCAGCACCTGTTGGAGGGGCACCCTCCATCAACTCCGGGATGCACGACTTCGACCAATTACCTAGGGGGCTGTGAGTAATGTACACACTGTTATTTATTTACTATTCTCTATCTTTCGCCAATTACCCGGCAAAACCCCGTTGTCCCCGACACAACCGTCGTACGACTAGTTCCCCTATGGCCTCGCATCTTCTGTGGACGCATACGCCGGGGGGCTCTGAAGGATGCCAGTGCCTCCCCCTCTCGCATCCGAATTCGTGGGAATGGCGAGCTATGCTCCCACCTGTTTCCTCGACCCCATGGATGATGATGGCGAGAGTGACGGCTCCAGCATCGGTGACATGGCACCTTGCCACCGTCCATCCTGGGAGTGCGCCATGGCGGACGCTCCAAGACACCCACTGGTGGAAGCGGAGTCCTCACAGACTCACACCTCTCTGGACTCTCATACAGAGACCCCTAAGCTCACACATGAGCACGGGGAGGAACTACGACAACGGTGGCTACATCAGCCACCGACTACGCCACCACGCTCAGCGCACCACGTTGCACCCCGTGCGTGTAGACCGGTCGTGCCCATCGGGTCCAGCACAACACCAAGGATAGGGGGAACGATCCCCCGCAGTTCGCTCGGGCGAACCAGAACATCACCGCCACGGCAATGCTTCTGCGCGGCCTATCCGAGCCGAACGACCCTCATGAACAGGCGATCCACCGGAACCTTCGGGCACTAGTGGAGACCACTGCCGTTCAACAAGCGGAGTGTTCCGTATCGCGACACCGACTCGCAGCCTCGCTCCCCGTCGGGGGAACGGGGATGTAGCAGATGGGCCGCTCCACCCAATCACCGCTATAATCGCCGAGCGCAGCGCAGGAGGCCGCATTGGCACCTTGTCTTGACTTGATGACCGCTCCGCACTGACCGCCTATGTATGCATGGCTCGGACCGAACCGAGGCACACGCAACAACGACCGGAGTCCCAACACTGATGGCCCGAGACCATGGACCTTTGTCCAAAACCTCCAACAAATGCCGCCCCCGCCGTGCTCCGACGAAGGCCGAGGCAAGGGCAAGGGCAAGCGCCAGGATCAGGACAAGGGCCCCTCCACACAGAGGGGGAAAAAGAACAGAAAGAATCGCTGTCGATCGACCAACTCCGCATTGGTCGACACGGTTGATCACGTAGGCACGCAGCCCCAGTAGGACCCTCCGGGCCACTTCCACGAGCTCATGGAGAGCCCATGCACCAACCATGACTACCCTGTAAAATATCTCTATAAGGACTGCCAGCTCCTCAAGCGCCTTCTACGGCAGATCGATAGGCCAAAGAAAGAAAAAGGCGAAAAAGCAGCAACCGTAGAAGAGGGCATGGCGGGCAAGGATCCGCACGACTGAAGAACGAAGTGATCCGAACCAGACGCCTACTGATCGAAGGACAACAACAACGCCCTTCTCTCTGAACGCTTGGAACAACTATGTCGCTTTTTCCCCTAAGTTTCAGTCTTACCATTGTTTACTTAGAGTATGCTCCTATAAGAGCACTCCGACCCGAATACTTTTTCAGCGCTCGGGGGCTCCACTAGGGTACACTGCTACCTTTCTGTATTGTTTACTATCATATGGTGAAATTCCTTCCTACCCAACCAAAAGGATAGTTTGTTCCTTTAATTTGCCTTACGTAACTTTGCGTTAAAAACATTCTGACCGATCGCATGCCACCTTTCCCTACAGTTACGAGCAACTGAGCCTCGCGGGCCACGCCCCAGGCTCCTAAGGTCGCAGCCTACAGGACAAACAGGCAAGTACGAGAAAGAAAGAATAAAAAACAAAATTATGCTAAGAGAAAAATAAGGAACAAAGGGGGAACAAGCTTCCCCGAACGGAGTAACTCCATTATAGAAAACAAAACAGACCATGGTCATTAAGCACACAGGGACGTTTGCACAGGGGCTCCCCCACGAACTTAAACTTTTTACGCCCACTAAACTACTTATATTTTACAAGCTATTGGACCAGCCTGGCTGCATCTGCTATCGGTGCGACCAGCGAGGGCGCAGGCTGCTCACTCCCCGATGGCACGATGTTTGGCTCGGTCGAAATCGGGGCAACGTTCACCTCCGACCCAGGCTCCGTGTCATCCCCAGGCTGGGTAGCGTCTTCCCCGTTCATGCTTCTGGCCATGTCTTCATGATGGACGTCCATCATCCACTGGGCAGAGACTTGCTCTGCCACCGACATTGCGTGCGGTAGCAAGCCCTCCCCGATTGACTGGATGTCCTCTAGTCTCAAGCCTTCAGCATACCCACTGTAGATAGTGGCGAGGTCTAGGTTCGGGTGATGCGTCGCCACCGAAGTCAGCATCCCCGATGCTCCATAGAATAGCCCACTCCTGATAAGGTCCCGAACCGCATCTGGGACCTCCACCATTTGGACGGCAGGCGCGCTTGTGCTTGGCGCCGACCCGAAGACTTTCGAGATGACGAGCTGGGCAACATTGTGGATCTGGTCAAGATCCCCCTCGAGAGAACGTCGCTCTTCATGGGACTTGGCCAGTTCAAATACATTTTAGCTGAAGGTCGCCTTAATCATCTCCAGGTCCCGCTCTAGCATCTTCACCTTTCCACCCAGCTCTGAGAGAAGAGCGACAAGCTCAGAAACAGGCTGAAGGAAAAAACCAACAACAAAAAACAGAAAAGGTACATACCAATGCGGAAGTTCTCAAGTGTGGAGAGATCCTCTGCCCGTCGGGCCACCTGCTCACGCAGCCGGGCGCACGCGTCCTCCGTCCCCATCACCCGGCCCCAGAGCATGAGCACCTCCCGGTCCACCTCTGACCGGGCCTTCCGCTCCGCCTCCAGGGCCTTCCGCGTCGACTCCAGGGTGCTCTGCGCTGACACCAAAGCAGCCCGCTCTGGCTCAAGGGCCACCAAGGACTCTCGTAGTGCTGCCTCGGTGTTCGCCAGGGATGTCAACAACCCCGCCTCGGTCTTCGCCTGACGGGCCTTTGTCGCCTCGAGCCCTTGCTCAGCGGCAGTCTCCCGCTTGGTTACACGCTGCCCCTCCGCCCATGCCGCAGTCACCTCGGCTGTCTGGTCCTAGGACTCGCGATGAGCAGATGCTAGCTGACGCTCAAGCTCTACCATCTAGGCGTGCTCAATTCAGAGAAAGCGGGACTTGCGGGATGACATCCCCTTCAGACTCTATGAAAAACAAATATGCTAAGGCAACCAACAAAAGGTTCAGAGGTCAAGGACAAGTATACGAAACTCACCTCCATGGCAAGCTGTAGGTCGACCTCAACTAACTGTCAAGTGGACTTAACCCGCTCCTAGGCGTCTCCGAGCTTTGCGGATAGGTTGGTGTATTCGGACACCGCAGCGTGCCCTTGCTCCCCATGGATGTCCCAGAGCTGACACTCCTAGGAATCCCAGAGGATGAACCACACCTTCGCTGGGTCCTCAGGGCTGGGCCACTCTAGGTCACCCTCCGATAGCCCACCAGAGCGCCCAGCCTCCGACTGGACCACCGCCAGCTCCCGCGACGACACCAGCGGCTCCGCCATATCATCCACCTCATCATCAGACAGGATATCCACCACCTTGGTTGCGTGGACCACCGCCGGACGTTCCAAACCCATCCCGGCCACGCTCTCCCCAGCGCCTTCGGCTCTGACCACACAGGTGAGTCGTGCAGCCCTCCGCCCGGCGAGGCAGGAAGCTCGGTCTCCCTCTCTTCTTCCGTCGTGACCGGTGGAGGAAGGGCCACGAGGGTTACTTCCGATGCACCCTCCACCATCGGCACCGGAATCGCCGCCAATGCCAATGCCGCCGCTGTTGTTGTGGCAGCAACCGCCCCTGAAAGGGAACGGCTAATCGCCACCATCCTATTCCCCTCGTCGCTCGCCGCGAGGCGCTACAGGGTGGGCCTCCATGCCTCCCGCATGGGAGTTGGGGCGATGCTCACCCCCATCATTGCTCGGCCACTGATAGAGGGCGCAGGTAAGTCACACTCCAAAGAAAAACTCAACAGCAAAAGATTGGAAAGAAACAAAGTAAAAATATACCGGGAGGCGAGCGGTATGACTCTAAAGGCAAGACCTGGCATCGACGGGCCTACAAGGCACAGGCCGCTCCCGGGCTGTGACCCACGCCCCCTCATTTCGACGGGGGAAGGAGTCGTCCCAACCGGCTCCTGCCCAACCTACGGATCGTCGCGACTCTTGGCTTGGGACTCCCCGACAGGAGCAGCGGGCGGGGCATCCTCCGGCTACAAGTCGCGCGACGCACGGGCACCAGTCTGCTCCTTAGACCACCCGGCTTGCTCGACCGCATCCGCGGTAGGCTGGGCCTCCCCCGGCTATGAGTCACACATTAGCACCAGTCCCAGCGACGTGCAAGTGCCAGTCCGCTCCTCGGACCGACGCCGCTGCCAAAGGGCACGGTGATCGCGTTCGCTTTGCCGCCCGTTCACCAATGACGTCTGCGCTCACCGCACGCTTCCTCGGCGTGGAAGCCACCGCGCGTCGCGCGGCCTCCTCCTCATCACCAGCGGACGTCGCCGCAGGGTCACGACGCTCTACCGAGGTCACAACGACCTCCCGACTTCCCTCCTCCTCGGAGAAAACCATGTCATCCACATCCATGGGATCCTCTGACTCGAGCTCAGACTCGACGTCGCTCTTTCTCTCCCCGGCCTTGATGCGTCGGGCAACTTCCTTCTCCTTGTACTTCCGGTGGCCCACCTCGGCCTTCTTCTTCTTCCTAGCATCCGCCGCCTCCTTTTAAGCGGCCTGCTTGGCCACACCCTCTGGACCCTTGGGGAGGTGTGGTCGAGACTTGTAATTTCCAAGCCCCTGTGGAACGTGTGACTCCCAATCAAAAGAAAAAATATAGGAAAAGCAGAGGAAGACATGCGGGCTAAAGAAAAGGGAGCATACTAGGGTGGACACGATTGAGGAGTTGAAAGGCACAGGCCTCCATTCGACTCTCTCTCTAGGCTTCAGCTGTAGCACCCGGCCAAGGCGACTCCAGACCTCGTCGTCCGGCAGATCCTCCGGCAACGCGCGGTCCGGGTCCGACGGGCCATAGTACAGCCACATCGGCCGCGTCCTCTCCGCCAACGGCGTGACCCGGCGATAGTATAGGGTGTGGAACACCCGCACCCCATTAAGGCGGCGCTTTATGAGCTTCTGGAGCTCCTCCTCGATGACCCCCACCTTATGCTTCTCCTTTTTGGCACAACCCCACGACCAACTATCCTGCTTCTCCGGCCTCCCACCGGTGAATGCTGGGAACGGTGCCGCCGTAGGATTCCTGATGTAGAACCACTCCCCATGCCACCCCCGGTTGGAGTTGCAGGGGAGGTACATGGGATACAAGTCTCCCACGCTCGGTTTTCTCTGAAGGGCAAAACCCTCCACCGGCGCGATCTCAGCCGGGTCCCCCATCGTCAAGGCTCTCTCGGAGAAGAGCCGCCGGAAGAAATCCACGTGCGGCTCCATCCCGAGGAAAGCCTCATAGACAGTGACAAAACCGGCAATGTGCAGCACCCCCGTCGGATTAAGGTGCTACAGCTCCAGACCCCACTACTTAAGGAGCCCGCGCAGGAACCAGTGCACGGGGTATCCTAGCCCGCGCTCGTGGAAGGTGAGGAAGGAAACCACCTCGTCGGGCCGAGGTTGTGGGGACTCCTCCCGCCCAGGAACCCTCCAATGCGCCACCTCCTTCGGCGGTAGAAATTCCTTCACGACGAAGGACTTCAACACCAACTCCCTCACGGTGGACGACCTCCACTCCGACTTTGCGCTCCGGGATCATGAAAGGACTTGTGAGTTCTTCTCCTCTCCCTCAATCTCCCCCCTTTCTTTCCTAGAAACCACCATGGCTCTCATGAATGCTCATGGCAAGAAGAAAGAGGAAAGGCGGTGGAAGATGAGGAACAGGCAAAAGAACAAGGCAAAAACCCTCTCCCTTCTCCTACTTAAGAAAAAGGGAACAACAGTTAGGGAAGGGCGCATCGATCGGAGAAGGCAAAACGGCGGAGCAAGAGACTCTCTCTCTTTCCCATTTAATGCAGATGAGATGCACCCTGACCGACGAGACGTGCCCTACCCGACGAAATAGCTCCTGATCAGACGGGACGTGGCCTGGGCATGGCCCACCACTACTGCACGACCAACCACTACCGCACGCCGGGCACAAGAACTGAAGCACCACCGCACGCAGGCGGCTCTCCGCTTCCCTAGGCCAGACTTGGAAAAAACCCAAAAAATGGGATCTCCGCTAGAGAGGCCGTAGGGCCCTCCTGAGTCGATCGAATCGCTCAGGATAAAACACTAAGAGACAGGTAAGGAGCAAAGGGATGCCCCATAATAGGCCATGCCGACTCCATCATGAACGACGAGCACGAGTCCCGGTCGGACATTCCTAACTAGAGCTCTCTGAACCTGGTCACTCAAGTCATCGAGATGAGCACTACCAACCCCCTCTATTTCCTTATAATCATTTCAAACATCCATACGCGCATTCATTCCATACGCCCATGCCCCCCGGACGATTTGGGCCTTGAACCGCCCGGAGGCTCGAGAACTAAGCATCGCACGTGCAGCGAAATGCATCACAACACTCCGTGTTGCATCACGAAGCGGCGGTTGCCTCATTCGACATGAGCAACCAATAGAGCCAGGGGAGAAAATCGTAGATGAGCCCCATGCGGCCCTCACCCGATCTGGTAGACTGGGCCATCTCAACCTTCTCATTCGATCCTGAACCTCTCGCCAAGCCCACTGAATCTCCATCGAGGGGAGGCCGTTAGGCCACCCGGGTTGGTCTCCGGAACGACCTAGGCATCTACCGGGTTGTAGGTAAAGGAGTAGTGGAATGTCACAAGAGGGCTATGCCGACCCTGTCACGAACGATGGACTCGAATTCCACTCGATCACACCCGTTAGCGAACTCATCGAGCGCGTCACTCGAGCCCGAGCGATCGGGACAAGCGACAAAACTCAGCCCCTCCGGTTGTGGGGAACCGAGGATGGGGTAACGCACATAACTCACACCGACCCCTACTAAGGCCCAGCAAGGCTCGGGGGCTCAAGACACAAAAAGCCTAGGTCTGTGACCCCGAACTCGCCCTTTCCGACTGCGCTCCAAAGACACCTGGGTCTACGACCCTGATCTTGCCCCATTCGGCTATGCTTCCGACTACGCTCCAAATACACCTGGGTCTACGACCCCGATCTCGCCCCATCCGGCTACGCTTTCAACTGCGCTCCAAAGACACCTAGGTCTGTGACCCCGATCTCGCCCCATCTGGCTACGCTTCGACTGCGCTCCAAGCACCTGGGTCCGTGACCCCGATCTTGCCCCATGACTCCTACTCACCTAATCCCACGACGCGCACCAATGCTAGGATCAGCGAGCTCTGTCTCGTCCAAACTGACTCCCTCACCTGATCCCGCGGCACACATCGACGCCAGGATCAGTGAGCTCTGTCTCATCCAAACTAACTACCTCACCCGATCCCACGGCGCGCATCAACACCAGGATCAGTAAGTTCTATCTCAATCCGATCCCACGGCACGCATCGACATCAGGATCAGTAAGTTTTGTCTCAATCCGATCCCACAGCGCACACCGACGCTAGGATCCATGAGCTCCCTCTCACCCAATCTTTCGACCAACTAAAACGCCTTAGCTGCACAATGACGCCTTGGTTGACAAAACTCCATCTCAAACTAAGAACACGCAAAACTCCCCTGCTGATAGCATAGAAAACCCCCCCAGATGGTTCTACCCGAACCACCCGGGGGCTCGGGGGCTACACCCATGGGTGAGCTCACGCGCACCCACCGGCAAGACAAAAATCCCCCGAACGATTCTACCCGAACCACCCTAGGGCTCGGGGGCTCCTATCAGGTTCATAAACCCAGGATCCCTCGGGGACCGGCTTCCACACCAGGGCTCGGCCTAAGCAGGCAGCACACAACTCATGGGCCAGCCCAAGAGTCTAAAACAATAGGCCGGAAGGGCGGTCCAGTCACCGACTAGAAGGTCTGGCCAAAGAGGAGCGGCGCCCGCTTGTCGACTACTTTGGTCCACCCCTCCGATCGGAGCGCTCGCTTCGGACTCCAGCCACCTCTGGACGGCCTCTCCGATCGGAAGGCCTGTCCCAAGCACTACTTCCGACTCCGACCCCATGTCTCCGACCGGGGTGCACAGAAACCCTGCTCACTGCTCTTCTCTGACTGGCGTGGCCAAAGCCGACTGGGGCCATCCGACCGGGGATGCCCGTTCGGAAGGAGCCAGCGACGAACGGAGAAAGCAAGCCAGGGTGTATAAGTCAAACCATGATACCAGGGACCATACTTGTACACCCATAGGAACAGTACTCTGCAACTGCCCTAGCACAAATAGTATTGTAGGCAGCGACATTTTCCTCTACAGTATTGTAGGCGCCGTTAAACTCCCGTACGGTAAGGCCCCCCACGTGCCTCTAGGCATCGATAGTGTTGTGGGTGCTGGGATTTACCGTACCAGGTGAACGTGGTGACACTCCTCACATGCCTCTAGGCATCAAACAGTATTTACAGGTACCGACATCTACCATTCCTAAAAGAAGGCAATGCAACCTCCCACATGCATCTGACATTCTACAGTGACATCAATAGTGTTGTGCGCGCCTACCATTATCTTGTACATGTCGGCATGGGCAACAAAGCTCAGTAACGTACATACCCTCACCGTCTAACTTCTAAAGCCATCCCCTTTATCTATAAAAGGGGATGCGCTCCCTCCAACAAAAGGGGACCTCTTAGAGCTTTTCTGAGATTCATTAGATCGACCAAGTTCACTAGTCTACAACCGTAGAACCGCCAGGTTCGAACCTCAAGCACCCGCTTGAACACTCAGCTCATAGCGTAGCTTCTGTCGCTCTCGATCCTCCTGACCGGAGCTGACCGGATCTCTTGTACACCCCATCTTTCTCCTTCTCGTTTGTAACCCCACTGCAGACTTCGAGCACCTAGGCTCAGGAATAAAGTCACTGACCGACCCAAACTGAACATAGGGCACATTGCCTGAACTAGTATAAATCCTGTGTCATTGAGTGATAGGCCACCTCCGATCACAACGTACGGCAAAACTATAAATATTTACTAGTTGGTCACATTCTGCACCGACACCAAATGAGCACCGGTCCATGTTCTACACTTCAGAACATTCTTCCACACATGTCCTGCTAAAAATTGTAAATGAAAACAACATTCTTTCCAAACATGTTGTTTAGAATCCAACAATAATCAAGGCGAGGCAAACCATAGAAGAAAGTATGGTAAGAATAGGGAAAAATGTTTTTGGCTAGAAGGGACAATTGTTGTGTACTCAGTATATATATGCATAAAAGAAAAGCTACTAGCAACTATCCTGTATTTCAGAGATACGGCCAACTCAGTGAGCTGTAAGTGTGCAATATGCCTTTTTTATCCACAACCAGCTCACTTTTGATAATGTTAATTCGTTCTGTCCATTCCTGTATTTGAAAAATGTGTCAAACTCAATGCAAACTTCTATGTGATATTAAAAGCTTACTGGAAACAAAAATACCTTGCTAGCTGTATTCCCAAACAAATCTAAGCAGTCCACTACATTGAGCTCATTTTTCTTTTGCCTATAATCATATTTGTTTCTTATCGGTAACACCAAGAGAGGCAGTATAATAGACTAAAAAATCATTGGTGATGCCTCTGTCAACGGTGCCAAGCCCCAATGCCAACAGAACTCTGAAACCCCAAGCATCAAAAGTTCAGAACAATGAGTGGACTTTCTTTGCATGTGTTCATCAAGAGCAACCTTCCTTTGTTACTGGTAACACTGATAGGTGGTATAACAGGCTATAAAATATTTAGCATTGTCCTGCATCCAAAGTGGCATGCATGAACCATGCCAGTGAGCTGTAAGTGTGCAATATGGCTTTTTTATTCACAACCATCTCACTATATATATGCATCCGGCAATGCAGTTAATTTCTCTAGAGAATCCATCTAGAAGGTGTAACACCCCAGGTGTTTGGCTTCCACATTTGCACTACATTTCATGAACATGAGCATCATGCATCTATTCGTGAACTTATATCACATGAAACATGATTTCGAAACATTGCAACATGTTGTATATTTCATGTGTATTGTTTCTTTATGAAATGTAAAGTGTGCAACACTTAAGTGCAACATGTGCCACTCACTTAGTGAAACAAGGTTAGTTAGTACTATGCAACACACTCATGAAACATATGAAACATGGCCTTGAAACAAAAGTAACACTTCACTTGTTTTTCCATGTTTCAATGCCTGTGATGCCTGATTCTTGTGTGACCAATGTATGGTGTGGCTAATTATTCTCCTAAGAACCTTAGTTATACTTAGGATGTCATTTGGAACATTGTTCATGTTGATCATTTTGCCTAATTAGGTTTCCAAGTCATGGTTGACCAATTTGGACCCCTAGAGCTCCTGTGTTTGACTGTTTAAAAAGTGTAGCTTAGGATGTTTGCATGTCTGAGCAACCTAAAACAAAGTTGTAGCAAATTTTATAAGGAACAAACTTTGTTTAGAAGCCAAGTCATGAAAATGTGCACAACATGTTCAAAAAGGATCCACAAGTCAGCATTGAAGGTGGATTCAACATTTGAAAAATTTTCTAAGTGTTGGAACTGCTTTTCAGTTTCATGTACCCAACTTATGCACCTTGTAGCTCCCAAACAAAGCCAAACCAGCTCAAGCTCCAATTGTAAAAGTTGTAGTTCACATGTAGATGTTCAACTTTGTCAATTACACCTGGAGCTATATCATCACGGATTAGGAGATAATTGGTGTCAAAATTCGCCTGTCAATCGGACTCGATGAACACTGAAACGAAATGTCAGTTCGGTCATGGCCGACCGGCAACAGAGATCGTCCGCCGTGTGGCGCCGCGCGTCGCCGTTGCGCTGCCCGCTCAGGCCATGTTGGGTCTCGGCGCTCCACATCACGCCTGCGCTCACCCCAGCAGCGACCCTGCTCCATTCGCTCCACCCGCGCGCGTCTGAGCCGCTGAGAAGCCACCGCCGTCGCCTGATGCTCCGCTGAGGTCGCGCACGCTCGCCGCCGCATCTCGCCTAGCACCATCTCGCTCAGTGCTACGCTAGCATCCCACGAATCTCGTCCATGTCTTCTCTGAGTCGTACAAACCCTAGGTAAGCAGCATTGCCGGCTCCGCACACCGCCGCGCCATGGCCGCCATGGCCGCGCCGGTGACCTCACCGTGGCCAGCACAGCACCATTCCCCTCCTCCTTTCTTAGCTCTCGCTTAGTCTTCTCCATCACGTGTAGATGCTCGGATGTAGATGCTACCACCTATGCCGGTCCAGCCATGCCGGGACATGGCCGAGCGCCGCCATGCGCCATGGCCGAGCCACCGAGCTCCGTGGCCAGAGTACTTAAGGACCGCTAGAGCTTAGGATTTGTAGATCAATCGACGTGGGGTAGCTTGGGGAGCACGCCGGTGCCGTTAGTTTCGCCGGAGGAGCCGCCGTCGGCGAGCTTCGCCATGTGCCGCGCCGTCGTCGCTGTCTCCCCTATTTTCCTCTCGCTGACCTGTGGGGTCGTCTGACCCGAGGGTCCCGCTTGTCAGTGACTGAGTTTGAGAAGATAGTTCAAAAATTCCAGTTTTTAGTGCTGTTTTGTAAATTTTGTAACTCCAAATTGGTAGATCCAAATTGAGTACTTACAATTTTGTAAGACTCACAGTGAGGTCTAGTATTTAAGAAAAATATGACATGAACACTTATAGTGGAAAATTTGGATGAATTAAATAGGAACTTGAAAAGTGTTTTTGAATGCATGCAAACTTGTTTAAATCATATCTGGAGTTTCTGTGATCCAAAAATTATGAAATTTTGTGGGTAAGCTAGTCTTGTATAGTAGAAGCTCTGGTTAAAATTTGAGAGTCATTGCATCTATAGTTTTTGAGTTATAGATTTTCCTTTTATCATTGGTAGATACTTGGGTGAATTTTTGTAAATTATCTATGAATCCAGTGACCATGAAATTTGTTGGAGAATGTCCTAGTTCCTTAAGGATACTAGGAAAAATATTTAATCTGTTGCTTGACACTTTTCACTAATGTTTCCTAATTATGCCATTTTAAGCCATTCTGCCTTACCATTTTTGTGCAGGTTGTTATACTTACTCAAATGGTGTGAAATTTTTATGGTAGTCTACTTAGGGCATGTAGTGTCTACTGTAATTTTTGTAGAATTAATGGTGTAGTTTTCATATATGTTTACTATTTCCACTAATTAATTAAATAAATTAAGAAAGGTATTAAAAGAAATGTTTTGGTGATGGACACCCTACTTTCTGGTGTTCTTGTGATATGTGTGATATGTCAGTAAAGTTGGTTTTGTCCAATTAAGCGTTTATATCATAAGTTAATAATTATTTGTTTGCATTATGTCCCTCTGGACAGATCTGGGGACTTTGGAAAGTTCCCCATGATAATTTGGTTTTCTGTGATTGTGATGAATACAAGAGTTGTAGATAATTTATGTATCTAGCTCCTGTCAAAATTTGAGGGCATTTGGCCCAGTAGTTTAGAAACTACATCTGTTTAAAGTTAGGTTCCAGTTTTGCTTACTCTCTGCCTTATAAGAACAGAGTTCTGTTGATTTATGAATTCGACTTGGTAAAGTATTGAATCATGCTTTGAGGTCTAAAAATGAATTGTAGACAATTTCATAAGCTTTCCATATTGTCTTGTTGCATGTCATTTGGAATTATAAATCTCCAGTTATGGCTAGTTTACTGTACCTCTACATAGTCTTTATTTTGCTGAAATGCAAATGCTTGAGTGTATGTTGTTGCAATGTTCTCGTTGATTGTTTAGGGGTTAGCCTAACTTGAGACTATGCTTAGGTGCAGGTGCTAGGTCATTAACTGAAGATGATCAATTATACATTAGGTTGTATAAACTTGGTAAGTAAAGTGATTTGAATAGGGCTTAAGTTGGAATATGAAAACTACAGCGAACATGTGCATTCCCCGAGCATCCCTGACATTCGTTCATGTGCATCCATGATATTTATCTTGTGCATTCATGCAATAGGTGTGCCGAAGGGAGTGACGTTGCTAGAGTTCGAGGGAGCCAACCAGGAGGAGGAACCCGAGGTGCAGGAAGCCGACGAAGCAGTCGCCGTGGAGGAATTGCCCGAGTGCCCTGACCACCAGCCTTCCTTGTTCCTGAAAGGCAAGCCCCGGAGCATATTAAGCCTCTCATGTTTTTACAAATACATTGAGTATCTTTTATTGTTGATGATGCATTAAGTATAGGAATTGGTTGGAACCAATTGCTGCATTATATATCCTTCCTTGTCCAGATATCGCGCTGGAATCCTATTTAAGTTCAGGAACGGGTTAAATGCTTAGCCATGCTTAGTGCGGTAGAAGTCAGGTGATTTCCTATCACCTGCGAGCTTTAGGATGAGGTGGATCACGGTTGGCTATATTTGCTATCGTGGAAAAGAACCATATGAATAATGAATTAAGACCGGGCGGGGTCTTGTGTAGGTTTGAACATAGTGACTCCGTCTGAGTCATTTAAGGACCAATACGCTGTACGTCCTCATGTCATGTTGAACGCAGCCTAACACTTAGCTGGCCAGATAAGTCGTTCCGACCGCGAAGCCTAGTAGCTTGACTCAGGCCGGGGACACGAGCAGTGGCGGCATTCTGGAGGTAGTAAGAATGTGCGGAGAGCCATTGGCATAAGTCCAAGGCAGGTTAGAGTCCCGAACAACCTTGGCAGAGTGGTTCTCTGAGAATGTCGATCTGATCATACTCACGACTCCTGAATCGTACCAAAGGTGACTTGTTTGCGACTCCGACGGGAGAAGCAGGGTTTGTGTTTAGGAATACCCCTCCAGCTGGATAGGAATCGATTCGAATCGCCGTCAATCCCGGATAGTGAGAACTTGACTGAGCAGCGGCAACATAGATTCAATTAATTTAACGATATGGTTAAATGGATGATGATGATAAGGTTGCCACAATGAATACCTGATATGGTTATTAATGTTTGCACCCTAATAAAATGATTGCTTAGTACAGGTGCTAATATAGTTGACAGGTTAATGGCTAAAAAGTCACTGCTAGTTCAGGCTAAGAGTTGCTCATTATTATTTATGCTTTTCCGCAAAAAGAAAGTGTTAGCCAGATCCACTGCTTTAAACTATACATAATCCTTGGTGTCAATTATTTTGGTTTTCGTCGGGTAAGTCTAGCTGAGTACATTCCTGTACTCAGGATTTATTCCCTCTTGTTGCAGATGACCTTCTATATCAGGGATTCTGTAAGTATTGTCTCCACCCGGCGGGTGATGAAGACTAGATCATGGGCATGATCTCTGTTCTCTTATCTGAATGCTTTTGCGGGCTGTGATCAGGGAACCAGTATGTGTATTTGAACTCGAGTGTGTGAGTTAAACTATTTGCTTCCGCATGTTTTACAAGACTTGTATTATAATAACGATGACTCTGTGGTGATGTAATCTATTTGCGAACGTCTGTGAAATATTGTAACGTACGATATGTTATGTTGAATTACTGTGATCTTGGTTGTATGCAAGTTGGTTTGAAATCCTTCGAGATTTCAGTTGACTACCGGGTTTATATGGGCTCAAGTTCGAGAATTTGATCGTTCCGGCGATTGTTTTTGTACTTGTGCTCTTATAAATTGGTCGGTTCTGTGACAGCTAGTATCAGAGCTAGATTCAACATTAAACATGTCTTACGGCTATTTAAAACAAAAGCTTTTGTTGTAAAAACGGTTTTCCAACTTATAGTTATATATAAGTGTTCAAAAATCAAAATTTTTATGGTATACTGGTGATCACATCCTTTATAGCCCACTTAAGGACTTCTAGGTGGCGTATATATAATTACTAACTTGGGGGAATTGATTGTTTCTATTTCGTCATCCATGTGGCATGATATTGCATGGATGCCATTCGTTTGAATGGTAATGTATGGATCAATTGCCTCTACGCTAAGGTAAGTGTGAGTTGTGAGAGCATGACCGTCCAACCGTCGGTCTAGGGGAGAGCTAGTTGTGGTTACTGGAGTAATTGCATGTTTCATACATGTATATATGAAGGTACTTAATTGTGGGTACATTTGTCGGGTAGTTTGGATATCGAAGTATATATATCAGGGGATGTATATATGGAGAGTATCTTAGTTACTGCTTGTGTAATTAGCATTATATCTTGTTGGGTTGGGCTGCAATGAGGTTTCTGCAGGTACGCTAACAACGCACCGTGTAGATCGACTAGTTACCGCTAATTGAGAGAACGTATGTATGCCACCGTATATCCCGCTAAAGCTTACATTTTTCATAGGTTTGTGAGGACGTACGGAACGTGCATGCATCATATTCACTCATGTCATTCATATTGCATTACCCCTCCCTTATAATTGCTTATCCCAAGTGTAAAGTGCAATCTCTCAGCAAAGTAATCCTCTCACGTGAATTGCATCCCTTTTCGATACAGATGGCTGCACCCGTGTTTCCTACTGGTAGCAGCACCTTTTTGGACTAGTTCGGTACTCCCACCTTGCTCTGGAGGGTGCTCCGTTCAGTTGGGTACCCGAAGGCACCCAGCTACACGTGGAGGCAGGTGGTACCATTGGGAGATGTAACATGGTACGTCGTGACCTTCATCGTGCTGCAAAACCCCACAAGACCATTGTGGCATGGGTGGAGCATTGAGACTCATGGGCAAAGCCCATGGGAAGCCGCTCAGGTTGCTGCCCTTGATGTACTGATGGATATAGCACAGAGCTTCGGGGATGAGTTAGTGGGTGGACCTGCTTCATCCATTCCCCGAGTGTCTCCTACTGAGGCTGAGTGGACTCAGGACGTTGGTCAGGCCTTGGTTCGAGGCCGTGGTGAACGGGTGCAGAGCGACAACGCTGGAATGAGTGCTATGATGACAGTCTTGAAGCTTTGTCAAGTCAGGCAAAACACCCTTTCCAGTGTGCTTGATGAAGCCGGCAAGGCAATGGAAGCTCAGCACAAGTTCAGGTTGCGTGCCCGCAAGTATTGCTGTAAGGCGAATGCATGTGGGAGAGCTCAGCAAGAAGTTGATGAGATTCGTGGTATTGCAAATTATCGTCTGCAACAGTGGGGTCAAACCGCATGTGAGAGAGACGAGCTTCATAACCAGCTGATGAACCTCACTATTGAGAGAGATGAGGCTGCACGAGAGTTGGATCATGTGACACGTCACCGGGATGCAGCTTTAGAGTTAGCAGAAGAAAGACGTCGGGGTTGGATGTTGGCCAACCACAACGCCTTTCAAAGGGAGCAAGCACTACAAGAACAGCTTGAAGAGCTTCAAGTTGAGCACCATCAACTGCACAACCGTCTATTTCCTATTCCTCACCCCATACCAAGGTATCCAGATGTGGGTGGACCTCAAGTGATTGAGGCCGGTGAGGAAGAAGAGGACGTGCAGATGGTTGACCATGCAGATGAGTCAGCAGATGAAGAAGAAGAAGAAGAGGAAGACCCAGAAGAAGTCCAAGGTGTCTCCGATGTGGACAGCGATCACTTCGATGAGTAGTTCGTTAGCAAGTCTCGCTAGTTTAAGCTTTTGCAGTCATTGATGTAATGGACTTAAGTACGATGACTGATGTTGGATGTACTCTTTTAATTCGAACTCGGCATGTAATGTACTTTAATTCGCTCCCTTCGGGATGCGTATCGTAATGGTTAAGTTTAAAACTTGTCATGTTGGAATGCACTGCGTATGGCGCTAGTAATCTACTTGATGATGTGGTGATTGGAGAATGAATTATTGCCTCTGTTTATTGTATGAAGTTTTCATTCTCGTCAGTAAATTCAGTTTGGCACAATTATATTGTTCCTCTCCAATGTGCTGACATCATCAATAATTACTGGTTACGCATTGTTGCAGATGCCTCGCACTCATTCCAATGGTGCGGCTAGTGATGATGATGATCTTCCACCACCACCACCACCACCCACACCAACGGAATTGATAGCAATGCTTGCGGAAGGATAGCGCACTATGGCCGAGGCCCTCCGTACGATTGCGAATCGGGATGGTCGTGGTCCACGCCAAGGACCGGAACCAAATCAATACAGTGATTTCAAGGATTTCCTTGACACGAAACCCCCGATCTTCAAGGAGGCTGAGGAGCCTCTACAAGCTGATGAGTGGTTGAATACTCTCGAGCAGAAGTTTCGTCTGCTCCGCTTGACTGAGGTGCTGAAGACTGAGTACGCATCTCACCAACTGCATGGGTCAGCTGGCATTTGGTGGAGTCATCATCGGTCCACTATGCCTGCTAATGCCCAAATCACCTGGGATCAATTCAAGTCTGCTTTCAGGGGAAATTATATTCCTCCTGGTCTCATGGTGATCAAGCATACAGAGTTCATGAAGTTAACCCAGGGGAACAAGAGCTTGAATGAATACCTGCAGGCTTTCAATAACCTTGCAAGGTATGCTACTGAGTTTGTTGACACTGATGCCAAAAAGATCGCAAGTTTCAAGAGGGGACTTAGCCTCAAACTTATGAAGACCATGGGAAATTGCAAGTGTGCTCATTTTAATGAGTTTGTGAGTGATGCTTTATCGCAAGAGAACAACAATGCTGTGTATGCTGCTTCAAAAAGTCGTAAGAGAGCCTATGAGGCAGGTGCCTCCCAATCCAAGGCTCCCATCACACAGAGGGCTCCATTCCATCCTCCAGCATCAGCCGCTAAGTTTCGCCCACCGCTGAAGAAGAATCCCGCCAAGACTGGGTTTCGCAAGGCATTTACAGTTGCTCTTCCAAAGGGCACTGCCAGTCAGGGCAGTTCTAGGGCTCCTCCAAGCAACATGCCGTGCTGGAACTGCAACAAGACCAGCCACTGGGCAAGGGAATGCCCTTACCCTTAGAAGAATAACTACCAAGGTGGTCATTAGGGGCAGGTGAACCACACTAATATTACTGAGATTCCTTCAGGAGAGGTAGTGACTGCTGGTAAGTTTCTGATTGATCAACACCCCGCAGTTGTACTATTTGATTCGGGTGCTTCGCATTCCTTTATTAGTCCAGCATTTGCATCCAAGTTTATGCAGAAAACATATACTGTTGAGGGTGAGGGTTATTGTATTAGGGCTGCCAGTGGTATTATCCCAACCAAGCTGGTAGTTGGGGACGTACAATTTGAGATAGAGGGGCAAAGTTATCATGTTGATCTAGTAGTTTTATTGGGGCTGGGTATCGATGTGATATTGGGAATGAATTGGATGAGCAGGCACGGGGTGCTTATTGATACATCGACTAGAGTAGTCATGCTTAGAGATCCTAGTAATCAGGAAGGTTTTCTGGTGCAACTACCTAGGAACATCAATCTTTCTTGTGCGGCTAATGCGGTGCAAGCAAAGGCTATTGCAGATATCCCTATAGTGTGTGACTTTTCGGATATTTTTCCCGATGATTTGCCTGGATTACCCCCAGATCGGAAAGTGGAGTTCAAGATAGAGTTGCTTCCTGGCACAGCTCCTATCTCTACAAGGCCATATAGAATGCCTCCCAATGAACTAGCTGAACTCAAGACCCAGTTGAATGAACTTATAAAGAAAGGCCTTATCTGTCCTAGTTCATCTCCGTGGGGGTGCCCGGCTATCTTTGGGAAGAAGAAGGATCAATCCCTACGCATGTGTGTAGATTATAGACCCTTGAATGCAGTTACAATTAAGAATAAGTACCCTCTGCCACGCATAGATATCTTATTTGATCAGTTGTCCAAAGCAAAAGTCTTTTCCAAGATTGATTTGAGATCTGGGTATCATCAAATCAAGATTCGGCCTGAGGATGTCCCAAAAACTGCATTCTCTACGAGATATGGTCTGTATGAGTACCTGGTTATGTCTTTTGGATTGACCAATGCCCCCGCACATTTTATGTATCTGATGAATTCAGTGTTTATGCCCGAGTTGGACAAATTTGTGGTGGTATTTATAGATGATATACTGGTCTATTCTAAAAATGAAGAAGATCATGTTGAACATTTGCGGGTGGTTCTCACTACATTGCGAGAACACCAGCTATATGCAAAGTTTAGCAAATGTGAATTTTGGCTTCGCGAGGTACCTTTTCTTGGACACGTGTTGTCGGATGGTGGAATTATGGTTGATCCCACTAAGGTGCAAGAAGTGTTGAACTGGAAGGCTCCAACCTCGGTGCATGAGGTTCGGAGTTTTCTGGGGTTGGCTGGCTATTATCGTCGCTTCATCCCGGATTTCTCTAAAATAGCCAAGCCTATGACTCGATTGCTGTAAAAAGACATGAAGTTTGTCTGGACTCCTGAGTGTGATGCGGCTTTCCATACCCTGCGAACTCTTCTAACTTCGGCTCCGGTTTTGGCACAACCGAATATCGAGAAACCTTTTGATGTGTTCTGCGATGCATCAGGTATTGGGCTAGGAGGTGTTCTTATGCAAGAGGGTAGAGTCATTGCTTATACCTCTCGCCAACTTCGAAAGCATGAAGTGAATTATCCAACGCATGACTTAGAACTCGCTGCAGTTGTTCATGCTTTGAAGGCCTGGAGACATTATTTACTTGGCAATGTGTGCAACATCTACACTGATCATAAAAGTCTCAAGTACATCTTCACTCAACCTAAGTTGAATATGCGTTAGAGAAGATGGCTCGAGTTGATCAAGGATTATAACCTCCAAGTGCACTATCACCCTAGGAAGGCAAATGTCGTAGCGGATGCCTTAAGCAGGAAGTCTCATTGCCACTCTTTGATTGAGAGTGATGTCCATTTGTCGAAGCTCCTTCATCCTACAGTCCTTCACAACATCACTGTCAGTTGTACTCTACAGAGTCGAATTATCGAGCTACACAAGACAGATGCAGGTGTGTTTCACATCAAGCGTAAGATGAAAGAGCAAGAGACCAAACATTTTCGAGTAGATGAGGACGGCGTGTTATGGTTCAAGGATAGATTGGTAGTTCCGAAGGATAGAGAGCTTAGAAAGCAAATCATATCCGAAGCTCATTCCTCTAAATTATCTATTCATCCTGGTAGTAGCAAAATGTATCGTGATTTGAAGCCTCAATTTTGGTGGACCAAAATGAAGAAAGAGATAGCCGCTTATGTGGCTAGGTGTGACACTTGTTGTCGAGTCAAGGTTGTGCACATGAAAGCTAGATTACTTCAGCCACTCTCTATTCCAGGTTGGAAATAGGAGGAGATAAGTATGGATTTTATTATTGGACTCCCTACTACTCAGAGGAACTTTAACTTTATTTGGGTGATTGTTGACCGTTTGACCAAGTCAGCACACTTCATTCCTGTCCGCATAGACTTTCGTCTAACCGACTATGCGGAGTTGTACTTCAACCAGATAGTCCGACTTCATGGGATCCCTCATACTATTGTCTCGGATAGAGGACCACAGTTCACTGCTCGCTTTTGGGAGCACTTACACGGATTATTAGGAACTAAGCTAGTAAGAAGTTCTGCTTATCATCCGCAAACCAATGGGCAAACTGAGCGAGTGAATCAAATCTTAGAAGATATGTTGAGAGCATGTGTCATCTCAGCTAAGGGCTCATGGGAAAAATGGTTGCCCCTAGCTGAATTCTCATACAATAACAGTTATCAAGAGAGTATCAAGATGGCACCGTTTGAAGCTTTGTATGGCCGAAAGTGTAGAACTCCGTTGAACTGGGTAGAAGTCGGTGAAAGGAGATATTATGGAATTGATTTTGTTCAAGAAGTCAAAGAACAAGTCCGTACTATCCAAACTCACATGGCCGCAGCTCAAGCTAGGCAGAAAAGTTATGCTGATCGACGTAGAAAACCTATTGAGTTCGAAGTTGGAGACTTCGTTTATCTGAAAGTCTCACCTATGAAGAGTGTCCAACGTTTTGGTGTGAAGCGAAAGCTTGCGCCGAGATATGTTGGTCCGTTTGAAATCATTGGACAAAGTGGTAAGGTGGCGTACAAGATTCAATTACCTCCAGAGATGAGTGCTATCTTCAATATCTTTCATGTATCCCAATTGAAGAAATGTCTTCGCGTTCCTAAAGAGAGAGTTCCACTGGGGGATATCGAGTTAAAATCTGATTTGACCTTTGAAGAAAAGCCGGTTCGAGTGATTGACACTCATGAGCGAGTGACTCGGAGTCGGGTGGTCAAGTTCTACAAAGTCATGTGGAGTAATCAGGGTAGTGAACGCGATGCAACATGGGAAAGGGAAGATTATTTGAGTGATGGTTATAAGGAATTCTATCAACAATGGTACGCTTTTCAAATCTCGGGACGAGATTTTTATAAGGGGGGAGGGTTGTAACACCCCAGGTGTTTGGCTTCCACATTTGCACTATATTTCATGAACATGAGCATCATGCATCTATTCGTGAACTTATATCACATGAAACATGATTTCGAAACATTGCAACATGTTGTATATTTCATGTGTATTGTTTCTTTATGAAATGTAAAGTGTGCAACACTTAAGTGCAACATGTGCCACTCACTTAGTGAAACAAGGTTAGTTAGTACTATGCAACACACTCATGAAACATATGAAACATGGCCTTGAAACAAAAGTAACACTTCACTTGTTTTTCCATGTTTCAATGCCTGTGATGCCTGATTCTTGTGTGACCAATGTATGGTGTGGCTAATTATTCTCCTAAGAACCTTAGTTATACTTAGGATGTCATTTGGAACATTGTTCATGTTGATCATTTTGCCTAATTAGGTTTCCAAGTCATGGTTGACCAATTTGGACCCCTAGAGCTCCTGTGTTTGACTGTTTAAAAAGTGTAGCTTAGGATGTTTGCATGTCTGAGCAACCTAAAACAAAGTTGTAGCAAATTTTATAAGGAACAAACTTTGTTTAGAAGCCAAGTCATGAAAATGTGCACAACATGTTCAAAAAGGATCCACAAGTCAGCATTGAAGGTGGATTCAACATTTGAAAAATTTTCTAAGTGTTGGAACTGCTTTTCAGTTTCATGTACCCAACTTATGCACCTTGTAGCTCCCAAACAAAGCCAAACCAGCTCGAGCTCCAATTGTAAAAGTTGTAGTTCACATGTAGATGTTCAACTTTGTCAATTACACCTGGAGCTATATCATCACGGATTAGGAGATAATTGGTGTCAAAATTCGCCTGTCAATCGGACTCGATGAACACTGAAACGAAATGTCAGTTCGGTCATGGCCGACCGGCAACAGAGATCGTCCGCCGTGTGGCGCCGCGCGTCGCCGTTGCGCTGCCCGCTCAGGCCATGTTGGGTCTCGGCGCTCCACATCACGCCTCAAGGCCGCTCACCCAATGAGCGACCTGCTCCATTCGCTCCACCGCTGCTGCGTCTCGAGCCGGCCGAGAAGCCACCGCCGTCGCCTGATGCTCCGCTGAGGTCGCGCACGCTCGCCGCCGCATCTCGCCTAGCACCATCTCGCTCAGTGCTACGCTAGCATCCCACGAATCTCGTCCATGTCTTCTCTGAGTCGTACAAACCCTAGGTAAGCAGCATTGCCGGCTCCGCACACCGCCGCGCCATGGCCGCCATGGCCGCGCCGGTGACCTCACCGTGACCAGCACAGCACCATTCCTCCTCCTTTCTTAGCTCTCGCTTAGTCTTCTCCATCACGTGTAGATGCTCGGATGTAGATGCTACCACCTATGCCGGTCCAGCCATGCCGGGACATGGCCGAGCGCCGCCATGCGCCATGGCCGAGCCACCGAGCCGTGGCCAGAGTACTTAAGGACCGCTAGAGCTTAGGATTTGTAGATCAATCGACGCGGGGTAGCTTGGGGAGCACGCCGGTGCCGTTAGTTTCACGGAGGAGCCGCCGTCATGAAGCCGCCATGTGTGCCGCCGTCGTCGCTGTCTCCCCTATTTTCCTCTCGCTGACCTGTGGGGTCGTCTGACCCGAGGGTCCCGCTTGTCAGTGACTGAGTTTGAGAAGATAGTTCAAAAATTCCAGTTTTTAGTGCTGTTTTGTAAATTTTGTAACTCCAAATTGGTAGATCCAAATTGAGTACTTACAATTTTGTAAGACTCACAGTGAGGTCTAGTATTTAAGAAAAATATGACATGAACACTTATAGTGGAAAATTTGGATGAATTAAATAGGAACTTGAAAAGTATTTTTGAATGCATGCAAACTTGTTTAAATCATATCTGGAGTTTCTGTGATCCAAAAATTATGAAATTTTGTGGGTAAGCTAGTCTTATATAGTAGAAGCTCTGGTTAAAATTTGAGAGTCATTGCATCTATAGTTTTTGAGTTATAGATTTTCCTTTTATCATTGGTAGATACTTGGGTGAATTTTTGTAAATTATCTATGAATCCAGTGACCATAAAATTTGTTGGAGAATGTCCTAGTTCCTTAAGGATACTAGGAAAAATATTTAATCTGTTGCTTGACACTTTTCACTAATGTTTCCTAATTATGCCATTTTAAGCCATTCTGCCTTACCATTTTTGTGCAGGTTGTTATACTTACTCAAATGGTGTGAAATTTTTATGGTAGTCTACTTAGGGCATGTAGTGTCTACTGTAATTTTTGTAGAATTAATGGTGTAGTTTTCATATATGTTTACTATTTCCACTAATTAATTAAATAAATTAAGAAAGGTATTAAAAGAAATGTTTTGGTGATGGACACCCTACTTTCTGGTGTTCTTGTGATATGTGTGATATGTCAGTAAAGTTGGTTTTGTCCAATTAAGCGTTTATATCATAAGTTAATAATTATTTGTTTGCATTATGTCCCTCTGGACAGATCTGGGGACTTTGGAAAGTTCCCCATGATAATTTGGTTTTCTGTGATTGTGATGAATACAAGAGTTGTAGATAATTTATGTATCTAGCTCCTGTCAAAATTTGAGGGCATTTGGCCCAGTAGTTTAGAAACTACATCTGTTTAAAGTTAGGTTCCAGTTTTGCATACTCTCTGCCTTATAAGAACAGAGTTCTGTTGATTTATGAATTCGACTTGGTAAAGTATTGAATCATGCTTTGAGGTCTAAAAATGAATTGTAGACAATTTCATAAGCTTTCCATATTGTCTTGTTGCATGTCATTTGGAATTATAAATCTCCAGTTATGGCTAGTTTACTGTACCTCTACATAGTCTTCATTTTGCTGAAATGCAAATGCTTGAGTGTATGTTGTTGCAATGTTCTCGTTGATTGTTTAGGGGTTAGCCTAACTTGAGACTATGCTTAGGTGCAGGTGCTAGGTCATTAACTGAAGATGATCAATTATACATTAGGTTGTATAAACTTGGTAAGTAAAGTGATTTGAATAGGGCTTAAGTTGGAATATGAAAACTACAGCGAACATGTGCATTCCCCGAGCATCCCTGACATTCGTTCATGTGCATCCATGATATTTATCTTGTGCATTCATGCAATAGGTGTGCCGAAGGGAGTGACGTTGCTAGAGTTCGAGGGAGCCAACCAGGAGGAGGAACCCGAGGTGCAGGAAGCCGACGAAGCAGTCGCCGTGGAGGAATTGCCCGAGTGCCCTGACCACCAGCCTTCCTTGTTCCTGAAAGGCAAGCCCCGGAGCATATTAAGCCTCTCATGTTTTTACAAATACATTGAGTATCTTTTATTGTTGATGATGCATTAAGTATAGGAATTGGTTGGAACCAATTGCTGCATTATATATCCTTCCTTGTCCAGATATCGCGCTGGAATCCTATTTAAGTTCAGGAACGGGTTAAATGCTTAGCCATGCTTAGTGCGGTAGAAGTCAGGTGATTTCCTATCACCTGCGAGCTTTAGGATGAGGTGGATCACGGTTGGCTATATTTGCTATCGTGGAAAAGAACCATATGAATAATGAATTAAGACCGGGCGGGGTCTTGTGTAGGTTTGAACATAGTGACTCCGTCTGAGTCGTTTAAGGACCAATACGCTGTACGTCCTCATGTCATGTTGAACGCAGCCTAACACTTAGCTGGCCAGATAAGTCGTTCCGACCGCGAAGCCTAGTAGCTTGACTCAGGCCGGGGACACGAGCAGTGGCGGCATTCTGGAGGTAGTAAGGATGTGCGGAGAGCCATTGGCATAAGTCCAAGGCGGGTTAGAGTCCCGAACAACCTTGGTAGAGTGGTTCTCTGAGAATATCGATCTGATCATACTCACGACTCCTGAATCGTACCAAAGGTGACTTGTTTGCGACTCCGACGGGAGAAGCAGGGTTTGTGTTTAGGAATACCCCTCCAGCTGGATAGGAATCGATTCGAATCGCCGTCAATCCCGGAAGTGAGAACTTGACTGAGCAGCGGCAACGTAGATTCAATTAATTTAACGATATGGTTAAATGGATGATGATGATAAGGTTGCCACAATGAATACCTGATATGGTTATTAATGTTTGCACCCTAATAAAATGATTGCTTAGTACAGGTGCTAATATAGTTGACAGGTTAATGGCTAAAAAGTCACTGCTAGTTCAGGCTAAGAGTTGCTCATTATTATTTATGCTTTTCCGCAAAAAGAAAGTGTTAGCCAGATCCACTACTTTAAACTATACATAATCCTTGGTGTCAATTATTTTGGTTTTCGTCGGGTAAGTCTAGCTGAGTACATTCCTGTACTCAGGATTTATTCCCTCTTGTTGCAGATGACCTTCTATATCAGGGATTCTGTAAGTATTGTCTCCACCCGGCGGGTGATGAAGACTAGATCATGGGCATGATCTCTGTTCTCTTATCTGAATGCTTTTGCGGGCTGTGATCAGGGAACCAGTATGTGTATTTGAACTCGAGTGTGTGAGTTAAACTATTTGCTTCCACATGTTTTACAAGACTTGTTTTGTAATAACGATGACTCTATGGTGATGTAATCTATTTGCGAACGTCTGTGAAATGTTGTAACGTACGATATGTTATGTTGAATTACTGTGATCTTGGTTGTATGCAAGTTGGTTTGAAATCCTTTGAGATTTCAGTTGACTACCGGGTTTATATGGGCTCAAGTTCGAGAATTTGATCGTTCCGGCGATTGTTTTTGTACTTGTGCTCTTATAAATTGGTCGGTTCTGTGACAGAAGGTACTATCTTTGTGAAGGCAATGTGTAGCACTAAGATCTCTGAACTCAGGTTAGTAAGAGCAGAGCATGAACTCTGAATCGTTGACAACCAGAACTATGAGTTGGGTGAATCGTTGCTTGCTAACCAATATTCTCAAGACTGAAACTAAATTCACATGTTGTCATATATTTGATAGCGATTTTGCTAACCCCTGAAAATGATATGGATCAACATGTATTTGATAATTTTAATTCATTCTGTCCATTCTTGTATTTGAAAAATGCAAGATTCAATTACCCTTTGTATACTTAATTGTTCTGACAATAATCGTGTAGATAGGAATGCGTCACCAACTTTCTGACTGAAATCTTCATGAATACATGCCTAGCTACTTACACCATTGCACTACTTAAACCAAACTCAAATGATATAATATCTAAATTTGCCTAAAATGCAAGTGCATCAGTGCTATCTGTTTCTATTTTCTTGGAGTCAGAAACCACAAGTTTTTCTCATGCAATTAGTACTCTAATTAGTACCTTGGTATTCATCCTTAACTCGTTTGTATGCTACAGGATAACAGTGAAAGGTAGAAGAGACCGACAAATTAGAAACACAGAACTATAAGGATGTTGTTGTTTGTTTAGTTTTGCTAAAAAACAATCATACGCTGCTATGATCTCTGAACCCATGTTAGTAAGGGCATACATGAACTCTGCATCGTGTATTGGATTTGACAACCTGAACTCAAGGCTGAAACTAAATTCTAAGGCTATCATATATTTGATAGGGATTTGCTAACCCCTGAAACTGATATGAATCAACATGTGTTCGATAATGTCAGGTCATGACGAGGGAACTTTATTTCCTATGTTAGTTCGTTCTATCCATTCCTCTAAAAAGATAAATCATGCACACTAATAGGAAAACTAGGACACAAGAAACATACAATTTCTTCTTACCTGGAGCTACTCTCAAATTATCTGTCAGATAGAAGGAAGCATGATGTTGTCACCTCTTTCATCTTAGATAAATATTTTAATTGGACTAGGTAAATCAGTCTCTCCTGATTTTCTGAGGAGTTAACCAGCAGCGAGTTGTGTCCTTCTCATAATGTACTCTTTATACAAGAACAAAAAAAACATGTTACCTACTGATTTTTCTTTATGCAAAATAAAAGGATAGTTATGTTTGGTTGTTGTGCTGCAGGGAGAAGTTACTTTGGGAACACCAACTACAACCACTGGGGGTGAAGCTTAGTTAACTTTTTTGTGTTTAGGTCAGATGCAAATCAATCCCTCCTCTCTTTTTATTTTTATTTTTTGTGTTCCCCTACGTGTCTTCCTCAAGGATACAACCATCTAGCATTGATATGTAGTCTGATAATTGTTATATCATATTCCATGGTCTCACTTATCTTTGAAGACTGGAGCGGTATTCCAACAGATGACGTGCCCAGCACGTGTTTGTCGAATTTAAGCTTTGGTGACAAAAATTGCTAATTCGTTGCTAGCATGAAAAAACACTATTACAAATTTCCTTGCTGTTTATTTTTTTCATTCAGATTGTACAATATGTTTCCTTCAGTGCGTTGCTAGAATTCTTGGCAAGTTTAGTTCCTTGTTCAACATGTTGCCTACTAAACTGGTTGTAATCAAAGTCGGGAAGCATGCCCAAATATGTGATAAGTAGAAATATGATCCAATTAACCTCTCCTAAGGCTAAAACACGTTCTGTCCATCAGCCCGTCACTATCGTTTGCTCTTGCTGTTCAGTGTCATCTTTCTACAGCTGTGCCTTCGATCTGAATTTTCATTTCACCTAAGTAGAAATAATGATCTCTAGGATACTTTAGATCGGTTCGTATTGTTCAGATTATTCGCTCGAGCCTCACGGTGAGCGTGAGCCTATAAGGTCTTGTTTTCCCAACCGCGGTCGCTACGCTGCGCAGGCAGCTCGCTGACGCATGGCACGGTGGCACCGCACGAACGTGTGACTGGGGTACTTGCGTTCCATCGGTTGGGCGCCACCAGCCGCCAGCGCGCGCCTGCCGACTGCCGTCTGCGCCCGGGGCCCCGGGCCGCCCCCGGACAGCTCCGGTTACAGACGTACAGGTTCGGCCGCTGTTTTCGTTGGAGTTCACTTCACGCACATGCGGTCGCTGCGTCGTCAACTGATGGAGTGGTGGATGGGTGATGGGCTGGCTGATGGCCACCAGTCGTCGTCACTTTGCGGCGCCGGCGGCCACGATGCTTCTTCTGTGATCCGCACCTGCAGGTGCAGGTCCACCAGATTTCCAAGCCACGAGCAGCACACACTGTGCGCCGTCCGCGGTGCGTGCGAATCAATTCAGGTTAGGCGTGCATGCACGATCGGGCACGATGCACCCAACGGTGGGTACGTGATCTAGCCCGTGCTAGGGGCCAGATGGGACAGCAACCCGGTTGTCCCGTAGCTACCACAAGACACTATGGGAGGAGTACCAAGTTAACACCTCATCATTTATAGGCTCTCTTTACTTTTTTTTGAAACAATTAGGCCGTCTTTACATTGGCGTAGAGTATTTGTAGGATTCTATTCTGCACTAAAGAAAGAGAGAGAGACCGAGAAAGAGTGTGAAAGCCATACCAAACAACAGAGTTCTACAATAGCTTAGTGCAGGTACATTGCTACACATTAGCTGTCTTATACGTCGTCTCATGCAGTGCTACGTAGGATTTTTGCTGATGTGCAGGAAAGAGAGAGGGGAAAGAGAACGAGGTGTTTGTTGTTTCGCGAAACAACCACCTCATGGGCTAAAATTTAGGACTTTGAGATACCAATTCCTCTATTATATAAGTTGTTGTTGCCATGCAACTCACAACTTTACTTTTACTCTATGCATTAAGTAATTCTGAGTTACATGAGACAACTTAAAAAACAACAATTGTACATATTGTCTATTAAGTTGTCTTAAAATTACGTGACACCTACGTGAGACCATCTACGAGAAAGATCAATGTACTTGCCCTTAGGCTATTTCCAGTGTTAGGTTTCATTATACTGTTTCGAATAATGAGATGTGGATGCTGAAATAAAACAAAATCCACGACGCATGGTTTTATTTTACAGTTTCATATACATAAATATTGAAATGATGCATGATGTCATGAAATGAATGATCTGAATGGATTTTCACTCAGTTCACTCCTAGTGGAGTTTCATTCAGTTTCCCATGCATGGGGTAACAGTATACGTTGGGTTTCAAATCGGAATGAAACTCCCATTGTGACTAATTAATAATTACAAGCAGATTTTTAGAGAAAAAAAATAATGTATCATGACAAACAAAAGATATTTTTTTATCAGTTTCACTAATAGCAAATTTATTTTTGAGGCATTTGGTTTTTTTTCCTAGCCGTGATTGTTAAAAGACTATTTCTGAAAATAGTTTTACTGATGAACTTCTTTTACATTATAAATTGATTTTTTTTGGAGAAGTGGTTGGTGCTTCAAGCATTTTTAGATGTGGTTTGTAACACCAACTCCCTCTACAAATAAGGTGCAGTTCAAAACACCAATTATCGGTGTTTCGAGTTGCTACCAACAAGTAAATTTCTAATTTTGCGCGTCTGGCTCGGATGGTGTGCTAAGAGGACACGAGGTTTATACTGGTTCGGACAGAATGTCCCTATGTTCAGTTCGTTGCTGCTGCTCGTGTTACTTGCACTGAAAGTTCGTAGTAGGGGTTACAAACGGTCGAGAGAGCAACATGTCCCAAGTCTATGGTGAGAGGAACAAATGGGTGCCGAGAGCTCGGTCGCTTTCTGGCTGTGTGCTTGTGTGTTCTGATCGGTTTAGGGTTCGAGTCTGTATCGATATGATGTGCTGCGATCGTTGGTCCAATGCCCTTTATGGGACGCCCTGCTTTCTCTTTTATAGGCCAAGGGAAAGCACGGGTTACAGTAAAGGGAAAAGGAGAGAACAAGAGGAAGAAGTTCTTCAGGATCTCCGGGTCCTTCTCTATGTGGGTCCCGCCAACCCTGTAGACGTCAACTGGAACAACTTCTCATCGTGGTAGGCACGGAGATCTAGGCGGGCAGTTGGTTTCCTCGCACCCATCGCCCCTATAAAATCAAGGGGTTCGCCCCCCGGGTTCCATACCTTACATCCTTGCCTCCGTAGCCACGACTGCTGCCAGCAATCGCCTAGGGTTCCCTGTTTCCACATCCCAGGCGCCATCGAGCCCGCATCCAACCGTCCCCACCTCCAATGGATTCGTGGTGCTGTTCTGACATCACCTTCTAGCGCATGGAGGGCCTCATCCATCGCGGTCTTCTCCGCGCGCGGACCTCAGCTGAGGAGTGGCTGCTGCCCGGCGAGGAGGATTTGCCATCGCCGCTCGATGGCTACAAAGTGTCATTCGCCCACTTCCATGAGTGCGGGTTCATGACCCCTGCCCACAGATTTCTCTAGGGGCTGCTGTACTACTACAAGATTGAGCTACAGCATCTCAACCCCAATGGGATCTGGCATATGGCGGCGTTCATCGCCCTGTGCGAGGGATTCCTAGGAATCAGCCCCCACTTCAATCTATGGAGGTACTTCTTCACCATCACCCTCCAAAAGAAGAGGAAGAAGAGCGGCAGGCAGGAGCTACACATGCCAATGGGGTGCGCTGGCATCCAACTCTGGAACAACGGGGTCAGCGAGTACCCACCGATGCGGCTATCAACGTCCAATAAGGGGTGGCATTCGGAGTGGTTCTACCTCAAAAATGACGCCGCCACCCCTCTACCGAAGTTCACCGGACGCCTGATCGAAGAGGCCCTAGAGTCATGCCATCCACATCCTAAAGGAGAGTGGTCTGAAGGGGTCAGGTGTCATCGGGGACTACCAGCAAGGAGGGTGGCGTTGTTGATGATGCGCACGCTCCCGCTGTACGTGATGGCACCCGAGGCGTCATTCAACAGAACGGCGCTTGTCGAGGGAGCGCTCCCCCACTCCGAGGTCGCACAACGCATTAAGGAGGCGATGTATCCTTCGTGGGATGATGTGAGCGCCCCCCTCAATTTTGTCTACCCAGTGTCGGGACATCCTCCGACGCGGCGAGAACCAGGCCATGTTGTCTTCGTAAGTTTCCCCTCCTCATACCTCCTCTTCAATTTATTTCCCGACCTCATGATGCTAACTTTGAGAGGGATGGGACCAGCCGAGGGACCTCATCTTCATGGATCACCCGATGCCATTTTGAGAGATTCGTTCATGAGGGTGGTGAATCGCGCTGTGAGCGAGTGGCTAACGAAGGCGAAGGAGGAAAAGAGGAAGAAGAAGCAGCAGAAGCTATAGGTGCAGGAGCGAGGGGAGGACACCGACAGCGATGATGATGATGATGATGATGATGAAGTCGATGATGAGGTAGTCGGCGACATCGAGTGGGATGACCTAGAGAACGAGGATGTGCTGACAGGTATCGGTTCATCCTTGTAGGAGTTGGTACCCCTTTCGTTCCACGGAGGGGAGGGCACATCTAGGGAGCTGGTGGAGATGGGTCGTACTATCGGCCTACCCCACGAGCGAACAGGGACGAGCGGCTCTGCCACTGTGCCTGAGGTGCTAGTGGAGGCATGTGGCTCCACCGTCGTGCCCCAAGATCCAAGGGGAGTGAGCCCCTCTGCCTAGGATCAGGGGTAGGCTCGAAACGGCCTCGCCCCGATGAGGCGGAGTAGAGGTCGGGGGGTTCACCCCCCCCAAACGTATCTACCTCCCGACGGCGCTGAGGTGAGTCATTAGCTCCTCTGTTTTCCCCTATTTTGGTCAGATTTCATCATGACTTATGCTTTTCGTCTCTTGCAGCATCGGGAGGTAGCGTAATCCTTTGGCGCTGGCGCCAAAGAAGAGCATCGCCCTTCAAGCGAGCCGGCAACCATCGACTGGCATCGCGCCCATTTTGGGCGGGAGCAACGCTGCTGTGACTACTCCTCCAGGGGCTTTTTCCCGTTTGAGCAAGGAGTTTTATCGTGCTTGCTGGGCCCGTGAATGCGAGTTTGGGTCGCTGGGTCTCGGCAAACTTGCAGGAAGAGCCCCCTAGCCTCTGCACAGAGCGAGAGGGCCGTCAGGTGCTCTCCTGGCTTTTTATACATCTCTCGCACGTGAGGGTTTGTTTGCTGAGACCCCCTCGGGTGTGAGCCTGGGTCACGGGGCCTTAGCATATCTGCAGGAAGAGCTCCCTAGCCTCTGCCCGGGGCAAGACGACCGTCAGGAGTACCCCTGGCTTTTTGTACGACCCTCGCGCAACCTTTTCATTCGGAAGGAGGGGTTTGCTTGCCGAGCCCCTTCGAGTGCGAACCTAGGTCGCTAGGTCTCGGCTAAGTTGCAGGGAGAGCCCCTTAGCCTCTGCGGGGAGGTTCGTTAGGGGTTCCCCCTGGCTTTTTTATACGACCCTCACACTTCCTTTTTGTTCGGAAGGAGGGGTGGAATATGCTAGGCTACCCTCGGTGGGCGCGAGCGGAGACACTTCCGGTGAGCTGCTATCGGGTAAGTACGAGTGGAGGCCCATGCCCCATTCGATAAGGGTCGGCTAGCGGTCCAGAGACGCACTCCAAAAGTACCAGAGGGCTTCTTTATTGGGTCCCAGGGCCGTTCGATTGGCCCCGGGGGCTCGGCGCCTCCCTACGGTGGGATCCCATTCTGAGAACTCCCTGCTAGGTCTCGGACACGACTTAGGGCATCCCGAGCGATCGCTTGCTCGGGCCACGGCCATGTACGGGCTCGCCCATAGTTGTCCCTAACTCTGTTGTCCTGGGGCGGCTGTCGAAACCCTCGGTGGTCCAGCCTTCGAACCCTTGGACCGTAACGGGCTCGGTGCCCTTTTTGTTGCTTTTTTCCGAATCTATGAGTGTGGCCTTGGGTCGCTTGTCCTTGTCTTGGGTGCAAAAGGAGCCCCCGAGCCTCCGCATGAAGCGAGAGGGCGGTCAGGGGTCCCCCTGACTTTTTTGTTCAGCCCTCGCGCATCCTTTTCGTTCGGACTGGGGGGTTGTTTGCCGAGCCCACTCGTGTGTGAACCCAGGTCGCTAGGTCTCGGCAAACCTGCAGGAAGAGCCTCCTAGCCTTTGCACGGAGCGAGAGGGCCATCGGGTGCTCCCCTGGCTTTTTATACGCCTCTCGCGCGTGAGGGTTTGTTGGTTGAGACCCCCTCGGGTGCGAGCCTGGGTCGCGGGGCCTCAGCATATCTGTAGGAAGAGCTCCCTAGCCTCTACCCAAAGCAAGAGGGCCGTTAGGAGTTCCCCTGGCTTTTTGCACGACCTTCACGCAACCTTTTCGTTCGGAAGGAGGGGTTTGTTTGCCGAGCCCCCTCGAGTGCGAACCTGGGTCACTAGGTCTCGGTAAAGTTGCAGGGAGAGCCCCTTAGCCTCTACAGGGAGGTTCGTCAGGGGTTCCCCCTGGCTTTTATATACGACCCTTGTGCTTCTTTTTCGTTCGGAAGGAGGGGTGGAATATGCCAGGCTACCCTTGGTGGGCGCGAGCAGTGACACTTTCGGGGAGCTGCTATCGAGTAAGTCTGAGTGGAGGCCCGTGCCCCATTCGATAAGGGTCGGCTAGCGGTCTGGAGACACACTCCAAAAGTACTAGAGGGCTTCTCTATTGTGTCCCAGGGCCGTTCGATTGGCCCCAGGGGCTCGGGCCTCCCTAAGGTGGGATCCCATTCGGAGAACTCCCTGCTGGTCTCGGACGCGACTTTGGGCGTCCCAAGCGTTTCGCTTGCTTAGGTCTCGGCCATGTACGGGCTCGCCCGCGGTCGCCCCTGACTCTGTTGCCCTAGGGCGGCTGTCAAAACCCTTAGGGGCCCAGCCTTCGAACCCCTGGACCGTAATGGGCTCGGCGCCCGGTTCCTTCACCTGAAAGGAATAGGGTGGGGGTGATATTTCCCCCATCGGTTCGACAACGGCCAACACGCCTTTTTAGGTGATTTCCTGGGGGAGGCGAACGACGCCTGCTGCTGTAGCGGTTGGATGTGACGTGGCGTCAGCGGATGGGACGTAACTGTTCCCGTGATTAATGAGGAAAAGGTGGACACACGGGCGGTAAAATCGGATCAGGATTAACTGCGCCGGATCTGAGGGAAACTTCCCCGATTTCGTCGCCCGTCCATTTCGCCTTCACCCTGCATAAATACGCAACGAGCCTCGCTCCTCCCCTCCTTACCTTGCCCGTATTAGCTTTGCCATCTTTGAGCCGTCGCCAGAGCAGAGAGCCCCAGGAGGAAGAAAGGAAAGAGGCGAGGCAGAGAGAGAGAGAGAGGGAGAGACTCACCATCGTAGTCGAGCCCTCCACCGCACTCATGACCGGCGACATTGTTGTCACCGAGGCGGACCCTTGGGATCCATCTAACGTCACCGTGGAGATGCTTCAGTCGCTCGTCGATGGCAGGCTCCTTCGCCCGGTGACCGACCCCAACAGGTCGGAGTGGATCGCTCCGTTGGGTGAGCCGAAGCCGAGGCCTCGCAACGGTTACGTTGTGAGCTTCGTGTCCTTTCACGAGTGTGGCCTCGGCGTTCCTGTGGACCGATTCATGCGGGCGCTCCCGCACTACTATGGCATGGAGCTCCACAACTTCAACCCCAATTCTATCACGCAGGCGGCTATCTTCATCGTTGTCTGTGAGGGGTATCTGGGGATTGCTCCCCACTGGGAGTTGTGGCTCCATCTCTTCCGGGCGGGGCATACCACCAAGCCGGTGGGCACGTCAGGCACGAGGAAGGCGGTGAGGGCCGATGGCTGCACTCTCCAAGTGCGCCAGGATCGACAGCACCTCTACATCCCAGCCCAGCTCGCGTCATCCAACCGTCGATGGTACACGAGCTGGTTCTACCTTCACAATGACGACGGCGGACTTCCCCCCTACACTGGGCGGATTGTGGGGAGCTGCTCGGAGCGGTGGAAGTATGGCGTCCCGAGGGAGGATCAGCCCAAGCTGCAGCCGCTCCTGGAGGGGCTACAGAGGCTGCGGAACCGCCACCTTACTACGGCTGTGGTTGTGGCCGCCTTCCACAGCCGGAGGGTGCTGTCGCTGATGGCTCGGCGGCGGCGCCTGTTCGAGATGAGGCCGGATGATTCGATCGCGGGCATCCAACTGTCTGCCTCCGCCCTCTCTGACGAGGAAATTCTTCGCCGGGTGAGGGAGGCGATGGATGTGAAGCTGCGGAGCGGTGGTCTGACCACCCTCACGATGCGTCCGTCGCGGGGGTATCTCTCGCTGGTAAGTCACGCGCCGCTGCATCCCCCGAGCCCTCCCCGTTTCTCATTATTTCTCGTTCCCTTATGCACGTTTGCTGTTCCTGCAGGGGATGAGGGACGTGCGAGCCTCCCCGCCGCCCGTTCCTGAGGACGCGAGGTGGCGGGCGATCAACTGAGGCATAGAAAAAACGGAAGGACGCCAAGGCAGCCAAGTGCACGAAGTAGATTCTTGCGCGCGAGAAGCTAGATGAGCGTCATCGGTAGCAAAGGAGGGACGGCCTTCCGCTGGAGGAGTCCCCGTCGCCGTCACTATCGACGGACGCCTCGGACGGAGATGACGAGGGCGAGAGGGGGCAGGATCCCCTGGACCATCTCCCTGATGTTGAGGAGACAGCGCCCGGGGCACTCCTAGGAGGAGGAGGAGGAGCAGGAGCCGCCTTGAGGTCGGCGATTGCCCGCCTCGGGGCTGAGGCCGACACGCCTGAGGTGCGGGCATTGGGCAAGCGTGCCGTCAGCCCGGTAGGCTCGACGGCAGCGGTGGTGCAAGTGGCGGCGGAGCTGACGTAACTGCTCCCGCAGAGCACCGAGGGGGCGCCGGGGTCCGTCGAGGACTGGCCGGCGCCGACGGATACTGTGGTCGTGCTTCAGCCGCCGCCTCTACAGACGAGGGTCACCGTGCCGAAGCGGTTGCTGCCCCGGTCGAGGTAAGCGTACTTTAGGTGGCGCCGCAGTGTTTTTTGTTCGTTCCTTCGTCTCGTGCTGACCCGTAAGTATTATGTTTTTAGCCGAAAGCGACCTGCGGAGGTGCCTTCCTTGGCGCCTCTTAAGGCGCTCAAGGTGACCCCTGGCTCCACCGCCCATTGGGTGGCGGGGGCACAAGCCACCATACGACGCGGTGTGGCATCGGCGAGAGCCGGCCTAACGGAGTCGGTCTCCCAAGGAGGGGCTGTCGAGGCTACCCCGACACCGACGGGGGAGGGGGCGCCTCCGCCCCACGAAGGCGAGGGCCGTGAGTCGGATGTGGCTGGGGTGTCCTCGATTGCCGAGGCCACCGAGGTCGAGGCCCGTAGGGTCTCCGAGGCCGAGGCAACCGATGAGGCAGCAGCAGTGGTGGCGAGGCCGTCGGCCCAGGAAGTGGAGATGAAGGCGGCGGAAGCCTCGGTGGCACCCCTGGTTCAAGGCCCGCCGTTGTTGCCGGGGAGCGCCCGGGAGGTAGAGGTCCTTCCGATCTCCTCCGACGATGTTTCCTTGGTGCGGGAGATGGCCGACGGTGAGGTGGCCGGTGCCGTGGAACAGCCGGTTCCGACCCCGGGCGAGGGAAGCTCGGCCCTCGCGCGGGTACGACCCGAGCCCCGTGGGTGGGATCACCCGCGTGTGGTGTGGCAGAGCCGAGACGACCCTGAGGCGGAGCCTCTGTTTGCCCTTGAGGACGCGGCCGAGGGCGGGCGCTGGGACACGTTCGAGCAGTACCGCCGACTAGCGGAGCGGTCACTTCGGACGGCGCTGTCCGTGGTGGCCAACGATCTGCCCGGAGTCGCCCAGGTTTGCACTTTATTTCCTCACGCGGCGGTCTTCTTCTGAGTTTTCTTTGTAGGGATTGACCCCTGTTCTGTTTCCCCTAGGAGCTCGAGACCCGATCCCTCAGGAAGTCGGTCTTTCTCCGGGGGGAGAGGGATGTCTGGGACTAGCTTCAGCGGCAAAAGGGGCTTCTTACCAGCACCAACGAGCTCCTGTCGGTACGGAGCGCAGAGGTGGAGGACCTCCACCTTTGTTGTGCCGATGCGACGGTGGAGGCGGTTACGGCCTAGGAGCGGATCGCCCCTCTAGCGGCGCGGGTCAAGGAGTTGGAGGAGGAGCTGATCCGCATGGCCGGTGAGCGGGACGCCTTCAGGTCCCTGGCTGGAGAAGCCATGACCTTGGGCAAGGTCCTTGCTGGGCAGCTAGGGGCGGAGCAAAGTGCGCACCAGCTGACGAAAGGCACCTTGGATGAGGCCCTTATGGTGGCTGAGGCCTCCTGGACCGAGGCTATGATCTGGAGGGGAAATGCCGAAGGTGAGTCTTGTTCCCTTTATTTAATTCATTTTTCTTGTGTTCGGCCCCTAACTCCTTGGTGCGATACAGAGCTGGCGGGGGAGGCTTCTAGGGCGGCCGAGGCTGCTCGGGTCGAGGCTCAGCACCTGAAGGAGTTAGCCAAGGCATCTCGGGTCGAGGCCCAGTGTTGGAAGGAGAAAGCCGAGGCCTCTCAGGTCGAGGCCCGACGCTGGGGGCTGAAGGCCGCGGGTGAGTTCCGTATTCTTTCCGCTCTTGCTCTGGCTTGTACTTTTTTGCGCTCAACCTTGTTCCATTGCGTTTGGCGCAGAGCTGGAGAAAGAAGTCACCCAGGCAGCCGAGGCCTCCGTCGTAGTGCAGGCGGTGCTTGGAACCGAGATCGGGGAGCATGATACGCTGAAGAGCGTCGCCCGTACTGCCTGTGAGGCCCTGGAAGTCGAGGGGGTCCAGTCAGGAAGCTCTCTTGGGAGCCGCTTGGTTGTGTTGAGCGGCCAGATGCGCGAGCGACTCCGAGGGGCGCTGCATACGGGCGTCAAGCGCGCACTGGCCGTCATCGCCTCGCACTACGTCGGGGTTGACCTCCAAGCCATCAGCGATGGCTACATCCTGCCCGATGATGACGAGGAGGCCGACGAGGCGGTGACAAAGCTGATGGAGGTGGCGAAGGGTCCCAGCGTGGCGCTGGCTAGGCTGTTCAAAGAGGAGGTTGTCCCTCCTCCGCCGTCCACCGATGCTGGAGACCCTGCGCCGTGACCTGGGCCCAAGAGGCTGTGTAATTAGATTAGGGATTATGTTGCCCTATCATAACGTTGGCGGCTGTTGAGGCCTTTTTAAAGTGATCGTGCGCCGATGCTTTTTCAATAGTTTTTGCTTATTGTATTTCCGAGCCTCTGCCCTCTGTCTTGTTTCCGAACGTATCTCTTGTAAAAAACTTCCTCGGAGCCTAAGTTGCCCCTTGGGCAGAAGGTGGTGAGGGAGTGCCATAGCCCGAAGGCGTAGGCCGTCTCGCGACTCAGCCGACCTTCTGACCTTGAGACAGTCTTTTGGTCCTTAGGTTCTTTCACAATCGATTTGTCAGAGCACACTAGAGAGTTCGGCGTAGGAATTTTTTCGAAAAACGACTTAAGAACGGTGCGTGGGACTTAGGGGGGGAGTCCCCCCTTCTAGCCCCCTGAGGGAGGCTTGGTTCTGCAGAGACAGAGCAGAGCCTTCCTCGTGGTGTTATCGTAATGCCGAGCCCTGCGATGGGCTCGGCGGGTTTCTAGAAAATTTAGAACAACTAAAGAACGCCTTTTAATTGTATTCTGAGAAATAGTTTGTACAATGCTTGGAAATTCTAAGGGTAGAAACGACGTAGTTGTTCTATGTTCCAAGCGTTGGTGAAGATTTCGCCTTTCTCGTTGGCCAGCTTGTAGGTCCCGGGTTTTAGTACTTGGGCGATGATGTACGGTCCTTCCCATGGCGGGGTCAGCTTGTGGCGGCCCTTGTTGTTCTGCCTCAGTCTCAGCACCAGGTCGCCCACCTTCAGGTCTCGGCTTCGTATGCGCCGCGCTTGATAGCGTCGTAGGGCTTGCTGGTACTTGGCTGAATGTAGCAGCGCAATGTCTCGGGCTTCCTCCAGTTGGTCGAGAGCGTCCTCACGGGTAGTGCGGTTGCTTTGCTCGTTGTAAGCCTGCAGCCTTGGGGAGCCGTACTCCAAGTCAGTGGGGAGGATGGCCTCGGCTCCATAGACCAAGAAGAACGGCGTGAACCCCGTGGCTTGAATTGGTGTATTCCTTAGGCTCCAAATGACCGACGGGAGTTCGACCAGCCATTTCTTGCCGAATTTCTTTAGCCAGTTGTATATCCTTGGCTTGAGGCCCTGAAGAATCATGCCGTTGGCACATTCTACTTGGCTGTTCGTCCTAGGGTGTCCTATGGCCGACCAGACCACGCGGATGTGGTGGTCGTCACAGAACGTCAGAAATTTATGTCCGGTGAATTGTGTCCCATTATCGGTGATGATGGTGTTTGGAACTCTGAACCTATGGACGATGTCCGTGAAGAACAATACTGCTTACTCGGATTTGATTTGAGTGATTGGTCGAGCCTCGATCCACTTGGAGATCTTGTCAATAGCTACCAACAAGTGGGTATAGCCCCGGGGGGCTTTCTGCAGAGGCCCAACCATGTCCAGTCCCCATACGGCGAAAGGCCATGTGATGGGGATGGTTTGGAGGGCTTGAGCCAGGAGGTGTGTCTGTCATGCATAGTACTGACATCCTCCGCAGGAGCGTACCAGCTTGGTGGTTCGGCAACCGCCATTGGCCAGTAGAACCCTTGGCGGAAAGCGTTTCCGATGAGCATCCGAGGCGCAGCATGGTGTCCGCAGGCTCCTGCGTGCAAGTACCAAAGAAGGGCTTGGCCTTCCCCGGTGGTGATGCATCGTTGGAGGATGCCAGATGGGCTTCATTTGTACAACTCGCCGTTGTTGACGACATAAGTTTTGGCTCGTCGCGCCAGCCGTTGGGCCTCGGTTTTGTCTGCAGGAAGCACTCCTCGAGTGAGGCGATCAAGGAGGGGGACTCGCCAATCCGCCCCTCGGTCGGCCTCGGGAGGCCCTGCATCAACTTCCATGGTCTCGGGCTCAGCCGCCGGGGTCTTGGTAACAGAAGGGGCCTTGGGCCCTGTGGGTGGCTCGGCCAGTGGGCCTTCTTGTGTTGCCGAGACGTAGTCCATTGAGGGCTTGTGTAGGTCTCTGGTGAATATATTCAGGGGGACCGAGGCCCATGCCGATGCCATCTTTGCCAGTTCATCCGTGGCCTCGTTGAACTTCCGCGCAATGTGGTTGAGTTCGAGACCGTCAAATTTATCTTCAAGGCGACATACCAGTTTGCAGTACGCCTCCATTTTGGGGTCGTGACAATTCGAGTCCTTCATGACTTGGTCGATGGCGAGCTGTGAATCGCCCCGCACGTCGAGACGCCGCACTCCAAGCTCGATAGCGATCTGCAAGCCATTGACGAGAGCTTCGTACTTGGCTGCGTTGTTGGAGGCGGCGAAGTGGAGCCGAATTATGTAACACACATGCACTCCAAGGGGGGAGATGAAAAGCAGGCCCGCGCCTACCACGGTCTTCATCAGAGACCCGTCAAAGTACATGGTCCAGCATTCTGATTGGATTTGAGCAGGTGGCAGCTGGGTGTCGGTCCACTCAGCCACAAAATCGACTAAGACCTGGGATTTAATTGCTTTTCGAGGCGCAAAAGATAGGGCCTCCCCCATGAGTTCAATAGCCCACTTGGCTATTCTACCCGAGGCCTCCCGGTTCTGGATTATCTCCCCCAGAGGGAAGGATGACACCACGGTCATCGGGTGGGATTCGAAGTAGTGACGCAGCTTGCGCCGAGCCAAGACTATGGCGAAGACCAGCTTCTGGATATGGGGGTAGCGTGTCTTAGTTTCTGAGAGTACTTCGCTAATGAAGTAAATGGGTCGTTGGACAGATAGAGCATGCCCCTCCTCTTGCCTCTCGACTACTACTGCCGTGCTGACCACCTGGGTCGTTGCGGCGATGTAGAGCAAGAGGGCCTCGCCCTCGGTTGGCGGTACCAGGATGGGGGGGTTGGTGAGTAATGCCTTGAGCTTGGTGAGGGCCTCTTCGGCCTCGGGGGTCCAGGAAAAGCGTTCGGATTTTCTCAAGAGACGGTACAGAGGTAAACCTTTTTCGCCAAGGCGTGAGATGAAGCGACTCAGGGCCGCAAGACATCCCATAACTCTCTGTACTCCCTTGAGGTCTCGGATCGGCCCCATGTTGGTTACGGCCGAGACCTTCTCTGGGTTGGCCTCGATGCCGCGTTTTGAGACTATGAATCCCAAGAGCATGCCTCGGGGGACCCCGAAGACGTACTTCTCGAGGTTAAGCTTGATGCCCTTCTCCCTGAGGCATTTGAAGGTGATCTCCAGGTCATCGACGAGGTTACTGGCCTTTCTGGACTTGACTACGATGTCGTCCACGTAGGCCTCAATAGTTTGCCCGATCTGCTTGCCGAAGACTTGGGTCATGCACCGTTGGTACGTGGCCCCAGCGTTTCTGAGACCAAATGGCATAGTTCTATAGCAGTACATGCTAAATGGGGTGATGAAAGAAGTCACGAGCTGGTCGGGCTCTTTCATCTTGATTTGATGGTAACCAGAATACGCATCAAGGAAGGATAAGGTCTCGCATCCTGCAGTGGAGTCAATGATTTGATCGATCTGAGGCAACGGGAATGGAACCTTTGGACATGCTTTATTTAACCCGGTGCAGTCTACGCACATCCTCCATTTTCTGTTTTTCTTCCTTACTAATATAGGATTGGCTAACCACTCTGGATGGGATACTTCCTTGATGAACCCGGCCGCCAAGAGCTTCTGCACCTCCTCACCGATGGCCCTGCGCTTCTCCTCGTCGAATTGGTGCAAGCGCTGCTTCACTGGTCTAGAGCCGGCCCGGACGTCCAAGGCATGCTCGGCGACCTCCCTCGGTATGCCCGGCATGTCCAAGGGGCTCCATGCGAACATATCGACATTCGCGCGGACGAAGTCGATGAGCATGGCTTCCTATTTGCTGTCGAGGGTGGCGCTGAGCCTCAACGTTCGGCCGTTGGAGCAGTTGGGGTCGACCGGGACGAGCTTGACAGTCTCTGCAGGCTCGAAAGTCCCGGCGCAGCGCTTGGAGTCGGGTACTTCGCTACCGAGTTGGTCGAGGTTGACGATGAGTGCCTCAGCCTCCACGATAGCCTCTGCATATTCGATGCATTCGACGTCGCAGTCGTATGCATGCTCGTACGTGGACTCGATGGTGATGACGCCGTTGGGGCCGGGCATTTTGAGCTTGAGGTAGGTGTAGTTCAGGACTGCCATGAACTTGGCGTAGCATGGGCACCCCAGAATGGCATGGTAGGTTCCCTTGAACCCAACCACTTCGAAGGTGAGGATCTCTTTGCAGTAGTTGGAGGGAGTGCCGAAGCAGATCGGCAAATCAATGCTTCCGAGGGGTCGTGCGCGCTTCCCTAGCATGATGCCGTGGAAAGGTGCGGCACCACCTTGGAGCATCGACTGGTCGAGCTCTAGGAGCTCCATGGTGTTGGTGTAGAGGATGTTGAGGCCGCTACCTCCGTCCATCAGCACTTTGGTGAGCCGGGTGTTGTCGATAATCGGGTCGACGACAAGCGGGTATTGCTCGGGGTTTGGGACATAGTTGGGGTGGTCCTCCTGATCGAAGGTGATCGCCTCCCGAGACCAGTTAAGGTACTGGGAGTAGCTACCTCAACCGAAAAAACTTCCCGGCATTCCCTCTTTCGTTGACGCACCGTGAGGCATGCTGAAGGCCCGCCAAAGATCATGAAGGCATTGTGCACCTCAGGGAACCCGTCATCCTTGTCGTTGTCTCTGTCGCCGGCGCCCTTCTTCTTGGCGTCATCATCGGGAAGTCCGAGCTTGGCGTAGTAGCGTCAGAGCATGGTGCACTCTTTAAGGGTGTGCTTTACCAGGCCCTGACGGTAAGGGCACGGCTTCTTGAGCATGTCATTGAATAGTCCGGGGCCTCTGGCGGGGCCTCGGGGATTCCTATGATCCGCGGCTACGACAAAATTGGCCTCAAGGGCCTCTTGCTTCCCTTAGCGCCCCTTTTTCTTTTTCTTGGAGAAATGGGAGGGCGAGGCCCCAGAGGTCTCGTCCCTCCGCTTCCCCTTTGCTTCGCCGTCGAGGAAGATGGCTCCAACAGCTTCTTCGCCCAAGGCAAACTTGGTGGCGACGTCGAGGAGCGCGGCCGCCGAAGTTGGTATGTTCTGGCCTAACTCTCAGATCAGGTCTCGGCAGGAGGTGCCAGAGAGAAAAGCTTGGACAACTTCTGAGTCACCGACGATGGGCAACTCGGTGCGCTGCATGGAAAAGCGCGGGATGAAGTCTCTGAGAGACTCATCCGGCTTCTGGCGACAACTCTTGAGGTCCTAGGAGTTCTCGGGGCGCACGTATGTGCCCTAGAAATTCCCAACAAAGACCTTGACCAAGTCGTGCCAGTTGTGAATTTGTGAGGGAGGGAGGTGTTCGAGCCAGGCTCGCGCCGAGTCTGACAGGAACAAGGGGAGGTTACAGATGATGAGCAGGTCATCGTACGCGCCACCTAGCTGACAAGCCAGGCGGTAATCGGCCAGCCACAGCTCGAGGTTGGTCTCGCCACTATACTTCGAGAGATTGGCCGGTTGCCGGAACCGGGCAGGGAATGGAGCGTCGTGGATGGCCTTGCTGAAGACTCTAGGGCCAGGCGGCCCAGGAGAAGGACTGTGGTCCTCCCCGCTGTCATAGCGGCCACCTCGGTGTGGGTGGTAACCTCGGGCAATCTCGTCGTTGTCATGGCGGCGGCGCCTGCTGACCACGTTGTGGTCCTCTTGCGCCTCACGTCGGTCGCTGAGGCGGTCGTGGACTGAGGGGGCCTTGAGGCGATCGTGCACCGAGGGCCGCTTCGAGATGTTCTCACATCGCCGAGACGTGGAGCTCTCGGCCTGCTGTACTGCGGTGGTCTCGAGAAGGTCTTGGAGCTCGTCGCGGACCCATCGCCCCTCCATGGTAGAGGGCTCGGGCATCGCTCGGACTAGCATCGCCGCCGCAGCGACGTTCTGGCTAGCACGATTGAAGATTGGGGGTTGCTCACTTCCTTCGTCGTTGTTGATGCGGCAGTGTACATCGTGGGCCCTCTGCCGGGCCCCTCCGCCATCACCACGGCCTTGCTGCTCCTGCTCGAGAGTGTCTCGGAGCTGCTGCAGCAGGAGTCGATCTTGGTCAACTTTTGCCTGGAGCTCACGGAGCTGCTCTAGGTCCAGGAGTCGGATATCCCCGGGGGCAATGTTCACGTTCCGCGCCGCCCGGAACTCGACGAGCGCGGGTGTGGCGTCGCCCGCCCCTTGGCGGAGTGGGGACCGGTTGCCTGCCCTCTCACCCTCATCACTTTCCCCTAGCATTTCGAGCCCGACGTGGAAACACTCTCGAGTGGGATCGTAAGTGCTTTCGTCATTGGAGTCAGAGTGGCCGAAGCAGTAGTCGCTTGTGGCCAAGAAGCGGTGCATAGCCTCGGGGTCACGAAGCCCGAAGAAGTCCGCTCCGGCCCATGCCTCCTCCTCCTTCGAGGATTCAGTGTGGGTGTGGGTTGAGATTGTGGTGGAGAAGTCGAGGGCGAATCGTTGGTGGTGTCCCGAGGGCTCCGCGTGCGCGGAGGCGTAAGCGAAAGCGTAGGCGGCGGCGATGTTTTTCAGCCTGAAGAGGTACGGGGATGGTGCCACCGCTGGGCTCCGCTCCGCCTGAGTCGATTCCTCAGGAAGTGGCGGGGCAGAGCTTGACGACAGGACGCCGCTGTGCGCTACTGGCATCTCTCCCCTGCCCAGGCTTAGGCTAAACAGGTCCCCAGCCAGGGACTCTGTACCAACAGCCGGGCAAGGGATGTCGGTGGAGAGCGGCGCGCAGCCCTGAGTTCGCATGGCGTCGGAGTAGTCCCGCTCGTGTCGTGCATGGCGAGCGTGACGAGAGCGGCGGCCCAGGCGCCGCCTGCGCCCGGGCTACCGATGCGCGACGTCGTCACCAGCCGGTGGGGCTTTGGGTGTGAGGAGTACCATATCGTACTCACATCCTAGAGCCATGAACTCTAGGCACCCAAACCAGACCACCATGCCAAGACGTAGTGGACGTATGGGGTTAGCCATCCGGAACTTGTTGGGACGATCACGCTAACACGCAGAGGCCCCTACCTGGCACGCCAACTATCGGTGTTTTGGACCGGGGGGTCCTCAACCAACTAGTAAATGTGAACTATGTGCCCCTAATCCCAGATGGTGATGCAAAGAGACACAAGTTTTATACTGGTTCAGGCAATCGGTGCCCTACGTCTAGTCTAGGAGATCGATCTTGTATTCTTTGCACCGAAGTGCTTGTAGTAGGGGGTTACAAGCTGGGTGAGAGAGGGAGCTAGTCCTAGGTCTCGGTGTGGAGTGGTGCGGGCTACTTGAGTCGTTGCTCTTAGGCAGCGTGGGAGCGTGCATGAATTGAGTGAGTGCGTTTTGCGCGTGAGGGCCGGCGTGGTCTCGATCCATAGAAACGGCCCTGGCTGCTTCCTTTTATAGCCACAAGGAGGGAGCCAGGAGTACATGAGAGAGCTACACGTGGAGCCTTAGCGAGGTAGGAAGATCCAGTGCTGTGGCCTATTCCTGTAGCAGCATAGTGTCGGGAATGACAATTGATACTTGATCACTGGTGCGTCATGCCGGCCATGCCTAAGGCTATTGAAGTCGTAGGGGTCCTCATTGATGTTTAGTCAGCATGGCCTCCTCTGTAGGTGACATGCCGTGCCTTGTGAATTTTTGACTTGGTGGTTCGCCGAGGCCTGGCAGGTGTTTGTGGCCGACCACGCCGAGGCCTGATTTGCCGAGGCCTAGGAGGTGACCTGAGTACGATGCGGCGGTCTCGGTGGTCAGCGTCGTACCTGGTTTAGGTGGAAAAGTGCAGGGCATGTGTCCGCAAAGCATGGTAGTCCCTGCACCGTCCCATCGCCCATGTTGCTATGCCTTGCCAATTGTGGCTGACGTAGGCGCAACCAGGGGTGCTTACACGGATGGGACAGCCTGCCAGAGGAGCAGTTGAGGCGGAGACGATGAGGATGTGGGACGAGCCCGGCCTTGGCCGAGGCGGAGAAGGAATAGTACGTCTGAGACCATGCCGGGGGGTCTCGGACGAGGCGTAGAACGAGCAGTTGGGCTCTCCTACGGTTTTTGAGACTACAGGGACATGGACTTGACCTTTCATGCTGCTTTGTCCTTAGCACAGGGGTTAGGTAGTACAGTGATGAGCACAGTGGCAGGTAACCCCTGTTGCGCCCGGTCCCCTGTCCCGTCGGTCATTCTGCCCATACTGTACCTGAGTGCGACTAACGTTTGCGAGAGTAGTTGGGCGCATTAATCTGGACGTGACGTTTCATCAGAGGAGTTTGGTCGGGACGGAGGTTACGAGTATGTTTGCCGAGCCCGGCCTCGAGCAAATCGGGGAATTGGCATCCCATCCGAGGCCTTTCGGGGCGAGGCCTCGGCGAGAGGGTCTCGGCGAGAGGGCCTCGGCGGGGCGCTTTTGGCCTTTCGTATGAGGCCTCGGCGCAAGGCCTCGAGCGAATCGGAGAATTCTGCAAAGACCTAGCGGTAGTCTTTTGGCTTTGATTTTTGCAAGGTTTAAGCAACATTTTTTGTTCTTGCTTAGGGTACTCCTTCTTGTGGTATCCGACAGCAGATAAGCCAGGCTGCGAACTTGTAATAAATGGACAAGCTCTTGAATTCTATTATAGCCTAACATATTTTTAGCCCTTCTCCCCTTTTCGTATAAAAAGGTTAGCGTGTTCTGACCCTTTCTGTCATCAAGGCCATAAAGCTTGGGGTGCGGGTGAGCAAACTCTGATCACGCTGGTGAGCAAAGGTGTTGTAGCCACCGAGGCATAGCTTTCTCGCAGTCCGACTAGTTTTACTCAGCGTTTGTTTCCGTAAACCCTGCTTCTAGGTCTTAACGTGAGAAAGGGTCGGGCGTAGAGAATGTTTGCTAGGTCAATATACTCTTAGACGCGCACTGACCTCTTCGGTAACTAAGGCCAAAAAGCCTAGGGTGCAGAAAAAAACTCTAATCACGCTGGTGACCAAGGACGCCGTAGCCACTGAGGCGTAGGTTTCTCATAGTCCGACCAGTTTTACTCAGTGTTTGTTTCCACAAACCTCACTTCTGGGTCTTAACATGAGAGAAGGTCGGACGTAGAGAATGTCTACCGGATAGGCACGCTCTTATTAGCCCTCGAGTGAGGCTCGACCCTCCGTCATTGCTGGGGTCGGGTGTCACTAAAGGTTGGGGAGTTCGATAGCAAAACTAATAAGAGAAAGTGTGCGTTTATTAAGGGTAAAAGCGACATAGTTGCTTGATGTTCCAGGCATTGGCGAAGACCTCGCCATCGATGGTCTTGAGCTTGTAGGCACCTGGCCGGAGCACCTCCGCGATGACGTATGGTCCCTCCCACTATGGAGAGAGCTTGTGGCAGTCCTTGCTACTCTGGACAAGGTGGAGGACCATGTCTCCAACGTTGAAGGCCTGACCCCACACTCGACGGCTATGGTACCGTCATAACGCCTATTTGTACTTGGCCGAGCATAGGAGGGCAACGTCGCACGCTTCATCTAGTTGGCCCATGGCACCCTTGAGGGACGCCTCAGCTCCCTATTCATCATATGCCCTAACCTTTGGTGCTCCATAGTCGAGGTCGGTTGGGAGGACAGCCTCAGAACTGTAGACCATGAAAAATGGTGTGTAGTCGGTGGCTCGGTTGGGGTCGTCCTTAGGCTCCAAAGTACCGTGGGAAGCTCCGTGACCCATTGTCCGCCAAACTTGTTCAACCGGTGGAAGATCTTAGGCTTGAGGCCTTGTAGGACCATCTTGTTCATGTGCTCGACCTACCAGTTCATGCGGGGGTGAGCCACGGCGGCCCAATTGATGCGGATGTGGTATTCATCATAGAATCAGAGGAACTTCTTTCTAGTGAACTGCGTGCCATTGTCCATGATGATGGAGTTTGGGACCCAAAGCGATGGACGATGTCGAGGAAGAATAGCACGGCCTGTTCGAACTTGATCACAGAGATTGGTCGGGCCTCTATCCACTTTGTAAACTTGTCTACGGTGACAAGCATGTGGGTATAGCCCCCGGGCGCTCTTTTGAGAGGTTCGACTAGATCGAGCCCCCAAACCGTGAACGGCCATGTGATGGGGATCGTCTGGTGCGCTTGGGCTAGCAAGTGGGTCCACCGGGCGTAGTACCAACTCCCTTCGTAGGTGCGCACAATCTATTTGGCATCGGCTACTACGGTCGGCTAGTAGAAGCCTTGTCGGAATGTGTTTCCGACGAGGGTTCTCGACACGGCATGGTGTCCGTAGACCCCACCATGGATGTTGCTTAATAGCCGCTTCCCTTGTTCGATAGGGATGCAGTGATGTAGGATACTTATGTGGCTTCGCTTGTAGAGTTCGCCCTCAACAAGGACGAAGGACTTGGCGCGACACACGAGCCACCGAGCCTCCGTCTTGTCCATCGGCAGCGACTCACGGAGGAGGAAGTTGAGGTAAGGCATCTTCTAGTCGACTAGAGGGTCGGGCTCTGTCGTTGGATCCTTGTCAAGCTCCATGACTTTAGGGTCAGATGGAGCCGATGGTTGGTCAGCCCCTGAGCCTAGGGCGGGTGGCCCATCACCAACTTATTTCGACTCCTCATAGTCGACCGAGGGCTTGTGCTGATCGCTGGCGAAGGTGCCTGTTGGCACCGGCTCTCAGCCGGACAATGCTTTTGCCAGCGCGTCGGCCGCCTCATTGAGACGCCTTGGGATGTGATTGAGCTCGAGGCTGTCAAACTTATCCTCTAGCCGGCCAACTTCTCGGTAGTATGCATCCTTCTTGGCATTGTGGCAGCTCGACTCCTTCATGACTTGGTCGATGACCAGCTTGTAGTCACCCCAGACGTCGTGGCGATGTGCAGGCCATTGACGAGCACCTCATATTCGACCACATTGTTGGAGGAGGGGAAATGGATGCGAACCTTGTACCTCATGCGTACCCCAAGGGGTGAAATGAAGACTAGCCCTATGCTGGTGCCTTTCTTCATCAGTGATCTATTGAAGTACATCGTCTAGTACTCTTGGTCGATGATCGCTGGTGGCATTTGGAACTTAGTCCACTCTGCAATGAAATCAGCCAGCACTTGGGACTTGATGGCCGTCTAGGAGGCATACTCAATGCCTTGACCCATCAGCTCGAGTGCCCACTTCGTGATCCTTCCTATGGCATCCTGGTTTTGGATGACCTCACCAAGGGGGAAGGACATCATGACCGTCATCGGATGTGACTCGAAGTAGTGGCACAGCTTCCTCTTGGCGATGAAGATGGCATACAGTAGCTTCCAGATTTAGGGGTAGCGGGTCATAGATTCAGACAGGACCTCGCTAATGAAGTACACTGGGTGCTGTACTTTGAGGGTGTGCCCCTCTTCTTCTTGCTCCACCACCAAAGCAGTGTTGACTACCTGCATGGTGGCCACAATGTAGAGCAGAAGTGGTTCTTCGTCGGTCGGAAGAACCAGGATCGGGGCCTTTATCAAAAGCTGCTTGATTGTGTCAAGCACCTCCTGGACCTCGGGCGTCCAATCGAAATGGTCAACCTTCTTCAGAAGCCTATAGAGGGGGAGGCCTCATTCACCGAGGCGCTAGATGAAATGGCTGAGCGCGGCGAGGCACCCCATAACTCGTTGTACCCCCTTTATGTTTTGAATTGGGCTCATCCTTGTGATGGCCAAGATCTTCTCTAGGCTAGCTTTGATGCCACGCTCGGAGATGATGAAACCTAGCAGCATACCCCTCGGAACCCCAAAAACGCACTTCTTGGGGTTGAGATTAATGTTGTTTGCTTGGAGTTTTGTAAAGGTCTGCTCAAGGTTGGCTATGACTTGGTCAGCCTGTTTGGACTTGACCACGATGTCATCCATGTAGGCCTCAATGGTTCACCCAATGAGGTCTCTGAAACACTTGAGCATACAACGCTGGTATGCAGCCCCAGCGTTCTTTAGACCAAATGACATTGTGATGTAGCAAAATGATCCGAAGGGGGTGATGAATGATGTCGCAAGCTGGTCGGACTCTTTCATCGTGATTTGATGGTACCCGGAGTATGCATCACGGAAGCAAAGGGTTTCGCACCCTGAGGTAGAGTCGACTACTTGGTCTATGCATGGAAAAGGAAAGGGATCCTTCAGACACGCTTTGTTATGACCCATATAGTCAACACACATTCTCCATTTCCCACTCTTCTTTCGTACAAGAATAGGATTGGCTAACCACCTGGGGTGGTACACTTCCTTGTTGAACCCAACCGCCAAAGTTTCGTGATCTCCTCGCCGATGGCTCTACATTTCCCCTCATTGAAGCGACGTAGGTGCTGCTTCACCAGCTTGGAGCCTAGCTTGATCTTCAAGGTATGCTCAGTGACTTCTCTCGGAATGCCTGGCATGTTCGAGGGTTTCCATGCAAAGATGTCTTCGTTGGCGTGGAGGAAGTCAACAAGCGCCCTTTCCTATTCAGAGGGAAGCATGGTGCCAATGTGCACCACATTGCTTTTGGAGCCGCTGGGGTCTATGAGGACCTCCTTAGCACCCTCCACCGACTCGAAAGACCTAGCCTACCGCTGGTGGTCGGGTGTTTCTTCGGCAACCTCCTTCCTGATGGCTACAAGCTCCTTGGAGGCGATGATTGTCATGGCGTGATCGCAGCATTCAACCTCGCACTCGTAGGCACGCTAAAATGAGGTGCCGGCGGTGATGACCCCGCTTGAGCCTAGCATCTTCAGCTTTAGGTAGGTGTAGTTGGGGATGGCCATGAACTTCGCGTAGCATGGAAGTCCCAGGATGGCATGGTAGGTTCCATGGAACCCAACCACCTTGAAGGTGAGGGTCTCCGTCCTATAATTGGACGGATCCACGAAGGTGACTGGTAGATTGATCTGCCCAAGTGGCACGGCTTGCTTTCCAGGCACGATGCCATGGAAAGGTGCTCTGATCAGGCGGATGTAGGATTGACTGACGCCCATGGCATCGAGTGTCTCGGCGTACATTACGTTGAGGCCGCTACCTCCATCCATCAATACCTTGGAGAGCCGCTTTGTGCCGATGATTGGATGAACCATGAGCGGATACCTCCCTAGTTGTGGGATGCTCTCCGGGTGGTCGCTCTGATCAAAGGTTATGGTAGACTCTGACCATTGGAGGAAGGTAGGCATGGCCGGCTCGGCCGTATAGACCTCGCGGCGCACAAGCTTCTAGCGACACTTGGAGTCAATGGCCGCCTACCCTCCGAAGATCATGAGGCAGCCATCTGACATCGAAAAGCCATCGTTTGTCCCCTCGGCGTCGTCCGTGGTTGGCTTGGGGTCCTTCCTAGGCTCCCCCCTATTGAAGCCTCTAGACAAGAACCGCTTCATGAGGCCGCAGTCCTTGTATAGATGCTAAATGGGGAAGGAATGGTTTGGGCATAGCCCTTCGAGCAGCTTCTCGAAGTGGTCCGGAGTAGCCTCCATGGGCTTCCAGTCCCCCTTGCAGTCGACGGCAGCCACAAGCGAGCCCTCATGCCGCTGCTTGTTCTTCTTCTTGATGGGACGGTTGGAGGCGCCTTCGCCGACGTCCTCGTCCCACTTCACCTTGCCTTTTAGGTGGTCAAAGATCACTCTGATAGCCTCCTCGCCCGAGGCATGGCTGGTGGCAATGTCGAGGAGCTCCTTGGTGGTTCACGGGCCCTTACATCCTAGCTTGTGAACCAAGTACTCGCAGGTGATCCCAGAAAGGAAAGCTCCTATAACATCGATGTTGGTGACGCTAGGCAGCTCGTTGCACTACCGAGAGAAGCGTCGGATGTACCCATGAAGGGTTTCCCCGACCTTCTGTCGATAGTTCTTGAGATCTCATGGGTTCTCTAGGCGCTTGTACGTGCCCTGAAAGTTTTCCACGAAGATCTCTTTCAGGTCCGCCCAACTTTGGATTCCATTGGGCGAAAGGTGTTCCAACCATGTTCATGCCAAATCGGCCAGAACAATGGAAGGTTGCGGATAATGAAATCATCATTATCCTCTCCATCGGCTTGGCAGGCAAGCCGATAATCCTCGAGCCATAGTTCGGGTTCGTTTCCCTAGAGTATTTCAGGATGTTGGTTGGCGGTCGATACCTTGGCGGGAAGGCGGCGTTGAGGATGTGTCATCCAAAGGCCTGAGGCCCTGGCAGGCCGGGGCATGGGCTTTGGTCCTCACCACTTTCGTAGCGTCCGCTACGACGAGGGTGATAGCCATGGCTAGCTCCCTCTCTTAGATCATCGTGGGTACATCTACGGGCGTCGAGGGTGTCACATGCATCACGGTTGTGGCCGAGACACTCATGCACTGGGACATTATTATGCTACCTGCCGCCTTATGGCACCTGGTGGACTGACACATCCTTGTCGGGTCGCTCTGAGGGCGTGCGCTGGCTGGCATCAAGCATGCATCGCCGAGACAGCGAGCTCTCGGCCTGCTGTGCGAATCTCATGGTGGGCCCAATGATCCTCGGGCGCCATGGGCCTCGGAAGCCCATAGAGCAAGGCCACCATAGCAGTGATGTTCTGGCTCACCTGGGCGAAGTGCGGGAGGGCTTCATCGTCTACGATGATCTTTCGGTTCATGTTGCGGGCCATGGCTCATGCGTGCCCACCGTCTCCTTGGCGCTCGATCTCCTAATCGAGCTCTGCGCGTTCCTGCTCGAGCTGGAGTCGTGCTTCCTCGACCTCTAGGTGCCGGGCCTTCAGTTGCTCCACCCACAGGTGGGGTGGGGCCCCTAACTCCCCCTTGACCTCATCGTCGAGGTCGTTCATCGAGGTAGCCTCCTCTTTGTGGATGCTTTTAATGTGTCACTCGGGGGTATCCGCCATGAAACACTCATGAGAGGGGTAATGGCTACCCTTGCTAGAGTCAGAGCTGGAGGGTGACTCCGATTCTCTCATGAGGAGATCATGGAAAGACTTCGTGACATATTTGGTTATCCCCACGAACTGTGTGTCATGCCACAAGGTGGCCATCGGTCTCTGCGGCGTTGTGGAGACCGAATGGGAGCGTTGTCGGGGCGCTCTGGATGAGGTATTTTGGAGAGAGTGGCTCCCCTCTGGTAAGCTACGTCATGATGTTGGTGAACGAGAAGGTGAGGTGGCGCAGGTCTTCCCGGGACGGTTGGGGTCCCTGGAAGGTGCCGAGCTTGCGCTTTAACCTCCCGTAGTCGAAGTCGAGGAGCTGGTTGCTCCTGAGGGCATGGGTCTCCAGTGCGCACAGCTACAGCTCCTCAAGCACCTCGGTGATTGTGTGGAGGCTGGCGGAGTGGAGAGGTCAGACGGCGGCAGGAGCCATCGACAACTCTCCTTGCGTTGTGACGATGAAGTCTAGGTCCCCGAAGCGCACATGCGCACCCAGGACCCAGGTGAGGTTGTGACTAGCCATCCGAGGATTGGTGTGGATATCGAGACGTGCAAAAGGCCCCTACCTGGCGCGCCAACTGTCGGTGTTTCGAGTTGCCACCAACAAGTAATTTTTAATATTGTGCGTCTGGCTCGGATGATGTGCTAAGAGGACACGAGGTTTATACTGGTTCGGATAGAATGTCCCTACGTCTAGTTCGTTGCTGCTCTCGTGTTACTAGCACTGAAAGTTTATAGTAGGGGTTACAAACGGTCGAGAGAGGGACATGTCCGAAGTCTCTGGTGAGAGGAATGAATGGGTGCCGAGAGCTCGGTCACTTTCCAGCTGTGTTCTTGTGTGTTATGATCGGTTCGGGGTTCGATGGGTTCGAGTCTGTATCGATGTGTTGTGCTGCGATCATTGGTCCTATGCCCCTTGTGGGACGCTCTACTTTCCCTATTATGGGTCAAGGAAAAGCACGGGTTACAATCGAGGGAAAAAGGGTACAATCGAGGGAAAAAGGGAGAACAAGAGGAAGAAGTCCTTCAGGATCGTCGGGTCCTTCTTCTCCTCTATGCGGGTCCCGCCGACCCTGTAGACGTCAATAGGGGCAGCTTCTCATCACGGCCCTGTCCGTCACTGGCGACATGTGCAGGCGTCGTTTGTCGGTCAAGGAGCTCCACTCCATCCTGAAGGACGTTGTGGTGAATTGGCGTGCCTGTCAGTGTTCGTACGGGGGTTAGGCAGAACAGCACCGGTACGCCCGACACTGTTCCTGACGTGAACCCCTAGGTATGGCCCACAGTGAGTCGCGGGCTACATCGAGGCATGCCAGTCTTTTCCCTAGCGTCAGAGCTTTGACCCAGGCCTATACGCTTGGACCTGGAGAGGTTGGCGGTGGTATGGGTCTCCGTCGGGCGAGAGGAGTCCCCGGCCTCAAGGTCGGGCGAGGCGGAGTTCCTCCCCAGAGGTCGGGCGAGGCAGAGCGCAAACCCAAGGCTCGGGCAAAGTGGAGCCCAAACCCAAGGCTCGGGCGAGGCGGAGTCCGCCCTCAGGGGTAGGGTGAGGTGGAGTTTGCGCACCTGGGGTTGGTTGGAGCTATAGTCACGCTCTTAACTGCTCGGACGAATCAATGTTGATGGTTATTAGCTTCTCTTCGGATACCATAGTATTGGTCCCCGACACCAATCATATTCAGAAATCATTTTTAGTCGTGGTTGGTAATTTAACCTGTCTCTAAAAAGAGATACAACACAAAAGTTCACAATTTTCCCAAATAAAGCCGGATGAACACCAACTTTATATTAAAGTTGCAAAAATAGTTGACGTTGTTTTAATCTAAAACATTCGTGCCAGTTTTCTTAAGTGGTAGGAAACAATTAGGACGGACAGGCTACATGTCGATTTTTGTTAACCGCCATAGATAGGCCTATAGACCACAAAGGGAGACGGCATGCTCCTCACTAGCGAAGCTCTGATCTTTGCAAATTGTAGATGTGTGTTATGATCTTATGGCCTAGTATAGGTTCTAGGTCTAGTGTGCATCCCAGTGGTGTGTGTGGAGGGGGGGTGTTGGTGTCTAGGAATATACGTTTAGATATTATAACTTATACTACGTATCCGTGGAATAAAAATATAATAAAACCAAAAAACTTGTAATAACTTTGTATAAATGGATTCAGGTTATTATTATTATTATAGTTCTAAAGATTCTAGATCAATGCTAGATTAATATATGCTAGAATGCATGTCGCGCATTCATTTTTTTACAAACGAACACGAGATAAAAGGGTGTGTTTGGGTGCAACCCTGGCATGGGAGACTGGGAGTGCTGGCCAGGTATGCGCATCCGATCCCAGGCGCTCGAAATCGAACGTCTCAAGTGACGCTGGCTCAGGTAGCTTTCCCATATTAAAGAAGATTGACATGGCAAAAAAGTTAAAGCCTATTTTATTATTAAAGAAGTTTGACGTGACAAAAGAATGAAAAGAAAGTAAAAGCAAGGATAATAACAGCAAGGATAATAACAGCCCCGCCCGCAGCGGCTGCTAGCGAGCTAGGAGTATGTATGAATACCATGTAGGCTTGTATACTAGGCATGCTAATGAGTTGGTTGCAAAGAATAAATAGGAGAGCAGCAAAAGAATATATGGGATTGGGTGAGAGGGAGCTTTTTTTCCTCGTTGCATGTGCTGCAGCCGGGCAGTTAAGTACCGTTCAATTTCTTCAATTCTCTCTCCTCGAGAGAGGATTTTAATTTGATGACATGGATCTTACTAATACTCAGAGCAAAACTAATAATACAGCAAGCAGGCCGGTTGCAAGGATCTTTATAGCTTTCTCTCAGCCCACCTATACAGTAGTTAGTTTTTTATTATTAATATATCTCTGATAAAGTTTATCGGTTCTTGTGTCTAAGCCGACTGTAAGCTTACAACCCGTTTCTCTTATCTTCTCTCTCATCTCTTCTCTCCTACACCTCAACATTCAGCCAGCTTATAGCCTCCTCTTATACTTTCTTATTATACTTGCTCTAAGAGGCTAAGAGTGGGCTTTTATGCTGAGGTGGATAAAGAGAAAAGAGAAGTTGGTTGTTTGTAGTTAGATGAGGCACGAGTTTCAAGAAACCCTATGAGAGAAGAAAGTGAATCATATGTTAAAGATGAAATACCTCTAATAATTCATTACTATATAGGTGAGCTGATAGAAAGCTATAAATGTTTATATAACCAGCAGCGGACTATATTGTTAGTTTTGCTCTAAGATATATAGCGAAGCGTTGGGACTTGGGACTGTTATCTTTGAATCAGGGGACTATTTGAGGGACAACTTTAGAATAAAAAAAAAGGTTTCATCTTTAGACTGCTACCCTAGCTTTTTTTTTGTCTTTAGCCAAATAAAGTCCACCGTTGCCTGGCGATCAGGATGCCCGTCCATCCTTATTTCTATTTCGGTTTGATCCAGATGCATCGCCTCTTCATGGCAGTTCGACCGATGCTATACCTCATAGCTCCAACAGACCACCACTCTCTAGCAACCAGCTCTAGTCTAGCTTTGGATAGGGATATGACAAGACGAGTCGCGCGGCGGAAAAGGAAAATTCGAGCCTCTCCACATTGGGCTATATCGTCACCACTGATGCATCATCCATCTCTGCACGTTCCTACTCCGTCGTCACTCCACTTGCAAATTGCAACATATAATAATTGTTTAATCACCGGCCGGCAGGCAGACACGAATCATGCATAATCGCGAGGAACAGATGCAAGCGTGCTGCTGGTCTGAGAGGCTCAGCTCTGAGCTCAGCTAGCGCATCGTATGCAATTCATTGGCAGTAGTGCACGTTGCAGAGAGATTGACGGTGCCAAGAGATTCCAATAATTCCGCTAGCTTTTGCAAAAGCAGGCATCGTCACAATTCGTAGCTACAGATAATGTTGTGAAATCCAGAAACTAAACTATAGCAAAGATATGGGAAAAGGCATCGTCTTCCTATGGCAAGACGACAACGCAGGACCATAGATCGCCTTTACTCTTTTCCTCTAGAATTGGCACTCACTTCACGGAAAATCTAAACACATCTTTTTTTTCGAGAGAAGTTATCGTTATATTGATCTTCACCGACTGTCAATTGGGTCCTTGTATCCGCGCCTTAATCGGGGGCGCTCAACCGTTTCATGGTTGATGGGTCCCGTCGCACAACGCCATAAAAAAGGGAGATGCACTACTGAAAACGTCAAATTTGCCGAGTGTTTTTATGTTTGCCAAGTGTATTCTCTCGGGCACTCGGCAAACAAGATCTTTGTCAAGTGCTGCGCTAAAAACACTCGGCAAAAAAAACACTCGGTAAACAGGAGGTTTGTCGAATGTCAAAAAAACACTCAGCAAAGATGGGATTTGCCGAGTGTTTTTTTTTGACACTCAGCAAAGAAGTAAAAATCTTTTTTTCTGGGAAAGAAGGAGAAGAAACAAAATAAAAAAAAAACTTTGCCGAGTGGCCAGATCCAGGACACTCCGCAAAGAAAGAAAATATTTTTTCTAGGAAAGAAGGAGAAGAAAAAAAATAAAAATAAAAACTTTGCCGAGTGCCTAGATCTAGGACACTCGGCAAAGGGGGAAAATATTTTTTCTGGGAAAGGAGAAGAAAAAAAACTTTGCCAGGTGGCTAGATCCAGAACACTCAGCAAAGGAAAAAAATATTTTTTAACCGCGGACACGCCCTATCCTTCTCCCCGCACGGCCCCCTCCCCTTCTCCGTGCCGCGTCCGCACGCCCCCTCCCTTCTCCCCCGCGGACCGGCCACCCTCCTTCCCCAGCCGCCGCCCCTCCCTTCTCCCCCACCACGTCCCAGACGCCCCTCCCTTCTCCCGTCGGCGGCCCCCCCCTCCCGGCCGAATCTGGCGGCCCACCACCCTCCTTCCCCGACCGCCGCCCTCCCTTCTTCCCCTGCGTCGCATCCCAGACGCCCCCCTCCTCTCTCGGCCAGCATCCGCATGCCCCCTCCCCTCTCGGCTGGATCCGGCGGCCCGGCCACCCCTCCTTCCCCTGGCCGCCGCCCCTCCTCTTCTCCCCGGCGCCACCGCCGCCTCCTCCTTCCCTAGATCCGGCGATGGCCCCTCCCCTCTAGGATCCGGCGGCATCCCGACAGCCGACCCTCCCCTCTCTCGGATCCGGTGGGTGGCGTGGTGGCATGGTGGCGGGCGGCGTCCGGCGTGGGGCAGCGAGCGTGGCGACATGGTGGCCGTGGTGGCCGTGGTGGGTGGCGGCCGGTGGTAATTTGTTTTTTTATTTCTTGCAAAAAATGTTTGCCGAGTGTTTTTTGGGCACTCGGCAATGTCTTTGCCGAGTGCCCGACGAAAAACACTCGGCAAAGTGAGTTTGTCGATTAATTTTTGTCGTGTGCCCTTGGCCGAGTGTTACACTCGGCGAAGGGTATGTCGAGTGTTTTAGTTTATTTGCCATGTGCCGTAGGCACACGGCAAAGCTCCCGTTCCGTGTAGTTTTGGGGGCCGGGGCACAAGGAATGAGATTCACCTGAGCCGCCAGACGCCCCACCTACAGTCCCTAAACCCTAGCTGATCTAGAGAGGCGGCGTTGCCAGCGACGGGAAGCCCTGCCATCAGCCACCGCCGCCTCTGCACCGCTGCCACCGTGGACAGCGTCTTCACCGCCGGGCTTCACCGTGCCACCGACAAGCGACTCCATGGCCAGCTCGTCTTCTACAAAGGCGGCCGATGGTTTGCACCTCCGCAACCCCTCTCTCTCTTTCTTACCCTATCTCTAAATCCCATACTAGTTCATGTTCTAGGACTTGTTGTTTATCCCAAATATCGGTATATATGCTAGATCTATGGCTAGATGAGATGGTATCAGAAACCCTAACCCATCAGGAAAGATGAACAATAACTCAAATTCTAACCCTAACCCTAACCCTAGGTCGGACCAACTCCGAGAAGAATAGAAGAAGAGCCAATACAGAGAGAAGAAGGGGAAAGGGGAAGGGCTTAGGAGGTGGCTTGAGGCTTCCCTTACCGGCCTCCACTCACCGGAGTACTCCGGGAAGGGCTCCACACTGCGCTAGGGCATGGCTCCACGCCACGCTAAGGCACTACCGCCAGGCCGCTCGACGGCAGCGCGCTCACCAGCTAGGGAGTGCGCGCACCGGCGATGGGGCCAACGATGATGCCATCATCCTCTGCTCCGTGCTCTCACCGGTTGTCGCTGCGCTCATTCGCTTGCGGGGCTGAGAGAGAGAGAAGGGGAGAGCAAATGGCTAGGGTTCGAGGGCAAGCGGCATCGTTGCGCCGTTTTGTTCCGCCGAAACACGCGCTCAGCCGTTGACCTCCATCGAACGGCGCAGAAGCAACGCACCGGAGGCAGGCCTAGGCGGGCCCAGGTTGCAACCTGGGAAGGTGCAACGCGCGCGCAAGCAAGGTGGACCGGGCTGAAAGCAGTACGGGCCTAAGAAATACTAAAGAATTGAGTCCATTTTTTCCTTTTCTTTTTCCAATAAAATGGTTAATTCCTGGAAAATGATTAACGGCTCAAGAAAATTAGCAAAGAGAATTTTTCATGTGGGTAAAATTCACTCAATTAAGTTAATGTTTCCGCTGCAATGTTAAAGTTTATTATCTTCTAATTAAATTCAAACCAACGGGAGAATTTAATTTGAAGAGCAGTTGAATTTTATTCAGTAAATTATAATATTGTTATTTTCTAACCAACATTGATAATAGCAATATTATAATGTTTATTCATAAGTTTTCCATGCATTAATTCTATTTCTACGCAACGGTGATGTAGAATTAGTGTATAAGAATGGTGTATGTTTCAATTTTGACCAACATTAAATTAAAACATGCAATTATGATGTCATATTTTCTCACTATCTCTGACGGTATTTTTCAGGACTCAACCCAATGGCCTTTATCTCGCATATACCACCTCTTGAAGGGGGCAACTACAGGGTATGGCGATAGAAGTATGAACTAGCACTTGCGCTATCTGAAAATGACCTAGCGCTTACCTCCCCATGTTTGACTAAGCCAGTGGACCCGATGAGGGAAGATAATGAGACTGATGCTGATTTCACTGCTCGACAGCGAGATCATGCAGAAGTGCGGATGAAGTATGATCTCAAACGCAAGAAATGGGACATTTGAAACCGTAAGTGCTTGATGGTGGCTAAGTCCATAATTTCAGATGCAATAAGAGGGTCTATCCCAGATTGTGATGCCGCCACAGAGTATCTTAAGAAGGTGGAGAGTCAGTTCACTGGCTCTTCAAAGGCTTATGCTAGTACTTTGATTAAGAAATTGTTCAATAAGAAATATACTGGTGGCGGTATTAGAGAGCACATACTAAAGATGAGCAACATGGCTTTGAAGCTGAAGCCAATGGATTTGGGGCTCAAGTATGAGTTCCTGATTCATTTGGTTTTTGCCTCCTTGCCAAAGGAATATGAAACCTTTATTGTTAATTACAACATGCAGCCCGATAAGTGGGATATAAAGAAGCTCATCGCAATGTGTGTTCAAAAAGAGAAGAGGCTAAGATCCTTATAGGGTGACTCTGCTAACCTTGTGAAGGACAACAAAAAGAAGAACTTTAATAAGTGTCGGTACAGCAAGTGACCAACTAGTGAATATTTATAGTTTTGCTGTACGTTGTGATCGGAGGTGGCCTTGCACTCAATGACACAGGATATATACTGGTTCAGGCAACATGCCCTACATCCAGTCTAGGTCGGTCGGTGACTATATTCCTGAGCCTAGGTGCTCGAAGTCTGTAGTGGGGTTACAAACGAGAAGGAGAAAATGAGGGGTGTACGAGAGGCCCGGTCGGGTCCAACCGAAAGTGCCGAGGGCGACCGGAACTCCATTAAAAGCTTGGTGCTCAAGCGTGTGCTTGAGGGGTTTCGTGATCTACCAATCTAGTGAGTCTGAACTAGAGGAAGTTGCCTCCTGGAGCATCGATCCTCCTTTGTTGGAGGGAGCGCATCCCCTTTTATAGATGAAGGGGATGGCTTTACAGGTAAGAGGGGGAGAGTATGGATGTTACTATTCCTTGTTGCCCATGCCGATGAGGACAGCCGATGGTAGGCGCCCACTTGAACTGTTGACGTTACTATGGAATGTCTAGTGCACATGGGAGGTTGCGTTGGCTTCTTCAGGAAGGGTGGCCGTCGGTACCTGCACAAAAACTATTGGTGTGTGAGGAGCCCTACCACGTGTACCAGGTATGGTGAACCCTGGTGCCCACTGCCGATGCCCAGAGGTATGTGGGGGGTTTTTTGCCGTATGGGAGTCCCATGGCGCCTATAATACTGTAGACACAAATGTCGGCGCCTACAATACTATTTGTGTCAGGGCGGTTGAGGAGCACTGTACACCTAGCGTGCAGGGTATGGTCCCGGTATGGTGGCTTGACTTTGTGCGCTGGCTTCTCCGTTCGCCGCTGGTCCCTTCCGAGCGGGCGTCCCCGGTTGGATGGCTCCAGTCGGCCCTAGCCGCGTCAGTCAGAGAAGAGCGGCACGCAGGCTTCCTACGGTCCCCGGTCGGAGTCACGGGGTCAGAGTAGGAAGTAGCATTTTGGGCCAGGCCTTCTGATCAGAGAGACCGCCCTGAGGTGGCTGGTGCCCAAGGCGAGCGCTCCGGTCGGAGGTGGGCCAAAGAGGTTGATGAGAGGGCGTTCGTTCTTCGGGTAGACCTTCCAGTCGGCGACCGGCCTATCCTTCTGGTCCGTCGTATTCTTAGACCTTCAGGACGGCCCATGAACTACATGTTGTTCGCCTGGGCCGGGCCTGGAAGTGGAAGCCGGTCCCCGAGGGACCCCAAGTCTATGAACCCGACAAGAGCCCCCGAGCCTCTGAGCGATTCGAATAGAATTGTCCGGGGGATTTTTGTCTTGCCGGCGGGTGCGCGTGAGCGCACCCGCGGGTGTAGCCCCCGAGCCCCCGGGCGGTTCGGGCAGAACTGGCTGGGGGGTTTTGTCAGCGGGAGAGGTTTTTTGCGTTGTGTCGGCGGGTGCGCGCGAGCGCACCCACGGGTGTAGCCACCGAGCGGTTCGGGCAGAACTGTTTGGGGGTGTTGTTTCAGCGGGTGTGTGTGTATGTTTAGTTTTGAGACAAAATTTTGTTTAACCATGGCGTCGCTGTGCAGCCGAGGGGATTTTTTAGGTGTGGGGACGAGACAGAACTTACTGATCCAGAAGTCGGTGCGTGCCATGGATTCGGTGACAGGGTTAGTTTGGGACAAACCCTGGCATCGGTGCGCACCACGGATGGAGATAGCTCGGTTCGAACGTGTCAGAGCTCACTGATCTTTGGCGTCGATGCGCGCTGTGGGATCGGGCAAGGCGGAGACATGAACGGACCCAAGGCGGAGACATGAACGGACCTAGGAATCGGACGAGCCGGAGCTCGTGGATCCTAGGTGAAGCCATTACGCGAGTTTAGTAGTCATGGTCCCAGTTTTATTGGAGCACAGTGAAGCCGTCTGAAGCCGTTACACGAGTTTAGGAGTCGCGGTCCCAGGAACCGTAGCCGGATGTCATAGATCATGTTTACGTGAGTTCGGAGACGTGGTCCCAAGGTTTTTTGGAGCGCAGTCGAAAGTGAAGCCATTTGAAGCCGTTACGCGAGTTTAGGAGTCATGGTCCCAGGAGCCGTAGCTGGATGTCATAGATCCTATCAACGCGAGTTCAGAGTCGCGGTCCCAGGGCGTTTATTCTTGAGCCCCCGAGCCCTGTCGGGCCTTCGGGGGGGCCGATGTGAGTTTGTGTGCGTTACCCCGTCCGGTTCCTCACAACCGGAGGGGCTGAGTTTCGTTTCCTGTCCCGATCGCTCGGGCTCGAATCGACTAGCTCGGTGAGTTCGCTAACGGGTATGATTGAGTGAAATCCGGGTCCATCGTTTGTGACGGGGTCGGCATAGCCCTCTTGTGACATTCCACTACTCCTTTACCTGTAGCCCGGGAGATGCCTAGGTCGTTCCGGAGACCGACCCGGGTGGCCTGACAGACTCCCCTTGATGGAGATTTTGTGGGCCTGGCAAGAGGTTCAGGATCGAACGAGAAGGTCGAGATGACCCGGTTTGCCAGACCGGGCGAAGGCCACATGGTGCTCATCTATGGTTTTCTCCCCTGGATCTGTTGGCTGCTCATGTCGAATGAGGCACCCGTCGCTCCATGACGCAACATGGAGTGTTCTTATGCATTTCATTGCACGTGCGATGCTTAGTTCCCGAGCCCCCGGGCGGTTCATGCCCTAACCGTCCGGGGGGTTCAGGCGTATGGAATGAAATGCTCGTATGGATGTATGAAATGATTTATAATGAAATAGAGGCGGTTTTGATAGTGTTTACCTTGACGACTGGAGTGACGAGGTTCGGAGAACTTCAGTTGGAAATGTCCGACTGGGACCCATGCTCGTCGTTCAAGACGGAGTCGGCATGGCCTACATGAGGCATCCCTTTGCTCCTTACCTGTCGCTTGGTGTTTTACCCTGGGTGATTCGATCGACTCAGGGAAGTCTGATAGTCTCGTTTGATGGAGTTTTTGTTGTTTGGGTTTTTCCAAGTATAGCCTGGGAAGGCGGAGGGCCGCCTACGAGTGGTGGCGCTTTGGTTCATGTGCCCATCATGCGGTAGTGGTGGGCCATACCCAGACCATGTCCTGTTTCAATGGTCAGTGTGCGTCCCATCGGTCAGGGCCCGTCCCATCGTTTCCCATTCGTATTGAATGAGGGAAGGGAGAGAATTTTTCGCTCCGATCCCTCGCCCTTCTTTACCTGCCGTGCTTCCTCCTTAAATAGGGGAAGGGAGAGGGCTTGTCATCGTAGTCTTTTGCCTGTTCTTTGACTTTCGCCTCTATTTCTTCTTCCTCCTCATCGAGAGTGCCCGTATGCCACGGCGGTCCCTAAGTGAGAGAGAGAGTAAGCAGGGGGGGCTCACAGATCCCTTCATGAATCCAGAGCATGATGTCGAGCTGGGGGTCACCGCGGATGATGCTGGGTCTGATCTGCGAGGCCTTCTTCGAGATGGAGCCATGTGTGGATTTTCTCTGGTGGATCTCTACCGGGCGAGCTATGTTGGAGGGGAATTTGCTTAAAATCGCGCCGGTCGAGGGTTTCATGCCTGCGGCTGCTCAAGTCGGCTAGTTCATAAGGTTTGAAGAGATATCCTCAGCCATGATGGCTGTACCTTGGCGGGCAGCATCCCTGTCCAAGAGCGGCCTCGACTGCATGAGAATGTCAGGAGCTACATGTTCTTCTGCTGAGCATCTATGGGTGTGACGTCCTTGAGGTGCCCGTCGCGTTCATTGAGTTTGAGGGGGCAGAGCCGGACGCGTGCCGTGGCCTTACTTTTGGCGCCGGATGATGTCACCGAGTGGCCGTGGTTGCATTTAGAGTAGAAGTAGTCAGTAAATGTAATCGTTAAGTTTGTGAGGGAGCCCTCGTGTAAATGTTTCTGTGTGCTTAACGGTTATATTTGGTAATTTGTTTTCTGTGCTGGGGTCACTCCGTTCGGGGAAGCTTGCTCCCTTTTGTTCCTTAGCTTTCCCTTGGCATAACTTTGTTTTTTATTTCCCTCCCCCTCGTACCTGCCCGTTTGTTTCGTAGGCTGCAACCTTGGGGGCCCGGGGCATGGCCCGCGAGGCTCCCTCCGTTGCCTGTAACCGTAGAAAAAGGCAGGGTGCGATCGGTCAGAATTTTTAAAGCAAAGCTACGTAAGGTAAATTAAGGGAATGAACCACCCCTTTATTCGGGTAGGAAGGAATTTCTCCACATGACAGTAAACAAAATAGAGAGGTGGTTTTTAGTATTGTACCCTTACATAGCCCCCGAGCGACCTGGGCTGAAAGTGTTCGGGCCAGGGTGTTTTACAGGAGTGAGTGCTGACTAAAAAGCAATAAGGCCTAAACTTAGGGGGGGAAACGACGTAGCTGTTCAATGTTCCAGGTGTTGTTGAGGACGTTGCCATTATCGTCCTTCAGTTGGTATGTGCCCGGTCGGATTACTTCGGCTACGGTGTACGGTCCTTCCCATGGTGGAGAGAGCTTGTGTTTTTCTTTTGTAGATTGGGTCCTTCGGAGCACGAGATCACCGACTTCGAGGGTCCTCCCCCTGATCTTTCTTTCATGGTACCTGCGGAGAGTTTGCTGATAGCGAGCGGAGCAGATGACGGTCATCTCGCGGACCTCTTCGAGTAGGTCGACTGTGTCTTGCTGAGCCTCCGTGGCCCGGTCGCGGTCAAAGACCTTTACTCTTGGGGCGCCGTGGTCGAGGTCGAAGGGCAGTACTGCCTCGGCTCCATAGGCTTGGAAGAAGGGTGTGAACCCTGTGGATTGGTTCAGGGTCATCCTCAGGCTCTAGAGGATTGTTGGGACCTCCACAACCCATCGCTCGGCGTACTTATTGAGTCGGTTGAAGATGAGCAGCTTGAGTCGACCTGTCCGTTAGTACGTGGGTGTCTGACCGAGGCCCAGCCGATCCTAATGCCGTATCCATCACTGAAGTCCAGGAACTTCTTTCTAGTGAAGTTAGTTCCATGGTCGGTGATGATGCAGTTAGGAACGCCAAACCGGTAGATGATGTCGAGGAAGAATTTGACCGCTTCTTCTGAGCGGATGTTGGTAATGGGTTTGTCCTCTATCCACTTGGTGAACTTGTCGATCGCTACAAGTAGGTGAGTGAAGCCACCCGGGCCCTTTTTGAGGGGTCCTACCATGTCGAGGCCCCAGACCGCGAGTGGCTAGGTGATGGGGATGGTTTGGAGCTCCTACGCCGGCAAATGTGTTTGCCGAGCGTAGAACTGGCATCCTTCACACCTGCGGGTGACCTCCTCTGCGTCTCGTAGTGCGGTGGGCCAGTAAAAACCTTGGCAAAAGGCTTTTCCGACCAGCGACCTTGGGCCACGTGATGTCCACAGATTCCGGCATGGACCTCGAGGAGGAGCTGTTTCCCTTGGTCGGTAGGGATGCACTTCATGAGTATCCCCGATGGACTTCGCTTGTAGAGTTCGTCAGCGATGGTAACGAATGTCTTGGCACGTCGAGCGATTCATCGAGCTTCAATCCTTTCGGGTGGGAGAACCTCCTCGAGGAGGTAGGCAAGCAGTGGTGCTCGCTAGTCGGTTTGATCGAGCACCAGTACGGTGGCGTCGATGGGCGACGTCATGGTGCAGGTACTAGGGTTGGAGCCCCCGAGCACAGTTGTGGCTTTGGGGTCAGGGCACCCGAGTGCCATGCTGGCGCTGGGGTGTGCCTGGACCGGACCTTCTAGGACGCGAGCGGACGGCTCATGGAGGTCCTTGATAAAGACTCCGACCGGAGAGGGATCTCGCCTGGCGGCCAATTTCGCGAGAGAATCGGCCACGTCATTGTCCCTTCGGGGGACGTGATGTAGCTCGATCCCCTAGAACTTGTCCTCTAGCTTGCGTACCTCCTGGCAGTATTCTACCATGAGGGGGCTTTTGCAGGAGGACTCCTTCATGACTTGATCAACGACCAGCTCTGAGTTGGCGCGAACGTAGAGTCGCGTGGCGCCGAGCTCGATGGCGATGCGCAGTCTGTTGATGAGGGCCTCATACTCTGTGGCATTGTTTGAGGTCGAAAAAGTGGAGGCGGATGGTGTAGTGGAGCCTACTCCTGTCCGAGAAGATCAGAACCACTCCAGCCCCCGAGCCGGGCGCCATTACGGACCCGTCAAAGTACATTGTCCAGTACTCGTGGGTGACATACGGGGTCGGTTGTTGCACCGCCGTCCATTCGCTGATGAAATCTATGAGAGCCTAGGACTTGATGGCGGTATGGGGGATGTACCTGATGTCGTGGCCCATGAGTTCGAGTGCCCACTTGGAGATCCATCCCGTGGCATCGCAGTTGTGGATGATGTCCTCGAGCGGGTATGAAGTGACGACCGTGACCTCGTGGTCGGTGAAGTAGTGCAGGAGCTTTCGGGTCGCCATTAGCACGGCGTATAGGAGTTTCTGCACCTGGGGGTACCGGCCCTTAGGGTCGGTGAGTACCTCCCCGATGAAGTATACGGGCCGTTGGACCTTTAGCTGGTGTCCAGGCTCCTCCCTCTCGACGACCAGGGCAGCGCTCACTACATGGTTGCTTGCTGCCATGTAGAGGAGGAGGGGTTCTCCCCATTCGGGAGCGACAAGGATTGAGGCCAATGTCAGGGATGCCTTGAGGCTCTCAAGAGCCTGCTGAGCCTCCTCAGTCTAGATGAAAGCGTCCGTCTTTTTGAGGAGCCTATAGAGTGGCATCCCTCGTTCACCGAGCCAGGAGATGAATCGGCTCAGGGCGGCCAGACAGCCGGTGAGCCTTTGTATGCCCTTAACGTTGCGTATGGGGCCCATGTTGGAGATAGCCGTGATTTTTTTGGGGTTGGCCTCGATGCCGCGCTCGGACACAATGTATCCCAGTAGCTTCCCCTTTGGAACCCCAAAAACACATTTTTCGGGATTCAGTTTGATGCTGAACCTTCGGAGGTTCGCGAATGTCGTGGCCAAGTTTGGGATCAGGTCGCAAGCTTGAGCCATTTTGACCATTATGTCATCAACATAGACGGCGATTGTTGGTTTCGGCCGTTCGGCTCGATCGGGCTGATCGAGCGGGTCAATTTGGTCGGCAAAGCAATGCTGCATGCACCTTTGGTAGGTGGCGCCAGCGTTCTTCAGGCCGAAAGGCATGGTTACATAGCAGTACGAACCATACGGGGTAATGAACAAGGTCGCGAGCTGATCGGACTCTTTCATTGCGATCTGGTGATAGCCTGAGTAGGCATCTAGAAAGGAGAGGATCTCGCAACCCGAGGTGGAGTCGACTATCTGGTCTATGCACGGTAAAGGGAAGTGATCCTTTGGGCATGCTTTGTTGAGGCCCGTATAATCGACGCACATTCTCCATTTACCGGTCTTCTTTTTAACAAGAACGGGATTGGCGAGCCAGTTGGAGTGGAACACCTCTCTAATGAACTCGGCCGCCAGGAGTTTGGCGATCTCTTCGCCTATGGTCCTACGTCTCTCGTCGTCGAAGCGGTGCAGGCGCTATTTTGTGGGCTTCGAGCCTGAGATGAGGTGTAGCGCATGCTTGGTGACCTCTCATGGTATGCCCGGCATGTTAGAAGGTTGACATGCGAAGACATCGTGATTGGCGCGCAGGAAGTCAACGAGCTCGCATTCCTATTTAGCAGGGAGTTGGGTCCCAATCCGCACCGTCTTGGTTGGGTCGGTGGGGATGACACCCACCGCCTTTGTTTCCTCGAGCGGGCGAAAGGCCGTCGAGGAGGTCGGTTTGTTGCAGTCTAGGACTGCTGGGGTTGATGACTCCCTGAGCTGTAGGAGCTCGGACGAGTTGACGATCGCGGTGGCGAGCTCGTAGTACTCGCGGTCGCACGTGAAGGCGTGCGAGAAGGAGCTACCCACGGTGATGATGCCGTTTGGTCCCAGCATCTTCAGCTTGAGGTAGGTGTAGTTGGGGATTGCCATGAATCTTGCGTAGCACAGCCACCCCAAGATGGCGTGGTAGGACCCTGGAAAGTCCACTTCGAAGGTGAGGACCTCCGAGCAGAAGTTGGTTCGGCTGCCGAACGTGACGGGTAGATCGATCTACCCGAGCGGGTATGCCTCTACTCCCAGGATTACCCTGTGGAAGGGGGAGCCCACCAGGCGGAGCTCTGATTGGGGGATGTGCATGGCATCGAGGGTGTCGATGTACAGGATGTTGAGGCCGCTCCCTCCGTCCATCAGCACCTTGGTGAGGCGCTTCATGCGGACGATGGGGTCGATGATGAGCGGGTAGCGTCCCGGCCTTGCAACGTAGGAGGGATGGTCCCTCTGATCAAAGGTGATCGGGGACTCTGACCAGCTGAGGAAGGAGGGGAAGGCCGTCTTGGTGGCGCACGCCTCCCTGTAGCGTACCATATGCTAGCGTTTAGTCCAGATGGCGTCGGACCCGCCGAAGATCATGATGCATGCCTCAGGTTCGGGGAAACCATCCCCGTCCTTGCCTGCCATGCCTCCCCTCTTGGGTGCCGGCTCCTTGCCGTCTCCCTCCTTTGACCCGCCGGCCTATCGGAGGAAATGTTTGAGGAGCTCGCACTCCTTGTAGAGATGTTTGATGGGGTAGGCGTGGTTGGGTCATGGACCCTCCATCAATTTGTTGAAGTGGTCAGACAGTCCCTGTTGGGGCTGCCTGGGTGTGCGATCAGCCGCGGCGACCAACACGGTGTTGTCCGACCGGCGTCGATCCTTCTTGTTCTTCTTGCCCCTCTGAGTGGAGGGGCCTTCATCTGGATCCGCGCGCTTGGGCTTGCCTTTGTCCCAGCCTCCGCTGAAGACCGCCCTGACTGCCTCCTCGCCAGAGGCGTGGTTGGTGGCGACGTCGAGCAGATCGTGGGTAGTGCGGGGTTTTAGGCAGCCAAGCTTGTGGATCGGGGACTCGTAGTTTATCCCGGAGAGGAATGTGTTGATGACGTTTGCATCGACGACATCAGGGAGGGAGTTGCATCATTGAGAAAACCTACGGATGTAATCCCATAGGGACTCGTTGGGCTCCTGCTGGCAGCTCTTGAGGTTCTAGGAGTTTCCCAGGCGGACGTAGGTCCCCTGGAAATCTCGATGAAAACCCTCTTAAGGTCTGCCCAGTCGCGGATGCTATCGTGTGGAAGGAATTCAAGCCATGCCCGAACATGTTCCCCCACGCAGATGGGAAGATATTGGATGATGAAATAGTCATCATCCACTCCTCTGGCTCGAAAGACGAGCCAGAAGTCTTCGAGCCAAATGCCTGGGTTAGTCTCCCCAGTGTATTTGGTGATGTTGGAGGGAGGCTAGAAACGCTGTGGGAACGGTGCTCTCCGGATGCACCGGTTGAAGGCCCGTGGCCCCGGGTCCTCAAGGCTGGGGCTCCGATCGCTCGACCGGTGATCGCGCCTGGGGCGCGTTTCACCGCTTCCCTCGATGGTTCGGCCGGAATTCATGTCGCCCACTGCCGTACGGTGGACGTCGCTGTCGTGTCGGGCCCGATGCCGGTCGCTGATGATGCTACGAGCATCTTGGTGTGGATCAAGCCGCTCGCGTCCTGGCGGTCGGTGTGGAGCAGGCGCTCGGTTGGACCATGGTGCGACTGCCGCACCCCGAGCCGAGCCTGACGGCTGCAGTGGCGAGCGAATGGAGCGATCTGGCTGGCGCGTCCCCATACCCCCGGTGGGGAGAGAGGGCGCGAGTCGGAGTCGTGACGTGGAGCTTTCTGCCTATTGGACGGCGGCGGCCTCTACTAGAACCAGGAGGTTCCGGTAGACTACCCACTCCCGGGGGTCGACGGGCTCCAGGAGGTTCTGGTAGATTACTGCAGCGGCGATATTCTAGCCAGCCCAAGAGAATTGTGGGACATCGTTCCCCTCATTCATGATGTCGTGCTGGACCTGACGAGCGTGACCCCGGGGGCCACCCGATGGGCCATGCGCATAGGGTGCAACGTGCCGTATCGACCGCGCCGGCGCAGGCGATGGCTAGCTCTGCCGTCATTGTCGTAATTCCTCGGCGTGCGCTTGCGCCGACACGAGGGCCCCCACACACATGTCCGGAGGGGTGTGAGTTTGCGCAGACTCCGCAACCACCGGCGGCTATCCTAGAAAGTCCGCCATAGCGCACTCCCAGGACGGACGGTGGTGGGGCGCCACATCACCGATGCTGGAACCATCGCTCTCTCCCTCGATATCCGGGAGTTCATGGGAAACGACAGGAGCGAAGCCTGTCATTCCTACGAATTCGGACGTGAATGGGGACGGTGCCAGCGCCCTTCGGAGCCCCTGAGCGTAAGCATCCACGGAGAACGCGATGTCATAAGGGAACCGACCGTACAGTGTTTGTGGTGCAGGCGGTGCAGTCCCTCCGGGTGATCGGTGGGAGATAGTAAATAACAGGTGAATAAAAGTACGCGTATTACTTACAGCGGGGTTTGAGCAGAGAGTTTGCTCGGAATGAAGCGCATATGTCACGCCGTTGAGGTCGCGCGTCCTGGAGTCGATGGAGGACGTCTCTCCGACGGGTGCCGGGTCATGAGTCTCCTCGCGGAGGTGGAGTACGCCGAGCCGGTCGGCGACGAAGTCCAGGCTTCCTAAGAGGAAGGCCTGGGATGGCTCAAAAACGAGTGGAACCCGCATCCCCGCAGGCAAGAGTGCGGGATACTCCAGTGAGCCGAGGCGAATCGTATCGCCCAAGCCCGCCACAGTGGGGGTGGCGGAAAAATGGGCCATCTGATGACCAAAAAGTGTTGAACGTATAGCGTCTTCCCCATGGACGGCGTCAACTGTCGGTACAGAAAGTGACCAACTAATGAATATTTGTAGTTTTGTTGTACGTTGTGATCGGAGGTGGCCTTGCACTCAATGACATAGGATATATACTGGTTCAAGCAACGTGCCCTACGTCTAGTCTAGGTCGGTCGGTGACTATATTCCTGAGCCTAGGTGCTCGAAGTTTGTAGTGGGGTTACAAACGAGAAGGATAAAATGAGGGGTGTACGAGAGGCCCGGTCGGGTCCGACCGGAAGGGCCGAGGGCGACCGGAACTCCGTTACAAGCTAGGTGCTCAAGCGTGTGCTTGAGGGGTTTCGTGATCTACCGATCTAGTGAGTCTGAACTGGAGGAAGTTGCCTCCTAGAGCATCGATCCTCCTTTGTTGGAGGGAGCGCATCCCCTTTTATAGATGAAGGGGATGGCTTTACAGGTGAGAGGGGGAGAGTATGGATGTTACTATTCCTTGTTGCCCATGCCGATGAGGACAGCCGATGGTAGGCGCCCACTTGAACTGTTGATGTTATTGTGGAATGTCTGGTGCACATGGGAGGTTGCGTTGGCTTCTTCAGGAAGGGTGGTCGTCAGTACCTGCAAAAAAACTATTGGTGTGTGAGGAGCCCTACCACGTGTACCAGGTATGGTGAACCCTGGTGCCCACTGCCGATGCCTAGAGGTATGTGGGGGGTTTTTTGCCGTATGGGAGTCCCATGGCGCCTACAATACTATAGACACAAATGTCGGCGCCTACAATATTGTTTGTGTCAGGGCGATTGACGAGCACTGTACACCTAGAGTGCAGGGTATGGTCCTGGTATGGTGGTTTGACTTTGTGCGCTGGCTTCTCCGTTCACCGCTGGTCCCTTCTGAGCAGGCGTCCCCAGTCGGATGGCTCCAGTTGGCCCTGGCCGCGTCAGTTGGAGAAGAGCGGCACGCAGGCTTCCTACGGTCCCCGGTCGGAGTCACGGGGTCGAAGTAGGAAGTAGCATTTTGGGCCAGACCTTTCGATCGGAGAGACCGCCCTGAGGTGGCTGGTGCCCGAGGCGAGCGCTTCGGTCGGAGGTGGGCCGAAGAGGTTGATGAGCGAGCGTTCGTTCTTTCGGGCAGACCTTCCAGTCAGCGACCGGCCTATCCTTCCGGCCCGCCGTATTCTTAGACCTTCGGGCCAGCCCATGAACTACATGTTGTTCGCCTAGGCCAGGCCCGGGCGTGGAAGCCGGTCCCCGAGGGACACCGGGTTTATGAACCCGACAATAAGAATGCCAAACCTCAAGGGAAAACCCCTCAGAATGACCACCATCAGAAGAACAACAATGCTCAAGTTGAAAAGGATCCATGTAAATGGTGCAAGAAGCATGGACATTACTAGAGAGACTGTCCAGACTTCCTGAAGAGCCTTCTGAAGAGAGGTAAGGATTTTATTACATTCATAGATGAATCCTTGTATTTAAGTTATGCAAAATCTACTTGGTGGATTGATTTAGGTGCAACTGTTCATGTTACAAATTCATTACAGGGATTCCGTGTGAGGAGAACCCTGCAAAGAGGAGAAAGAAGGATTAAAGTAGCAAATGGAGTTGAAGCTGAAGTTAAAGCCATTGGAGATCTCTCTCTAGAATTATATGATAGATTTAGACTTTAGCTTTCAGATATTCTTTATGTACCCACTTTGCGTAGAAACTTGATAAGTGTCTCACGACTTGATGATGATGGTTATGATTGCTATTTTGGTAATGGCAAATGTCGGATTGTGTATAATAATAAGTGTGTTGGTCTTGCCTTCCGACAAGACAAGTTTTATTTATTATCACTTTCTGATAATGTGAATGATGTGAGCACTGAGAATGAGAATGTTTCCTCGTCTATAAATGCAACAAATAAGTGAAAGAGAATGCATGATGTATCTTCGAAATTATGGCACTGTCGTTTAGGCCATATTTCGAGGAGGAGAATAGAGCGATTGATTAAGAAATCAATTCTTCTGCCTTTAGAATTTTTAGATTTAGAGCAATGCATTGATTGCACAAAGGGAAAGTACGTTAAGAAAATAAAGAAAGATGTCAAACGAAGCGTAGGAATTTTAGAAATAGTTCACACAGACATCTGTGGTCCTTTTCCTATGAAAAGTGTGGATGGTTATGATTCATTTATAACATTCACAGATGATTATTCTCGTTTTGGCTATATTTATCCAATTAAGGAAAGATTAGAAGTGTTGGAAAAATTTAAGATATTTAAGGCTGAAGTAGAAAATCAGCACAACTTAAAGATTAAGGTAGTAAAATCTGACCGTGGGGGAGAGTACTATGGTCGACACACCCCATATGGCCAAGTTCTTGGACCCTTTGCAAGGTTCTTACAGGAAAATAGCATATTTGTCTAGTATTCTACACCGGGTGAGCCTCAGCATAATGGAGTAGCTGAAAGGCGCAACCGTACCTTAATGGATATGGTGAGAAGCATGATAAGTTACTCTACTCTACCGATAAGTTTATGGATGGAGGTGTTAAAAACCGCCATTCATATTCTTAATCGAGTGCCAAGCAAGTCGGTGCCCAAAGCGTTGTATGAGTTGTGGACAAGAAAGGAACCCTCACTTAACTATTTACATGTGTGGGGTTGTCTAGCTAAGGCAAAAGTTTTTAACCCAAACATAGGGAAGCTAGACTCCAAGACAGTCAGTTGCCATTTCATTGGCTATCCAGAAGAGTCAAAAGGTTATCGCTTCTATTGTCCTGATAGATAAACGAAGTTTGTAGAAACAAAATATGTTGTCTTCTTGGAGGATGATATGATCAGGGGGAGCATGGTAGGGCGAGAAATTAGTTTTGAAGAGAAGCGGGTATATGTGCCCACTCCGATGGTTCAGGAACCATTCTTCATGCTACCTATTGTTGTTGTACCAATAGTGCAAAACATTGTAGTATCAACACCTGTTGTTAGTTCTCCTATGGCAACCATGAATGAACATGAGCAACCTGTCCTTTAGGATCCCCTACAACCCGTTGTCACATATGAGGGAGAGCAACAACAGTCTCATATAGAACAAGCGTCATCTAACGAGGCCCTTAGAAGGTCTCAAAGAGTCAGGAGATCAGCCATTCCTGATGATTATGAAGTTTATGAATGCGAGGAATTTCAAATGGAGGGTGATCCCACCTCATTTGAAGAAGCCATAAGAATCGCTCACTCATCCAAGTGGCTTGAAGCCATGGAAGATGAAACAAAATCAATGAAAACCAACGGTGTTTGGGACTTAGAAACCATTCCTAAAGGAACCAAGATAGTAGGCTGTAAATGGGTCTACAAAACCAAATATGACTCTAAAGGGAATATAGAAAGATTTAAAGCGCGACTTATGGCGAAAGGTTTCACGCAAAGAGAAGGTAGACTTTTTCTCCAGTCTCATATAAGGATTCTTTTAGAATCACAATGGCGCTTATAGCACATTACGATTTAGAATTACATCAGATAGATGTAAAGACGGTGTTCCTAAACGGGGATCTTAAGAAAAATGTTTACATGGCACAACCGAAAGGTTTTGTTGTGGAATAAAAAGAACGTATGGGATGCCACCTGAAGAAATCCATTTATGGATTAAAACAAGCTTCAAGATAGTAGTATTTGAAGTTTGATAGTACAATAAGAAATTTTGGGTTTCAAGAAAATGTAGAGGACAATTGCGTTTATGCAAAGTTCAAGAATGGGAAATACTTTTTCCTAGTCTTGTATGTGGATGACAGCTTGCTCGCTAGCAGTAATGTTAATCTACTACTAGAAACAAAGAAGTTCTTGTCCTCGAAGTTTGATATGAAGGATCTCGATGAAGCTTCATTTGTCCTAGAAATAGAGATTCACCGAGATAGAGAAAATAGGGTTTTAGGATTATCACAAAAGGCATACTTAGAAAAGGTTCTAAAGAAATACAGTATGCAAAATTGTACTGCTCCCATAGTCAAGGGTGATAGATATGGGGAATTTCAATGTCCCTAGAACCAATATGGGATCGATCAAATGAAAGCGGTTCCATATAGTTTAGCTGTCGGAAGTTTACAGTATGCTCAAGTGTGTACTCGTCCTGACTTAGCTTTTGTTTCGGATTACTTGGTAGATTTTAGAGTAATCCAGGAATAGAACACTAGAGACTGGTAAAGAAAGGTTTGTGTTACCTGCAAGGTACGAAGGGTCTCATGCTAACGTATAGAAGATCTGATTCCCTACACATAGAGGGGTATACAGATTCTGATTATGTGGGAGATGACAGAAAATCCACGTCAGGATACATATTCACTCTCGCAGGAGGAGCTATATCGTGGAAAAGCTCAAAGCAAACCGTCACTACATCATCCACAATGTATGCCGAGTTTGTAGCATGTTATGAGGCCACAGGGTAGGTGAATTGGCTGAAGAAATTCATGCCCGGGTTGAAAGTGGTAGACGACATACATAAACCACTCAAGTTATACTGCGATAATAATCCAGCAATATGTTATACTCACAACAATAAGTCAAGTGGTGCTGCCAAACACATTGACATAAAGTATTATGTTGTGAAAGATAAAGTCTGGGATCATATAATTAGTATTGAGCATATAAGAACAGAAAAGATGCTCGTGGATCCGCTTACAAAAGGCTTACCACCCAGCGTGTTCAGAGAACACTTAGCCAGCATGGGTTTAAGGGAAAGGATATGATTCCTAGACAATGAGGGCCTAGTTGAGAATCTATTTCAAAATAGAGAGGTGTATTGTAGCTCTTTAATCTAATGGCAACTAACCGTAACAATGAGGCATGATCTATGCACTGATCTGTAATGGAATACTAACAGATAAAGTAAATAAGTTAAGTTTAAGTCATAAGATGAGATCAAGGGGGAGAATGTTAGATTGATCTCCACCAATTGGCCCAACGGCCAATTGGGCCCTTGGATCCACGCCCTGATCGAGGGTGCCCAACCGCTCCATGGTTGGTGGGCCCCCGTCGCACAGCGCCATAAAAAAGGGAGGTGGGGCCGGGGCACAAGGAATGAGATTTACCTGAGCCGCCAGACGCCCCACCTACAGTCTCTAAACCCTAGCCGATATAGAAAGGGGGCGTTGCCAGTGACGAGAAGCTCCGCCACCGGCCACTGCCGCCACCGTGACAGCGTCTTCACCGCCGGCCTTCACCGTGCCACCGACAAGCGACTCCATGGCCAGCTCGTCTTCTACGAAGGCGGTCGATGGTTTGCACCTCCGCAACCCCTCTCTCTTTCTCACCCTATCTCTAAATCATGTACTAGTTCATGTTCTAGGACTTGTTGTTTATGTCAAATGTCAGTATACATGCTAAATCTATGGCTAGGTGATCCTGTCAAACTATTAGTTATTTTTTTAGTTTAACCAAATACGAGTATATATAAAAATAATATTACTTCCAAAAAAAATTAATAGTAGCCTCAGCTCCTTTCTCTCCTTAATGGCCCAACGTCTGTTCATTTTCACCCATCGTCTGTTCATTCCCCGCAATCGGCTGCTAAACAAACCTGGCGAAAGTGCATGCAGCGGCTTGTTGATGAAAAAGGGGTCTGGCGGAGATGTGAAGCTGACGGGACATAGTGTTAGAAGTTAGCCATCCATGGTCCATCCTCCGGCCTTCAGTCTTTGGGTCCAAGTCTTCACATCCGTCCTTCAATGACCCTATTGACTTTCTCCATTGTCGTCGACCATTTCACGCTCAACACATATATGAAAGCATGGGACATGTTGCACACACCACTCACTCATGACATGGTTAATCTCAACAGACTAAACCAAAGCTCCAAACACACCACTCACTCATGACATGGTTAATCTCAACAGACTAAACCAAAGCTCCAAACATCTCTTGACAATCACTAAATCACACAAACACATGGGCGTATATCCACCATGTATTCACAGAGTTGCTTGTGTGGACATAGAAAAGTAGCTAAAGTGACACCATATTGAAGATGTCAAGAGATGACCTAAGCTTTATCTCCGTGCATGCACTGCTACAGAAACGATTTGTGGCAACGCCTCCCTTTTTTTGTAGGGGCGGCTCTATATTGAGCCGTCCCTACAAATGGTTGCCAAATGAGCCACCCTTACAAATGGATTTGTAGGGGCGGCCAGTGTAAGGGTACCTTTTCCAGAAAGAGCGGCAAACCCCTTTTTCCAGAAAACTCTAGTTTTTCGTGAAGCTGCTCCACGGTGGAGTTTGTTGAGCAGTCCAAAACACCCCCTTACTCCATCTAAGCCGGCATTTCACTGCCTGCAATCCGAATTAATAATCCCAACTTCGCAGACAAGTCCATGAGAAATCCTCATGACAGTTGATCTCCTTGTGAGCCAACATCAATTGCTACCACCAGGAATATTATTCCTAAAAATTGCCCATCTGACTAATTGAATTTCCCTGTCATTTTATATGTCCGGGCTGGGTGCTTTTACCTATTATCAGAGAAAAAAGGTATTCATAACGATTTTTTTCACATATGGATTTTAACGTAGATAGTTATATTTCAATGAGTTTCAGTAGTTGGAATCGCTCCTCCCATCCTTGTGGTCGTGTCAAGTTTTGCTACTCCTCTTCACATCCCTCGCTCCGGGTCCATCTCAAATTCTCATCAGAGAGACAAATAAAGAGGTCCGTGGAATGGTTTGACCATACGTCTGATTGGTTAGAAGTGGCGGTGGGCAGATGCACATGTGGGTTAATTTGGTTTAGAATTACAAGGTGCATTGGGAGAAGTACTTCTTGCAGTACTGTGTTACTCTGTTTCCAGCAGAGACATTAGGATATGGATGAAGTACGCTGTGGGTGTATATGCACATGCAATATTCAGGCTTCATGGACAAAGAATTTGCGTATCCATATATGGTGACCATTTGCTTTAGGTCTATAGCAAGCAAAAACTTTTCTATTGATAGAGAAGAAGAAGAAAAATTTGCACCAAACATTCAGTAAAGCAGTTTGGTTAGATGGTCCAAGGCAAAGCTTATCTGGTTCATGCATGGCATGTCTGTCCTACGCATGCAGGAAGGGATCAAGATGGAACAGAAGCTAGCTAGCTATAGGTGTCTACTCACTCTACTGCTAGGTGGTGCCAAGAACATATAAAATTTATCTCTACCGTTCCATCAATGGGCCAATTGCGGCATCTTCGTTTTTATTCCATTCAAACGGGGAACGCATATAGCTAGCTAGCTGCTAAAGTACACATCCTCTCTTTTCTTCTCCTATAAATACCGCACCACCCCCTTCGGAACTCACCACCCAAGTAAACATAAACAGTAGTTCATTGTGTGATTCCAGAGATAAACTAATCTCTGGATCTGTCTCACAAACAGTTGTAGTATAGCTAGCCACGTATATATACACACAGTTCGTTCCGCATGGTATAACTGAAGAAGAAAGAGAGGGACAGTGACTACTGCGATGATCAGTAGTTCGATCTGTATATGATTTTATTTTCATCGTTTTGTTGCTGTTTCATGATGTTCGATTGTGGGGTGGAGGAGAGATGGAGGCTGACAGAAGAGAGTGAGCACACATGGTGCCTTTCTTGCATGATGAACGATCGAGAGGTTCATGCTCGAAGCTATGCGTGCTCACTTCTCTCTCTGTCAGCCATTAGAACTCCTCTATCTCGATCTCACTCTCCCTCGATCTCTCTTTCGTTCTCTGTCGATCTCTCCCATGGTGATATTTATTTGCTTCTCTTCGTGTTCTCTTTCCTGAGCACACACACGACCTGTTCATGGTGCCTTAGGGTTTTTGCACTTTGCCTGAAGAGATGAAGGCAAGGGAGGAGATGGGGTTTTGAAGGTTTGACAGAAGAGAGTGAGCACACACGGTGGTTTCTTAGCATGAGTGCCATGCTGGGAGCTGTGCGTGCTCACTCTCTATCTGTCAGCCACTCATCAGGCCCATCTCTCTTCTTTCCGCTGCTATATGTTCGACCCTTGAAGCTAGTTTCTTTGACACAGATCGATCTCTTGTTCAATTATTATTAATATAGAAGCTAAGTATTATTTACATGTGGATCTCTGTGTCGTGTATATCTTCTTCCTAATTAGCCGATGATGATCTGATTCTCATGTGGGGTTTATTTGTCTTTTCGTATCTAACTTTTTTGCAGGGGCCGGGCAATGATTGCAAAGAAAGGAATGCAAAAGATAGCTCAGAACTCCATCAGAGAGGCCACATACGATCAAAACAGGATCGGATCGGAGTGCATTATTGATTGATTTTGTATATCTCCTTTCTTTGATTTTTTCCAGTGTAAACTCCCAATAATCATTTGTAGTGATGGGTGACGTACTCTCCCAAAGAAGGTCATGTTTCTTAGGGTGTTTTCTAGTGCCTTCAATTCATTTCTTTCTCTGCATATGTCCATAAAGCTTTAGTTGGTATATGTAAATTTGGCTCAGTGTAGTGGCTCACCGTTATTGGATGTGCAGAATTTATTACACTGATTTATATGAAAATATTTTATATTGTTGTGGCTCTGAATTTGTAAGCTTTAATTTTGCAAGTAAAAGATTACTCGAGATCATTATATCTATCGGGTAAGAGAGAGTGAAAAAATGATGATGAAGTGTAGGGGAATCATTTCAGCGCTTTTTCCTTGTATATTAGAGTGCTCCATTTATATACTCTCGATTTGTTAGTGTGTTGTGCTCTCTGGATATTTTAAGTTAAAATGCCCATATAGGAATATATAAGTGTCGGTGTTTCGAGTTACCACCGGCGAGTAAATTTGTATTATTGCGCGTCTGGCTCGATAGTGTGCTTAGAGGATACACGAGGTTTATACTGGATCGGGCAGAAACTCCCTACGACCAGTTCGTCACTGCTGCTCATGTTAGTAGCACTAAAAGTTTATAGTAGGGGTACAAACGGGCGAGAGAGGGAAATGATCCCAAATCTCTGGTGAAAGGAGTGAACGGGTGTTGAGAGCTCGATTGCTGCTCAGCCAAGTGCTCGTGTCGTGCTTCTTGTGTCGATCTCGATTGATCGGTTTTAATCGAATCGGGCCCTTTCATGGGACGCCCTGCTTTCCCTTTTATAGTCCAAGAGAAAGCACGGGTTATAGCGGAGGAAAAGAGAAAAACGAGAGAGAGAGAAGAAGTCCTTTAGGATCGTCGGGTCCTTCTTATCCTTCATGCGGGTCCCGCCGACCCTGTAGATGTCAATAGGGACAGCTCCACGTCGCGGCCCTGTCCGTCACTGACGCCATGCGCAGGCATCGTCTGTCGGTCATGACGTTCCATTCCATTGCAACGGACATTGTGGTGAGCTGACGCGCCTATCAGTGTTCGTACAGGGGTTAGGCAGAACAGCACCGGTACGCCCGACGCTGTTCTTGATGTGAATCCTCAGGTATGGCCCGTCATGGCTAAGGGTTACATCGGGGTGTGCCGGTCTCTTCCTTTGTGTCAGAGTTTTGACCTAGGCCCATACGTTTGGACCTAGAGTGATTGATGGTGGTATGGGTCCCCGTCGAGCGAGGCGGAGCCCGCGGCCTCGGGGTCGGGCGAGGCAGAGCCCATGGCCTCGGGGTCAGGCGAGGCGGAGCCCACCCCCAGTGGTCGGGCGAGGCGGAGCACAAAGCCAAGGGTTGGGCGAGGTGGAGCCTGCCCCCAGAGGTCGGGCGAGGCGGAGCACAAACCTAAGGGTCGGGCGAGGCAGAGCCTGTGGCCTTGGGGTCGGGTGGAGCTGTAGTCGCGCTCTTGACTGCTTGGATGAAACAATATTGATGATCATTAGCTCTTTCTCTTCGGATACCCTAGTGTTAGTCCCCGACAGTAGCACCCGAGCCTGTGGAGGAGTAGAATACTCCTTCGGAGTCTTTTCCGAACTGGAGGACTATGAGGGCCTTGGCCTTTTCTTGTTGCCCACGACGTGTCCTAGGGACGGTGATTCCCTTTCGTCGTGATCGGGCCCCTCGGGGTTATAGCCGTGAGATTTGGTGGGTTAGAAAAGATCTTTCCTGACTTCGATCCCTACAGGGGTTTGTCATTCTGCGACCATGTGTTCGGTCTTCTTGCAAGTCCAACTTTCCTCGAGCCCCCGCACGTAACAGGGGTCCGGTCGAGGGTCGTCTCGTCTTTGTGATCGTCTTCCCTCAAGCGTTTTTTTTGATAAAAACAGAGGGGCTGAGCCGTGCCACAATTTTTCTCTATGGACGAGCCATGGTGCTCGATGAGTTGTTAACGGGCTAGTCCGAGTGGGGCCTTGACATCCCATTCGTGGGGGCCCAGTTTGAGTCAACTGGTGACCGACATCTGATTCTTAGTGGTCAATCCATATAGTTCTCAGGTCTGTTCGGTCGGTCCCGAGGGCTCTCTGCGTTTCTTCGAGAAAAAAACCATGGATCGTATTCGTCTGGGGCTCGAACGTGGGCCAGGACGCCTGCGGCGCTCGTGCGCCTAGGTATTGGCCGCTAGCGGGCCCATCCCTTTCCACCCATCACTCTAAAAGTGCCTGGAGCGGTTGTCAAACCCGTTGGTAGGCCAACCTTCGAACTCCTAGGCTTTGATGGGCCGTAGGAGCGTTTTTAGCTCCGTATCCCTCTTACCTGTGATGGGTCATGGTCCGTTCGGGGAGGCAAAACATCTGGTGAGTTTTCTGAGGGGGTGGCCATAGGTTGCATGCGCACGCCCGCGCTGAAACGTGGTGATAGGCCGTGACAGGCGCGGAGATCTAGGCAGGTGGTTGGTTTCCTCGCACCTGTCGCCCCTATAAAACCAAAGGGTTAGCCCTCTGTGTTTCATATGCATGCCTGCATCCTTACCTCAGCAACCATGCCGCCTCCGCCAATCGCTTAGGTTTCCTGCCTCCGCATCCCCACCATCGTTGAGCTCGCATCCATCCGCACCCACCTCCAATGGATCCGTGGTGTCATTCCGACATCACCTTCCAGCGCATGGAGGGCCTCGTCCGTCGCGGTCCTCTCTGTGCATGGACATCGGCCGAGGAGTGGTTCCTGCTCGACGACGAGGATCTGTCGTCACCGCCCGATGGCAATGTGGTGTCATTCGCCCACTTCCACGAGCGTGGGCTAGCGACCCCACCCATAAATTCCTTCAAGGGCTACTGCACTTCTACAAGATCGAGCTGCAGCATATTAATCCTAACGGGATCCAACACATGGCGGCGTTAGTCGCGCTGTGCAAAGGATTTCTGGGGATCAGCCCCCACTTCGACTTGTGGAGGTATTTCTTCGTCGTCAACCTCCAGAAGAAGAGGGCGAAGGGCGGCAGGCAGGAGTTGCACATGCCGATGGGGTGCGCCAGCATCCAACTTTGGAACAATCGGGTCAGCGAGTACCTGTCCATGCGACTCTCAATGTCGAACAAGGGGTGGCACTCGTAGTGGTTCTACCTCAAGAATGACGCCGCCGCCCCTCTGCCAGAATTCACCGGGCGTCTAATCGAAGAGGACCCGGAGCAGTGGAGGAAGTGGGGCGTACCAAAAAAGGACAAGAAGAAGATCCGAGACCACATCGCCGCCATCCACATCCTGAAGGAGAATGGACTGAAGGGGTCGGGCATCATCAGGGGCTTACCACACAAGGAGGGTGGTGCCGTTGATGATGCGTGCGCTCCCACTATACGCGATGCTGCCCGAGGCATCGTTCGACGGAACGGCGCTTGCCGAGGGAGCGCTCCCCAACTCTGAGATCTCGCAACACATCAAGGAGGTGATGGAGCCTTTCAGGACGACGCAGGTGTCGCCCTCGACTTCATCTACCTAGTGTCGGGGCATCCACCGATGTGGCCGGAGCTAGACTACTTTGTTTTCGTAAGTTTCCCTTTGTTTTGCCTTCTCTTCAATTGATTTTCTAACCCCATGAGACTAACTTTGACAGGGGCAGGACCAGCCAAGGGACCTCATCCTCACATATCACCCGACGCCACTGCTGAGGAATTTGGCCGTGAGGACGGCCAATCGCGCCGAGGGCGAGTGGCTAAGGAAGGCAAAGGACAAGAAGAGGAAAAAGCAGCAGAAGCTACAGGCGCAGAAATGAGGGGAGGACAACGACAACGATGATGACGATGACAATGGTGATGATGACGAGGTGATGGAGGAAGAAGAATCGGTAGCCAACGATATCAAGTGGGACAACCTAGAGAACGAAGATGTGCTGATAGGCGTCGGTTCATCCTTGCAGGCATCAGGACCCTTCCCATTCCATAGAGGGAAGGGCACGTCAGGGGAGCCAGCAGAGGCAGGATGTACCATCAGCCTCCCCCAAGAGCCAACAGAGGTGGGCGGCTCTGCCGTCGTGCTTGAGGTGCCAGCGGAGGTGGGCGACTCCGCCGTCGCGCCCTAAGAGCCAAGGGGAGTAGGGGCATACCTCTAGTGTGCCCTAGGAGCTGCCAGGGGCGAGCCCCTCTGCCCTAGAGCAAGGGGTGGGCTCAAAACAGCCTCATTTCGATGAGGCAGAGCAAAGGTCGAGGGGTTCATCCCCCAAACGCATCTGCCGCCTGACGGCGCTGAGGTGAGTTATCAATTCCTCTGTTTTTTCCTATTTTAATTTGATTTTATCGTGACTTATGACTTTTGTGAATGAGAAGGTGAGGTGGCGTAAGTCCTCCCGGGATGGTCGAGGTCCCAGGAAGGCACCGAGCTGGTGCTCTAACCTCCCATAGTCGAAGTCGAGGAGTTGGTCCCTCCCAAGGACACGGGGCTCCGGTGCGCGCAGCTGCAGCTCCTCAAGCGCTTCGGCGATTGCATCGAGACCGGCAGGGTAGAGAGGCCGGACGGCGGCGGGAGCCTACGCCAACAATCCCTTCGTCGTAACGATGAAGTTTAGGTTCTCGAAGCGCGCGTGCGCGCCCAGGACCTAGCTGACACTGTGACTGGCCATCCGAGACCTGAAGTAGACATCGAGACTCGTAAAAGGCCCCTACCTGGCGTGCCAACTGTTGGTGTTTTGAGTTACCACCGATGAGTAAATTTATATTATTGCGCATCTGGCTCAGATGGTGTGGACATAAGGTTTATACTAGTTCAGGCAGAAAGTCCCTACGTCCAGTTCATTGTTGCTGCTCGTGTTACTAGCACTGAAAGTTTGTAGTATGGGGTACAAACGGGCAAGAGAGGGAAATGATCCCAAATCTCTAGTGAAAGGAGTGAACGGGTGCTGAGAGCTCGATTGCTGCTCAGCCGAGTGCTCGTGTCGTGCTTCTTGTGTCGATCTTGATTGATCGGTTTTAATCGGATCAGACCCCTTCATGGGACGCTCTGCTTTCCCTTTTATAGGCCAGAGTCTGCTGGTCATGGCGTTCCCTTGTGTCGATCTCGATTGCTTCTTATGTCGTCTGCCGGTCATGGCATTCCATTCCGTCGCCGTGGACGTCGTGGTGAGCTGACGTGCCTGTCAGTGTTCGTACGGGGGTTAGCCAAAATAGCACCAGTACGCCCGATGCTGTTCTTGGTGTGAATCCTCAGGTATGGCCCGTCATGGCCACGGGTTACACCGGGGCGTGCTGGTCCCTTCCTTTGTGTTAGAGTTTTGACCCAGGCCCATACGTTTGGACCTAGAGTGGTTGGTGGTGGTATGGGTCCCCGTCGGGCGAGGCGGAGCCCGCGGCCTCAGGGTCAGGCAAGGTAGAGCACAAACCCAAGTGTCGGGCGAGGCGGAGCCCGTGGCCTCAAGGTCGGGCGAGGCAGAGCCCGCCCCCAGAGGTCGAGCGAGGCGGAGCACAAACCCAAGGGTCGGGCGAGGCAGAGCCTGCCCCCAGAGGTCGGGAGAGGCGGAGCACAAACCCAAGGGTCGGGTGAGGCGGAGCCTGCGGCCTTGGGGTCGGGTGGAGCTATAGTCGCGCTCTTGACTGCTCGGATAAATCAATGTTGATGGTCATTAGCTCATTCTCTTCGGGTACCCTAGTATTGGTCCCCGACAATAAAGGAGCAGGATGTTAATTACTCAGTGACGATGATCCTGTGAAAACACAACGCCCCACCACAACCATACATTATATTGAACGAAAATGAATCACAACTTGCCACAAGTTATTAGCACGGGATATAACTAACTGAGCTATTTTTCAGGAGTTACTGTCGGAAAAGCCTAGCTCGTCAAAGTATTAAAGCCATTTTCTGACGAAAAAACTAGAATTGGTCAAACTTTCTAACTTCAACCAACAATATTAAAACTTATAGATTGATGGCACAATACTGATTTTATTGGATTTGGTAGCAGGACAGTAAAAGTGATTAGATAAACTATATGAAGATTTTTTCATAATACTACTCCTGTTGTCCCAAAATATAAGAATTTTTAGGACTCCTAGAACATATTAAACAATAAGGGAAAAGTTTCTTATAGCCTTATTAAATAGGTCCACCTCTTGATTCAGCTGTTTTTTAGGCTAATAATTATCCACTACATAAAAAAGGCTTTACTCCTGCCACATCACGGAAGGCTATATAAAGGAACTATGGTAATGATATATCACTCCCCTCTATATTACGAGTTGGTATGGCTAGTTGGATGGACCCAAAATCTTTCTCTAATATAATTTTAGCTTGGTGCTCTCAAGTCCCAACTCTACATATATTTCTCTCTCTCTCTCTCTCTAGCTCTAAAATCCGAATTAACCTTCTCTCTCGTTGTCAAGCTCCAAATCAACACCTCTCTCTATCAACTTTTTTGGCTCCGCCCCTTCACGTATCATTTTTACTCTAGCTCCTTGCATGCAGCTCCTCCTCTGAAGTTGTTTCTCCCATATCTATTCGGTGGGTTTTTTGAGAAGCCACAACAAAAGCTCTTTTAGAAGACATACAAAAGAGGCTATAAGTCCTCTCTATGGGCCTCCTCCTCCCCTCACCCCTCCTCCACTTACCTCGCCCCTCCCCTATGACATTTGACCCTCTGCCCATCATGGGATCCACAACCAAATATGGTTGGAGTCCACTAAAATTTGGCTAGAGTAGAGATTCACGGCGTGCAAATATAATAGGTCCTTGCCGAGCCATGGGTGAAGAAGTAGAGAATGTCAGCGACGGCAATGAAGAATGGGTCAGCACGGGCGATGACAACAATGGGAAATTGTGGTGTCATAGCAGTACGACAGTGGAAATTAGCTAGGCACCACTCACGCATATGTGTGGATCTTATGACTAGTTTGGTACGAAAGTTGAATAATTCACATTCATAAGTTTAAGTGCTCCAATGTTGTAAGTATCATTGAGTTCAGCATGTAGTATATGTCAATAAGTGTATTACAGACCCTTTTATGTCTAATTTCATTATCATGTTCATGATGACTAAATGAAAAGCGTGCCTTCATGCATGACCAACTTGATCGGTAGCATTGCTTTGTGCTACCTCTCCATTCTTCAACATGTGATGTTTGCTTAGTTCAAAATTGAACTAATCGATGTCAAGTATTAAACAAGAGAGGGTGAAGACTTGGAACAGGAATAAGATTTAATGCTTTTGTAGTAGTAAGTCTTAAATAATCTAAAATTTATTCTTTGAATGTTATTATGCCCGTTTTCTATGGTGAGATGCTTATTTAGTGTTTGACTTCAAAACACCAACAAATACTTTAAATATGTTCTATATATAGTTGGTCCATTGAGAAGCAACAAAATAAATATAATTACCTATTATTAACTTGGGACTTTATTATAGGTTCTCTTTATTAGGGGGGAAACGTTAGCTCCGGCTTTGGGCTCAATTGCAGTGCTCAGATAATTGCAAAGATCATATTCTTGAAGCGTGCAAGTTTACTGCCATGCGGTTTTTTGCGTCTAATAGATGGTCTTTTGTGTACCATCTCAGTCTTTAGTTAGAGACCTGTAATAATTTTAATCTCTTGGTGTGTTTTTTTTTTTTTTTGCTTACTGGAATTTCATAAGATTTAATCCTTTGTTCGAAATGGATATATAGGAAATTTTCCTATAAGATTGCAATCTTCTAAAATTCTTATATTTTTCTTTGTTCAAAAGGGGACCTTATTAACAACATGAAGTATTTGCAACAGGACAGGAGGATGAAAAGACAAATGATTGGCATATATGCAAATCTCGCATTCTCAACGGCGCTTCTTTTATCCGGCCGAGCAGGAATGTCAACAAACTCTAGTTAATCCTACGAAAGGCAGCAATGTCCAATGGCATGCATCATCTCGGAAGCAAGCGAATTAACAGGCATCATTGTGGTTAATAAGTTAACCCTGACATGACGCGCGCGTGGCTATATTCTATGAACCTAGCAGCGAGCTAGGCAGACGCGCGCGTGGCTATATTCTATGAACCTAGCAGCGAGCCAGGTTGGGGTTGTTCGGCACAACTGAAAAATAAATCAAAATGCTGTTCTGGCTAATTATTGTGAGAGAAAAATACTATTAGGTCCGAAAACACTGTTTATATGAACGCTGCTGCCTAGCCTAGCTAGCTAGGGAGCTAGCCCTGGCATCGATGCCATGCATGTTTGTTGCTAGCTTGGGAATTCTTCTAGATATCGATCGACAGTGGAGGTCGTTAGTTCGTCATCACAGATTACTAAATTAGGCGCCAAGCCGGAAAGGTTTCAACTTTAAATAGAAGAAGAGAACCTAGCTAGCTAGTTACCAAAATATGTACTCCTCATTTTTGCTTTTCTAGATATATTGGTTTAACTATGTATCTAAATATATTGTATATCTAAGTGCATAGCAAAAGCTATGCAATAAAAACTTCAAAATATCTTATAATTTGGGATTGAGGGAGTAGTGAAAATAGTCACATCTTCAATGGAAATACGAACACCAATTCGAAAGACTATTCGTATAATTTTATATGTAAGTATATATGTGGATGCGATGAGTTTAAAAAAATTGAGTGACTGAATATTCTTTTAAATTGGTTTTTAAATTTCTTTAGAAGATGGCATTTGCACGGCATATTGTGCTGGAAAGCTAGCCTTTGACCCTATCACTGTGAGCCGGAAAAGGGTACCGGGCCGGAGAGCTGGCGCTGGCGCTGCACGGAAAAGCGCGCACCGGAAGGCCGGCCCAGTAAGTTATTTAAAAAAAAAAGGCCGGTCCAACGAACCGGTGGTGCCCTCGCGCCCGCGCGACTCTCCTCCCAGGCCCTCGCGACTCTCCTCCTTGCTCGGGCCTAAAGCTGCAAAGAAGGGGCCGGTGTGCATGGGCCTAGTGGGATTCCCCTCCCTTGCCCTGCTATTTCTTTTTTTCTCTTTCCCCCTTTGCTTTGGTTGATTCGATTCGAGGACGAGAATTGGTAGGTCTCGGTTGCGTGCAGTGTCGGCGATGAGGTCAGGTAGGCTGCAAAAGCAAAAGGCAACTGCGTGTACCTTTTTTTTTTCTTGTTTATTAGGTCCTCCTCCGTCCATCCACCCATCCATCCATCCATCTTCTCCGGTGAAAAAGACTGGCGAGTCTCTCTTCTCGCTTCCTCGTCACACCATAGAGAAAAACTGCACTTGAGTGCAGAGTGTTAGATTGATCTCTAATTCTAACTATACTCAACGGTCTAGTTAGGTTTTTGATTCGTGTCTTGGTCGGGGGCGTCCAGTCCACCATGGCTGGAGGGCCCCTGTCACCCTGCGCTATAAAAAGAGTTGAGAGCCGGCGGCTCTTATCATGAGGTTGACCGAAGCCTCCCCTACCGACAAACCATAATCCGATCTATAGGGCGCGCAACCAGTGACGGAAAGCCACCAGCTGTGTTGCTACCAGACTCCACTGTCTTCACCGTAGGTCGCTACCGCGCATCACCGACGCCGTCTTCACCGACCGTCGCTGCCCTAGCGCAGACATCGACTCTATGGCGGACGCGAGCGGATCTTCCTCCACTGCAGTGTCAGGTTTGACACGTCCATCTTCTATCTCTCCCTTTCTCTCATTTTACCTACTGTTACTGCTCTAGTAGACGTTCTAGGATTCATGATACTATTCAACAGCAAATACCCGGCTAGATCTATGCTCCTATTGGTCCTATAAGTTCAACAATGCTGGGAAGCGCGCACGCCGGCGAGGGGGCCGGCGACGGCGCCATGGCTGCCCGCTCCACTGCTTCGCTCGCTCGGTGCGCTCGTTGCGGCTGAGAGAGTGAGAGAGAGAAGGAGAGGCACGAATGAGGGTTAGGGTTCGGGAGGAGGCCGGCGTCGGCGGTTTTGTTCACCCGATCTCACCGCTCGGTCGTCCGATTGAATCCAACGGCGCCAGATGCACGGGCCGACTCATGGCCTAGGCGGGCGAGCGCGCCACGTGGCTTTCCCGACCCAGGCCCAGGTTGCGGCTTGGGTGCGGGCAGCGCGCGCGCAAAGAAGTGGGCCATGCCGTTTTGCTGGCTGGGCCGAATGAACAGTGTTGAAATGAATCAGTTTTTTTTGTTTTTCCTTTTTCCAGTAAACATTTATTTCCTGGAAAATGAATAAATGGCTTAAATAAAATAGAAAAAAGAATTTTCCTATGGGTAAAATTCACTAAATTGAGATTTAATTTCCGCTGCGTATTTAAAGATGTTATTTTCATTATTAAATTCGAACCAACGGGAGAATTTAATTTTGAAAAATGGATATGTTTTAATTAATTATAATATTGTTATTATTCTGACCAATATTGATTAATGGCAATATTATAATGTTATTTATGATGAGTTTTGTCAAGCATTAATTCTATTTCTGTCCAACGGTGATGTAGAATTAGTGTAGAGGACAATTGTATGTTTTAATTTTGATCAACGTTAGAAATAAGGCATGCAATTGTTATTGTAATTATTTATGTTCTCACTCTATATGAATTATGTTTTCAAACGGATATAACTTGATGGGTTGTATCAAAGAGATCCCCACTCTCAAAGATGATAACTACACGAAGTGGAAGAAAAAGATTGACCTACTTTTATCTTGGTGAGGTGGACTGGGTAGTCACCTTACCGTGTCCCACTGAGCCTGTGGCACCGGTGAGGGAGACAAACGAGGCTGATGCCGCTTGGGTAACCAGAGAAAGGGGTTTTGCATCCCAAAAGATATCATATGATTTTGAGCATAGGAAGTGGGTCACTGCCAACAGAAAGTGGGTCACACGATTGAGCCTGTAATTATGGGCTCAATCCCAAAGTGTGACACTGTCACCGAGTACCTCGAAAGAATAAAGAGTCAGTTCACTGGCTCTTCAAAGACATGCTACCCAGCTGATAAAGCAGCTGGTGACAGGATGAGCAATCTGGCATCCAAGCTAAAACTAATAGATCTAGCTCTTAAGAAAGAGTTCCTTATCCATCTGATTTTTGCTTCCTTGCTAAAAGAGTTTGACACTTTTGTTGTCAACTACAACATATAGCCCGAGAAGTGGGACATGGAGAGGCTCATAGCTATGTATATGCAAGAGGAGAAGAGAATGAAAGCTGCCAATGATGGCTCTATCAATTATTTGAAAGACAATAAGAAAAAAAAATACTAATGCTAACTTTTCCTCAAAGTCAAAGGGAAAGGGTCCCATGCTGCATCAGCCTCAGCAGAACAAGTTCACAGTAGAGAAAGATCATTGTCTCTATTGCAAGAAGACAGGACATTATAAGAAAGATTGTCCCGATTACTTAAAGATGATCATGCCAAAAAAAGGTGAGAACATTATTACATTTATAAATGAATCCCTATATGTACAGTATTTTAAATCTACTTGATGGATTGACTCAGGTGTAACTGTTCATGTTGCTAATTCTTTACAGGGATTCCGTTCGACGAGGACTACGCAAAGAAGCGAAAGACACGTTAAAGTTGCAAATATAGTCCGAGCAGATGTTGAAGCCGTTGGCGATCTTTCTCTAGAGCTTGCTGATGGTTTCACATTTTTACTGAGAGATGTACTTTATGTTCCCTCCCTACAGAGAAATTTGATTAGTGTTTTATGCTTGGACAATGATGGATATAATTGTCATTTTGGAAATGACGAATGTAAGATAACATTTAATAATACATGTATTGGTCTTGCTATCTTATAAAATGAGCTTTATTTGTTATCACTACATGATGATGTGAATGTTGTATGCGATGATGGGAACGTTGCGTACGACAATATGAATGTATCCTCGTCTGCGGATGTAAACAAAAAACGAAAGAGAGCTCACAATGTATTGTCGAAATTATGGCACTGTCGTTTATGCCATATTTCGAGGGGGAGAATAGAAAGATTAGTTAAGAATAATATTCTTCCTCCATTAGAGCTCTCACATTTAGAATAATACAGAGAATGCATTAAAGGAAAGTATGTAAAGAAAATTAAAAAAGATGCCAAACGAAGCATAGGAATTTTACAGATTATTCACACAGACATTTGTAGTCCGTTTCCTATTAAGAATGTGGATGGTTATGATTCATTCATAACATTCATAGATGATTACCCCTGTTATGGCTACATTTATCCAATCAAAGAAAGAACAAAAGCATTAGATAAATTTAAAATATTTAAGGCAGAAGTTGAAAACCAACACGATTTAAAGATTAAGATAGTTAGGTCCAACCATGGGGGAAAGTACTATGGTCGGCATACCCCATATGGCCAAGTTCCTATACCTTTTGCAAGGTTCTTACAGGAGAATGGCATAGTAGCCTAGTATTCTACATCGGGCGAACCTTAGCAGAATAAAGTAGCTGAAAGGCGCAATCATACCCTGATGGATATGGTGCGTAGTATGATAAGTTACTCCACCTTACCATTGTTTAGTTGGGTGAAATTTGGGAATTTAGTTACTGCAGCACTTTCGTTTTTATTTGGCAATTAGTATTTAATCATGGACTAATTAGTCTCAAAACGTTCGTCTCGCGATTTCCAACAAAACTGTGCAATTAGTTTTTTTCGTCTACATTTAATGTTCCATGCACGTATCGAAAGATTCGATGTGATAGCTATTATAGTACTTTTTGGAAAAACTTTTTGGAACTAAACCGGGGCTAAAATGAGCTGTAGTTTGAAAGGAAGGGAAACCTGGCGTCGGTTTCAGCGCTTTTTCCTTGGGGTCCCGGGGACGTCTCTTTCGGAGATCATCCTCCTACAGTATATGGCTATATCCCATCCCATCTGCGCCTGCGCGTCATCCTGGCCGAAAGGGCACGGTGGCGAAGGCCCTCACCGACCGCCCCAGCCGCCGAGAAAACAACGGGACCGGCAGAGGAAAACGGGTGGGCCGGGTTTCGGGGTTTGGACGAAATGACGTGCAGAAAACGAGAGCAGCCGGAGATGGATGGATTCCCGTCCATCCGTCCATGGAGCTTGTCAGATCAGCCTCAGCGTGTGAGATCGGAAAGTGGCTTTGTCTGATGGGCGGCCGTGTCTCGTTCGTTTCAGATCGCACATAGTAACTACTACTACAGTGGTAGTATAGTGGCCGCCGGCCAGGCATGGGCCCCCTCTAGCATCAAGTACTCTCTGAGTGGTAGTCTCTAACTCTAATAATCATAGGGGCCCTGATGGCAGATTAGGGCTCCAAACATTAACAGTGCTACTCCCTACTCTATGCTTAGGTCTCGTTCGCTTAAACAAGATAAAATGCTGTTCCGGTTAATTTACTGTGAGAAAAAATTATTCCGCCTAAAAAGACAGGCCGAAAAATACGAATTATAACAGGCGAACGGGCCTTAAGCCTGGGAGGCATGCGTGATCACGTCAAGGATTCTACGCAAAAAAAAAAAAAAACACCGTTGCAGTGGAGTACTAGTGGATGATGATCGATGTCCCAGCGGTGCCCGGTGTAGTGTAGCACGTACAGTACGTACCAACTTAGCTGAGCGGGGATTAATCACAATTCACACCCCCATTAACTGTCCTGTCACACCATGCTGGCTCTGCTGTTAAACAATCCTGCTTAGATTAGGCCGATCCAGCCCTAGCTGCGGCTTGCTTGTAAATGCGAGTTAATTAGAAGTTGGACAAGACGAGACGACCGTGAAGGCCCCAGCCGGCGGGCGTAGTACGTGTACGTCCTCACCGTCAGTCTCCGAGCCAGGGCAGGACGCGCAGATAACCTCCTCTGGAATCTGGATGTCGTTTTGAGCTTCATCTCCTTTGTCGATCGCCTTCCTTCCGTCTCCTGAAAAAGCAGCCGAGACAGTTTTGAGCTTCGTCTCCTTTGTCGATCGCCTTCCTTCCGTCTCCTGAAAAAGCAGCCGAGACATGGACTTTCTGTTCCGTTGTGCCAGGCTGTGTGTATGTGTGGTCATCCGAACTGAATTCAATCCTTGTATATTATCTTATACTTTCTCCTAGTCCCAAAATAAACGTACATCACGATTTTCGATCAATTAAAAATTTTCAGAACCTAATTAGATACTTCAGCTAAAGTTATTGTAAAAAGTATATTCCAACGATCACTCTAATGGCACTTATTACATATCATAAATATAAATATACTTTTGCACCTCGATAAGTTCATTTATTTTGGGACAGAGGTGTAGTGTTTGTGCATTGCGACGAAACATACAATTTATTGCACAGTTATTATTTAGATAACTTGCAGCTTGAGCAATTATGTTACGACCGTGTCATTTGATCCCATCCAAGCAGGTAGGATTTTATGGTATCTCAACACATACATTCTTAGGTAGTGTTTGGCTCGATGACGGGACAACCCACTTCCCTAGTGTTCTGGTTAGAGACAGCTGGGTCAAAGTCTTACATTTAGGAACATCCCCATCCCTCAAAAAATGTCAGATCATTTCGTCCCTTTTTCACTGTGTTTGCTTCTGTTTGCTACGCTTGCTACTCTTCGGGTTTCTCTGCGCGAGTGGAGTTGGTCGAGGATGGTGGCCAGTTTGAGACGAGTGGAGGAAACGACGGCCATGGCAGCAAAATCGTGGACCCAAGTCATGACTAACCTGGATCGGTGAGGCGCTTGGATTGACACCCGGAGGTTCAAATTGACAACAACTAGGGTGGGTGTGTCCGCTCCCCCCCCCCTCCTTTACTCTTTTCTCCGGCGCGAGTGACTCCATTGATTGGGCCCATGGCCCCAACGCCTCGCCATCGCATGGCCTCGTTGTGGGCCAAGGCTGGCCTTCCCATCGCCCAGATCGTCATCGGCCTCCTTAGCGAGGTGGCTTGCCCCGCGCCCACCGAGCGCGCCATCAGCCTCCCATCCTTTTTTCCATGTGCTCCTCATTGTGGTAGATAGGAGGAAGAAACAAGAAAATAGAATGACATGCCGACCCGTCCTAACGGATGCTAACACGACAAAAATGATTATCTAGTCTCTTCTTTTCAATCTCTACTAATAAACACATAATATAGATGACTCTATCCCTCCATTCAAACACGAAGATGGAATCATTCCATCCAAATAAAAAAAAAGAATGACACCATCATATCCTACCTTATTCTCAAACCAAACACAACCTTTAAAAACCGAAATCTAGTGGAACCTAGACAACAAGGGATACTTAGATTCTATCACATCGGATGTTTTGATACGTGCATAGAGTATTAAATATAGACTAAAAAGTAACTAATTGCACAGATCGCGACTAATTTACGAGACTAATTTTTTAAGCCTAATTAGTCTATGATTTGACAACGCGGCGCTACAGTAAGCTACCGTGCATGTGCTAATGATGGATTAATTAGGCTTAATAAATTCGTCTCGCGGATTACTGAGGATTTCTGTAATGTGTTTTATTATTACTATCCAAACACTATGTTACACCCTGATATGATATCTCTAAACTTTAGTGCCTGAATTTAAACACCAACTAAGAATCCTTATCCCATCTAATTGGCACACACTCATTTTCTTTGTTCGAATGAAATTTGTCAAAGCTTGAAAAAAAAGAATAGTCAACGTCCTTTATATTCTCGTGGTAGAGTCACGTAGATATATGACACTTCATGTTTTAGACTACATCCTCTGCACGTTTGACTGAAATCGTCGTACCTCCTTGTTGGAACCTGGAAACCTTGCACCATTTCATACAGGGAGAGCTCGTTAAACGGTTTTTTTAATGCAGAGAGATTCTAGCTAGGCTAACTCTACGAATGTGGTTCTCTTAATTCTCAAATACACTAAAGGCTTGTTTGCTTTTAAGACCGGGAATCTTGCCTGCCCAGGCACCTCACCCAGGCCGTCGATTTTCAGCGCCTGGGGCTGGATCGACCTGCCTAGGCGGGTGCCTCCAGGCCAGGCCTTCATCCAAACATGCCCTAAGTGCCTACTACTAGGAGCGGAAAAAAAATTGACTTTTCATGAAGCACTTGTAGGGTTTATCTTAGTCATCATGGGACCACTTTTACAAAAGAGATGTACTTTCCCATATAATTAGGCCCTAAGATTACAGAGAATACTTCGATAAACCAATCGATTTTATCTAGAAAACACCAGTCCAAACAATCTTGAAGCCATCTTTTTGGTGTGCGGTAATTACATTGTGAAGTACCTTTGAAACGAAACGAGGCACATCATGGTAAACAAAAGGTGAGAGAAACAGTCATTTCAATACACTTTTCATCTCGTTTGTTTATTCAGGGACACGTTTACTCTTCTTTTTCACAAAAAAAAACTAGGAGTACGTAGTAAGTAGTTTTCTTAGGGGAGTACGCAACACTGCAAATGTCGTTGTGAACAGGAAAAATGTCAAAAGAATAGCCAGGAGCTCGTTAGTTCAGTCCAATAAAGGGGAACAGAGCGGAAGTCCATTTTCTTGCATCATTGTAAAGGAGAGGAAGGGGGGAAAAGGGCACCGTTTACTTTTTTTCGTGTCCACCGATTTCTCCTCCCAAATATGCTTTTCGTACTATACATAGCTCTTAGTTCCTTGGGCACCAAGTCCCACTGATCTCAAAATATTCCCAGGGCTTATTCACTCACCTCGCTGCAGGGACTCTTCAAGGCCCGTTTGGTAGAGCTCCGGCTCCAGCTAAAACAACTTCAGTTGTGGCTTCATCTGTGGAGCAGATTTACTTGAGGAGTTGAAGCATTTTTTTGGACCGTTTGGTAAAACAACTTCAACTCATGGTTGAAAATAGTGAAATACCCATATTACCCTTTTATTTTGTTTGTTTTACTCTTTCTTTCTTTCTTTCTTTATTTTGTTCAATCTTAATCCTTTTATCAATCGGCCTTTTTTTTTCTTTTTTCCTTCCCTTTCATCTCCTTTCTTTTCTTTTTCCTACCTTATCCGTTGCTCACGGTCCAACCAACCGCATGTGAATACGCGACCCTCCGTCTCGTCTCCTACCTGCGGATGCCGCCCGCCCACCCCGCCGCCACACTCAAGTATGCGACCTCGCATCTCCTCTTCTACCTCCGCGACGGGCTGCCGACGGCGCCGCGCCCCTCCATCTCGCCAGCTCCCTCCCCCGCGCACCCCTCTGTCTCGCACCTCAGCGCCGCCGTCGACTCACGTCACGCTGCTAGCCTCCCCAACATCTGTCGCTGTTGGGAAGAGGGGCACCCACGTCCAATCCACATAGGGCCCGCACGCGCGTCGACAGGGGCCAGGTGAAGCTAGTATTTTCGGCTCCGTGCGCAAAGATGGTGCTGTGAGAGCGGGTTTCCCGCGGATCCTCGCGAGGAGCCCTTTGCCTTTTGCCCGTTTGGTTGATGGAGCAGCGAAACAACTCCAGGAGCTGCCTGGAGCCATACCAAATGGCCCTTCAGTTTTCACCTTTTGCAGCTTTGGTTTGTTGAGAATTGTTTATTTGTCAAGTTACTTCAAGAGTCTGCAAGAGAGATCCTTGCTTCCATTGAGTGGCGATCCTGTTTTTCACTCCCTCCATTGAAAAAACAATTCTTTTTTTTCAAGAAGTTAAACGATTATAAATTTAATGGAAGTTATATAAAAAATACTAACATTAATTATACAAAACAAATATAATATGTTGTCATAATAAATCTAGTTGGAGATATAAATGTTCATACTATTTATTATAAATCTTCAAAGTTAAGCAAATTTGACTTACACAAATCCTCTATTGGTATTTTTTAGACGGAGGGAGTAATAACGAAATACATGTATCACTTTCATCCCAAATAGAAAATAAGTTGCTTTTTGATTTAAACACCAGCTCTAACTTTTTATTATTTGAGTTAAAACTTGTTTAATCCCTTCTTTTCTTTAATTGGTCATTTCTATTTAACATAACCCCCTCAATGCCTATTGTGTGACCAATGTGTTTTCTTTCGGGAGTTTTGGTTTGGGCTGCTACAGAAGATGAGGGCTCTAGAACCTTTCCTCTTAGCAAAGGCTGGTCGTCTAGAATCAACCAAAGGTGGTCAAACAGGTTCAACAAGGTCTAAACTCTATTATAATTTTTGGAGCATGGACCATTCAGAATTATTGTAATTGCTATGTTTTCTTATAGGACCCCACCGAATCGTGAGAGCATCATGCTGTTGACTGTTGAGGGGATGAAATTATGGGATTTGGCATACTGCTTACTTAGCCGCCCTGTCTCATGAGGGACTTAGGAGGCGCGTAGTGTTCTATAGTGTATGTGGTGGGATGTAGGTATATGTTATGTGCAATTTTTTCTAGTTTCTTTTCTTCTTTTAATATAATATTATATGTAACTCTTCTACATGTTTGAGAAAAAAAACATAGCCCCTTTTGTATTTGAGAAAAAAACATACCCCCTTTTGTATTTTCTTCATATTAAGCTCCTAAATTGCCCGTCAATCTTTTTGTGCCATTAGCTCACGGAAAGAAAGAAAAATACACATTTTTGTGCCAGCAACAAAAAGAAAGAAAACAACGAGAAAGAGAGCAGATTGCCAGATTTCAAACTTTCGCTCATCAAATAAAAAGCGAGAAAATACATGATCAATATGCACCTCGAAGAAAGAAATGGATAAGCTGTGACTCCACTACAGGACATGGCTCTTTCACAACAAAAGACACGGTGTCCTTTTTGGATGACTTACTCGATAAGGTACCGGATAATCCAATAACTGCCGATATCGGTCTCTTTTCCTTTCAAAAAGCTCCTCTATGCACTTTTGTCAGTTTAATAAACGTCGATCTGTTCTCTGTCCTAGCAAATACATTTTGCAGAAATTTATATGAGCCAAGCTTGCTTCCCGCCGTTTTCAAATATTTAGCACCCATATATAGCTACTTTTTTAGTTTGGTAAAACTTGTCACCAGACTAAACCTTTCCTATTTTTAGAGCTTCTACCACCCCTCTTGTACAAGTGTTTCTACAAATTGTTACACATACCAATATAAATAAAAATAAAATCATGGCATTTTTTAAATAAGACATATTCATACATTGGCCTTTGCATGTTTTGGTATTAAATTTCAAGTATTTTAAAATGGAGGAAAGTTATAAGCTATTCAATCATATTTGTCAAAAACTGATACTGGCTTTGTGTTTCCATTAAACAAGCTAAAACATAAATAATTTTCAAAGCCTCTAATATAATACTCCTGGCTACGGATATATTGTACTAGCCTGGCTGTAGGCCTAACTTTTTACACCTAGCCATGTTAGCTAGAGCAACGGTCTCTCGAAAAAACATTTTCAAAGAGAAACTAATTCTAAAGTTTTTAGTATAATTAATCTAATAAACATTTCTAGTTTGTCTTGGACCCTACAATTGTTTGATAGGAATTCTCCTGTTTCTGCTGAAATTGATTTTGTTTGGTGTGGATTAATTGTCTTTCAGAGAAAAAACTGCAAAGAATCCTTATTTCAAAAGAAAGTCTCACAAACCAGCCAAAATGTAAGGGCAGTAAATTTTATAAGAGCAACAGACAAGTGAGAAAACCGGCCGCTCGTGCTCCACTTGTCTCTACCTCAGTCCACACGCGAGCGAACCCCGCACCTAGTTTACGAATCTAGAGGCGAATCCAACGGCGTGACACCCTTCTCCCTCCACACTCTTCCCCTCCAAAATCCGACATCAAATTGTGCGAGAGAAACGTAGCAAAATCGAAAGGGGAAAAAAGAGCTAAACCCAAATCGACCAAACCCAGCCCCGGAACACCCGCCTCCGCCGCCGCCGCCATCGCCGGCGGTCACTGCAAGCGCGGCGCGGTGTCCGAAACCTTCTCCTGTGCTGCGACCCCTACGGCCTGGACTCTGATGAGCCCCAGTCCATGGCCTGCCATCTCTGCACCCTCCTCAATCTCCGCCTCTTGCTGCTGCTCGGCGCTGCCCTCGGGAACGCCGGCCTCGGCCGGGGCGGCGGGGCGGAGGCGTCAGATCGGGCGGAGTCTGACCCGTACTCGATCCTGATGTGGCACGACTACTCGCCGCCGTCGCCCCCGCTCCCGCCGCCGGACCCGGCGTCGCCGACGGCGACCTGTGAGGGGGACCTCCACGGGAAGGGGGACTTCCTCACGCGCTGCGAGGTCTCCGAGGAGGTGGAGCTGGGCGGCGACGTCCACATCACGGGGAACGGCAGCCTCGTGCTCCTCTCTGGCGCCTCCCTGACCTGCGAGAAGCACGGGTGCGTTATATCCGCCAATCTCTCCGGCGAGGTCCGCCTCAACCGCGGGGTGCGCGTCAGAGCCGGCAGGGTCACGTTGGTTGCCACCAACATCACGGTCGCCGACACGGTCGTTGTGAACACCACCGCGCTCGCTGGCGATCCGCCTGACCGGACCAGTGGCGTTCCCACGGGGACGCACGGCGACGGTGGCGGGCACGGTGGCCGTGGAGCCAGCTGCTTCGTCAAGGAAGGGCAGACGCAGGAGGACTCATGGGGCGGTGATGCCTATGCATGGTCTGACCTCGAACACCCCTGGAGCTACGGGAGCAAAGGGGGCTCGACCAGCGTTGAGAAGGACTACGGTGGTGCTGGTGGTGGCATCGTGTGGCTGTTTGCTGAGGAGCTGGTCATGAATGGCACAGTGCTCGCCGACGGTGGGGATAGCAATGAGAAGGGCGGAGGTGGTTCTGGGGGGAGCATCTTTATAAAGGCTGCATCGATGTGAGTGTTTGTGGAATGATTTTAATTTTGTTCTGCTTTCTTTATGCTACGTGAACTGACTACAGATGGGAATGCACGCTTAGTTAGTTAAGTAGAATTTGGAAAACAGTTACCAATTGAGAAGACCAGCAGAATAAATTGGTAAGAAAGATAGTGAAATTAAGTTGGAATTTGGAAAACATTTACCAACTGAAGTCCAGCAGAACAAATTGATAGGTCCTGCAGTTTAAATGAACTAGCCATAATAGGCATTCTTGGCCATGTTTGTACCCAGATATAGTGGGCTAGGGGCAATAGATGAAAACCCCTCTTTTCCCCCTTGCAGATATGCATTTAGGGCACATTAGTTCATTTATTTGATGTACTGAAATAAGAAAAAAATAATTCTCAGATTTCTAAATTGCAAATCCATGTTTCTAGTATTTTTGGGAAGCCTAGGGTCCATGTAGTTACTGTCAGTTTGATGCTATGCTTTGAAACTTAGTTCTGTTGAATCACCAAGATTTTAGGATTTCTATGTGCATAGAAAGTTAGGGTAAGATAGGATCACCCTCATGGATTGATTGAGAGTAGATAAATGATGCACATGATTAATTGGTGAGTGAGTCAAGCAATAGTTCTATACTGGTCATAATCTCATAATGATATATATGTAAGAAAAGGGGCAGTGGAGGAATTTCTATTCATTTGCAAGTTTGTTTTGTTGTAGATCTGCTTAGTGCTTATTATAATATTTTGTACTTCAGGAAATTTAGTAAGCCATTGCAGTTTTTTCATCTCTTCTTATCGTCTGCTGGCAACAGGCATGGTGGTGGCAAGATCAGTGCCTCTGGGGGTGATGGTTTGGCTGGGGGAGGTGGAGGGCGAGTTTCTATTAACGTTTTTAGTAGACATGATGACACCCAGATTTTTGTTCATGGTAACTTTCTCTAAGTTCACACTGATTTTAATTTTCTGACTTGATTTGTTTTTAGTGTTAACAGTTATCACTTTTGGAAGAACTGCAGGTAGAAAGATCAAAGATGCATATAACTCTTTACCATCCGTTTCACTTTATGGTTACCAGTCCTGTTATTTTACCTTTGGCTGTATGCTGTTGCTTCTTTCTAAACCCATCTGGGACCTGCTCTGAATTGATCTCTATTTCTCCTTCTCTCTTGTATTCTTGTGATTTAGGTTTAATAGTTCTACATTTGCAGGAGATCTGCATGCCATCTGCTGTTTGTATCATGACAATAAAATAAATTTTAGTTATCTATAGAAGCACTATACTGTTCCTTTTCACTCTAACTCTTAGGCCTCTATATGTGAAATGTGTGCCATGAAACTCGTACTCTTGGTAATTTTCTAGTGATACACACCACACGTCTGAAGCTATTGTTAAGATGACCTTATTGATTTATTTTGTTTGAAATTAATGTCTGTCATCTTTTTCAGGGGGGAGGAGTTCAGGCTGTCCAGATAATGCAGGAGCTGCTGGAACTCTTTATGAAGCAGTACCAAAGAGTCTTATTGTTAGCAACAATAATTTGAGTACACAGACAGACACTCTTCTTTTAGAGTTTCCAAATCAACCACTGTGGACCAATGTTTTTGTAAGAAATCGTGCCAAAGTTGCTGTCCCCTTGCTCTGGAGTCGCGTTCAGGTATGTGGCTTTGTAATGCTATCTTGATTAACACTCTACCAACCATGATGTCTTTAGTAACATTTAATTGTTTTTTCTGACATTGTCTTGTCAAGGTCTGTAGTCTTATGTTTTCCTGCTCTTCAGTTTATCATCAAATTATATATCCTTTATGAATACATATATGCATTTTGGTTGTAAGCATACGCTGTACAAATCAATGTGACAATGTCTCAATGGCGAATCACGGAAGTGCATGTGGTGTTCACATTCAAAAGTACGAAAGTGTAGATGTGATGTTCTCATATAATGTCGGACAAACAAGAAACCTCAACTATTTTATATTTCAAATCTGATGACTATATGGCTGTACCTACTGGAGTATTGATGTTCTATTTAATTTTTTTGTACTCTGTTGTAACTGAAGCTCTTTACATCTCCTTAAATAAATGTCACATATAATTTGCATAAGCCATGCAGGGTGCATTTTCTATAATGAGACACAAGCCTATCGTGGAGTTGCTTCTTATATCGGGATTGATCAATGTTTTCTTTCTAAAATTTGAAGTATGGGACTTCTTATTTGTAATTTTCAGGTCGAAGGGCAACTTAGCCTTCTTTCTGGTGCTATTCTAACTTTTGGTCTCACCCGTTATCCATACTCGGAGTTTGAACTGATGGCTGAGGAGCTTCTTATGAGCGACTCAACAATCAAGGTATTTTTTTTCCTGTTGGTTTCTTGTGATATTCAATTATTCACCTACTTTGTATCTGCTTTATATGTACAAACTATTGCACTTTAACTTGATTTTTCCCCAGGTGTTTGGTGCTTTGAGAATGTCTGTAAAGATGCTCCTTATGTGGAACTCCAGAATGGAAATTGATGGCGGCGGAGATTCGATAGTTGCAACTTCTTTGTTGGATGCTAGCAACCTGATAGTTCTGAAGGTTTCAAGTTGGTCCAATGTTAATTATTGTTTTTCTATTTTGCTGCTTGTGCTCAGTATGCATAACTATTGCTCATATGTTTTCAGGAATCATCTGTGATACACTCTAATGCTAATCTTGGAGTTCGTGGCCAAGGTCTCCTGAATTTGTCTGGGGACGGAGACACAATTGAGGCACAGATCCTTATTCTTTCGCTGTTCTACAGCATACAAGTATGATATAAATGCTTTTCAACATCAGTGCCTTTTTTTAGCCGTCACCTTTCTGATGTATTTGTTTATTGCGGCAAAATTTCTTAGCGCATCGCATAGCAATTTGCATTTTGAACTCTACAGCGTTGCACTGCTCTAGTCAAACAAAGATGCAGTACAAGTCATTTCTATAGCAATGCTAATCGTGATGGTTCATACAGTCATATGTCTCCACTTATTTTAAGTGTATGTGTATCTAAGCAATAATTATACTGCTGTGTTGACTGTCATACTGTTGTCTTGTGTGCTGTCTGCTGTGTCATGCTATATTGCTGATGTGTTTTTCCTGTACTTGCAATTCAAATTTATAACTACCCAGATTGAATGTTCAATATGTGGTCACATGAGGTATTATGTTCTTTTTTTGCTTCTGTGACCAGTTAAAGAAAGAATAGTGATAAATATTCATTTTGTAGGTTGGACCTGGTTCTGTTTTACGGGGCCCACTTGTAAACAGAAGTAGCGATGATGTGTAAATACTTTCACCTTCAGCTATCACATAGAGACATTCTTTTCCCTATTTCCTATGTTGGAAATCTTTTTGCTCATTAATGAGCTCTTGTGCATCTATTAGGGCCCCAAAGCTGAATTGTGAAGCTGATAGCTGTCCTGTGGAAATAATACATCCACCAGAAGATTGCAATCTAAATTCTTCATTGTCATTTACCCTTCAGGTACACTCAATTTTTGAACACTCCCATGCAGCTCCCAGGTAGATTCTCTCACAAGATGCAGCTTATGGTATCTTATCCTATTTAGGTATGCCGTGTTGAAGATATTGATGTCTGGGGTCTCGTACAAGGAACTGTAATTCATTTCAATAGGGCAAGAAGTGTCACTGTGCATACATCTGGAACCATCAGCGCATCAGGCTTGGGTAATTTGTTAGTTTTCTACTTTTAAAGGAATTCTCTGTTGGCTTGTTGCCTCTTGCCTGCAGTTGTAATTTATGGGGACCAAGGGATAGCTTGTATCCCTGAAGGCTCATGTCATTTGCTTAGCCATTAGAGTTCAGAGTTCTTGTGAAAACTTGCTGAGTCTTTTTCTAAGCAAAGAGAGCGGCACACCTGCTAAGACCTTTAAACTATTAGTGAACATATTTCAACAATGATAAGCAGCATTCACCTAGCCTATTGACATGTCATGATATAATATTTTTGGCAGAAAAATGCTTATATTTCAACTAGATCAGAGAAGCACAGATAGTTGCACTCTATATTGTTGATTAGAGGAGTTACTCTATATAATGTTAAACTTTAATAATACTATCTCCTTGCTCTTTCCATTTTATATGTGGTTCTTAATGTTACTTCTTTGGCTTAAGAGGAACACAGTAACTTTTTCTATTTTCCGGGATGCTTAAAAATGCCTGTGCGCCCATGTCTGTATGGTTGCTATTTCTTCATTTTGAGATGATCCCTTCAAATTTAGGCTGTCGAACTGGGGTTGGACAAGGGAAAATGTTAAACAGCAGTATATGTGGTGGTGGTGGACATGGTGGCAAAGGCGGGGATGGTTTTTATAAGGGAGCTGAGGGTGGAGCTATCTATGACAATGCTGATCTACCTTGTGAACTTGGCAGCGGCAGTGGGAATGACTCTACTGAGTTGTCCACAGCTGGTGGGGGTATAATAGGTACCACATATGCTTCAATTGTCCTCTTTTTTTTTTTTTGGGTTCATAGCATGTCTTAATATTGTCTTTTAAATGTTTTTGTAACTGCTCTCCAGTGATGGGCTCATGGGAGTATTCTTTGCCAACTCTTGCCCTCTATGGTTCAGTAGAATCAAATGGTGGCAGCTATGCTAATGGCTCTGTTGGAGGACCTGGTGGTGGTTCTGGGGGCACAATTCTTCTATTTGTGCACACTTTGTCCTTAGCTGAAAGCTCTGTCCTCTCAAGTGTTGGTGGCTTCGGAAGTGCTGGTAGTGGTGGAGGTGGAGGGGGGAGGATTCATTTCCATTGGTCTAACATTCCTACTGGAGATGAGTATGTGCCTGTTGCAGCTGTTAAGGGATCAATACTCACAAGGTCTGCTCTGATCCTTTCTCTAGTATTTGTATTATAATTTATAGGATTAATTTGCTGTTTTGGTCATTTCATGCTGTATCAGCGCTATCTATAAACTTCTGCATTTTACTTCGAGTTTAATCATGTTTTTGACTGCTATTCATATCCAGTCTTATTTGATTAGTATGATACGATTCACAATTGACATTATGAGGCAACAAACGAAGGAAAAGATGAAAAACAATTTTATACTATATTACTTGATTGTTGGAACTTCTAATTAGGGGCTCTGCTGCCTTATCATCAACTTTATGGATGGTGCCATTGTCTTGCAGATTTTTTATTTGTCCTTTTTTCCCCTTTCATTGGTTTGTTGGCTGTTGGAGTCGTTTCATCTTATACCGGAGAACAGTTGAGATGTGATGTGAACGACAGAGCTTAGTTTTAATTTTCTAAATTTTCCTTTCATCAGCTGTAGCTACTAAAATGTCTGGCGTTACTGTAATGTTTTGAGTTATGTTTATATATATTGTTCGTATACTAACTATGTATTACACAGTGGAGGAGTCAGCAAAGGGCTGGGATATTCTGGTGGCAATGGAACGGTCACAGGAAAAGCTTGCCCAAAGGGTCTTTATGGAACATTTTGCAAGGTATAACTTATTTATATGTTCCAAACACGTTCTACCCTATATCTTGTTGCATCCCATAAGCAGTGAAGTTTGGTTGGTTCATACACAAAACCTACGTTACACGGATACATGAGGTTGGCCACGTATCCCGTATCGGATGCGTATCCGATACGGATACGCAGTGGATATGTGGCGGATACGTATCCGTGAAGTATCGGCAAAAAAAAAAAAAAACTAAATTCCGATACGTGGACTGATACGTATCCAAGCTGTTTGGGCGTTTGCGATACGGCCTAGCCCACCCACCACTGACCTGCGATATACTATGGCCTACCCACACGCACTGGGTGAGCTACTCGCCAGCCACGCGCTGCGCCGCACCCGCGCTGGTGAGGTCTGTGCTGCATCTGCGCCGGGCGGGCTGCCCGCCGGCCACGCGCCGTGCCGCACCCGCGCTGGGCGAGCTCTGCGCTGGCGAGGTCCGCGTGCTGCATCCGCGCCGGGCGGGCCACCCGCTGGCCACGTGCTTGGGGTGGAGTGGGGCGCAGCCATGGTCGCTCGGCCGCCTGCGCCGAGAGGGACCTCGGTCACCGGCGTGGGAGGAGGAAGGCATGGCGCCGGTGGAGGAGTAGGTGCGAAGAGCAGGCCAGCAGGAGCGCAGTCGCGCAGACGGCTGATTGAAGGGGCACCGTGTGGGGAAGAATGTTGGGGGAGAGAAAGAAGATTAAAAAATCTAATCTTGGGCCCAGCTAAGCACAGGCAGGGAAGACGTGCTGTACATTTATATGCCAAAAATACCCCTCCAACTGCCAGCACAGGTAGAAGTAGCAACTAGAAGCTGTGAAATGATTGGAGTAGTCTCCAGAGAGCATCCATACATACGCTGCCAATAATTTTAATGTCCTTTATTATTATTTTTTATAAAAAATAATAAAACGTATCCACGTATCAGGTTTCCTCAAAAAATGGCGTATCCGCATATCCGTATCCGTCCGATACCGATACACGTATCCGTATCCGTGCTGCTTAGCACAAAACGGCCTACCTTAATGTTCCATATCATGATAATGTGTAATATCTTGGTTTATTTTTTGGTTTGGTAAATATCGAATAATTGCATAATTATTATTTCCCTTCGTTCTGGAGTGGCCAGTGGCCACGTAACTCCAGTGCTACTTTATGCCGTGGTAATTGTTTTTGCATAAATTGCAGGAATGCCCTACTGGAACATACAAAAATGTTACTGGATCTTCTAAATCTTTATGCTTCCCATGCCCTTCGGGTGAACTCCCTCGCCGTGCTATATACATAAATGTCCGAGGTAATTCTTTCTATTTGTTTTTGGGGTGTCATATTGTTAGAGGCGTATGTCATGGGCCTATCGGGCCTGGGTTGGCAGTATAACCCATTAGTGTTAGAGTTGAATAGAGATAAGGGTTTCTTGCTCAGGGGTCAAGTAAGCCTCTTTATATATAAGGGGAGGAGAAGTATCAATCTAATCAAGCAGGAATTAGAAGTTCACTCTTGCTCAGCTGTGGGCAAGGCCCCTGGCCGGCCCCTCTCTCCCTCTCAACCCTAACCGCCACCATAGAGGCGTATGTCATGGGCCTATTGGGCCTGGGTTGGCAGTATTAGCCCATTAGTGTTATAATTAGAGATTAGGGTTTCTTCCTTAGGGGTCAAGTAAGCCTCTATATAAGGAGAGGAGATGTATCAATCTAATCAAGCAGGAATTAGAAGTTCTCTCTTGCTCGGCCGTGGGCAAGGCCCCCGGTCGCCCCCCTTTCTCCTTCTCAACCCTAACCGCTGCCATAACACATATAAAGTGGAAGTGCTACCTGCGAACAAAATTTGATTTAAGTTTCTATAAGTTGCTGGCCTCCCCCCACCCAACACACACACATTTTGTTGACCATGTTTTTTTCATGTTTTCGGATGGATTTGGTTTATATCCTTTCACATTTCTTCTAAATTTATAGATTCTTTTACTGCCTACTAGGTAATTCAGAGTTTCAGACACTTCTGGTACTTCACTTGAATATGCTTTGCTTACATTTTTCAGGAGGTGCTGCTGAAACTCCATGTCTCTACAGATGCATGTCTGACAGATATCGCATGCCTCACTGTTATACAGCTCTGGAGGAGTTAATATATACTTTTGGGGGACCTTGGCTATTTGGTCTACTTCTTTCAGGCCTTCTTATCTTGTTAGCTCTTGTTTTAAGTGTTGCTCGTATGAAATTTGTTGGCACTGATGAGTTACCTGGGCCAGCACCAACTCAGCAAGGGTCCCAAATTGATCATTCCTTTCCCTTCCTAGAATCACTAAATGAGGTACTTCTTACCTTTTCTGCATAGCTCACATCTTAAATGCCATGCGCCTCCTGAATTCTGATAAAAAAAAATTGATAATTACGCAGGTCATTGAAACTAATAGGGCTGAAGAGTCACACGGTCATGTACACAGGATGTATTTCATGGGTCCCAACACCTTCAGTGAACCTTGGCATCTCTCACACAGTCTGCCAGAACAAATAACAGAGATTGTGTATGTGTGCTTGTTCCACAAGTGAACCTAGATAATACTCAATCTGATCCAACCTTTGTGGTCCTTTTCTTTTACCACCCTTAAGCTCTGTGAAATCACTCTTTTGAGTCAAATAACCATTTTAATCTGCCTGTAGGAAGTAATATCAGAAATACTTGAAATGGTGTTCTAATTTTGCTCTCTCTTTGTTGTCAGATATGAAGATGCATTTAATAGATTTGTCGATGAGATAAACACCCTTGCAGCTTATCAGTGGTGGGAAGGATCTATTTACAGTATCCTCTGTATACTTGCCTACCCCCTGGCTTGGCCATGGCAGCAGTGGCGTAGGAGAAAGAAATTACAGAGACTTCGTGAATTTGTTCGCTCTGAATATGATCATTCATGCTTAAGGTCTTGCCGTTCACGTGCACTGTATGAAGGCCTCAAGGTTGGCTTGGTTTCTCAGAAAATTCAAATATCTTTAAAGCTCTTGGTCTTGCTCATAAATTTTAAACACTTCAAGCTCTTAAAGTTGGATCCTTACGGTGCTGCTCGCACACTGAGACTACCTATACTATTATAAGTGATAAAAATATTTAGTTATTAGCTGAAGGGAGGCCTCCAAAACTTACATGGTTGGAAATGGTACTCTCAAACATGCTACTTTGAGTAGAAGCAAGGGTTACTGTGTTGGTACTAATATTGTCTACAAATCTAAATGCTTGTCACTAAATTTATTTGCCTCCCCGAGAATCACATCCAGATTTAGGTATACCATCTGTAGATTATCCTTTTATAGTTTCTAGTGTCTGTTTGGTCAACTGTGTACTGTTTATATTCATTCTTGTTTCCAACGCTGGAATAGTATCTTCCAGCCTGTCATTTATTTGATTTCTACTTTTGCAATCTCTAGGTGACTGCAACCCCAGATTTAATGCTAGGGTATTTAGATTTCTTCCTTGGGGGAGATGAAAAAAGGCCTGATCTTCCACCTCGTCTTCGTCAAAGGTTTCCAATGTCTCTGATCTTTGGAGGCGATGGAAGTTACATGGCTCCGTTTTCACTTAATAGTGACAGTGTGCTTACTAGTCTTATGAGCCAGGTATCATTTTAAGATCTTTCAAATTGAACTGTTCATGTCCTTGCACTTTTCCTCAAGTACTCATGCCATATCTGTTACAGGCTGTTCCCTCATGGATATGGCACCGTCTTGTAGCTGGATTGAATGCACAGCTGCGTTTAGTTCGCTGTGGAAATCTGAAAGTAACGTTTCTTCCGGTCATCGACTGGCTTGAAACTCATGCAAATCCCTCTTTAGCCGAGAATGGTATCCGCGTTGATCTTGCCTGGTTCCAAGCTACAGCATTAGGGTACTGCCAACTTGGTCTTCTTGTTTATGCTGTTGAAGGAGAAGCTGCAGTTATTGAACCTGATGGAAGCCCTAGAGTAAAAACAGAGCAACGCACACCGTGAGTTATTATGTGTTTTTATGTTTGTTATTATTGGTGTCGTTTATCATCATTATTATTTATGATGGCTTATTATTACACCACGCAGAACACAAAACATGCTTGCTGATACTCAACTAAGTCAGTCCAGGATTAAGGATGCTCTAACGCGCAAAAGGATCACTGGTGGAGTTCTCGATAGTAATAGCCTAAGGACGCTAAAAGACAGGAGAGATTTATTTTACCCATTTTCTCTTATCTTGCACAATTCGAAACCAGTTGGGCATCAGGTCTTTCTCTGCCATTGTTCTTGTCCACACAATGATTTTGAATCAATTCTTCATTTTGTGCTGATCTTGGATCTGTTTTTCTTAACTGCAGGACCTTGTTGGTTTGGTAATTTCAATACTGCTGCTTGCAGATTTCAGCTTAGTTTTGCTTACTTTTCTCCAGCTGTATTCATATTCTATGGTCGATGTTCTCTTGGTTTTGTTTATTCTACCTCTTGGGATTTTGTCGCCTTTTCCTGCTGGTATAAATGCTCTATTTAGTCATGGACCAAGGCGGTCAGCAGGCCTTGCTCGTGTATATGCATTGTGGAACATAACTTCACTGGTCAATGTCGTAAGTATTCTTCACCTACCTACATTTCAATGTTATATCGGTATCTATCACATGGAATGTCAGCAATTGAATGGTTTCTTTCTATCAAGTGTTATGCCTCTATAACCTTCTTCCTGTGCTTGTTAATCTCTAGGTTGTGGCTTTCATATGTGGTTTTGTACATTATAAGTCGTCAACCAAAACACACCCGAGCGTGCAGCCCTGGAACCTGGGAACGTAAGCATAATTTCCCTAGCCTGTCCACTAGAATCTTCTAAGAGTTATATGCAGTTAAGCCACATGTCATAAAATATTTCCAGGGATGAAAGCGGTTGGTGGCTCTTCCCAGCCGGACTCATGCTATTGAAATGCATTCAAGCAAGGCTTGTTGATTGGCACGTTGCTAATTTAGAGATTCAAGACCGTGCGGTATATAGCAACGACCCAAACATCTTTTGGCAGTCATGACACCAGGTGTAACTGAGGTCCTTCTGGAAAGCTTTTTACAACTCGATTTTTTGTGAGTTGATAAAAGGAAGAGTGCGGGCAGCAAGGCCTTTCTTTATTGACCAGGCCAAAGAAGGAACTACAGAGGTTATATAGATGCATACTTCCGCATCCCCCGCTGATCATGTGCAGTTGCAACCGGTGTTCTGTTGTATATATAAAAGGTGTTCTTGATCCATTCTTTGTAGGATTTAGACACCATAGAGTTTATAAACAATGTGAAAGCTAACCTAAGAGAGACATCGGGGGGATGTGGATTTGTTGTTCTATTGCTACCATGCCCTGGCCCTTGATGTTTGTTGAGATGGGCAGAGGGGCCTCGAGTCATCGAGAAGCAAAAGCCTCTTGTATGTGATCAGATGGGTAAATCAATTATATTATTAACATGCTCCATGGTTTTCACTTTTTTTTGCGCAAAGCTCCATGGTTTTCACTGACAGCAAGGCCGATAAACTGTGTGAAATCGGTGATTTGTTGATGTGCCATTTGCAACTTTGCAAGTCATCGAGGGATGCAAAACCCTTCTGTCGTATCTGATGCTGTGTCACTTGCGGACCGGTAGTGGTGGATGGATGGCTGGGTCGGCCATCTAACAGAACCCGGTGTACTCGAGAGGGCTAGGTATTCGTGTTCAATACTGATTGACCTTCCCCACAATTCGTAAAAGTAGCCTCATTTGTTCAAAGTAAATTGATCGCACGTAGTTTGACCAAATATAATCTCATCACACGAAGGACAAAGTATGCATATAGGTCATCTATACCAAAATATAAGTACGGTTTCACTTGATAACTTCTAGAGCAATATAACGTTAATATGATCAGTTGCCGGGATAACTCTATCTAAACCATGATAGTGTAAATTTTAGTTGTTTGGTTTTTTGCATAGCCCTTTATTCAGATTAGCACTTTCCTCAAAAGCACATCTTTTTAATACACCACCGAACACACCTGATTTGGCCGTATTCAGCTCTTGATCTGGTTCCATCCAGCACTGCCTTGCCGTGCTTTTGCCGTGTTCGCTTTAACTATTTCAGCAGTACTTTTCAGCGAATAAACAGTATTTCTTCTCTCACAATAAATCGTGCTTATGCTGATTTGTTGTGAGAGGAACATCTATGACACGGCTTATGATGCAATCTCCTAATGCAGATTAACCTTAACGTAGACAACCAATCACACCATACATATATCATCTATGACAACAATATAGCATCTGTGACAACGAAACTTTGATAATTAGAAAGTAGTTCTAAAAATACAAATCCAATACAACCACTTCTGTAGCATGAAATTCTGTATTGTTCATCACTAAGTGTAATATCAAAATCTACTATACTATTACTAAGTTTCATCTTGAAACCCTTTTTACAGAAAATTATTAATATTATGATATCAAGTAGTGTTATTAGATTCATAATGAAATATATATTTTTATAGTACATTTTTGAAACTGTAATTATTAATACTATTTTTATAAATTCAGTAAAATTTAAATTTACTTGACTTTAATTGGATTAGAACTGTACCTTTGTTTTAGGGAGGGAACTTCTGATCCATGACGTTTTACAATCGATAATGCTTGTATTAGGGTGTCCGTCCACTCCGGATGGCCCCGCTAGCAGGCTTGGAGGCCCAGAAGGCTCTCCCATCTGTTCATATCCACTCACCTCCAGCAACCGTAGTTTTCTAAAAAAAAAAAAAAAAAAGAAAAAAAAAAACTCACCGCAGCACCACGAGCCTACGACCGCGGATCCCTCCCGCCATCTCCACCGTGCCTCCTGCCCGCCTTCTCTCCACTGCGCCTCCCTCTCCACCTTATGCTACCGCTCGCCTTCCTCTCCATCGCGCCTCTCTCTCCACCGTGCCTCCCACTTGCCTTCTCCACCGGAGCGACCTACTATGGCCTTCTCCACCAGACCTGCCGCAACCTTCTCCACCGGAGTGGCGAGCTCCACGCCACCGATACGCTGCTGCCGGACGGCGTGGCGCGCGGCTTCCCTCTCCCAGTCGTGCAGCAGTTGCCTCTCCGCCATGTTGCGAAGCCGCCGCTGGGCCGCTGCCTCCGGCACGTCGACGAGCCTCCATTCTCCCAAGCTGCAACGAGATGTTGCGCTGAAAGCACATGTTGCAAGTGTATGTTTCAAGTGTTTTAGATGTTTGTTGCAAGTGTTTCATATGAATGTTACAAAAGTAGATCGGGGATGTTGCATATGTTGCAATGGCTGTACGTGTATGTTCCAATTGTCTGTTCCCAATATTTCATATGTGTTTTTCAGACGTATGTTGCAAGTGTATTTATCTGGATGTTGCATATGTTTCACACATATGTTGTAAGTGTTTTATTTGGATGTTGCGTATGTTTGCAATGGTTTTCAATCGTTTTTCAGGTGTTTTTTCAAGTGTTTCAGAAATATGTTGTAAGTTTTTTATCTATCTACGTATGTTGCAACTATTGTATTTAAATATTTTAAAAGTAGATTAAATATTTACACATGTTACAATGTCACTTACCCGTTGCAGCTACTGGAGGGGGCGCGAAGGGTCAGGTGAGGGCGCAAACGCCGCATGAGGTCGGGTTGAGCGCAGACGCCTCGTCGGGCTGGCGCGGGGCAAAGTGCAGACGCGGGGTGCGGACGTCCGGGCGCCCTAGCTACCGTTTTACAGTCGGTCGACCGACCATAAACGTACCGCGTCCGACTTCTTCCACGATCGCGACTCTCGACAACCGCCTCCATCGCGCTCTTCCTCTTCCCGCCGCCTAGCCCTATCCGCGCGTCCGCGAGGCCGGCAACCGCTAGCCACCGCTATGCCGATCTCCTCCACCCTCGCCGCGCGCCTCCGCACCGGCCACTCTCCCGCACCCTCACCCGCACGCGCGCCCGCACGGTGGAGCCCCTACGCCAGACCCTCTGTGTCTGAGCCTTGCGGCGGCGCCAAGGCCTCCCGCCCGACCCTTCGCCTCGATCCGGCGACGACGAGGCTCCTCGGCCCTGTTCAGAAGGCGGTGCTGTCCGGATCGAGTCTCCGTGCCGAGCCCGATGCGCCCGATGCTGCATCTGCAGCACCCGCACGGCGGCGATGCGGAAACGACATGACAAACACAAAGCCTGAGCCGAAGCCGAAACCGGCTAATGGAGACGATATGCCGCCCCTTGAGGATAAGCGCCGCTGCAGCGGTGAGGGCGGCTTCGTCTTCCTCTGCGCCCTTGCTGGACACACGGAGGTGCGAAGCTTCCCCGTCTCTCTGAAAATCCGCTCTATCGCGACGCGGTCGCGAATTTCTGTCTAGCAGTTGTGATGGGCTCTGACAGTAATCATAAAATCTGTCAGGCTATCAGTGGGATTTCTCTGCCGCTGGGTTCCGACAAGCTCTACTCCGGCAGCGCCGACGGATCTGTTCGCATCTGGGACTGCAATTCCGGCAAGGTAGCTTGGTTCTCGGCTCACAGCAATGTATCTGATTATGCACGGGCTCCAACATTCTCTGATTATGCATGGGCTCCCAACAATCTCTCTGATTATGCACGGGTAATGGTCTGCTTCCACGGAGGTTCCAGTGAGGAGGTTTTCATTGTTCGTGGCGGTTGATGTGCTAATTAGCAAAGTGTGGTGGTTCACGTGCACCCTATGCAACCAACCAAATGGTGATTCAGGATTTCTTCTGATTGGTTCTGGTGATGATGCCCTCACTGTATCACCAATCGTCAGTGGATTTCTTATGATTAGTCGGGGTGGTCCATGTGCTCTTGGTTTGGATTGGATGTTATCTGTCAGGCTAGCCATCTTGCTATTGGAGGCTCTTCGCCTGCTTCAGTTATCTGTTTGCCTGGGATCAGTTTGGGATGCTATCTGGTTGGTTGTCACTTGGTTGATACATATGGTTCCATGATCTGCAAGAGAATCTTCAGTGATTACAGCCGTCTCATTAGTGGATAGTCATGCATTTATGTAAAAAAAATAGCAATGAGAAAAAACAAAGTAAAGAAAAGAAAAAAAAACATAGATAGAGATATGTGGCAGTATATCCAAGAGAGGATGGCAAAAAAAAAAAAAACGAATATGTTATCATATTACAATTTTGTTCTTAATGTTTCTGGAATAGTGTGTTGATGTCATCAAGATGGGAGGCAAGGTTGGCTGCATGATCACCCATGGCCCATGGGTATTCATTGGAATTCCGAAGTCTGTGGAGGTGAAATTCTGATTCTAGTGAGAGTACACCTTTATTTCGTATTATATCTGGTGACATATTGAGGGGTGACTTTGCTTGGTACAAGGCTTGGAACACAAAGACAGGGATGAAACTAAGTCTTCAAGGGCCTTCTAGTCTGGTTTGTTCCATGGCTATCACGGATGAGATGCTGTTTGCTGGTACGGGAGATGGTCGCATCGTGGCCTGGAAATTTCCTTCTAAGGAGAGTAACATTGAACCAGTGTTGATCCTCAGTGGCCATCAACGTCCAGTTGTTTCACTGTCTATCTCAGCAAGAAGACTTTACTCTGGCTCACTTGACAAGACCATCAAAGTATGGATTTTTCCTCAAGATATCGCTCAATTGACCACTGAATGTTATGTTGGTTCTGATGCATTCTTTATTTCTTTGTATTTACCAGGCATGGGACCTTACGACTCGGCAGTGTGTCCAAACACTCTTTGAGCATAAAGCTGCTGTAACATCTGTGCTTTGTTGGGATGAGAAGTTATTATCTTGCTCCCTTGACAAGACTGTAAAGGTCTGGACTCTGTCAGAGTCTGGAAACCTTCAAGCCAAATATACTCATGCTGAGGAGCATGTAAGAACTGCACTCCTGCTGATCATGCATTATTTTTGTTTTGTTGGATGCTGCAGACTGTGTATAACTAAATAGTTTATGGCAACAACATTTTTATAGTTGTATAACTAAGTTTTACTAGTTAAGAACAACATTTACCTATTTTGATGAATATTGGTACTGCCCAAAGTTCAGCAAAGAAGAAGTATAGCGTGCGAAAACTATGTTGCTTATTTCAATAATAATAACTGAATTTTGTGTGAATAATAACATTGCTGATTTGTTGTTTTTGTTCGTGCCTTCCAGTCCTTCTAGTTTCATTGATCAATTCTGTTTTTTGTGTGCTATTCCATTGATCAGCTTATGTCTATTCTCAATTGACAATGTAATGACTCTGTTCTACTTTTTTTTGGGGTATAAGAATAACCTGCCTTATACAGAAATATGATAGTTTCAATGGCTCTGTACTCCTATGTAGCGAATGCTTCTAAAAATCAAGCAGATCTGTCCTCAAATGTCTTTTTCCTTTTTGTTGCCACGATCAGTTTTCCTCTGTACATCTGCTTGTCTCATGGTCTTAATTGTTGGGAGTCCATTTGCTTTTGGCCAAGAAATATGATTCATAAATGTAGTCTCTGAGGTAGGTGTTGGCATAGGCATATGCTGGAACCTCTCAACATTGGGTCTTCTTGCTTGCATATGGGAGATAGCTTGTCTGGTTGGTCTTCTTGGTCGACTGGAGTTTATCTGATGAACCTGGAAAATTTAGTGATTGGAGTTTCTATATACTGATATAAGCCTCATTGGATGAGAACTTTAGGAGGTCTGCTCAGTTCATCTGTTTGCCTCGAAGACTTGAAGAGTGTGGAGTACTGAGTATCTTAGAATTATAAAAACAACTTCTAGAGCATTATGTTTGAACTGATTGCCTATCATAAAAAGTTTAGTCTGCATGCAGGAAGAACTAATGAAATTTCCTGGCCATTGTTCTAGCTCAGCAGCAGTTTTTTTTCCTTCTACTTTCTAGTCTACCTGTATTTCAAAATGTTCCCCTCACTGTATTATTCTCTTAAGTACTTTTGACTTGGAACAAGTTAAAAAAATATATTTTTAAGCTTTTTCATAAGATGGTCTGAGAAAAATTGCTGCCTTGGTGTGCTTGATCAGGGAAATTACACAAAGGGTACAATTATGCAAGTGCAATGAGAGTGTGCTGTGTTTCCCCCTTCCTTTTAAATTGGTTTGCTCACAACAGCTCTAGGCTGTTTCCCTGCTGCTTAACCTTTCCGATTCTGTTGCAGGGTTTGCGCACACTCTTCGGCATGCACCGAGTTGGGAAGACGCCAGTTCTCTTCTGCTCCCTCCGCAACAGCAATTGCATCCGTTTGCTCGACTTGCCATCGTGAGTGCATAAAAATTTCTCAGTTCCATCAGGTGGACAAACCGCTTGCACCGTTGTTGTGGTGCTCAGTGGTTCCTTACTGAAAGGAGCTCTGCATTTCCTTGGTTACTATCTTACAGGTTCGACGGGATGGGCACACTCTTCGCCAAGAAGGAAGTGAGGACCATCGAGCTCGCAGCTGGTGGGCTGCTCTTCACCGGAGACTGCTCCGGCGAGCTGAAAGTGTGGAGGTGGGCGCCCCAGGACAAGGAGGCAGTGGCGGATGTGCATTCATAGTCATCTGTAATTCAGTGTAGCCTCATGAATGACAGCCACTGATGTGCTATTGTATTTGTATCCATGTAAATTATGGCAGCTCTGAAGTCAAGCCTAGATGATGTAGCACAGACCATTTTATGAGGCCTGATAAGTGATGCAACCCTGATATCATGTTCCCATGCGGCTCTCTTTAACTGCCCTGATTTGAGATGCGTGCCATTGCCATGTCCATCCAGAAGACAAAAGTGTCTATGGCCATGGTCGTGTGGATGCAGGCAGAAGACCAAGCGTGTAAGCTTTGTATACGAGCTCTCACCGAGTCACAATGCCGTGTGACATAGACTACCTAACTCCAATTGACTCTGGTAATTGCTAGTTTAACGCCAAGAAACAAACACGTCCACCGATTCCGCCCACGGAGTCTGAAAAATAATGTTCATTCTAGATTTGAACTAGGAGTTATAGAAAATATTATATTTTCTAAATAGATTTATTATAAAAATATATTTTATGATTCATTTGATGATATTTATTATGCGTCATAAACATCAACATATTTTTGTATATATTTGATGAGGTTGAGCCCTTGAAAAACGAGACAACGACGTTCTTTTTTGGAACCAAAGGAGTACATACAAATGAAGCTGCTTGATAGTCCTTGTGATACATACATATATACATACATATACATTCATCCGTACCTACAATTGATGTTTGAGATCTGATTGTCCTTACTGTACATGTTATACATACGTACAAATGAAGTTTTGGGGCCTGACTGTCCGCGTTATACACATAGAGACATGCAAATGACGTTTGAGGCCTAATTATACGTGTAGCTTGCTCAAGAGGTCTTCTAAAAAGGGGAATATACAGTAGCGTGTTTGCAAATGACGTTTGAGGCCTAATTATCCGTGCAGCTTGCTCAAGAGGTCTTCTAAAAAAGAATATATAATGGCTTGTTTGCGGTTTATTTCCTTTTTTTTATTTTCCGATGATAATTGGTGTAATCTAGCTATAGGCTTTGCGTATGTGTGATGGTAACCAATAATCTACGACCACCTTTATTTATTCAGGTCAGCACTGTTGCTTAGCTTTTGTAGAGTGACTTTGTCTAAAGCTGGGAATAAACCTCTCCAAGCATGCCATTAGTCAACGTACGGCAAGTCAAGTGCAATGCATGTGGTGAATGCTTAGGAAATTAAATAAGAGAAAACTAAGGCACTGCACCTCTGGTCAACTGGAGTACTCTACTTATCATCAGTTCACCACCAACCGACCTGGTCGCAAATGACCCTTTACCTGATCTTGTCGATGTCAGTTGTCAAATGCGTGCTATCTGATCATCAATCACGGAACAAGATTTTGTATTTTTATAGAAAATTAAATGACGGTGCCATCGAAGCAAAACGTGCAAACTGAGGAAGAATCACGCACCTCGATCCAAGCAAGTTTCTTTCACATGTGACGGTGTCTTTTCTTTTCCCCTCTCGCATTTCCCCCCTTTTTTAAGTGACCAGTTGAGGACTAGTTATTTGAAACAAAAGCAAAAAGGAAAGCTAACACAGGGTAGAGTGTCTTGTAGAGGTTTGATACTCGATTTTCTCTCTTCCCCATGGCAAGCTGATGTGGATCAAGGCAGCTTCTTTCCTTACTACAGCAAATTATAGGGGCATGCCCCATATGCAGATGCATGCATAGGGAGGAACCATGTGGTTCCCATAGCGATGCCTCAAAAAAGTAAAAACAATATCCACAAATGTCGTGAACGTCAAGTTTGAGATCTGGCCAATAGTTTTTCAACCTAAACCCGGGGAGGTGCAAAGATGAAATGAGAATATGATTTTACTCGGGGATGGTTTCACTTTATCACTATCTTCCATAACGTAAATATGACCTTGACATCAGTAATCTATATACATATTAATTAACAACCGCTGGCAATTCACATTATTAACCCAAGAAAGCATGCGTTTGCGTTCGAGTTAGTGGCGATCAGTTGAAGATGTCCTGGCCGGGGGAGAGCAGCTTGTTGGGGTCGTACTTGTTCTTCATCTCCACGAAGCGGTTCCACTTGACGGTGCCGAAGTGGCGGACCCAGTCCATGCGGTTCGTGTAACGCGCCAGGTAGCTCTTGTACTGGATCCCGGCGAGGTCGCAGAAGCGCAGGATCCTCTGGTTCTGCTCCTGCAGCCTCGCCAGGTCGTTGGCCACCGACGAGAAGAGCAGCGACACCGCGTAGAACACGTCCTCCGACGGCATCGCCGCCGACATGCTGTCGTCCCACCTGAAAATACCCAGAGAAGAGCGATCGAGTCAGAGGGCGTGCCACGCCGTGCCTAGAGCTAGCTAGTCGATCGATTTGTTCAGTGTGTGTGCGTGCATGCACTGCACTGCACACGTACATGGATTTGTTGAGGGGGTAGACGATGAGCGGGCCGACGATGTCGGTGCCCTGGAGGATCCCCTTGAAGACGCCACGGTCCACGTCGGCGATGCGCGACCGCGGCACGAACATGTTGAGCCACGGGTGCGGCACTTGCCATAGCCCCAGCTTGTCGAGCGCCACCTCCTCGTTGTGCACCCGGTCCAGGAACTGCTCGTAGGTCACGTCGCGCTGGAACGCGAACCCTTCCACGAAGCTTAGCGTGTCTAGCACAGACTTGAGCTCCTGCATGCATGCATGCCCGGCCCAGTGAGACTAATCACCCATCACATCCATGCAAGCTAGCATCATGGTCATGGCGACCGAGAGCTATAGACGTGGTTCGTACCTGGTCCACCGTCGTGGCGTTGTCGTAGTTGAGCGTGGCCTCGATGCTGTACACGGTTGTGGCGTTCCTCTCCGCGGCGAGCACGACGATCCTGGCGACATCGGCGTCGGAGAAGAACCCCGTGTTCGTCAGGTCGGTGGCGAGGCTCTGGTTCACGAACACCGACCCCTCGACGTAGCTCATCGGGCCGAACGCGCCATCGGGCCGCGGGGCGATGAGCCGCTCCTGGTCGGCGGTGAACGTGGCGAAGTCGGTGTAGACGAGCCGCACCCACCGCGCCCTCGCCGGCGCCGCCTCGAGCACGATCCGGGCGCGGGTGATCACGCCGAACTGGCCCAGCCCGCCCAGGACTGCGTCGAACAGGTCAGCGTTGAGCTCCTTGGAGCACGTCATCATCTCCCCGTGGCCTGCACGCACGCGTGCACGACAAAGTCCACGCCCAACAATTTATCGAGATGCCAATGTCAACGCATCAATACTGCGAGCCAGCATGTTTATTTATTAGTAGTTAAAAAAGACGTCGCCGCCCCTCGCCTGCCGGCCGGCGGCCGGCCGGTGCAGCGCGGACATTAACCACCATGCACTTCTAGAGTTCTAGTATATAATGGAGTACAATTTTAAATATGAATTTGCATTGTAGTTAACGAATTTAATCAGGTTGATTGGGAGATGGTTGCCGTCGATCGTGTCACCCCGTGGCAAGCAACGACGGAAGTTGATCGATGCAGGTGTGGCACGTAATTATCTATTACTCGTAGTACGTACCAATAATAACAATTTTTTTTAAAAAGGGCGATCGGGCTAGCGTTTGCTTGTTGGTGTTGTGCGCGGATATTTTGTGCAAGGAACGTAGGTGCATACGTACCGGTGATAACATCCAGCTCCAACACGTTAGATATCTGTGGGCCGTGCCGGAACGCCTGGCCGCTGATGCCGGCGTTGGACAGCGTGCCGCCGACGGTGAGGTAGAGGTAGTCCGTCCAGGACCGCGGCGCCACCCCGCGCGCCAGCGACGCGCGCAGCACGTCGATCCACATCTGCTCGCCGCCGGCGTCCACGTACCGGCCGTCCGCCGACACGTTGATGCGCGGCAGGGCGGCGGCGGCGTCGCCCAGGGACGCCATGTGGACGACCACGCCGCCGGGGGCGAAGGCCTGGCCCATGAGCGAGTGCCCGCGGCCGCGGAACGCGATGGTGTAGGGCCACCCGGGGGTGGAGTTGGCCGCGCCCAGGAGCGCCGCCAGGTCGCCCGTAGACGACGGGTACAGGACCGCCGCCGGCAGCGCCGACGTGATGTTGCCGAAGTCCGTCGAGGCCGCCACCGTGGCGTTGGTGTCGGTCCGGAGCCTGCCCGCCACCACGAGCGCGGCGAGGGCGGGTGGCCAGGGACGGTGATCTCCAAGCGCAAGCGTGCCTACTGGTGCATGAGAACAGGCGATTAGCGCAGCCAGCAGCAGGTTAACAACCGCCATTATTAGCGACGTCGTTCACGGGGAGAGAGCGCTACACGTTATGTGTGTGTGTGTTTTTTGGTAACTAGGACGTGGTGTTTGCACCCCGTATATAAAGGACGGGCAGGGCAACACATACGTGTGTGGTGTGATACATACTTCAATTACTCGAACACAGAGAGCTTCTTTCCAAAGAAAAAATTATTCTGCATGCCGTCTTGTTTTATTCTGTTTGACCACAGAAATATAGCACACACAGGTGCTAGTTACCATCCTTCCAAGGATTTAGAAAAAAAACTCTTATATTTGATCCTACTTAATTACTCTCTCTGCCCTATAATATAGCGCATTCAAACATTTGAAAATATTGTACATAAATATAGGCGATTCTAGGAGACAAAATAGTTGTGCATTAAATAGTTGTATAAATTTGGTAGGCATTAAATTGATACTTGCTATTTATCAACCAATCACCACTAATAATATTGACGATAATAACATCTGATTAGGAAATAAATTGAGGGTACACTTATCTTTTTATATTTTCTCTTAATGTATCTGATACAGGACGGAGGGAATAAGTTATAATTTTGGTACCTCTCCAAGGGTTTAGAAAAAAAAAAACTCTCTAATGTATGCATGGTGCTTATGTGTAACCATTAGCAGTATACATATATGTGTAACCATTAGCTGCTGTCTGAACATTTGCAGACCAGGGACTGGAAGTTCTGTATTATATTGGTCTTTGGCAGCTGCGACATTTACATATATGTTATACTAACTCCTTTGACCAAGCTAGCTGGTACGGTAATGGAATCCTGTACTACTACATCGAAATGTCACTATATGCTTGGCTCTTATAGCTTTCGATCTTGTTACTTTATTTCACTTTAATAACCAGGAATATATAGGATTAAGCAAATGATAATATGCTGAAACAGTTATCCTTTTGATTGGGACATTATATTTTTGATCGATAATAAGTCGCGTCAACATACGTTACACGACCAAGGTACAAATGTGTTTCAGCGAAGGTGTCTCCATGTCAATTTCACCGGCTAGCGGCTACACATATTTCTACATAATGTAACAATGATCCGCATATAATTTTTTTGGCCCAATTATTTTGTTGTTTTTCAGTGGCCTCCTTGATGCCATTCTAGTAGTAAAAGTAAACAAATGTTGATGACCTAAGAATGGCCTTCGAATTTGGCATAATAGGACAAATCATAACTATATATTTATGCTGACACAAGTTCAATGGATTACTCCCTCTGTCCCTAAATGTTGGTCGTCACGATTTGCATGCCGATAACTTTGACTCAATTTATAAAAAATACATGTAACATTTCTATCTCTAAATAAATTTATTAAAAAACTAGATTCAAATATCTAACCAATTATGCATCATAAATATTAATATTTTTTAATATATATCTAGTCAAAGTTGTTTCTCGAAAAACGAAAACGACAGACATTTAGGGACGGAGGGATAACCTTGAGTCAATGACTAATATCTTTCTAGAAGTAATATACATACATAACAGCCGTTGTTTTAGAATTTAATTTGTATGACCACACTGTAATTTTGATTGGCGATACGATATGACTCAATGGATTAACTTTGAGTCAATGACTAATATCTTTCTAGAAGTAATTTTGACTGTTTTAGAAACAGCAGGGGCTTGGCGCTTGCAGTGGCTGCGACGTGCAGACGAGCGACGATGAGACCGACGACGTGTCTGCATCGCGACCTGTTCAGGATTCAGTGAACGCATGTACTCCTGCGACGACAAAACCCACACAACGCATTGTTCACAGGTAGCGCCACCGCCGTCGTGCGTGTATCTACGAAATTTGTCATCACGCATTACGTACGGGTTAAGTTATTTAGTGACAGTATCCTCAAAAAGCTATCAAAAGCTATAGCAGGGTGCAGTAGAAACTATTTTATTTAGCGGTTTTATAGAAAATACATTTTTTCTAACAAATTATGCACATGAACACAAAACTAAGACAGATACATGCATGAACGCAAATGGTTGCTGCCTGTCAGGCAGGTTGGCAGCCAAGCAAGTATCTGGACCTCATGCCAACGCCTGAGAATCCTTGCCTGGCCAGGCAGGTTCTTAGTCATTCAACCAAACAAGCTCTGTGTCCATAGCTCTAGGAGAACATGTCTACATATTCATTATTTCAATCATTCAATTAACTAAAGATACCTATGGTTGTAATCAAAACATTCATTTTATCTAGCATTCAACAAATAAACAACTAAATAATTTTTGAATGGTTTGTTCATTTATCGAGCAAATACCACAACAATGAATAGATTGCAGTCGTGTAGATAAATTTTGCGTCTAAGCCAAATAGCAGTGATTAGTGGGACTAAAATGTCCTTAGCCGCAATAGCAAAACAATTGGTGATAGCTTAGCAGCATGCCCTCTAAAAATCTATAGCAAAACTATAGCGGGCAATTTAAAACCATAATTGTACTTACATATTACAATGGGTGTATGGTTGATGTTTTGAAAGTTGTATTTGTATGATGCACGCGCACATGTTTTTCAAGTCTTGAAAGTTCAATAGTACAGACCCTGCAAACTGAGCATAGTCAGCTGGTTGGTTTTGTTGTGATGGAAACTGTCTATCCGGTTCAAGTTCTCGATTTGACGTGAGTACTCGTGTTTTTCTAGATTTATTTTAGAATTTATTGGCGCTATTCTTTTGGTGTAGGCGATAGGAGATTGTGATAACTTCGTTAATCTTGAGATTGTCGGCTCAATCTTTCAGGTATGTTCATAGGGGTAGTATGAGTAGTGTGCGAGCGGTTGTGGTGACTTCGTCAATTTTTAAATCTACCGAATCAATCTTTCAGGTATGTTCATAGGAGTAGGGTGAGTAGTGTGCGAGCGATTGTGGCGACTTCATCAATTTTTAGATATGCCGAATCAATCTTTCAGATATGTTCATAGGGGTAGGATGAGTGTACGAGCGGCTGTGGTGACTTCATCAATCTTGAGACCTGCATCTGCTAGTTTAGTCTTTTGGATGTGTTCATAGGGATAGGGTGAGTGTACGGGCCTATCGGTGGCTTTGTCAATCTCGAGATTTGCAGGCTTAGTCTTTTGTATGTGCTTGGTAAGGTTGTGATGTGCCGACTTTGTCAATCTCAAGATTTGCTGGCTGGGTTTTTCGGATGTGCTCAATAGGGTGTGCGAAGTGGTGACCGTGAAAAGAACGGTTGATGGCTAGAGATGGGTGAATAGCCTATTAAAAATTCTACAAGGTACAACACTAGTGAAACTTGTTAAACAACAAGATGGCCCTAATAAGCACTACTCAAGCTTAGTCTAACAAGAGCACCCCTACACAAGACTAGAAGCAAAGCTAGCAACTAGCACACCAAACAAGCGAGCTTCTACATAATTCTAACGAGCAAGCTAAACAACTACACACTATAGCAAGCAATCTACTCAAATTAAGCTACTCAACTAGTCGCTACTCGAACAACTACACAAGCACAAGATGCACAAAAGTAAAGAGCAAGTGTAGTGGGATGCAAACCATGGGAGGCAAGTGGGCACAATGATTTTTCTCCTAAGGTTCGGTTGTTTGCTGACGACCTATTCACATGGCCTTATTGGTTCATCGATTGCAATCTTGCTTGCTCTTCATCGTTGCACCTAGTTGATCGGTGCCAAGTCATTTGCTCTAGTTTTGGTGACTACTAGAGAAGAGCACCGAGGGATTCCCAATGTCTCGTTTTAAACTAAAAAATAACAGTTACTTGAGCCTATTCTCTGGTGCCCTCCCAAGGGCAACACCAAACTTTTTCGATGATCGTAGCCACATGGTTTTCACACAAAACATCCTCACTGGTTCCACCCTCTGGTGAACTCTCTAGTGCTAGCATCAGAGGCTCCCGGTGCATTCTAGAGAGGGTCTAGAAAGCTCCCTATGAGTAAATTCCAGATAGGTGAGCCTCATCTATGTATTTGACGATCTATTTTGAAACATCCCATGCTTTTCTCCAAGTATACAAAATGTTGCCACGTGTCCTTGGAATTCTCAGGTGCCCTTATCTCCTGTGGCAACGGAAGAATAGGTCCTCGCCCATAGATAAAAAATTAAACCAAATGTCTCCTTGGTGGAGCCTAAGCTCTGAAGCTCAAACCCCAGGAGTACTAGAGTTTTCCGGTGGCCCACCAGCCAGTAAGACAGAGTGACAGTTGGACTGGTTACCAAAAGGATCTAGCTATGTCAGGAGGGTTGAATAGGCCTATTTTTTAGGAACTCATAAACTTCGGATCATGGAGCCTACGCATAGATGCATGAAGCCTCCGTGCATCAGAGCACAAAATTAGTTACAACAGAATCTAATGAATGGAACTTGGATCAAATGTGATACCAGCCTTCCTAGGGGAGTATGTTGAGCTTCTTAAAGCATTGGTTGCACCTAAAACTCATGGATCAAGTAGATCAGGTGCAAACCCTAGAAATCAATTCAAACACAAGTAATAGAAATAAACAAGCACAACACAAGTGACGCAAGGATTTATCCTGTGGTTCAGCTCGCCACAAAGGATTGACTACGCCCACGTTGTTGAGGAAGCCACTAAGGCTATGGAGTCTCTTTCAACTCGCTCCTCTTCTCCAACCCACCACCAGGGTAGTAGGTTAGAGGGTTCCACTAAGTCACAAAGGGCAATACAAATGCCTGGTGCTCAACCACAACAAGTTGGTAGCTCCCGGGCAACCTTTAGTCATCTAGGAGCCAAGCTCCAAGAGTAACAAATACACCAAGCAGCTAGGGCTTCACCAAGTGCTCAAGAATGAAGGAGCTTGATCTTCTCTTGCTTTCCCACACTCTCTTTTGCCAAAACCTTCAAGGAATCACTAATATTTTGGCCTAAGGTTATTGGATCAATGGAGGAGAGAGGGAGAGTAGTTGGTCATTGGAGTGAAGTGAATGAGGAAGATAACCATTGGGGGAGGAGGGGAGAGTTTAAATACTCCCCATCAGCTCCCACTTTGGCCTGACAGACAGAGTGCGAAGGCTCCGCCCATAGCATGCGGAGGCTTCGCCTCTAAGCACGGAGGTTCTAGTGCACCATAATAGAATCAGATTGGAAGCTCCTAGCACTTTGTGGCTAGGTGTATGTGATAAGTAGATGGATTATGAGAACTTGGATCTTCCCAACACACTATTAGTATCCTCCTTGATAGTACGACTTGTCCTAAACTCAATTTCAAAAAATAAAATAAAGTAAACTACCTCTTTGAGCCTTTTCAAGCCATCCTTTTGAGTTGGGGGTCTCCCTTAGTGTTTCTTTGCACCCATGATACATGGTACACTATCAAACACTTATAAAAACCATTAGACCTTTAATTGTGTGGTCAACATCACCAAAACCCACTTAGGGCTTGATTGCACTTATAGTTATGGTGGGGGCGCCTAAGCTCTGGTGGTACCACTTCGGTGATCACTGGACTTATCAGGTGAGTGCAAAGGCACCTCTCCAAGCCCCTTGTTGGTATTTATTAACATGTCACTTGTTTTAAGTAGCCACCTATTATAAACCTATATCTCCTAATATTACTTTACTAGGTTGTCATCCCTAGTGATGATGTCAGAGATGCTTGTTGGTACTACACAACATTACTACTAGAATAATACTAAGTAGTTCTTTACCATTTTATGTGACTAGAAAGAATATATAAATATATGATTAAAAAATATCTGCAAACGCACAGATAATATACCATTGTAGCACTTTACCCGAGAGTATTCTAGGTATCGTTATTTATATTTTTACTACAGGAAAGGTCTAGCATGGATATGTATTGATAACTTATACTATTGAAGGAGAAGTAAACCATAACCAATGTTCCACTCATAACATGGGTAAGTCATAGGATAAAACATATGATAAGTATTGATCAATAATAATGATAAATCACTTAGAGCACTCCTTTCTATGGCATTAGCATGGTTAGGTAGAATATTAGAGGAATAATTCCTAAGTTATTCTTAATTACAAGTCAAAGCATATATTGATTAGTGCAATTATACCTAGTAATCATTGCTAAGATCATCCTCATATCTACACATAAGGGATATTACTAAGGAAGATTAAGAACAGAGCTTGCTCTTCCTTCGTAACCAGACCCTACGTGTGCCTATATTCGGGGAGTGGACTACGAAGGACTCAACGGGAGTGTCACATCCGCAATCTATCACATGACCCAGAATATAGGGTGTATCCGTAGGTAAACAATGTATAAGCACCACGCTTACACAATGGTGGCCACTCACCCCGTGCACAGCGGAGCGAGCGCTATACGAACTTATGCATGGATATAATGATAAACTAGCTATACTAAGCATATAACCAAAGTAGACAATAAACATTATAACAAAGAACATAAATAAGATGAATATTAATATTGTCATAACAATTGTAACTAGCATATAAAAGCAATAGAGATACAAAAGAGAGGGGGTACAAAGATTATACCGAACCATGCTCTTGATAAGATCGGGAATCCAAGCGAAGCCTGCTTGCCTCCCTCTAGACCTAGCCTAACTAGCTATGCCATAAAATATGGTGGAGCTCTGAGGATGATTAGGGTTTCTGTCTTCTCAAATGACTTATGCCTTCAGCGGGGCAGGGGCTAATATATATAGGCCGGAGCGTCCAACGTTAGCCCTTGGATCAAACTGACTTAAAGGACGATGTAGATGCAACCTAGGAGGCGATGGAGAACTGACATTGCAACAAGGGGCTGATAGGTGGGCCCTAGGGGTTGGGCGGCTTACAGGTGGCGGCATCTCGCCCTCCACTTCGGTGTGGATTCCTCCTAAGTCTTCCAGTGTCCGTTTCGCTATGGATAAGCATAATTAAATCTGACATGTAGGTCCACCTTGACGGTTTTCTGAATAAACCCTGCAGAAAATACAGATTTATCAAAACTCGTGGAATTTGTTAGTTTAGACCCCTAAACCTTCATTGGTGATTATATTTATGCCCTTATACATGTTATATTGATGGTTTATAATGGTTATTAACTACCATCAACACCCATGTCTCAAACCCTTTTCCAAATGTGCTAACTGCCAAATGTGTTCCATGGGACAACAATGCCTTTAGCACTGAGTTAGCATTTTCAAAGGATTTTCACTTGCTTCCTCACCACGTCACGAGGTCTAACACATACACATTGTTAGTTCTTACCTATTAGCACTAGACAACTATATTAGCTTTAGAGTTCTCCTCTTAATAGTATGGCTATCTATCCTAAATCGGTAAACCAGTCGTGCACTCTACTCTATTGCACCTTGGCCAGTTAAAGGAAAACCCTACATGGATTTCAAAGCAAAAGCTTGAGGGCAAAGGTACAAAAGATCGAAATCCATGTTGAGCACTTGCATCTTGCAGTCATCTCAATCTCCACCATGCTCCTAGACTTGCTCGCCATTGCCTTATGGTCTGACCCATAGTTGGCTTATCAACTCAAGCAAAGCATTAGTTCATTAGTTGTCACTCAATTACCAAACCAAACTAGGGTTTTGCCTTGGTCAATATCAAGATGTGCTCATAGGGGTAGGGTGTGTGCGTGCACATTCATAGAGGTGAGTGTATGTATATGTAGAAGTGTCTGCGTCTGTACTATGATTCATAAGCGATGATAGTTTGTGGTGACTTCGTCAATCTCAACTACTAACAGCTCGGTCTTTTGAATATACTTATAGGAGTAGGATGTATGTGCACGTGTTCATCATAGGGGTGAGTGTGCGCGCGCCTATGGTCACTTTGTCGACTACCACAAAAACGATTTTAGGAGACGACCTCTCTGGTTAACGGAGGCGCACACATCAAGAGACCACCTCCATAAATGGTAAGGTGGCCTCTAGGTAAATGCCCACATCTGAAAATCATTTACAGAGATGGGCATCTTAAGGCATCTGCCTTTGTAATCATCGATTAATAGAACTGGTCATCTTATTAGGACGCCTGTAAATCGATTTTCAGAGATAACCATCCTATCTTTGAAAATCAACATTAATAGAGAAGGACATACTAAGATGCCTGTCTCTAATAGTTCATAACTTTTCCATGAACTTGGATGAAGACAAACTTTGTATCAAAATTGTAGCCTGCGCCGCGATCTACAACGTTTTTGATTTAGAACTATTTAGAGTCCCAAAATACTTTTTATAAATTTCATAGATTTTGAAATTTAAAATTTTCAACAACGTCGGATGTTGACGTGCTCTATACCAAATTTGTAGTTCTCAATCAACTGCGACTTTATAGTTGTATTTTTTTTATTTGAAGTTGTTTAGAACCCCAAATATATGTTCAAAGTTCATAGACTTTGAAACTCAAAATTTAGAATTCCTAAATGACCTTGTATGCTCACATAGTTAATGCCAAAGTCGCAGTGGCCGACCTAATATGCATGTTTGTTGTTGATAAGTTTTTGATTTGAAGTGTTTTAATGTCTCAAATATTAGTTTTAAATTCACATATTTTGACATTCAATTTTTGAATTTTTCAAACAATCTTCGATGAAGACATGTCCTTTACTAAAGTTGTAGTGTTTGACATAGTTGAAACTTTTTTCATTTGAGTTCATTTTGTAGCTAAAATATTTAATATAAGATCACGAAATGTTGATATAAAAATATATATATCGCGTCCTATATATAGTCACAAATAAGTATATAGTGTAGGCTGAGTACTATATCGCGGGTTCGATTCCTCAAAGACACAAAAACTTAATGTGCATGTCTCTGTAAATGGCATTAACAGAGGCGGTTAATTGACTGTTTCGGAAAATAGCATTTCATAGTGTCTGTGTCTATACTATGATTCTTAAAAATTAGATTATGCGCCTGCTTGAAAAAAATATTTGTGCCAAAACCTTTCAAACTCTTTCTAGGACCACCGAAAGGTTTCTTTTTTAGGGTGTATACATGTGCTCATATAGTCATAGAGGTATGGAATGCGCACGTCTGTTTACGTCAACGAGCTCGCGTGTTTGTATGTACTGTCCTTTGCAAAATAAATAGATAAAAATCCACTTTAGGCCTGGTTTGGATACAAAGTATTTTTGGAGTTTTAGAAAAATACTATGGTTTCGTGAAATACTTTGGTTTTAGAGTGCCATGAAGTGTTTAGGTGCAACAAATTTTATGATTTTGAATACCATGGTATTATTGAAACTATAGTTTTTTTAGTTTTAAAAACTCCAATCTAGACCTTTTTTTCTTTTTTTAAATCACGGTTTTGCACATCCATTGTTCTAAAACTGTAGTTTCTTAATATTAAGGTTTCCTAACACTATGACATCCAAAACAAGACCTTAGCAGTCTAGCCCTTGTTTCTGACCTCGTTCGATCAGACAATAGCAAAATAGTTTTGACATTTGGTCCTTGCAGTGAACCGCAGGGACACGCACAGGCTGCGACAACGTTACAGAGACAACCACTACACCACAACACCACTTCACCGTCAGACATCTGACGCTAAAAATTATATTTGGCGATGGATGATCTGACGCTAAAGATAACTCAGAGACCATCTGACGCTAAATCCTCATTTAGCGATTTGTTGTCTGTCGCTATAGATGTTCATGTTTAGCGTTAGCCCGTCTGTCGCTAAAACCAGATATAACGTTGATCTGTCCGACGCTAAAAAAAATGGGCCCCACGCCCAGCTCATGCCCTGTCTCCATAAGCAGTTCGTGCGCAAATTTTTGCCTGGCCCACGGCAAACGCACGCAGCCCCGGCCGCCTTATCCCATTGCTCGGCCATCGCTCCCCATCCACCCGCATCTATCTCTCCCTCACGACCTCCTCCCAGCAGATTGACGCCGGCGTCGGCGCCCCTGCTCTTCCGTTCCCAACACGAGCTCTCCCTCCCTCCCTTCTCCGGCGCTGAGGTCGCCCTGCTCCCTAGACGGGCCACGGTGGCGCGGGTCAGGCATGGTGCACGAGCTCATAGCCACCAACCAGAACCCTAGCCGCCGGCTGATGGGGTGGCTGCCCTTCTTCTCCCCTGGCTAGATTGACGACGGGGTGGCCGCCCTTCTTCTCCCCCGACCGAATCTACTATAGGATGGCCGCCCTTCTTCTCCTCTAGCCGGATCCACGGCGAGTCGGCTGCTCTTCTCCTCTGGCCAGATCCACGACATGGCAGCCAAATCCATGACGCGGTGGCGGCGGCTGCGTCAGCAGGTTCATTGTTTCCTCTCTCTTTTTCCTCTCCTGCATGGTGGGCGGCGGATCCTGTGTTGTGGGTGGTGGATCTGGTGTTGTGGGGGCTCGGCATGGTGGTGGCTCCCTGAAATTTTGACTGAGCAAATTGAGTATATTGTTTTACCATCTAGCTAATTGAGCGCCTAGTAGCTGATACATTTTCGATTGAGCAAATTGATGTCATCGAACACTTCTTCGAAGGCTTCTTATCTCTTAAACTTGTGAGCTAATTTATATTTTCAACCTTGTGCTTGAATTAATACTGAAAGCAACCTCGTTCGCTCTCTCGAATAAACCGCTCTTTAACTCTTGTATAGTAAAAATTAATCAGTAGCAGCAGCACCAGTATAGTAAAAATCACAGTAGCAGCAGCACCTAGTATACATGTTTATTGTCTTGCTCTACTGTAGCACTGCTGAGTCTGCTATCATATAATGTAATAATCATGTATATAAATTATCAGCACAATTCTTGGTGACATATTAGAGCTGACCACGGCCAGATACATTATTGCTTATACTTGTTACTTGTCATATTGTTTGAGTGATTTGGATTGGTACTGCTCCATATACAGCCTTGTTCTTCAAATCAGTCCTAAGATTACTGCTATAGGCAAGTGCAATCTACCTTGTCAGTTTCATTTATCTATTCTTTGCCAGTATTTTTTACATTTTTTATTAGAAAAAATAGAATTTTTATGGAAGCTGTCCTGCTATGTATATCGTTTGAGTGCTGCTCTATCAGTGCTTCACATTGCCATCATTTCTGTATATTGTTGATAGCATGTTTGCATTTGGTTAATTTTTTGATATGAAGTAATGTGACCTGACCTGACACGACTTCTGATGTCAACTCCTTTTAATTTGTGTGACTATGCTAGTGAGACATCATTAACGCAAGCCATTTTTATCCCATAATTTTCTGTGTTCAAACATATTTGCTGAACATCTCTTAAGAATGAATTTGCTAGTCAGCTCACATTTGAGTACTGGAGTGTTACTGCTTAACCAAAACTGCACTGTGCCATTTGTATTCTCAGTGCTTGTTTAAAGCATTAAGCCTTATTCGTGTAGTCAAGCTAGAAGAATGTCACATTTTGTTCTAGAACGAATTTGGATATTCAATATTGCTCTGTAACATCAACTTGGCTACTGTGTTGCTGCAGGTGTTCACCAGCTCACGCAGTTGGTGCTATGCTCTTTTATCGCTGCTCCGCCACTGCCGCCGCCGCCCCGCCTCCCCTCCACGACTGGACGCTGCTGGTGCGGCCCTCGACAGGACACCGCTCCTCTGCCCCACCCACACCCCATGCCGCCCCTCCGTGAAAGTATGCTGCCGGCTGGTTCTGACAGCACACCACCGCTCCGGCCGCCTTCTCTTCCCTTGCTGTTGTGCTTCGCCGGTGATGAGCGCACCCACCAGGTATGCACGCCCCTTTTGTTTCCTTGCTGTTGTGTGAAAGCCAGCACCCGAACCCTAACTTAAGCTATTTTGCAGATCTGAGGAGGAGGAGGCCGGGGAGAAGAACCGGAAGTCATAGCTCACCCGATTGATTCCTTGCTGCAGCATCCCTCCCTCGAGCAGGACAGCAGGTACCTGATTGATTCCTCTACTCTGTATTTTTCTACTTGCTTCTGGTGTCTTCTCTCGAGCAGGACAATAGCATGCCAATTTGTTTATATTTGTTTTGCTTAAGCATATCTTGGAAATTATAATTTGATGTGACTAGCATATCATAATTTTGTAGGTTGAAATGTAGTGCTTAATAAAAAAATACTGCTGTATATTTTGCTCATTTTCAATAAAGGTTCAATACAATTTATGATCCAAACCTAAATCAAGGCAAATGCTGAATGAGCATTACTGTACTATTTTTTCATTTGTGGTGCCTCCTTTGCCATACTGCTGATCTAGATTTGTGAGTGTTGCCTCTTGAACCCAACACAGTGCCCTTCATTTCAGGTTTTAGTAGGAAATTAATATGTTGATCACTTGCCTCAAGGAATTTCAGGTTTCAGTAAGCAGTTGCTGTAATTTTAAGGACTAGTACTGTAGGCTCTACATACATACAACTTTTGAAATAAGCAGTAACCAAGGGAACTAAGAATAATGGTATGTAGTTTACTTGACTTGCAGCTAGGTACCCTGAATGTTTCTCTAGTTTTTTATGCCATGTGGTTTTCAAAAAAAAAAGAATTCAGGCCTTACCAGGGCATATTACACTGCATATCATTTACACTTTTATGCCATGATTTAAGATTAGTAAAGAGCTTCCGGTTCATCATTTTTGTTCATAGCAAGTTTATGCCTCCCTTACATAGCTGCCTACTTTCAGATCTTTACAATGCTATGCAGCAGGTCAATGGTAGTAGCAGGTATTATTTGGACTGGTCGACTAGGTATGTTTATGACATACAGTCAACTGTCATCATACATAATAATTGTTTCTTATTTGAAATTGATATGGCAAACATGAAACTCATGTGTTTTTTATTCGTATTTTTGTGATTGTAGATGGCCTCTGAAATGCAGTATTTGTCCATACTAGCTCATTCCTCTTGGCTCTATTTCCTTGTATCTTGTTTTTCAAACATCATTTTTTAGTATTTTCTTAGAAGTTCGTGAGTTTTGCCCTCCATTTTGATACAATGTAATGGTATGATGCTATTTGGATGGTTCTTGTGCACTTAGCATGACTGCTTGAGAAATACTTTGATGTTGTGTAAGCACTTAGCATGACTGCTTGAGAAATACTTTGACTGTCAGTGATCACAGAGCCATACTAAAGAAAACACATGTTTTATCAGTATTTGCAAAAACATTATTTGCACATCCAATCAGCCATGGTAGCGTGCTGATTACTAATTTTTGTTGTTTGGAGCTTCATCTTGTCACTAATTTACTCATTTTTGTATGGCCTACTGGGCATCTTGGCACTAATTATACTGCAGAATCTATGTCAGTTTATTTTACATTACATGTGTCGTAGACTCATTAGTGAGTTACAACCTCTACTAATTGCTTGTTGGATCAATTCTTGTGCAGATTGAGAAACATGAGTTTGGGCTTAAGCCAATGAATTGTCCTATGCACTGTCTAATGTTTGCTAATAGGGTCCGGTCATACAGAGGTGAGTTTCTTCCTAATCATTGTATTCTAAATTGCTTTGTTTTAAGTTAAACTTTCTGCTTTCACGACAATAGCTTAAAGCGGTTGCGGAGCTGATAAATCTCCATGCCTAGGGCCATTATCTAAGTGCCTAAACAACTCATGACAGGTCCACTTACCGATAGTCAACTACTTCACATTTGATGTACAAAAGAACCAAATAGTTATTTAATCTATATTCACATTTTGTCAACTACTTCACAGTTGGAGTACTAGATAATGGTTCATAACCTTACAAGCTAAAAATGCAATACTACAGATTACGTGCTCCATTTCGATTTCTTCCTACCTGAACTTGCTTGGTGTTTGTACGGTCACCTAAAAATGCAATACTACTGATTACGGCACTTGGCAATCTGTTAGGGTTTTGAGCGGGATGTGCATAGCTGCATGACACCTTTACATGCTGTTGTCAATCAATCAATCAATTGTGTTTATTGATGTTAGTTTAAAGAGAATTTGTGTGAATCGGTAAATCTCCTAATGTTTCTCTTTGGTAAATCTTGCAAGTCAAGCAACAGCAGGATTTTTTTCCTCCCGGCTTTTATTTTGGGGAATATCCTCTAGGTGCATTAACACCCCAATGTCGATTCTCACTCGAACACTTCGTTAACATTCACATGACATGACCTAGAATCCACAGGGGACTGGAATCTCCCGCATATCGTGGACATTCTTAAATTGAGTTCATATATAATAAAACTGTATTTTTTTTCATTTTAGTAGTTTGACATTGAGGAAATAACTAGATAACTCAAGTATCAGATTGCACACCGGTGTCTATGTGGGACTGATATATCGACCATTGTGGTCACTCAAGTACAAGAAATGCCAAACCATTCATCTTCCAATTTAACAAATGTATTTCTGACAAACTAAGCGATGAAAGTGCGTGCTCACGCTTTTTTTCTGGACCAGATTTCTATGAACCAAAGCAACCCCTAGTGTATACCATTCTTCAACACTAATCTCAAGTGTTGTTAAATATGTGGACCATGGGCTGCGTGTGCTTTTCCTTTATGTTACCCTAGTACTACAGCCATCAATTTTACATAGATGAAATTTCAAAGTTCATGTCGATCGGTCACTTCGTGTTAGTGTTACTCATGCAGCTACTTTGCTATGTAGTTTAGTATCCAATTTTATGCCCTGCCGTACTAGAGGTCACGACTTTTCATCTTTACATTAGCCGTTTAGTCCATGTAGTGTTAGTCGAGGCAATTTGCTTTGCTACTATCAAGGACAAAATGACCTCTCTGAATAGTGAATACATTGTGTTCATAACCTGACCATGCTAATCTCTTTCTCATATACTAACATTATTTGGTTCGTGGTTGTTGACCTGTGGTGCTAGGCTCAAATTACTGAACTTTAGCTTTTATTGTTTATCTGTTCTTGACTTATATTTGGATGAATCCATTTCTCTTTAGTACTATCATCTTGAGGAACTAACTGGAATGGTTGTCCTCCCACAGTACGTGATGGTTGTTCTCAAGGGTTCGCTGCCTATGGCATTTGGAGGTACCCAGGAGCCCGCAGCTTACGATGAGCAGGTTTCCATTGGAGGCCTGAACCCTGATGTGAATAAGAAGCTGAGTACTGGCATTGATTCTATCCTGGAGTCAAAGCTATCCGTACCCAAGTCGCGCTTCTACCTCAAGTTCTATGACTCAAAGGCAAGCAACCACTTGTACTTGGTCACCTTATGTAGTTTGGCTGTGGCACGACATAACAAGAAGTCTAATACTATGTGGGTTATTTCTAAGATCTGTTACATCCCAACAACCTGTATCATATGCATTCTGTACCGTCTTCAGAGACCCACTTGTACTTGGTGCCATCGAGCTAGTAGTTTCTTTCTTATGTTCTTTGTTAGTATATGGCCATGATAAGTTGCAATTCGGTACATTTGGATTCCGCGAACCCAAATTTTGATCCATGTTGCTTCTCTCTTCAACAGATCGTTCTTATGTATAGAAGCAGTGGAAGATGATGCCCTACCGATTAGAAGGCGAAACATCTTATCTAACTCGAAGCAACCTGGCATTAGTTGAGCAAATATACTATGCTTTTCATCTAAAATCAATAATATTTATATCATGTAGTGAAAGAGTATAGACTTGTTGATTGTGCAGGTTTACAATTTTTACAGGCACGTAACTTTGCTTCTTTTGAAAGCAGTGTTTATATGCATCTAAAATGGAGTGATTCCTACTTTTGTAATAATACATCATACTGAATCATATTAACTTTATCTGATCATTGATCTATGTTTCAGGTTCATGGATGAATCTATTTGTATGTGAAATGTGCACAATGATGTTACTTTTGTATTAATTTGCAACCAAATGGCCTTTTATTTTTTTTAAATGCATTTAAATGATCTCGTCAAACCATCAGTCGCTAAAAACATTTGTAACTTCAAATTATCTGTCGCTATAGAGTACTGGCAGGCTATCTCACGCTAAAGAGTAGCAGCAGACTATTTGTCGCTAAAAAAATTCAGGGCAACGGACTGTTTAACGCTAAAAGTACTGTCTGACGCTAAAGATTTTTAGCGACAGGACTTACAACGTCTGCAGAAGTCTGTCGCTATAATTTTTTAGCGTCAGATTGTATATCGCTATAGCCGCTTTTAGCGTTAGACTGTCCATCGTTAATCTTGGTGTTGTGGTGTGATGAACAGAGATAAATCTAGATACAAGTCTACATCTCGACCGGTCCAGAACCAGAACACATGTGTGCGACAAAGCTTATCATCACGACGCAGCATTCATACACGGATAGGCTACCGCTACGCTACGCCGTGCGTATCTAGGACGCCTTTTTAGTTATGCATTACGTTGCAGTCTCGCGGGTATCGCATGCATCACATCGTTGACGTTTCGAAAGTTCACTTGCCATGCCATGCTGCCGGTAAGTGCTCTCATACGTGCATATGCATTGCAGCCTTGGAAACAAACTCCCCCCTTCCAAAAAAAGAGTAATTTTAGGATTTAAATTTTGTCCCAAAACCAGTGTCGCTAAGGTATATTTACAAGTCTAAAAATAGATACCGTACCGACAGTTGTCCGTGTCCACGTCCACTCACCCAGCGCCCCCCAGCCTTATCCCTTCGCTTGTGCCGGCCACTTCACGTCTAGGCGGTCGTGGCCCGCAATAAAAAAGCGCAGACTTCCTCCAATGATCAACGCCACCTCCGCCACGGCACCGCCGGGTCTGCCGTCCACCGCCACCTCCGCCGGCACGGCTGGAGCCTGCCGTCCGCCGGCACCTCCACCGGCCGACATCATCCTCTGTCCCGCCCCGCTCCGCCCCTCTCTCTCTTCCTTAGCCGGAGCTGCGCTGGTGGATCTGAGCCATCTTTGTCTCCTCCTTTGCCCTGGCTTCCTCCGGTCACGTCCTCTGCCACGCCACGGAAACCGGGAGCTAGGACTCGGGACCCTCAGTCCAGATCCATGCCACGGCAGCCGGGACCTAGGAGGCGGCCCCCTCTGTTCGGATCCACGTCTTGTCCGCCGGTGGCGGCGTGGGCCCGCCCAGTTTGCCGACGTACGGGCCACGACGTGCGGCCAAGGCGTTCATCAGTCAGACCTATACCTTCAAGGGAGACACGAGGTAAAGTTTGAGCTTCATGATGTTCACCTGCCTGAACTGCTACTTGGAAGGAATTATGGACATCTTGTTCGCCTGGTGCCTTGTTCAGATCTAGCACATGTTCTCCTTCCTCCTCTGGTGTTGCATTCAAGTCTATGGCCATGGAGACAAAATGGTTCAAGTGGAATGTGGACCGGTTGAAAGGGATGCCCTGGGCAGTGGATTTATATCCAGAGAAGTAAAAATGGTGCCTGGTTTAAACTTTTGGTTTTGCCTTGTGTGTGTAAAAAAGGAGCGCCTCTTGTTTTGGCGCTATGATTTGGCAGTAATATGTTTTTCAAACGAGTGAATGAGATGTTTTCATGAGTTGTTCATTTTTATGTATAAATATTCTACAGTGGATGGCTTTGATGCACGGTAGGTAATGGGTTTTCAAGAGCTCGTGCGGTGGTGGAGAATGCATGCATATTTAATTGACCTGTTGGTTGTACTAGCACACTTCTTTTATCCGATGGAATCATTGTATATTAGGGATACGCAGCTAGCGTGCGTGCATGTCTGGCACCTGACCTAAGTGTCCCTAAATGCTCCACGATATATTGACAGATTTGTACATGCATTATACTCTCCATTTCTGCAGGATTGCGATGGCCACCCTAGCAGACTGTGCCACACATCTGTATGCGTGCATGCATCAGTTCATGCATGTGTATCCAACAGGAGTAAGTTTGGTTGTACCTAACATACGTGCCTTGCTACTCCAATGAGCATACCCACTCTCTCGGAGTGCACTTCCATATCACATATGTATTGGGCTGTGTGATCTGCTGTATTTAGTCATGCCATCAAAATTTACTTTGAGATCGATCATCAGTATTGCACGGACCACCCATTACAGCTCCTGTTACCACTTTACATTGACCATGACACAACACACAAGGAGAACAGAAAAAGGTGACATGCATGTAGTGCCATTAAAATAAACCTCATATAATTGGTTCCACGTTTTTAACTCCAATGCGCATACCACTCTCGGTGCACTTCCATTTCGTACGACTGTTTGTTGTGCTAGTTATACCGTCGATTTATTTGGCATTGGTTAAAATGAGTATTGCTGCACATTCGGTGGCTTCGATCGTATGATTCGATGATGGCTCATTTGAGGCCTAGCACTTTATTACGTGGGGACATGGTAAGGAGAACAGTAAGGCGACAGATGTGCGTGGCTAATTAAACATTTATTACTCGTGTGTAATAAATCAATTTATATGGATGATAAATTAGATGTCACCTTTTTTTTCCCTGATGTGGCAGATAACTATAGAGAGAATGAAGTTTAATTTTGTGCAAGATACAGCTTTGGCAGAATCTAATATTTTAAGTTCACTCTTATCATACTATTACTAAACGTAATGCTCTGAACCGGGCGTCCGTCTGTCCGGACGCTTCGTTGTTGGGCCGCGATGTCAGCCCAACAACCCTCGCTTCTTCGTTTCTAAAAAAAAAATGCCCATTCACTTATTCCTATCCACTCGTTTCTCTTCTGATTCATTACAAAAAATACCCTTATACATGACGGTTTACTTTGGTCACAGACACACAAAAATATGTCACAGTTAACTCACCATGACGATCGAAAAAACGTCATGTATCCCACGTCATATATTTGTTGGCCCAAATTAAGCCGTCACAGATTAGAATTTGTGTTCGTCGTAGAATAATTGTTTGCGTCTTATAACCAGCCCATATCCAAGCCTAGATCCAAACCATGGTGACGAAAAAGAACATCATAAACTAGTGCCAAATTATCACTGCATTACATGCATCACAACTCATAAGATACACTAATCATATAAACAAACATTGATCATTCATGTATTAGCGAGCCCACTGGTGTCACATTTTATCAAACTACAAATTGGCTTAGCCCAGAGCCATTTAGTTTGACTATCACAGCAAATAAGTTTAAACTTAAAGATTTCATCTATAAGGAGTCTAAAATAACTAAACATTTGTATCCACGAGCACTTCAATTGGCTTCCAATCCATAAGATGTGCTACCTGGAAATCAAAATGAATATAAGATAAGTTAATTTTCAGCAAAAATTCTAAAAAGAAATGTCATCTTTTTATTAGGAAGCTTTGAAACTAGTTAACTAGTTCAATGTATATATTTTTGAGAGCCCAACAAGTAGAGCATGAGAATCTAAATACCAATTCACTTGAAAAAATTATTTGTGTCGGCACAAAATTTTGTCCCGTGTCGAGGGCACACGAGCAAGCCGGAAGGGTCTGCTCGATGGAGCTGTAGATCCGCCTAGCTTCAACGTAGGGGTGGTCGATCCTGTGTACTCCTCCCGAGACGTGCCAGTAAATTTGACCCTACAATTGACAAGGAGAGAAAGTTTATCAGTAATTTAGGGCGGAACGTGCCGGTGTTGCCAGACAGTCTCGAATGTGCGGCTCTGAGAGCCGATATGAAAGGAGATTGACTAAATAGTCGATTCTATCATATTCATAAGAATAAATCAGTTAAAGCTCATGGGGTTGTGTAAGAAGAATCGGTTATCATTCAGGATGAATATCATTATTTAGACAAATATTGGTCAATGACAATAAGATATCAACAATAATTGGTTTATGCTAAGCCAATGACTGCAAGTAACCGAATCCCTTCTTTATATAAAAGAAACAGCTCATCATCATTTAACTATTTAATAGAGATAAATCTAATGAACATATTAGATCTCATCTATCGCTATGACTAATGGGGCATGAGGCAGAATCATGCAGGCCATAATACAATAATAAGATCATGGGGCTAACACATCTTTCAACCTATCTTTATTTCAACAGTCTCGTGACGTGAACTGTTCGTGAAAGCACTCGATATCAGCTAAAACAGCTGATTCAGGCATAGCACACAGTTAAAGTCATGCCCTATCATGAACAGATCTACCGAATAACGATCCTCACTCCACGGTGCTAACAGTGGGGTGTGAGGCAGAATCACAAAGGCCATGATAACGGGCCATGGAACGGTTCTCATTAGCCAATAGATCTACTCAAGACCAGACATGCCTTAACCACATACTATGCACGATCAAGATTGACATAAAATAGCCGATAAAACAAAACTCATCGTTTAAGATGCAGATTAAATCAATTTAGATTAACAAACGATGGGTTAAATTGGATATAAGGCCGATCTAGATCAATCTCAATTGGACGAAGTGATATTGCTGCAGTTAAATAAATAATGAAAGCAATAAGCAATATCGGTAACTTAATGAATCTATCCGAAGGAATGCCACCTTAGATAGAGCCGATAACTTGACCTTAATCTAGTTCGAGCAGTGGAGATCGACCGGATCGATGTAGCTTTACTTGAACTAGACAAGAGTCTATAACTAGCTTATACCAGAGTCACAGTGGAGGTCGACTGGATCGATGCAGCCGCACGAACAGAAGTATAAGCCATGACGGTACTTATAGACAAGCAGTGGAGGTCGACCGGATCGATGCAGCCGTATTTGCTGAAGAACTCACCGAGATCTACTCTACTCCTACTCCTAAGGGGTGGCCGGAGCTAAAAAAAGTAAGTAACTTATATTTGATTGATTGTGTGTTTTTACAATAGCCGGGGTCCAATATTTATACCCGGAGCCTAAACATGAATCCTACTTAAGCACGACTCATTACAATTTTTGGCTTACGAGAAAACATTCCTAATTTAAGATAACTTGGACTTTAATCTTTTCCTTTTCGTAGAGTCCAACATGATTTTCTCGGCACCGATTGTAGCTTTTGTCGTTATCTTCTTGCGCTATCTGAAGAAAACCGATTCCATTGCTGCATTCGAATCAACTGATACCGTCCTTCATGCAACCGATTCCTTGATGATATGATCTTAGGGGCTTTTGAGTCCCTGCAATTCTTCTTCCAAATTTTGGTGTAAACACATGCCCCCAATTTTGGGATAAAAGTAATTTTATTCCAAAATTATCACGTCTGTATCTCCGATAGGTCCGCAGTCACGGGTAGAGAATCTTGATCTAGAGTCTACTGTTTGTCACCGTCTATGCCAGCTCATGAGCCCATGCTTCAAAACTTTTATGAGAGCATGATTGCTTCATGGGCGCTTGGATCCATCTTTCCAGGCCGACTATAAAATGTCTATCCGACTCTGGCAAGAGTAACTCAACAATTCAGCCATGTTTCTCTTCTATCTGCTTCCTCGAGTGCCTCTGACTCCGCCTGACCCTCCATGGTCTATCTTTTTGCCATGAAGATCTTGAGTGGTTAGAAGAATTCTTGTGCATAGGGTGATTGTGTTGCTCATTTTAGCGCCTTATCGAGCAAGAGGATCAGCTACTGTGGTTAGAAGAATTCTTGTGATACCACCTGAGTCTTCTCTCCATGCTCGCAGAGCTGTTCTAGTGTTTGCAAGGGCTAAAATGCATGGAGACCTTCCCCTTGTTTATTCCATCAAATGCCCATCGGGAAAGCCACAGGCTTCTTTCCCACAGTTTCTCAGTCACCGAGAAATCAACTGGGCATCTGTTAGGTGGGCGGCCTTTCCTTTTCTCCTAGCATAATTTTATCAACATGCCGATGTGACTCGGTTCATGATGACCTTCGGCCTTGTGGGGATCCGGACTCCCTTCAATCCAAAGAATCCTTGGTGGGTTGATCGCTGGTCAATGTAATCCTTTCGTATCCGTCCCATGATATTTTGTGTTTACGGGAAGCAATAAGTCTGAATCTGTTAGTTCTTCGTTATCCATCCCCTGAATTTCCAGAGTGTCAATCCGTTTCCGTATCTGACTTCAATTCCATACCCCCAGCGAAATCTATCTTCTCACCTTCCCAGGCTATATATACGGGCCACGACTGTGGATAAAAAACAACCCGCTTCGTCTCAAACCTTTTGCGTCTTTAGTGTAGTTCCTGTTTTTCTGTAGGTTTGATATCATGGAGAATAGCAAGAGGTCTATTGAGGAGGCCCTCAACAGATCCGCATCATCGTGCCAGCACCTTCATCGTAAAGAGGGTGCAACTCATGATGCCCCCACTACCTTGGGGCATAGGGCCAACTCCGTTTGGCCTCTGGGGTTCTCTTCGTCAACAGCTCGTCGCCAGCTCCCCTGCTATCCGAGGAGGTGGATTGACAATGATGATCTGCTTGCTTCCATTGATCGACATGGCCAAGGTCTCACCGAATGTCTCTCCCTCATAGAATTGACTCTGGCCATGGTTCAATGCCGATCGCCTCTCGAGGCCGATTCGGTGGAGGATAGGTTGGCCAAGGCCGATGCCAGAATCGTGGGTGAGATATCTATCATAACATTTGTTTCCTCTCAATTTCATCTTTAAGATTCTGATCATCTCCCCTTTGAATCCTCTTAGATTTGTCTGCTCAACTGGAAAGCCTCCGACTGGCTGCGGAGTACGTGGCGGGATTCGTTAATGCCAGGGGCGCCATCCCGGTGGTTCGCCTGCACGACATCCCGAACTATGTCCGGGAGGTTGCTTTGCATGGCATTCGTCATGGTGCCGCCATGGCGTTGGCTTCTGCGCAAGCCCATTCTGGCCACGAACTTTGGTTTCTTCCCCATGGTTTTCTAGTCGCGGCGCACCCTGGGGATTATGAGCGTTTGGTTGAGGATTTCTTTAGCGTCGCCAACTCCGTAGCCTTTATTTCCCAGGCCGATGATATAGTAACTAAAGTTTTTTCTGGCTCGTAGTTTATAATAGGTGATATTAGCAAACAATTTCTCCGTCTTGAGTGATTTTTTCTTTTGCTTCGTACTTCATACTATATGCATCACTTTGTCCGTGTTTGCTTTGCTCCTATAGGCAATACACATCGTACCAGCTTTTATCCCTTCGGGTTTATTTTTGCACTATAGGCGATACCCTTCTAGTATCGGCTATTAGAGCCAGCGATCGAGCAAATCGGTTGTCAAGTATTAACCCAAACGCTAGGGTAATATTTCTTTAGATATTTCCTATTGATTGCTCTGCCAAATTCTTCTTCTCCTCTTAGTGTTTCCAAAATATAAGCATTACCAGGCGCACAACGTTTGATTCAATAAGGTCATTCCCAATTGGGTGACCATTTGCCGAACTTGCTGTCCTTTGACCCGATCGGTAATTTTACTTTCCAGACCAAATCTCCTTCAGAAAATTGCTTATTCTCGACTCTTTTATTGTAATATTTTGCAACCCTTAGTTTATTGGCTTCAATATTTTCAAGAGCACGCAGCCGAAGGCAACTCAGGTCCTCGAAGTCATCTATCATAAGATTCTTGTAGACTTTGGCTGACAAATCATTCTGCAACATAACAGGCCTCGATCCAGTCTGAACTTCCCAAGGAAGGACTGCATTATGGCCATACACAAGTTCATAAGGTGATGGTTTAATTGATCCATGATAGGCCATCCTATATGCCCATAGTGCCTCATTAAACGTTGAATGCCACTTCCTTGGCTGCTCCTCAATCTTCTTCTTGATCAGCTTAATCATAATCTAATTGGATGCCTCTGCCTAGCCATTATCCTGAGCATAGTAAGGAGAAGAATTTAGCAGCTTGATTCCCATACTGGCAGCAAAATCTCCGAACTCCTCTGATGTGAACTTTGTCCTTTGATCGATAGTGATAGTTTGAGGAATCCCAAAATGATACACGATATGTTTCTTGACAAAATCAACCATGTTCTTTGAAGTTACCATTTTCAAAGGAATTGCCTCAACCCACTTAGTGAAGTAATCTGTTGCTACCAATATGAACTTATATCTTTTGCTTGAGGGTGGAAAAATCTAGCCAATTAAATCAATTCCCCAGCCCTGAAACGGCCACGGCTTGATTATTGGATTCATGGCCGATGCAGGCGATTTCTAGATATTACCAAAACATTGACAATCTTGGCACCCCTTGTAATATTCAAAACAATCTTTCAATATTATTGGCCAGAAATATCCAGTTCTACGAATAATCCATTTCATCTTATAAGCCGATTGATGAGCTCCACATATCCCTTCATGCACCTCTCCCATCAATACCTTAGCTTCCTCTTGATTTAGGCATTTGAGCAACACCCCATCGACTGTTTTATAATACAGCTGATCGTCTAGTAAAACATACTTAGTTGATTTATACCTTAGCTTTCTGGTAACTTTCCATGATGGATTTCTAAGGTAGTCGGCTATTTCAATTCTCCAATCATTATTCAAGGTTTCACTATTCAAAACTTCTTGAAACACTCGGTATCCTGACGCACTTTGAGCTAGACGATTAGCCTCTTGATTTTGTGCTCTCAGAATATGTTGAAAAGAGACATGAAGAAATTCCTTGAGCAACTTTTGGCACTCATCATAGTATCCTTTCAAAGTATCTTCTTTGCATTCATATAGGCTGATCAACTAATTGATAATTAACTATGAATCTCCAAATATTTCAATTGCTTCGGCCTTTACTTCATGAAGAAGTTGAAGTCCTTTAAGAATAGCCTCATATTCCGCTTGGTTGTTGGTAATCATTGGTTCAGTTGGAAGAGCAAACTCAAAACTTGCCCCTTGAGGCGAAATAATAACAATACCAATGCCACCACCTTGCTTGCATGATGATCCATCAAAGAATAACGTCCAAGGTACCGGCTCTACGTAATCAATGCTTGGCTTGTGATGCTGGGTAACAAAATCGGCCATTATTTATCCTTTGACTGCTTTAGCCGATTCGTACTTCAAGTCAAATTCTGATAACGTGAGAATCCACTTTCCTACTCTCCCATTCAGTATTGGCATTGATAACATGTGCTTAATCACATCAGCCTTGGAAATAACCGTACATTCAGCCGATAATAAGCAGTGTTGTAACTTAGTGCAAGAGAAATATAAGCACAAGCATAACTTCTCGGTGGGGGAATATCTTGTCTCTGGATCTAGGAGTCTTCTACTCAGATAGAAAATAACTCGCTCTTTTCCTTCAAACTCTTGCATCAAGGCCGATCCAATTGTCTTGTCATCAGCCGATATGTACAACTTAAAAGGCTTACCTTGCTGAGGAGGGACCAGCACAGGTGGATATTTCATATATCCTTTTATTTCTTCAAACGCCTTTTGTTGTTTGTCACCCCATTTGAATTCTTGATCATTTTTCAACTTCAACAAGGGAGAAAATAGCAGAATTCTTTCCGACAAATTCAAAATGAATCTTCTGATGAAATTAATCTTACCAAGCAGAGATTGTAACTCTGTTTTAGTAGTCGGGGGAATTGCCTCATCAATTGCTTTTATGCTTTTTTGATCAACTTCGATCCCTCTCTCATGGACCATAAAACCCAAGAATTGTCTAGCTGACACTCCAAAAGCACACTTATTAGGATTCATCTTTAGACCATGTTTTCTTGTGCATTCTAGAGTCTCCCGCAAATCAGCTAGATGCTCTTTGTACCCTTTGGATTTTATCATCACATCATCAATGTAGATTTCAACAATCCTGCCGATCAACTTATGAAAAATATAGTTCATTGACCTTTGATAAGTTGCACTGGCATTCTTCAGACCGAAGGTCATCACAACCCACTTGAATAAGCCGATTGCGCTGAGCACCTGAAAGCGGTCTTTGCTATGTCTTCCTCGGCCATGAACATTTGGTTATATCCTGCATTGTCATCCATGAAGCTAATGGCCTTGTGCCCGGCTGCTGCATCTACTAATATATCAGCTTATCGGCATTGGATAACCATCCATGGGTGTGGCTTTGTTCAAATCCCTGAAATCGATGCAAACTCTTAATTTTCCATTCTTCTTATACACAGGGACAACATTCGATATCCACTCTACATATCGGCACTATCGAATAAATTTTGCTTTCAGTAACCTTTCAGTCTCCTTTTTGATATCATCAAGCACGTTCGGGTTGAATCTCCTTGGAGCTTGTTTAAACGACCGATATCCAGGTTTGATTGGCAATTGATGTTCAACAATTGATCGGTCTAGACCAGGCATCTCATAGTATTCCTAAGCCTGTCTAGTAGGCAACTTCAAACCTTTGTTCCAGCAATGTCTAAAGAAAGGATAATTCCAATGTGATTCGGCTTGTTTCCTTTCATACCTCTCTTTTTCTAGTTGACGCTGGTATTCTTGATCCTCTAACCAACGTTGATAATCCTTTTCCTTTTGCCGCTGCCACTTATTCAATAGGATTCGAGATGTAACTCACGGCTTTGTCACCCCATCTTTTGACATTTCCCCTGTTCATATCGGCTCTTTTGCTTGTCGCGACGTCTTCTAATTTCTTTGTACTTGTCAGCCGATATTTGCATCTCGAGATCGACTGTTCCAGCTTCTCTTGATTTGGTTGATGTTAGGATCTTAGTCTTTCCTTTGAGCAGCCTGGCATCGACCATGTTTTGATCTCTTGGGAAAGGATTATCATCAACTTTCATCTTTCAAGGCATATCAAATTTGAATCTTCCTTGCTGAATAGTCCGCTGTATATGCTGCCGAAAAATGCTGCATTCATTAGTGGAATGAGAAGTAGCGTTATGGAACTTGTAGAACTTCCTATTCTTCAACTGATCAGGGGGCAACATAACATGATTATCGGGCAACTTGATCTGTCCCTTCGCAAGCAAGAAATCAAAGAGCTTGTCTGATTTTGTGACGTCAAAGTCATAGCTCTCCTCGACTCCTCTTCCCCAAGGATTTGACACTATTACTATCTTTTTGCCCCAATTCCATTCAGCCGTGGCAATCTCTTCTTCTTCATCTTCATAGCCATCATCGATCGAATATGGATTATAAGCTTCGGCTACTGTGGTACTCTTCTGGAATCGGGTATCTCTGCGCATACTTTGGAATTGGCTATTGAGCGCTGACACTCGTTGAGCCAATTGACCCAAGTTGTTGAATTCTTATCCCAGCAGCTTCTCCTTCCATGTTGGCAGCATCCCTTGCATGGCCAAAGCAGCTAGCTGATCATCAGCTAAGTTTAATGAGAAGCACAAATTTCTAGTCTCTCAGAACCTCTGAAGAAACTCAGTGCCCGATTCATGGGCTCTCTGCCCTATAGTTGTCAAATCGGTAATCTTCTTTTCTCTAGTCCCAGTATAAAAATATGTATGAAATTTCTTCTCCAGATTAGCCCAATTGGCAATGGAGTTGACTGGCAGTGATGAAAACTAAGTGAAGGCTGGCCCTGATAGGGACAGGGAGAAGAAACGAACTCGATGGGCCTCTTCAATAGATGCTTCGCCCAACTGTGTAAGATATCGACTGATATGTTCTATCGTGCTTGTGCTGTCTTGACCAGTGAACTTGGCAAACTCTGGGAGCCTATAATTTGTGGGAAGAGCGACCAAATCATACCATTCTGGATATGGGCATTTGTACGAGAAGGTTAGCCCTTTTGGTTTCAGACCGAACTGATTCTTCATCATCTCGGTCACCTTTAGCAACAACTCGTCAGCATGTGAATTTGGATTTCTCTACACCTGCTGACCCATCTGTGGATTGAAATCCCATGTGCCTTGATACCCTAGATTTGGAATCATGTGAAGGGTGTTATAATATGTGCCATAATGATACCCCTACGGAATCTCCATCTGCTGGGTCCTTTGCTGGTTTGCTGCTTGAAGTCTCTGATTGTAGACATGAGGATCTGTATTGTAACACCCTAGGTGTTTGGCTTCCACATAATTGCATTTCATTTCATAAACATATGCATCATCTATGTCATCATGCCATTGTCACTGAAACATACATATGCAACATTCGCAAATTCTATTTGTTTCATACTTGATTGCTTATGAATGGTAGTAGTGCAACATGTGAATGCAACATGAGTTTCTTATACCTTGAAACATGGCAACATGGTAGGAATGTGGCAAGTCAAAATTGCAACAAAAGTTATGGAACATGTGAAACATTGAATTGCAACATTTGGGTGAATTGCTTGTTTTGTTGTGTCATCACATGTGATCATTTGACATGGGTATAGCATTTGTGTAAAGTGGTTGATTATGGTCTAATACACCTTAACTACACTTAGGGTAATTGATGGGACATTGTTCATGTAGATCAAAATGACTAAATTGCCCTTAAGTGGAGGTTTGACTTTTAATGACCCTTAGGGTGCCACTGTTTGACTGATTCAAAAGACCAACTTAGAGACCTTGCATGGCTGTGCACTCTGTACCAAAGTTGTAGCTAATTTATCAAGGAACGAAAGTTGTTTTATAATCAACTCATGAAAATGTGTGGAACAACCTCAAACATGGCCCACAAGTCATTACTGATGGTGGAATCATCACTGAAAAATATTTCTAAGTCCTAACTACATTTTCAGTTGGATCAAGCCAACTTTGGCTTGATGTAACTTCTGATCCATGGCGAATTAGATGATGGTCCTTGAAAAGAAATTGTAGATGGATGGTAGACCTACAATTTTCATGTACACTATTTTTGCAATGGATCAACGGTTTAGCCGTATTAAGACGTTGAAGTCGCACTGTTAGGCGGTTCCCATTGTCTGAATGTGAGCTACAGTAACTGGTAGCCGTTAGACAACGAACGCCTTGTGTTTGCCACCCGTTGCCGGACTTTTTCTCACGCTGCCATGCGCCACGGGCATCCTGGTGCTACTGGCCGCGACATGAGCACCCCGCGCGCCTGCCCGACCGAGTCGCCTGCTTCATTTGCTTCTCTTTCGCCTTCACCGCGTGCAGCACCAAAGCCGCCGCAGCTCCTCCAGTTCTGACTGAGCATCGCCGTTGCCTTGCGCGCTCGCCACTGCAAAAACGCGTCGGCCATCTTGCTCCTCGCTTCGCCGTGATCTCCTCTACCACCTCCACCTTTCAGCCAGGGCGATTGAGGCTGGGTAAGGGCGTAATCGCTAGTTCTTCCACCGCCGCCATGGCGGGACCTCGCCGGAATTGGCGCTCCATGCGGCCAACTGTCACCGCGACCTTACCGTCCCTTCTCTCCCTTGTGCTTGCTACTGTGTGTGACGTTGAAGCTCATCGAGTAGACCACTAGGGCTGCGACGCCGTCGTCTCGCCGGAGCCGGCCGAGCCATGGCCGTGCGCCGCCATGGCCGTCACCACCCCCTCTTGCTGCGGTGATAGCCAAAATTGATGGCACCGCTAGATGCGCTTTGATGAGGCAAACACCGTAGTACCGCTGGACTCGCCGGAGATGCCACCGGCGACGAGCTACGCCGCCGTTCGTTCTTCCTTCCCCTGCCTGTCTCTCTGTCAGGTGGGACCCGCGCGTTAGTCGCTGAGGCTCAGGCGGGAGCCAGCGTGGGCCGCGTCGCGTTTGGGCCGTGCCAGCGCGTGTCTCGTGGGCCGCCGTGTCCTTCGGGCTGGCCCAGCAGTAGAGTTAGGGTTTCAAATTCGTTTTTGTTTTATTCTTTTCACAGAATGGTGTATAGATTCAAAAATATGTATCTCCTAGTTGGTAGCTTCAAATGATGTGGTTCCAATTTTGTTGAGTTCTTGATAATGTCTAGTTTTTATTAAAAATATAATTTATGCTATGTTCTGTTATGAAAAATGGAGTTGCTAATTATCTATTTTTAATCATGAAAGAAATAGGGGTAATTATATCTTTTTCTATGTAGCTCCAAATGGCATGAAATTTTATGGTGTACTTCTCATATCATGAATAGCTTGTAGTTAAATTTTCATAGATTTTGGACACTGTATGTAGGAGTTATAAAATTCTCTTGTTTGTTTGGATGGGTCTTGTGTGAATTTTCATAATTTTTCTATAGATCCAGTAAGGGTAAAATTTGGTGAGTGTTGTTCTTATTCTAGAATGATGCTAGGAAAAATGAGAAATCTGTTGCTTGACACTTTTTAATAGGGTTTCCCAATTATGCTAGAAATAGACTAGCCACCTGTTATTTTGGATACAGCAAGTTCTGCTTGCCCAATGGCTTTGAAATGTTTATGGTAGTCTATGTGAAGCATGATATAGCTACTGTAATTTTTGTAGATTTTTCTAAATAGTTTTACTATATATTGCTTTAATCACCTAATTAACTAAATAAATTAGAAAAGGACATTAAATAATTTATTTAAAGATTGGCACTATACTTTCTGATATTTCTTTGGTATGTGCAACAAGTTGGTAAACTTGGTTTGGTCCAATTAGGCTTTTGCATCATCACTAAATATTTAATTTAGCGACCCTGTCATTTCTGGACAGATTCTAGGTTTACTGGAATTCGATTTGGTTAACGTATGAATCATGCTTTGTTGTTTACAAATGATTTGTAGAGAATTTCATAAGCTTTCCAGAATGTCCTCTTGCAAGTCATTTGAATTTATATAACTCTGGTTATGATTAAATTAAGGAACTACCCGTGTGCATATGAAACTTTAACTATTGTTTTAAGTATGCCTTTACTATTTCTAAGTTTGTGATAATGTTCCTAGGTGTTAGGCCTTTAACTGAAGATGAGCATCTTTATCTTAGGTTATGCAAGTTAGGTAAGTTGATCTCGTTCTTCAAGTTAAGTTAGATACATGTTTTAAAGTGATTTGAATAGAGCTATTCTTAATCGGTAAACGAGTGTCTAGTGATGTTTTCGTTAAACACTTACTGTGATTCATTCATCATGAGCATCATGTCATTCCTTATGCATCCATGATATTTATCTTGTGCATCGGCATGCAATAGGTGTACCAGAAGGAGTGACCCTGCTGGAATTCGAGGAACCGAGCGAGGAGCAGCAGTAGCCAACACCGGAGGTTCAGGAGGTGCAGCCTTCAAGAGAAGTGCCAGACGAGGTCGCCGTTGAGTGCCCGGATCACCGTCCGTGCAACTTTGTGAAAGGCAAGCCCCGGAGCATATTAAGCCTCCTAATTTCTAAAATGTAGTTAAAGTATTATTGTTACATATATATATTGTTGCATTAAGTTTAGGTGTTGGATGCAAACACTTGCTGCATTAATTATCCAATCCTTGTCCAGATATTGATACCCTGAATCCTATGTAGTTCAAGTTCGTGTAGTGCTTAGCCCTGCTTAAACATGGTAGAAGTCAGGTGATTTCCTGTCACCTACGAGATATAGGAAGATACATATGGCACGGTTGGCTATATTTGCTATCGTGGAAAAGAACCAGTCTTAATTTGAAATGAAGACCGGACGAAGGCTTACCGGTTTGCAGTGACTCCGTCTGTGTCGCTTAAGGACTGAATCTTGGAGCCTTTCCTATTCATGTTGAACGCATGCCTCTCTCTTAGTTGGCCGGGTCTGGAGACCGATCACGAAGCCGAGTAGCTCACCTCAGGCCAGGAGTCGATAAGTATAAAGTGCGCCTCGAAAGGGAGCCATAGGCGTGAGTCCAAGGGCAGGTGATTTAATAGTCCTGATCGTCCTGGCAGAAGGGTGATCCCTGAGAGTGCTGGCGCTGATCGAACCCACGAATTTGGTTCCTGAGTTGTTGCAAAGGTGACCCACGGCTACCCTTGCAAAGTATGCCAGGGTGAGAGTTAGGAATACCCCCTCAGCTGAGTTGTAATTCGATTCGAGTCGCCGTCTCTCCCGGTTAGTGAGAACTTGACGGGCTTATCTCCAAAGTAGATACACTAAATAACATAATGGTTCGGAAATGATGATATAATGATGACAGCCTTATTATACCTGCTATGGTTAATATTGATTGCTCCTAATAAGTGAGTGCTCTAGTATAGGTGCTAATCTAGTGGACAGGTAAATGATGATAAGCTTGATGCTAAGTTTAAATTGGTTGCTATGCTCATAAGCTCTTTTATGCAACTGTGTCCAGCTAGCCCACCTCTTAAGCCTTGCATGATCCTTGGTGTCTTTTATTTCTGGTTTTGTTGGGTAAGTCTAGCTGAGTACCTTCTCGTACTCAGGGTTTATCTCCCACCTGTTGCAGGTGACCAGTTCTACTTTGGTTGCTGCAAGTATTGCCTTCTCCCGGCTGGAGATGAAGACTAGACCGTTGGGCGCGGTCTCTCCTAGTTCTCGTACCTGATAATGCTTTTGTGGGACATGACTAAGATCTGGCAATGTATTTGAAACTATGAAGTTATGTACTAAACTATGTTGCTTCCGCAGATTTGAACTTGGTTTGTAATATTTTATTTTGAACTCTGATGGATGTCATCCGAATGCTACTTGTGAAATGTTGTAACGAATGATGTGTTGTGTTGAATCACTACGGTCTTGGTTTGTATGTCGAGAGTTGGTTGAAATCCTTCGTGATTTCTGGACTACCGGGATTATGGGAGCTTAAGTACAGGAATTTGATCGCTTCGGTGATTGTTTTTGTACTTACGTTCTTATGATTTGGTCGGTTCTGTTACATATATCTCTACGGATCCTTTAAATTGATGGTGCTATTTTTTGAGCCGACGATGGTATGTGGCCTGATGTGCTAAAATTAATGATCTGGTTCTGACCTTGCCCCGCTGGTTGTTGCACATGATGTACTGATGATTCAGGATTACACTGTATCTAATTCGTAGTAGTACCTTGAGCTTGCTCAGATAAACTCTAAACCACCTGGACGTCATTATCACCAGCTGGTGCTGCTTCTTGATGGCTGGTACCAACTTGATTGGTCCCCTGGGTTGATGGATGTGGAATGTTGTAATAAGCCAGCCCAACCTGACCAACTAGAAATCCATGAAACACCTCCTTCATGGTGTTGTGGAATGTGTCCAAGAAAGCTTCATCATGGCTTGATATGGCATAACGAACATATTTGTTTACAGCTTTCGTGAAGAAACACCGGTCTTCAGCTTCATCTACATCTGTTTGCCCATGCAATAGAACTCTTGGTAGTGGATATTTCTGAATAATTATATTATCACGTGTTTTGGTGTAGGACAACAAACACTTGTTCTGAAATTCTTCGATAGCCTTGCTGATGACATCTTTATCTCCATCAGGTAGGTCTTCGTAATGTACCATGAGGATGTCATTGTTGTTGTAAACCACCATGACGATTTTGGGGTCCCACCGGGCATGCCAGAAACATGTGTCGGCATGAAATTTCGTCCTGTGCCGAGGGCACGTGAGCAAGCCAGAAGGGTCTGCTCGATGGAGCTGTAGATCCGCCTAGCTTTAACGTAGGGGTGGTCGATCCTGCGTACTCCTCCTGAGATGTGCCAGTCAATTTGACCCTGCAATTGACAAGGAGAGAAAGTTTATCAGTAATTTAGGGCGGAACGTGCGGGTGTTGCCAGACAGTCCCGAATATGCAGCTCTAAGAGCCGATATGAAAGGAGATCGACTAAATAGTCGATTCTAGCATATTCATAAGAATAAATCAGTTAAAGCTCATGGGGTTGTGTAAGAAGAATCGGTTATCATTCAGGATGAATATCATTATTTAGATAAATATTGGTCAATGGCAATAAGATGTCAATAATAATTGGTTTATGCTAAGCCAATGATTGCAAGTAACCGAATCCCTTCCTTATGGAAAAGAAATAGCTCATCATCATTTAACTATTTAATAGAGATAAATCTAATGAACATATTAGATCTCATTTATCACTATGACCAGTGGGGCATGAGGCAGAATCATGTAGGCCGTAGAAACAACAATAGACTTGACAATCCTAACTTATTACTAATATCAGTGGGGCATGAGGCAGAATCATGCAGGCCATAATACAATAATAAGATCATGGGGCTAACACATCTTTCAACCTATCTTTACTTCAACGGTCTCGTGACGTGAACTGATCGTGAAAGCACTCGATATCGGCTAAAATAGCCGATTCAGGCATAGCGCACAGTTAAAGTCATGCCCTATCAGGAACAGATCTACCGAATAACTATCCTCACTCCACGGCGCTAACAGTGGGGTGTGAGGCCGAATCACATAGGCCGTGATAATGGGCCATGGAACGGTTCTCATTAGCCAATAGATCTACTCAAGACCAGACATGCCTTAACCGCACACTATGCACGATCAAGATTGACATAAAACAGCCGATAAAACATAACTCATTGTTTAAGATGCAGATTAAATCAATTTAGATTAACAAACGATGGGTTAAACAGGATATAAGGCCGATCTAGATCAATCCCAACTGGGGGAAGTGATATTGCTGTAGTTAAATAAATAATGAAAGCAATAAGCAATATCGGTAACTTAATGAATCTATCCGAAGGAACGTCACCCTTAGATAGAGCCGATAACTTGACCTTAATCTAGTTCGAGCAGTGGAGGTTGACCGGATCAATGCAGCCTTACTTGAACTAGACAAGAGTCGATAACTAGCTTATACCAGAGTCACAGTGGAGGTCGACCGGATCGATACAACCGTACTTGCTGAAGAACTCGTCGAGATCTACTCTACTCCTACTCCTAAGGGGTGGCCGGAGCAAAAAAAAGTAAGTAACTTGTATTTGATTTATTGTGTGTTTTTACAATAGCCGGGGTCCAATATTTATACCCGGAGCCTAAACATGAATCCTACTTAAGCATGACTCATTACAATTTTTGGCCTATGAGAAAATATTCCTAATTTAAGATAACTTAGACTCTAATCTTTCCCTTTTCGTAGAGTCCAACATGATTTTCTCGGCACCGATCGTAGCTTTTGTCGTTATCTTCTAGCGCTATCTGAAGAAAGCCAATTCCGTTGCTGCATTCGAATCAGCTGATACCATCCTTCATGCAACCGATTCCTTGATGACATGATCTTAGGGGCTTTTGAGTCCCTGTAATTCTTCTTCCAAATTTTGGTGTAAACAATTTGCCTGTATAGTACCAACTTATACATACACTAAATAAATCTTCATATTTGCATTAAGGGTAAATGATTGAATTTTCTATACCTTCAGACAAGATAGACTTGGCTATTGTTTATAGAATCTTTGTTGTTACTTTACTCCTAATGTGCTTGATCTTTTCTTGCTGTTGATCTGCAAACATAACTGAACTAGGGCCAGATCTGTTCAAATACTAAATCAAACCTGAACTTCAGTACAGAACCGAAGCAAATGATAGACTATTGTTCATAGAACTAACAGAGAGAAGGAACTACAGCACCTGCTGATGTACATCAGAGTGGAAAACAACAAATTGCTCTGGTAAAGTGTCGAACCTAATGAAGACCTGAATAATAATATGTACAACTCAGTAAGCTGCTCTGGGTAATATTTATATGCATTATTTAGCTTCACAGACCTTAGTGAATTAGAACACATAGATGGACAGATAAAATAGTCATATATTCTACACAACTGAGATTTGGAGGAAATCAGGACCAATGGCCAGTAGGGAAATCAGGGCCAAATAGTGGGGGTGCACTGAACAATCCTGAAATTAGAGAACTTCGTGACCAAATCGGGGAAATCAGAAAGAAAATTAGAGAGGGAGAGAGAGATGGGGGTACCTGCACTGATGAATCATGGTTTAGGGTAGGCATAACAAATGGATACACTCGTAAACGGATCAGATCTGAACATAAATAACCAAATAGCTAGTTAGGGTTCGAGTGCTTAGATTCACACTGTAGCAGGAAGGAGAACTCACCCTGGCGATGTGGTGGCAGGGTAGGGTGGCACCGCAGCTAGGTGAGCAGGGCGGCACTGCGACAGCCGTAGCCTAGCTCAGAGCAGCAACTGGAGGAGGGGCAGGCGGCGAGCAACTGGTAACAAAGGTAGATGGGGAGGGCGCCGGTGGCGGCTGTAGCCTAGGTTGCCAGCAAGGGCGGTGGCCGGAAGGTGCTGGGGAGTAGAGCAGCAACGGTGTGTGGCTAGAGGAGGTAGGTGGAGAGAGGGACTGAGGGAGGGAGGCGTGTGGGAGAGAGCAGGTGAGTGAACATAGGAAGAAGATGCAGTCGGTGGGGAGTACGTGTATGTCGACACGCCTTTCTTTTCTTTTTTCACAAATCATCACAAATTATGGCTTTCTATGACCATTTCTCATAACGTCACCTCTGATTCATCATGTATCCCCTGATTTTATTTAGTTTGCTCTTATCCGCTTGCTTGCCACCTCCGAGGCTCACTACTCGGCCGCTGGCCATGCCAGGCACGACGCGCGGCCCTCCTCTGAGTCGTGGCGCTCGGCTGCCAACCCTACCAGGCATGACATGCTACTCCCCTCTCAAAGTCGTGCGACCGATGCCTCCCTTCCATGACGTGCAGCTACTGTTGTCGGCCCGCCGCCTACAAGCGACACCGGGCCACTGCCTCCGGTGAACACCACACATCGACGAGTCTCCATTCTGCCGAGCAGCAAGGAGATGTTGTGTTAAAAGCGTATGTTGCAATAGTATGTTCCATTGCTTCAGAGCTATGTTGCAAGTGTTTCATATGGATGTTGCAAAAATATATCATGATGTTGCACATGTTGCAATGGTTGTACACATATGTTGCAAGCGTCCATTCTAAATGTTTCATCCACTTTTTCACACGTATGTTGCAAGTGTGCTTATTTGGATGTTGCATATGTTTCACACATATGTTGCAAGAGTATGTTTGAAATGTTTCAGTTGTTTTAGTCTTATGTTGCAATAAGTGATTTTATGTTGCAAGTTGCAAGTGTTTTATCTGGATGTTGCATATATTTCACACACATGTTGCAAGTGTATATTTCAAATGTTTCATCTGCTTTAGACGTATGTTGCATTCAAGTGTTTCATGTTGCAAGTATTTTGTGTTTTAGAGGTATATTTATAGAGTCATGGAGGCACGGCCCGGGCGCCAGAGGAAGGGACGTGGTGAGTCGGGGGTCGGTGGATGAGGCGTGCAGTGCGCTTAGGGTCCTGCGGATGGGGCATGCTCGTCCTCATCCTGGCTCCTGGGTCTCGCCCGCACGGAGAGAGAGGAGGGGTCAGGGGGAAGGAGCGGCGGGCGCGAGGCAGGGCGAGATGGACAGGGATGGCGAAACGAGGCAGACGGGGAAGGACTGTAGCGATATGGTGGGAGTACGGCTTGTTTCTGCTAGGCTATTCGATACCGTCTGTTGGAATCATATCCCATCGGACGCCTAAGCGCCAACAATTCCGTATTACTAATTGGAGACTCTTTTGAAGGATCCATGTTAGTTCTTTTGAATCACGCTAGAAAAATAAATAAATATGTCCTACTAAATAAGTCCTACTAGAAAATCTCACAAAAATTAGAAGCGTTCAATCATTGATAATATAATAGTCATTGTTACCAGGTGATGCAAGAGTCCTTTTCAACCTGAAAGGGCTTCTTAGACCTTTTTTAGACTCTACTGGACTCCATGTCAATTTCAATAAATCCTTCTTGATCCCAATCAACATGGATGATAACAGAGCCTCCCATCGTGCTATTACTTTTGGTTGCCAAGTAGGCAGTATGCCTTTCACCTACTTAGGCCTCCCTTTAGGCACAACTAAACCCTCCTTCACTGAGTTCACACCCTTGTTGACAAGAATTGAAAAAAGGCTCTCTGGTGTCAGTAATTTTTTGTCTTATAATGGAAGGCTTACCCTTGTAAATTCAGTCTTCTCTACTCTGCCTACTTTCTACATGTGCAGCCTAACTATTCCACCCTAGGTTATAAAGCAAATTGATATCTGTAGAAAGTATTGTCTTTGGAGCAAGGGTGATATTAATAGAAGAGGCACCTGCCTAGTTGCTTGGGAAACGACATGTAAACCAAAGATACAAGGAGGGTTGGGCATCATTGATATCAAAATTCAGAATGAAGCTCTACTAATGAAGTTTCTGGATAAAATTTACAATCATGCAGAGATCCCCTGGGTAAGTCTAACTTGGTCAAAATTCTACTCCAACACACTGACCCCCACAGGCTAGGAGCCCAGTTGGTTCATTTTGCTGGAAAGATGTCCTCAAACTTTTTGATGAATTTTAGAAGCTCACCACATGCATTCCAAGCAAGGGCAATTCAGTTTTGTTTTGCTCAGGCAATTGCACAGATCAACCCCTTGGAGACAAATACCCCCATTTATTCTCTTTCACCAGGAAACCAAAGTGCTCCATTAAATTCTTCCTGGATGAGAAGGTGGATAGAATCTTCAGTTTGCCTCTATCTTCTCAAGCTGCTGACCAGCTGGAAGAGATTGACACCCTTCTGCAGACTCTGAATTTTGATGATAATGTGAATGATAAGTGGAGCTATCAGTGGGGTTCATCAAAGTATAGCAGTAGGAAGGCCTACAACATTCTAATTGGAACCACCGTAGCCTCCCCCTTATTCAAATGGCTTTGGGCCTCAAATAACTTAGAAAAGCATAAGTTCTTCTTTTGGTTACTCCTCAGAGATAGATTGAACATAAGAAACTTATTGAGAAGGAAACATATGGCACTGGATGATTATAACTGTGTTCTTTGTAATGATGCTTGTGAATAAACTTGCTTTCACCTGTTCTTTGAGTGTGCCTTTAGAAAGGATTGCTAGTCCACATTATCAATCAATTGGGATTTGAGCCTTAGTCTTCTTGACATGATCCTTAAGGCTAGAGGTGATTTTGACAATGTGATCTTTAGAGAGATATTTATCACAACATGCTAGGTTATCTGGACAACCAGGAATGGGGTCATTGACAATGGGCAAGTCGATGTCAATCTATGGAAGGGACATTTCAAAGAAGAGCTCGGCTTAGTCTGTGCTCAAGCCAAACGAGGCAAACTTCAATTAGTTTATGGCGAGATAGTTACTTATAGAGCTTTTTGTGTTCTTTCTTTTTTGGGCCCGAGTGCCTTGTATTCCCCTTCTTTTTGTTCTACCTTTGTACATAAACATTCTTTCATTTAATTGAAAAAGAAAAAAATAGGTAGGGGGTTCCCCTGCTGACTCGGTCAAAAAAATATAATAGCCGTTGGATCTTTATTTAACTAAAAGAAATAAATTACACAATCTAACAGTGTGGAAATACTCCACATGAACCCCCTAGACTATGGATAAATTACCCACATATACCATTATAAAAAAATAACCTAAATAACCCCCTAATCTTCATCTAAAGTACTGTCAACTTATGTTATTATAAAAACAATATAATTAGCCCCTAAATTTACATCTAATAAACCATAACCCATTAAATCTTTAAGTAAATCATGTTAGGAATGCACACTGTGCCACTATGGCATCTTTGACTTATTTATATATCTTACTAGATATGGAGATAAATATGATATGTCACTCCATAAAATTTCACTACCAACTTAGTCTATTCAAAATATACAAAAAGAAAATCTTAGATATTTTTATAGGCACTTCACATAAGAAATTATTTGTGAAAAATACCAGTACATAGGTGATTCCTTAAGGGATAAATGTACCGCTCCCTTTGTTCACTTGTATAAGGATAATTTGACCGTGAAAAAAACCAATTGGATCATAGTATTCTTGTGTAAATGTAATAGTTACAAATGATACAAAATCATAATCATTAAATTGCTTTTAAATAAGAATCAAATGGTACACATCTAATGCATAGAGCTAACATATCTTACTATTACTAATTGGACCTAAGCATCCACGTTAATTTTGACGAGACATGCTAGAAAACAATAAATCTTAAAAATTATCATAGAAATCAAAAAATATATTTAGCCATAAATTTGGTAGACTCTAGCTATCAAGCACAAAAATAGCCATAGGAACTATTCTGTTTTTTAAGAAATTGTCACCCTCAAGCATTATAGAAAACAACATAAATTAATCCTTAAATTTGTATCAAAGGTACCCACCTAAAAGCTCTAGTTTGAATTTGGTGAATTGATGAACCCTTATGTGCTAACCTTTGCTCTAAGTGGAGGAGCAAATGGATGAAGATCATGATGGTGGTGATGGCCATGGTGGTAGGCTCTAGCTATCAAGCACAAAAATAGCCATAGGAACTATTCTATTTTCTAAGAAATTGTCACCCTCAAGCATTATAGAAAACAACATAAATTAATCCTTAAATTTGTATCAAAGGTACTCACCTGAAAGCTCTAGTTTGGTTTTGGTGAATTGATGAAACTCTATGTGCTAACCTTTGCTCTAAGTGGAGGAGTAAATGGATGAAGATCATGATGGTGGTGATGGCCATGGTGATGATCAAATGCTCAGGCTTGGAAAAGAAGAAAGAGAAAAACAAAAGCTCAAGGCAAAGGTATTTTTGATATGAGATCTTTGTTTTGGTGATCAAGACACCTAGTGGGTGTAATCATATTTAGGATAGATAGCTGTACTATTAAGAGGGGTGAAACTCGTGAAATACGGTTATCAAAGTACCACTAGATGTTGTAACTCATTGCATATGCATTTAGATTCTAGTGAGTGCTAACACCCTTGGGAATTGGCTTAGAATGTTGCTAACTCACATACACAAGTGTTGGAATACTTGGAGTTGGCACACATGCACAAAAGTGAAGTGATCGAGCATGAAAAGTGAGAAAACAGGGGCATCAGGCCCTGTTTCACCGAGCGTCGGACCAGCACCTCTCTGGGTTCGACGGCTAACCCTAACATGCATGCTGAGAGGAGGCGGCGTCGGACCGAGGCTCATGGAGGCATCTAATTGATCGTGCGCACTGTTCATTCAGTGCCATGCTTGCGAGCGAGTGAGGGCGCGATGCATGGCAACGTCGGACCACACCCTGGGTCCGACGATGAGTGTCAGATCGGGGTTCAACCGATTTGATGCTCTCTAGACCACGTCGGACCCTCCTTGTGTGGAGTTTGACGGTGCGTCCGAGGCATGGGTCCGATGGCTCGATCAACGCGTGGTAGAGGACTGTTGGCGACAACGGTCGATTTCATTTGACTAGGACACATGGCAGCATGAGAGTGGATGTGGTAGTGTGTCGGACTGAGCGTTGGACGGTCCAACGCCCCATGTCAATGAGTCTGACGGTCACTTAAGTGACTCTTGACGGTAGTTATTATCCATCATAAACCGTCAACTAACTACCGTCAACTTAACTTGAATAAATGTATAAATAGGATCACCAACATAGATTTAGGGGTTTAAATTGACAATTTCCACAAGTGTTGATGAATCTGTATTTTCGACAGGGTTTATCTAGAAAACTATCAAGAGGGATCAAATCATCAAATAAAAACACGCTTATCCACAGGGAAAACTACCCTAGATGGTTCTAGAAGACTCGGGAAGACACCACACCGAAGCAGAGGTCGAGACGCTGACATGTGGGGCCAGCTGGCCCCACCTACAGGCCGCCCACCCCCCTGTCCCCACCTGGCAGTCCCTCCTTCGTACGTCGGTTCTCCACCACCTTAAGAATTGCATCTACACCACTCTTTCAAGTCAGTTTGATTCGAGGGCTTAGGATTGACGTTTTGGCCTATATAACCTGCCCCTGCCCCCCTCCAGAGCATGCTGCCATAAGTCAAGATCAGACCAAAAATTAGAGTTCACAGAGAGAAGAGAATAGAGCTCCGATTCTTTAAGTTAATTGTATATGCTACCTAGCAAGGTTCAAGTAGAGTGTGGGCTTTTGCTCAGGATTCTACATCTATCGTCTGGAGACTGGTATAGCCATTGTATCTCTAAATTTATGACTTTGTGCTACTTCAATATTATGTTGCTATTTATTATGGTCCTAGTTTGCTCTAGTTATATGCTTGATATAGTTGTGATTGATGATGAATTTATGCATATGTTCATAAAGCTCTTAGCTCAGTACTCGAGTGAGTTAAGTGGTGAACACTATGTAAGCATGGTGCTTAGATATTGTTTGCCTACGGATGCATTCTACACTATGGGTCATGTGGTAGATCGTGGATGTGACACTCCCGTTGAGTCCTTTGTAGTCCACTCCCTGTTTATAGAGCAAGTAGAATGCGGTTGCGAAGGGAGACAAGCTCTGTTCTTGATCTTCCTTAGTAATGTTCCTTATACATAGATCCAAAGTTAGTTATGCTATAGATGAGAGTGTATATACTTGGGTGTATAAAAGACTTAGTAAATAAGGAATGACTTAGGAATCTTTTGCTCTTAATGAATCTCCTGCTTAGCTGTACTACATTTTATATGTCTCTATTTCTATCTCTGGAATACCATTATTACCTTACACTTATTATTCATTTATCATTTGACTTACCCCTGCCATAGCATGAGAGTGGTTTTATCATAAGTATATATATTTGTCAATATCTCTATGCCAACACAACTCCATACCTCCTCCCTATGGATAAAATATAAATAACGATACCTGGCATACTCTCAGGTGAAATGTTACAATGGTATATTATCTGTGCACTTGCGGATACTTTAATATATTTTATATAATTTTTCTCTAAGTTTTCAAGTGTCATTTATAATTACCAACAATGCATTCCTAGCATCATGCTAGGGATGACAACTTAGTAAAGAGTGATGCTAAGAAATGTCAACAAGCATTTCTGGCGCTGTTGCCGGGGAGGGGCACATGGCTAAGAGAATTGATCAAATAGACACTTATTGATAAAATCATAACACCTCTGCTTTAGTTGGCTTACCCATGTTTGTCTTTGTTCATATCTTATACGGGGTTTTGCAGGATTGGTTGTGATTTACCAATAATTGCAATCAATCAGAATCAACCAAATCAAGAGGAAGCTCAACATCAGTTTCTGAAGCTATGGCTGACAAGACCCTACATGAGTTCTCTGCTCCAAGCACCGAGAACATTTGCACTGGACCAACACTCAGAACTACCAACCTCAAATTTGAGCTCAAGCCAAGCCTCATCAACATGGTGCAAGCTACCTCATTTAGTGGAAAAGCACATGAAGATGCTAGTGCTCATCTTCAGGATTTTCTAGAGATAAGCAGCACAGTTGTCATCAAGGACGTTGCTCAAGTCATCATACTACTTCACTTATTTCCATTCTCACTTGTGGGATGGGTGAAGCAGTGGTTCTACATCAACAAAGATCATATCAACACATGGGCAAAGTGTTCAAAGGCCTTCCTAGAAAAGTTCTTCCTTGTAGGCAAGACCAATGCCTTAAGAGGAAAGATTTCCAATTTCCAACTATAGAAGGGAGAAACCATTCTAAAAGCATGGGAACGTTTCTAAGAATACATTTTAGATTCTCCTCATCATGGGATGGAAGATTGGTTGCTCATGCAAAACTTTTACCATGGATTAACTCAGAAAGCTCATGAATAACTGGATGCAACTGCTGGAGGATCATTTATGTCACTCACCATTGGAAAAGCTAAAACTCTCATGGAGAAGATAGCCTCTAATCAAGGCTGGTATCAATGCAATATTCATGTGTGCAATAAGAGTGAAGAAGTACCAGAAGAGGTGTGTGCGCTGTCACCCAAGATGGACGTCTTATTGAATTGGCTTGAATAGCGAGCCAATTATAAGAAAGATCGTCAGGCTATTGAAGATGCTTTTAATTCCCAAAATGTATGTGGAGAATATTTGGGGGTTAAATTCCCTGAATATCATGAGGATACAAATATCGTCATCAACAATTCTGCTCCACAACAATAGAGACAAGGATGGAATCAATAACAATGGTTAAATTACCAAGGTAAGTACCTAGGTAGTTACTATAATTCTTCTAATTCTAAATAGCCATCCTTGAGAGACTTGATCTTAGAACAAGCTAGGATTAATGAGAATATTTCTAAAAAGCTTGCTTTTAATGATAAGATCCAAGAAAACATAAATACTAAAATGGATAGTTTTCTTTTACCATAAAAGACCAACTTAGCTATAATAAAAAGATAGAATCACAATTAGCCCAGTTGGTTGCTGCTCTGCCTTTTGACACTAACCTTGATAAGGTAAACGCCATAACCACAAGAGGTGGCAAGTCTACTCGTGATTCACCATATCTGACAAGGACAGGTAAGACACCAGTGGTAGTGCAGGAAGAGGAGAAGAGAACCGATGAAGTTGAAGAAGTTGGGCCACAAGAGCGAGAGTTACAACAAGATTTCCATGACACAACCCTCCTACCGTTTCCACACAGAAATCAGAAAGTAAAAATGGATGAGCAGTTTGGTAAGTTTGTAGCGGTAATTCAAAAGTTATATATCAATATTCTGTTGCTAGATGCCATACATGTACCTACCTACGCGAAGTGTCTTAGAGATATCCTCAACAATAAAAGACCACTGCCTTCCACTGAGGTAATCAATTTAATGGAGGAGTGTAGTGTGGCCATCCTAAATACTTCACCTGTCAAGAAGGATCCAGTATGTCCCACTATCGATTGTTCGATCAGGAGCCAAAACTTTGAGAACGCGTTATGCGATCTTAGAGCAAGTGTTAGTGTCATGCCAAAAAGGTCTTTAACAAGCTTGACTATTCAACACTCACACCAACATCGATGTGTTTGCAACTGGCCGACCAATCGGTCCGCTACCCTGCAGGAATCACTGAGAATATTCCGGTAAAAATATGAAATTTCCTTGTTCCTGTAGATTTTGTAGTACTTGACATGCAGGAGGATATGAAGACACCCCTCATACTTGGGAGACCCTTCCTGAGTACTACAAATGTTCATATTGATGTCGGAGCCGAAGAAATTAAATTCTATATTAATGGAAAGGAAGAGCGGTTCACTTTCAAGCCAAGATCAGAACAATGCTCCAATCTAGAGTGGCATGAGAAGCGAGT